>ML661340.1:11000344-11167622 GCA_007570785.1 Antilocapra americana | reverse complement strand
AAATTAATTAAAAAAAAAAACCTGAACACATAAATTCAAAGTAATACTACTTACAACAAACAAACAATGGCAAGCAGTGGAGACAACCCAAACGTCCATCAGTTGATTGCATGGGTAAACAAAATATTCTGGACTATGCATAACATTCTGCAGGATGGAATATTATTCAACTATAAAAAGAAATGAAGGCTTGAAGCTCAAAAATATGCTAAATGAAAGATGCCAGACACTAAAGGTTATACACTATACGAGTGCATGTGTGTTAACATGAAATACCCGGGACGGGTAGATCTGCAGCATCAACTAGGGGTTGCCAGGGCTGGGGAGGGAGGGTGTGGCTGCTGCGGCACAGAGCTTCTTTTTTGGAGTGGTGAAAATGTCCTGGAATTAAACGGCAGTTACAGGTGCCCACCGTCACAAGCACCCTAAAAGCCCCTAGAACAACGCTCCTACGTGTTCCTTCACAACAGGTGCCCTGTGCTCAGGTGCTCAGGCATGTCTGCCCTTTGCAGCCCAGGGGCAGTAGCCCGCCAGGCTCCTCTGTCCACAGGATTCTCCAGGCAAGAATACTGGAATGGGCTGCCGTTTCCTCCTCCAGGGGATCTTCCCAACCCAGGGATCAAACCCACGTCTCTTGCGATTCCTTCATTGACAGATTCTTTACCAGATCTGGGAAGTCCATGTGACTTATATGTTATTTAAAAAAAAAAACTGGCAAAAGTGTTTTTCCTGGACAAACCTGTAGGATGCAGGTTTGCATTCTATTTAAGATGCAGAGGTTAAAGTAGGGCCATGATCTTCTAATCTCAGTTCTTGGGCTGTTGTCAAGAAGAGATGTCAGCCTAGTCATAGCATCCTCAGGTCACCACTCTCTAGATGCCATGCCCTTCTAGACCTTGCAAATTTTCTTTTTTCTTTTTCTTTTTTTTCGCCCCAAGGGGTTGGCCATTTATCTTTTTAAAACACCAAAACACCAGTTATCTCATTTTTTTCCTTGTCCACAATTTTCCTGAACAGAACAAGCTACAAAAATAAAACTGGGGAAGGCGGTTATATCATCTTTATAGACTAACATATTTGAGGAGGACCTACGGCTAATAACAAGGATTCAAAAGCTCCGAGGTTTACTCCTGAATCAGGCAAAGAGCAATGGACGACACAGAAGGAATTTTGTTGACAACAATCGTAATATGACCTTGATCATGACAGGGCAGTGGTTATGATTATGCTCAGGATGGGATATTCCTCGCCCAGACACCAGACAGGCTAAAATCACCCGTCTGCTTACAGACTGCAGGAAGCAGAGCAAACAGTCATCTGAAGAGTGGGAGCCAGAGTGGGTAAAGCTTCTCTGGAGGTGAGACTCTGACATCAGCGGCTCCTCACCTGGGCCGCCCGCTCTCACTTTGAGTCCTGGTCTTGTTTCATCTAAGAGGGCGGAGCGGAGGCCCAGCTTTTTCAGTTCTTCCACCAGGTCCCCAGCCTGATGCATCTGCAGGAGAATGTCACAGCTCCCCACAAACTCGCCGTGGAGGTACAGTGGGCCAGCTGGAGTAGTCTGTAATGCCTTGAGGGAACCGGGGGTGGTCCAGCACATGGGAGGCTGCGTAGTCGCAGATCTGCAGCAGTGCATTGCTGAAGCTGCACTGGGGCTGCTCCGGCGTCCCCCTGAGGAAGACCACCACCTTGGCCTTCTTCAGCAATGCGTCCAGGTGCTCCGACCAGCCGCATGCCCGGCCCAGGGACCTACTCGTCCCCGCCCGCTGGCCAGAGCCCTGGACCACCAGCGACCTGGGCCCAGCCTGCAGCTGCAACTTTTCCATGGAAACAAACAAAATGATCTCCAGCAAAAGAAACGCTCGGCCAGGTAGGGTGTCGTCTGTATCATCTAATGGCACAAAGCCTGGTGATTGAGCCACCGATTGCTCCTGTTAAGCAAGCATGACGATGTCTGGTAACTGCTGGGCGGATTCATCATGGCCCGTTTCTGGTGGTATTCGTGATGAATACCTATGAGATCAGAGAAGAGACGAACTCAGATCTGTATGAGGATTTGGCAAGAGAAGCAAGCAGTGGCTCTATTTACTCTCTGCCCATCCTAGCAGAGGTTCAATAAGTGGAGTTTCGTCTTCCATTATATTGCTCGGAGACAAGAAATATTAATACAAGACAAGTACCATCACAGAGTGATAGCCATCGAGAATCCAGGAGGAAATCTCCGCTAATAACAATCTCTGAGGCAGACTTTGCGGCATTACACGAACTGAATACACAGCCTCTGCTCTCAAAAGATTAGAGAGATCATTTCTAATATAGTCAGTAGCCATCCCCTCTAGAATCAGAGAACTCCACGCTCGCTACTTCAAAAGAGATCTGAGAATGGGTCTATGACTGCATGTTTTTCAAGTAGAATCAAAGTCCTTGCTTGGTTTTAGTTGGGCTGCTGGCATTATTACCGAATTACTCGGAAGTGTGTGCCGGGGGTGGGTCTGGCTGGTGGCAACAAGGTGGGTGAGTTGAATTGTCTCTGGTCTTGGAAGTGGGAGAGGAAGGAGGCAGAAACACAGGTGAGAATCTCAAGGACGCGAGGAGATTTCATCTAGAATGGGAGGTGGGGAGGTCTGGACTCCCCTCACCCACCGCCGCATTCCCCTGGACCCCTGCTCCCAACAGCTGTGTCCCTGGGCCAGCCCTGGGGGCTCTGGGTCAGCCTTCCCTGAGACCTAGCATGCTGAGAACAGTGCAGCCCCTGACCATCAGGGGATGCCCTGCCCTCCTGCTCAGCACAGCCAGTTCCGCAGGCTGTCTTCGTGGGGAAGGGCTCCCACCCCTACTGGCCTTGATCCTAAGACCTCCAGGCACGATGATCTGCAGGGTCTGCTCTGAAAGCCATCTCCAGGCTTCATCATTCTACTCCTGGGTATTCACCCTGCCCGCGTCCGGCAGTCCCCGCACCCCCTATCATGCCAAGTGCCACCCCCCCACTCCCCACCCGGTCACCCACCCCACCCTTCCCTGGCAGCTCAAGCCCCTTTGTTCCAGCCTCACTGGAGAAAAGGGACAGCTGGTCACCCTCCTCGGCATAACAGCCCCTTTGATTCTTGAAAACGGTTATTGCATCACTGGACTGAATCATCCTTTTCCCTCTTCTCTGATTCACAGTTTGCAAGCCCTGAAGCACTATCACTGCTCTCTGCAGGACGCCGCCCCAGTCACCCCTGCACACAATTTGCAGACTCTCTGGTGGGGCGTCCCTATTTATTGGTCTCTCATTATGGGAATGAGCATGATGATTTAGCAGAGGCCTTTCAATCTGCGTTTTAATACCGATTTGTCACTAATTCCCCTTGTCGCTTCCCTGTTAGATTCCCAGCAGACACCCCCTCGCCACTAACGAGCTGGCTCCTCCTGATAATTAATCGCCACCGGCCCCCTCCCGCCCATCTGACTCTTGGCCTGAGTGCGAGATGCTGGTGGGGTCCCCGCAGAGGCAACAGTAGCTGTTGGCACACCCAGGGGAGCCTGCCGGCTGCCACCCTGAGACCTGGAGGCAGAACAATAGTTCGAGGTGGCAGGACACTCTCAACTTCACACTCTCCCCCTGCCAAATCTCCTAAAAGAAAGAAGGAAAGGACCATCAGCAAGAACTATCCCCTCATATTTCAAAAATAGTTTAAAAAGAATAATTTATTTGCAAGAGTTATAAGGGTTGAAAAAGTCTAGATTCTTTGGGCAATCATTTGCATGATTTCTCCTGTTATTATTAAGAGAGTGTGTGTCATCAACTCTCAGATCCTCTTGCCCCAGTGGGATCACCTGAGATGCTCTCTAGCCGATTCCCTTCATGAGATACTGAGGACCACAGCCTCTCTCCACGCGCCCTGCATCTTGTTCAGGAAGTCTTCCATCACCTTCCATCATGCGTTCCTTACGAAACACATGAGGAACCTCTTTGCACTGAGTATACGATGATACCCTGCCTCACAGACCGATGTTTTCTCCAGTGATGTACTGTTCTATTCCAGGCTTAGTGACGTTTTTCCTGAAGTTTATCTAATCTCTGTAATGACACAGAGTGGTGTGTCTTTAGAGAGCTCACTCTGCAGTCTTCACAAGCACCTTCCCACCTTTTCTTCGTCTCCTTAACACCCAAGAAGAGCTACAACTTGGTGAGTTCTGCTGGCCTGCATTCTTCCAAAGCCTTGAGCAGGGCAGGTCACTCCCTTATGAAGTCTTCCGCTCAGGGTTTTCTGACTTACTCAGAGGCAGTCATCAGAATAATACACCCATTGTTCACAAGAACACAGCTAGGTATTAATAGGAGGTCTGCTCTTGAGGGGGTGGTTAATTTGGGTTGATTTTTTTGTGCATTCTTTTGCTTTGCTGAAACTGAAGTCATTGACTGGCAATAAACCAGCCTTGGGTGAGATGTAGTCTTTGCACTGAAGGCCAGCAGCGTGTAACTGACCCAATAAGGGAGGGTCCTGGATGGCCCCCATTCCAGCCAATTAATTACCTGGCATCCAGCCTTGCTTTGTCTCACAGGCTGGAAAAGGCGTTATAATTAGATTTTCCTGTCCTTGCTGCAAAATAAGGGTCGATTGTCTTGCATGGCCAATCACAGTTGCACCACGCTTATTGCAGGTTTAATCCATGTGCAGAGAAATTATACGGGGATCAAATGCACACTGGCATCGGAGAACAACTCCAGATTGCTCTCAGTGGTCAAATTTCATCTGAAAAATAAGTGCTGATTTACATGAACTTACATCTAAAATGCAAATCACAGGGTTCCCCAGAGGCAGCAGAAGGAAAGTTTGAAGGCAGCTAGCTTCTCCTTTATCTTGAAAGCAGAAGTCTCGTCGGTCTTTAGAGTGGAAACCCCCAAACAAGTTTCTGTCAGCAGCCCCGGACGCAAAATATAAAGCACCAGATTACGTGAGCACAGACCCCTTTATGCAGCAATTCTGAACCGTGAGCTTCCATCTGTGCTTGATTTACAGCAGGCGGTCGCTCCACTGCCTGTTAACAATGTGGGAGACAGAGGCTCTGCTGGGGCGATGGGGATGCTTCTGTTTCAAAGAAAACCTTGGCTAGGGGGCAAGCAGTGGGGCTTTCCTCATGGCTCAGAGGCATAGAATCCACCTGCAATGCAGGAGACCTGCGATCAGTCCCTGGGTTGGGAAGATCCTCTGGAGAGGGGAAAGGCTACCCACTCCAGTATTCTTGCCTGGAGAATCCCATGGGCAGAAGAGCCTGGAGGGCTACAGTTCACGGGCTCACAAGGAGTCAGAGGTGACTGAAGTGACTTAGCACAGCACAGCACACAGGGGCCACGTCATCCGCCACTCCTGGGCGTGGATCAGGAGAAGTCAGTCTGGGTGTTGAGGTCAGCATTCACCCCGCATCTAGGAATGGGTTCCTGTGTCCAGAATGAGAAGTGACGTTCAGGGTAAGGGGCAGGCGTGGGTGCAAACATTCGTGTGTGTGCATTGCATTCAAGTGTGAGTGTGTAAGAGTGTGAGTGTGTATGCGCATGCAAGTAGGTGTGCACAAGCACTTGTGGGCCGAGTCTCCTGTATGTTAACTGACATGTTGAACTCATGGCAAGCGAAAAGAAAATCTAGCTGTAATTTTTTTTTATTAAAGAAAATAACCCACGTACATGCCATGTTATAGATTGAATTCTGTACCTCCTGCCTCAGACCCACTGCTCCAGGCCCTCCAGGGGAGGGACTCAGGGTCATTAGAGAACTCAGCCGGGCCTTACTGGACGATGCAGGAGGCAGAAAGCAAGCATGGCGTGATGACTTTATTACTCCAGTAGACATGGGAAGAGCTGGGAGAGGCCTGAGTAATAAGGCGCCATTTCTTCTTCAATATGGATTTACCGTTTAGACTGAAAATCAATACCTGACTTTGAAAGATTGTGTGTGGGCTTGTTCTCAGTGGCTGAAGAGTTACAACAGACAATCATGAAGACCCGGCTCAGACCGCCGGTCTTGGTGAATTTGAAGGGCACTGGTGCCCGTGAGGGAGGGAACCTCTCCCCCAACCCCCTACCATCCCCACTGAGAACAAGGAGTGAGAGGGGGCATCCTCTAGTGGGCTGGGGTCCCAGCGATGGGCACTGTCCTGCAGACCCACCAGGAGCTGCAGGAACAGACGGTTGTCCCTCCCTGGAGTGAGTCTGCCAAGGTGCCAGGGGTCTCCTGGGCTGTGACACCAAGAGTTCATCCTGCTTTGCCCAGATTTCTGAGACAGCTGCCCTCAGAAATCAGATATTTGGAACACATGTGCATAGAACAAAGACGGGATGACTTGCAGCAGAATGTGCTTTTTTATGAGTCATGGCATTCCACAACTTTCTAGCTCAAACTTGTGTTATTAAAAACTATCTATGTTCTGTGACCATGCATGCTTGCGTGCTAAGGCGCCTCAGTCGTGTCTGACTCTTTGAGACCCCATGGACCATAGCCCTCCAGGCTCCTCTGTCCATGGGATTCTCCAGGCAAGCATACCAGAGTGGGTTGTCATACCCTCTTCCAGGAGATCTTCCCAAGTCAGGGATTGAACCCTGGTCTCCTGCATTGCAGGCAGATTTTTTACCACCTGAGCCACCAGGGAAGCCCTGATTGTACTATTATCCTAATTTAAAGGATAGTCTTTTTCTCTTCTTTTCCTACTCTTCTCCCTCTCCCCAGTTAGGGAAGCCCTCTCTCTACTCCCACCTGATGAGGAATTCCTAGGTTGCAACGCTGCATTCAGAGCAAAGCAGTTACATGGACATATAGAAAATATGCATCACCTGTTTATGGAAATTAAAGCATACACGTTTCTCTGCAGCTCATCTTCCTACCTGCACCAGTACTTTGTAGAAATCTTCCCAACTCATCTGATGTAGCTGCTAATGCATTCAGTAGCCACATACTAACTTTCGCAGTGCATATATCAGGAATTATTCAACCATTCAGCAATTCCCCTGCCAATGGGCAATTGATTGAATGCTGATCAGATGTGCCACCTCAAAATAATACATTTGTCCATATGTGCCTGCAAACCTCCTGTGTTCACATCTGGGAAATGGGTTTCCAGACAACAGATACCAGTTTGTGACCTGTAACAGCCCTCGACAAAGAAGGGCATGCGTCACAGCCCATCAGAAAGGCCCCTTCTCACACTCTCTCTACACCTGCCCCAGCAGCGGGTCCCTGGTTCTTTGTTGGGGTTTGATGTCAGATGTGGGTAAAGTGGCAGTTGCTTTCTAAGCTAATTTGCATTCCCCTGAGGTTGGTGAATTTGATCTTTTCATAGGCTTATAAATCATTGAGATTTGCTCTCCTCTAGATTTGTGATTCAGATCTTTACCCACTCGTCTTTTGAGCTGTTTGATTTATAAAGCTCATCACGCTGTTTTAGGATTTCCCCAGCGGCTCCATGGTAAGGAATCTGCCTGCCAATGCAGGAGAGGCGGGAGACGTGGGTTGGATCCCTGGGTCAGGAAGATCATTTGGAAGAGGAAATGGCACCCCACTCCAGGACTCTCCATGAACAGAGGAGCCTGGAGGGCTACGGTTCATGGGGTCGAAAAGAACCGGACACGACTGTGCTCATACGCACACGCCGACCTTGGAGCTCAGCCTGAGGGTGTGCATCTCAGCGCTGCGCCGGGGGCCACGCTGCCTGCCCTTAATGCTGCGGTAGAAACTCTATCTCATGGGAATACAGGACTCCATGTCAGGAAGATGCAAATATTTATAACCCAGATGTTGGTTAACTCAAGCTCATTTCTATTTATTCAGTGTATGATGTCACAGGATTTGCAAACTTTTCAAAATTTTTATGTTATAAAAATGTGTACTAATTTTCTATCGTATTTTTTTTAATTTTTTTACTAGAGTATAGTTGATTTACAATGTTGTTAGTTTCAGGGTACAGCAAAGTGATTCTTTTATACATGCATATTCTTCTGCAGATTCCTTTCCATTACAGTTTATTATAAGATAGTGAATATAACTCCCTATATTACACAGTAGGTCCTTGTTGTTTGTCTATTTTATTTATAGATAGAATAAAATATATATGTATATTTATAAAATATATATAATAAATTTTGTATATTTATATATAAATATATGTTTTATATATTTATAAAATATATATATAAAATAAATATGTCTGTGCAGAGAAAGACAAATATCATAAGATATCACTTATTTGTGGAATCTAAAAAAAAAAGTGATCCTGATCCGATGAACTTATTTACAAAGCAGAAAAGATTCACAGGAATAGAAACAATCTTTTGGTTACTGAAGGGGAAAGAGTAGGGAGAGATAAATTTAAAATGTGTCTTTTTAATTTGAAGGCTTCCATTTTTCCTGACTTGGTTAGGGAAGTTCCCATCTTCTTTTAGTCTGTGACACAGCTGTCCCAGAGGGTCACAGACTTTCGGGTTGGAAGTCCCTCCAATTCCTGCCTGCTTCTGCTTCCACCTAGAATTGGGTTTTGGGTATTTTCCCAAGCTGATCAGTGTCCTGTGGTTGGGATGGTGGGACCCTGTGCCATCTCTTTGTAACCAGGGTCCTGGTGAGAGAGTCAATAACTAGGTAGGTTGATAAGTCCAAGGTCCCCGAAGAGGAGAAAGGGGTCCAAGACTCTCGAGGAAGAGAAAAGGATAAACATTTTTTCCTACTGGATCTGGTCAGACCTTTCTATTGTTAGTTCTAATCTTGTTAATTTAAGGTGTATATTGCAGGAGTGGGTCTGGTAAAAGCATTTAACTCCCTTGCTAACATTAGCGAGGGGGCACTCTCCTGCTTCTGATGTCTGTGTCAGAAGCTTCCTCTGTCCCTTTCACACTTTAATAAAACTCTGCTACACAAAAGCTCTGGAGTGATTAAGCCTGGTCTCTGGTCCCGAAGCTAAATCTTCTTCAGAGATCACGAATCCGACGTCGTTCACTGTAAGCTATCACTGGGAGAGGCTGAAACTCTAAGGTCCTTAGGCAGCGTTGCGTGCAGCTCAGAAACTTCCTCCACAGTGCAGGCAAGCCTTAGTGTATAAAAGGGCATGCAATTGAAGTGAATTTAGAGGATAATTTTATTTCTTTCATGTTTCCCAGGTGGCTCAGTGGTAAAGAATTCACCTGTGAAGGCAGGAGATGCAAGAGATTGGAGTTCAGTCCCTGGGTTGGAAAGATCTCCTGGAGTAGGAAGTGGCTGCCTACCCACTCCAGCATTCTTGCCTGCAGAATTCCATGGACAGAGAAGCCCGGTGGGCTACAGTCTGTGAGGGCGCACACAGTCAGACACGACTCATCAACCGAGTACACACACACCAATGGCTTAAAATTTTACTATTAAATAAGTGGTTGTTATCTTTGTTTGCAAGCATTTAAATAGAAATTTGTATTTTATTTTGAGAAGTGCTTTCCAATCATTATTATTCTTTCCAGCATTTGTATGAGATTAAAGGGTGAGAATCCCTCTTTTGCCATAAAATATATTAGAAACTAGATTACTTAGTTTTATCAACAATTTGTCTTTTGGCAATGACTTTGTCATGGGCTTCCTTGGGCAACTCATACTTGGATTAGTATCGACTTCTGACTAATTATTCTACTTTCTAATTAACTACTTTGGTAAGTTAAAACAAATTAATTGAGTTTCTTTGTATTTGATTGCTGAATTATTATCTTCATGGAGACTGCAAATCATTTGGGCTTACCTGGTGACTCAAATGATAAAAAATCTGCCTGGAATGCAGGAGACCCAGGTTCAATCCCTGGTTCAGGAAGATCCCCTGGAAAAGCAAATGGCTACCCACTCCAGTTTTCTGGCCTGGAAAATTCCATGATCAGAGGAGCCTGGTGAGCTACAGTTCATGGGGTTGCAAAGAGTCGGACATGAATGAGTGACTAACACTTTCACTTTCACTTCGGCAGATATACGTCTTTATGCTTGTTATTGCCAATGACTCAAGAAATTAATGATTTGATTGATTAATTAATGACCATCATCAATATTGGCTGCACAGTCCAAAGATGAGTGGAGAACACATCCTCCCATCTCACTGGCTTTCATCATATTCTCTTCCACACTCAGAGTGGGGGAAAAAATACCCTTCTCCAAAACAAAAGCTGCTTATCAGTCATCCTACCAGTGCTGCAGAGTCTGTTCTTTTGAGACTGGGGTACACGTCTGCAGTCTGCTCCTGTTTGGCATTTAATTCCTCATGATATCAGAAGATAGAGTGCAAACACTGAATAAAATGGCGTTTGCCATCAAGACCAGAGTCTGGGATTTTACTATCCTCATGCCATTCAAGAGAAGGCTTAAATTATGTGTTGGTCCCTAACTGGAGCACTGCTAGAGCTTTGGACCATCCTGAGTTGACGACTTTTGCCACTCCAATGCCCTTTCGGGTCACGGTCTTCCAGGTTCAAAGCCTTGAACAGCTCTGCTTTGGGGTCACACGGATCCCAAACCGTTGAGTCACGCTTGTGAGTGCTTTAGCTACTTTACTTCCACCCATCTTTCCAATCCCATCTACTCTTCCTGGTGTATTTTGTGCCCGGGGCACCAGAACCCCCAGTTAACTCATTTCTCTGTCTCCCCACCCCCGGGGCTGAGGCTCTGCTCTGGTCCCATCGCTCCACTCTGCGGGGACCTCTCCCATCTCCCCATGTCCGGCCTCCGTCCGCCTCTCCAGGACGCTCTCTCATCCACCAGCTCTCTGTCTCCACGGTTGCTCAGGGTATGTGCTTGCTGCACGCTAAGTCGCTTCAGTCGCGTCTGATTCTGTGGACACTACGGACTGTAGCCCGCCAGACTCCCCTGTCCTTGGGATTCTCCAGGCAAGAATACTGGAGCGGGCTGCTGTTTCCTCCTCTGGGGGATCTCCCTGACACCATGACTGCATCCGTGTCTCTTACGTCTCCTGCATTGACAGGAGAGTTCTTCACCACTAGTGCCTCCTGGGAAGCCTGCACTCAGGGTATGGGACGTGTGAAATACTTCCCAGGGTCCTGGGCCCATCTCAGAAGCTGGCCCTTATTAGACCTTTCCAAGGAAAGTCTTCTCTGGCTTCGAGGCCCCCAGATCTCCTCTAGGAGACAGCATATGCGTCACGCTGGGGCCATAATGCGCCGGTTACAGTGACAGCCACGCCACTCCTGTGATGGTGGCAGCTGGCAGCTCTCAGGGGCATCCACCTTTGGAACTTGCTTTTGGCTGAAAAAAGACACCTTGTTCAAAGTCACGTCTCATTCCCAGGGATGGCCCATGAACGACTGGGCAATGAAGCAGGGCCAAGGCCCAGCCCCCTCCTCCAGATATTTGTTGCTGTTCAGCCCTTAAGTTGTGTCCAACTCTGCAACCCAGGCTTCCCTGTCCTTCACCATCTCCTGGAGCTTGCTCAAACTCATGTCCATTGAGCCAGTGATGCCATCCAACCACCTCATCCTCTGTTGCCCCCTTATCCTCCTGCCTTTCCCAGCATCAGGGTCTTTTCCAATGAGTTGGCTCTTCACATCAGGTGGGCAAAGTACTGGAGATTTAGCTTCAGCATCAGTCCTTTGGGCTTCCCTCGTGGCTCAGCTACTAAAGAATCTGCCTGCAATGCGGGAGACGTTGGTTGGATCCCTGGGTTGAGAAGATCTCCTGGAGAAAGAAACAGCTCCCCACTTCAGTATTATGGCCTGGAGAATTCCATGGACTCTATAGTCCATGGGGTTGCAAAGAATCGGACATGACTTAGCAACATTCATTTTTCACTTTCAGTCCTTCCAGTGAATATTCTGGATTGATTTCCTGTAGGATTGACTGGTTTGATCTCCTTGCTATCCAAGGGACTCTCAAAAAGTTTTCTCCAGCACCACAGTTTCAAGGCATCAGTTTTTTGGTGCTCAACTTTCTTTATGGTCCAACTCTCACACTCATACATGACTAATGGAAAAACCATAGTTTTGACTACATGGACCTTTGTTGGCAAAGTGAAGTCTCTGGTTTTTAATATGCTGTCTAAATTTTTCATAGCTTTTCTTTCAAGGAGCAAGCATCTTTTCATTCTATGGCTGCAGACAGCATCCACAGTGATATGGGACCAAGGAAAAGGACCTTCTCTGCTCCAGACCTCCCCCCAGGATCCATGGAGGCCTGTGTTGTGACTGCATAACTCTCCACACGCCATTCTCCCCAGTCCTTCTGTCTTCCTCCCCTTCAGGTGTGGGTCCTCAAAGGGCTTCCCAATCAGCTGTCTGCACGCAGAGCTTCTCCATCTCAAATGTGCTTCCTAGGAAACCCTATCCAGGACACAAGACTCTGGGCAGAACTTGAGGTCACAGAACATCTCAAGGTCAACCTTTTATCCTACAGAACAATGATTGCCTTCAATATTGGAAGATCCCATCACTGTCTGTCAAACTGAATGACTCATTTTGCAATGAACAAAGATGCAAAGTAGTTCACCTTTAGGGGGCAATTGTAGACTGTGTCCTCTCTTCTCACAGATAAACCAAGAAGAATCAGTGAAATAGTAGAAAGATGCTGCGATTTTAAGCAATTTTTCCATTTCTCATATGCAGCACTCAGAAAGTTTGTAACAATTACTAATGTCATCATAAAGCAAGACAGGTTCTTCAAAACACACAGTTAAGAGTTGGACCATAAAGAAGGCCAAGCACCCAAGAATTGATCCTTTTGAACTTTGGTGTTGGGAAAGACTTTTGAAAGTCCCTTGGACAGCAAAGAGATCGACCCAGCCAATCATAAAGGAAATCAACTCTGACTATTCATTGGAAAGACTGGTGCTGAAGCTGAAACTCCAATACTTTGGCCACCCAATACGAAGAGCCGACTCATTGGAAAAGGCTCTGATCCTGGGAGAGATTGAGGACAGGAGAAGGGAGTAACAGAAGACAAGATGGCTGGATGGCATCACTGACTCAATGGACATGAGTTTGAGCAAGCTCCAGGAGATAGAGAAGGAAAGGGAAGCCTGGCATGCTTCAGTCCATGGGTCACAGAGTCAGACATGACTGAGCGACTGAACAAGACAACAAAGCCAGATCCCTCATTAAGAAATAAAGCTCATGCACTGACTACCAAGTGTTTATCTGGCTTTCCAATGTTGTGTGTGACGAATAGGCATTCTGTAGAAGTTCCTTCTTATTTCATCTGGAGGAGCAGGGCTGGACTGGATTGCAGTTGTAACCAAGGCTGACTGCGCTCCATAGAGCAGAGGGGGAAAACACTTGCTGGCTCCAGCCTCCTGTTGTGAAATATGATGTGTGCGGGATGGAGAAGTAGTCGTGAGATTCGCCTACGGGGCCGTTCACCTGGGAGTGCAACGGTCCGTGCTGTAGATAGCTGCCATCACTCCATGAGACTTCAAAGGCTTCGCAGGCCGCAGAAGATGAGGAAGCATTTAGATGAAAATATCCATCACGCCACAATGTCAGCTACTCAGGCGTCGCATTCTCCTTGCCCACCAAATGTGCAGGTGGACACACTCAACCAGCGTCTCTTCCACCGGCTGGACTCAGCATGTTCTGTTGCAATCATTTCCCAGCTGCCACACTGAGCAGTTTCCAAGGGCCAGGAGCTGTGCTGAGTGTTTTACTCACATCTACCTTGGCTCATTGAATCCTCACAAAAGCCCTGTAAGATTAGTGTAATTACTGCTATTCTGCGGATAAGAAAATTGGGGCTTAGAGATATCCAGTAATTGACTCAAGTCCCCACTGCCATTAGGTGGAGCAGGGGTGAAGCCCGTGGGATACCTGAGTGCTCAGCTGCACTGCCTCCTGGCTTATTAAATTCCCTCCCCACCCAGAGCCCAGTGCCCGGCAAGAGAGTGCATTCCTCATGGCAGCAAAAGTATCACCTTGGCCATCTCTGTAGTATCTCCTCCCTAACCCAGTACCTAAAGTCCCACAGTAAGAGGTGGGTAAAGGGTGTGATGAAAGAATGAGGAAAGGAAGACAGCAGAGTGTCTTGGTATAGTTTAAAGAGAAAACTCCGTGGTGGGATTATCAGTCACCTGCATGCATGTGGACTGAGTCCCTTTAGTCGCATCAGACTTTTTGCGACCCTATGGACCGTAACCCCCCAGGCTCCTCTGTCCACAGGATTCTCCAGACAAGAATACTGGAGTGAGTTGCTGTGCCCTCCTGCAGGGGGTCTTCTCAACCTGGGACTGAAGCCCCGTCTCTTAGGCCTCCTGCATTGGCAGGCGGGTTCTTACCACTAGTGCTCCCTGGGAAGCCCATCAGTCACCTCTGGCCATAATAACCCTGTACAACCAGCACAAAAAATCTGACAATAAGCAGTTACTTGCCTTCATACACCTGTGGGCTGGCGGATTTCCAGCTGGGCTCCACGCATCTCTCACCCTCCTCCTGGGACCAGGGCTGACTCAGCATCTTCTTCTGATGGTGAAGACAGATATGCCAGGGAGCACCTTCGGAGGCTTTGGCCACACTGTGTCTGCCAGTGTGCCACTGGATGAGAGAAATGTCTGGTGGTATGTGGGGCAGGGCAGGGTAGGGCAGGGCGCAAGCCACTCTGAATGACGCTCTCACCACCCAGGAGACCAGAGCCGCCTCCTCATACGGCAGCTCCTGCCGCCTCCTCTCCTGTCCTGCAGAGCATCCTCAGAACCCTCCTGGGGCCGTGACACTTGTCATCTTTGCCCACAGTGGAGTCCATCAGTCTCTTTACAGGGAGCAGCATGAGAAACACTCACCAGTGGCAAACGCAAGGTAAATATTTCAGCTGGACGCATAAAATACTTTTCACATTCATGGCTTTGGATTATCCACGCTTCTGGTCCCCTTTATTTATATTAGTCAAGATCTGCTCTAGTTTTGAGTTATCCCCTCGTCCCATGTGAGGCTGGTTCTCATAAAAACACTTGGACTGTGGTCATCCCTTCCGGAGTGAAACTCATGTGGAGGAGACTTGATTATAGGGTCATTTTTCCAGCATCAAAGGCTCCCTATTTCAGCAACTTTCTAAAATGTTGATGGTAGATACATGGTAAATATAAAGTGTTAATTAAAAAGTTGTTAGACGCATAGTAAAGAGACGACGGTACTTGAGTAGATTTGTTGGCATAGTGACGTTCATAAAGGTCTTGGTGTTGCAAGTTTACATAACGAGAATGTCTGTGAAAGAAAGTGAAAGTGAAGGTCGCTCGCTCTTGTCCGACTCTTTGTGACCCCAGGGACGATATAGTCCTTGGGATTCTCTGGGCCAGAATCCTGGAATGGGTAGCCTTTCCCTTCTCCAGGGGATTTTCCCAACCCAGGGATTGAGTCAGGGTCTCCTGCTTTGCAGGCAGATTTTTTACCAGCTGAGCCACGAGG
This sequence comes from Antilocapra americana, assembly GCA_007570785.1. Taxonomy (NCBI): domain Eukaryota; kingdom Metazoa; phylum Chordata; class Mammalia; order Artiodactyla; family Antilocapridae; genus Antilocapra; species Antilocapra americana. The sequence goes on along the minus strand of ML661340.1, from coordinate 11,152,255 downwards.
GAAGCACCAGGCAAACAGGAGCGGATGAAATGCACCCAGCCACCTAGCCCCCAGGCCCACAGAGAGCGGTGTCACAGCTTCCTGCGGCTTTCCAGGTGTCACCTGGTCACACCAGCCAGTGCCAATAACAGAAAGGGAGCCCACTGCTCGTGACACAAGGAGGCCGTGAGTGAGAGCCGACAGAGAGAAGCGGAGACTCTGTCCTAACAGGTACCGGCTCAGGAGTCAGTGCAGCAGGGAAGCAGGAAGGGCTGGCTGTGCTGCCTGTGGGGCTCATGGAAGGCTGGGAGAAGCCTCTTGGGGGCACCCCAGAGTGTCCCCTCGCTACAGAGAGAGGCCAGGGCCCAGAGGTCCAGCCTGGCGGCCTGGGAGCCATGCCTCCTCCCCCCAGTCTGACCCAGACTCACTGGAGGGAAGGACAGATCGCCTGGGACTGGCACTGGGAGTGTTTGGGGAGCAACACAGAGCTATCGGGGCTTCTCAGAAGCGGAGAGAAGGAACGGGGGATCGCTGCAACACCGTGGTTGTCATTAGCAACATTCAACTTCTCTCTCTGACATGGTATGAACTGTGTGCTTCATTTTACTTGTGAGGCTTCATTACACAACGCGTAGTTCCCCTGTGGCTCAGCTGGTAAGGAATCCACCTGCAGTGAAGGAGACCTGGGCTCGATTCCTGGGTTGAAAAAATCCCCTGGAGAAGGGATAGGCTATGCCCTCCAGGATTCTGGCCTGGAGAATTCCATGGACTGTATAATCCTTGGGGTCGCAGAGTCAGACACGACCTAGCGACCTTCACTTTCACTGTTACGAACACTGCACAGCAGGAAGTTGCTCCACCCCTCCCCCTTCCCAGTCCACCCCTCTGGTCCTTTGAGGATCACTCTTGGGTGTGGGGGGGCTTCCCTGAAGTCTCAGATGGTAAAGAATCCACCAATGTAGGAGACCTAGGTTCGATCCCTAGGTCAGGAAGATTCTCTGGAGAAGGAAATGGCAACCCACTGCAGTATTCTTGCCTGGAGAATCCCAAGGACAGAGGAGCCTGACGGGCTGCGGTCCATGGGTTGCAAAGAGTCAGACTTGGTTTTTCTCTGTTCTGTAACAATTAACCACAGGGTCCCTAAGTCTATGGGTAGAGAGTTGGGAAGATCCAGGAAGAGAGTGTCACCAGCTCAGACAGGGAAGGAAAAGCCGCCACATTGCCCCAGAGGACGAGGGAGCCTGGCTGTGCAGCAACTGAGGCTGTGACACCGGACATGCCGACCTGGCAGACACAGCCCTGACAGAGGGACACACGACGCTGACGAGATAAATGTGTGCAAAGCCACAGGGCATTCTGGCCACCTGGAAGGGAGGAGAAGAGGACCGACAGGCGAAGGGGCTGCAGGCGACAGCCCGCTGGCTGTGCCCTCACATCCCCCTTGACATGAAGGGCTAAGGTGAGAAGTGACTACTCCCCAAGGTGCCCATACACCAAGGTTTGAGCCCAAGCAATAAAGAAGATGGATATAGATGCTCTGGGAGAAAATAATGGGCATACTGTCTTACAAACCTGGACTATAAAGTCCAGGGAATTCCCCAGGCCAGAATACTGGAGTAGATAGCCATTCCCTTCTCCAGGAGATCTTCCCCAAACCAGGGATCAAACCCAGGTCTCCTGCGGATCCTTTACCAGCTGAGCCACATGGGAAGCCCAAGAATACTAGAGTGGGTAGCCTACCCCTTCTCCAGGGGATCTTCCCGACCCAGGAATTGAACTGGGTTCTCCTGCATTGCAGGTGGATTCTTTATCAACTGAGCTATCAGGGAAGCCCATAGGGTGATATTCATGAGTGTAATTCTAAGACAAAAAGGAAAAAAAAACCAAACTTGGATGTGGGGATGAAAAAACATTAGAACCACCTTTACCTGAAATGTTTTCAGATGTGAATGCTGGATAGTGAAATGATCTGTGTGGGTGTCACAGGAAAGCTTGGGAATCCACCCACACGGTGCCAGGACCCTTCCCTGGAACAGCACCACCCCCTCACCCCAAAGCAGGGACTCATGTGAACCTGCTGCCCCCAAACTCTCCTAAGCAATGCTGACAAGTGCAATTTCTTACCCAGGAACAGAATAGATAAATCTAAATTTCAGAACTGGACAGATACAAAGGACAGAAGATTTGATCTGGATAAATTAGTGGCAAGATAGCCAGGGTGGGGAATGCTCAGCCTCCATACAGAAAGAGGCACTTCGTTTGGAAGAAAAAAAAACCTCAGAAAATGCCCTGGCAGGTAGGGAGGGTGATGAATTGTGTGGGAACACAGCCCAGCTCCGCTGCCAGAGAAGATAAATTCCCTCCCGAGTCAGAGGAGGGGAGGCATTCAGATTTAATGTGCAATAATGGCCCTGTTTTGAGTCTTGGTAAATCCACGTTGAAATGGTTTGTTCTCCTTTTGAATCTCCTGTTATCAGAGGGAGCTTCCAACATTAGTGGAAAGATCAGTGTCCTGGAAGATTATGGGCAACTTGGATCCAGCCAGAGCAAACATCCCCAGAAAAAGGTTTGATGGTGAGAGAAGAAGGAGCAAAACTGCTCTTTCAGAATAAAGACAATGGGATGCGGCTTTAGTGCTCTGCTGGAATCAGGACATCCTTGAACTGTGTTCACACAGGAGTCTGGCCAATGGTCAGTGCAGTGAGGTTAGCAGTTCCCAGGGCCCCGGAAAATCCGAGATGGTTGGCTGGCATCACCGACTCAATGGATGTGAGTTTGAGCAGGATCTGGGAGACGGTGAAGGATGGGGAAGCCTGGCGTGCTGCAGTCCATGGGGTCACAGAGAGTCGGCACGACCGATCAACAGCATAGCCTGTCTTGGCTTCACTCCATCGGTGCTCTGCTCCCACCATTCTCCTGCATCTTGAGGACGGGTCGGCAGCCCTGCTCTCAGCTGACCAACGGGGCCAGTGCTCTGTGCAGCTCTGCAGAGACCAGGAGCTTTCCAGCCATCACCCCTGTTGTTGGCTTCCCCTGCTGAGGCATACCAGGCCCCTGAGGTCTCAACCCTCTGATCTGTGGCCCATTTCTCCTGTTCCCACTGGTTGAAACCACCCCTGCCTCTGTCTCTGGGTCCAGGAAGGGCTGAGTGGCTGTGATCCTCCGGCCTGGGCCTGGCGGCCTCTGGGCCAGTGAAGTGATGCTGAGCCTGCATCCCAGGGCTAGTCCCACAGCACGAGAGCTGGCCGGGGTCCGTCAAAGAACGCCCTCTGCACACTGGGCCTGCCTGTCCTTCTCCGGACCAGAGCATCCGCCCTAATGGGAGCGTCCTTGTTAGTCAGTCTTCCTGTGTTTACCCAGAGGATAGGAGATTTAACCTTTAATTAACTAATATTCAGGGCAGAACTGTGCCATGCTGTGGTATGCACAGCCCATTCGAAAACTGAAATCCAGCCTTCCATTTGGTACACCATACTGCCTGCTGGAAGCAGTTTACTTTCCTTGAAGCATCATCTATTAAGAGATCGAGCCTGGAGATGGAGTTGGGCTATGGATATGCCAAGCCCCTCTCAGAACCAGGGCAAGACAGCAGGGCTCACAAAGTCTGGGGGAGCTGGCGGACGGAACCCTGGTGTGGAGGGGGCAAGGATAGCAGGTCCCTTTGGATCTCGCCTTCAGAGAAGAAACTCACCCTGCATCCGAGACTGGATTCAAAATTGGAAAAGACTCTAAATAGGTGGAGCTAGTGGTAAAGAAGGGATTCCCTGGTGACTCAAACGGTAAAGAGTCTGCCTGCAATGCAGGAGACCCAGGTCCGATCCGTGGGTTAAGAAGATCCCCTGGAGGAGGAAACGGCAACCCACTCCAGTATTCTTGCCTGGGGAATCCCATGGACAGAGGAGTCTGGTGGGCTATAGTCCGTGTGGTTGCAAAGAGTCAGACACATCTGAGCAGCTGAGCACAGCTGACTGAGCACAAAGAGTCTGTGCTGGCATCTCCGTGGCTTCTTCCACTGGAAGGTGGCCCCTCTGGTATTCTGAGGCTCGTAGGTGGTGTGGGTCACTGACCACCATAGACCTGCCCATGTGAGAGTTGGCTCCCACGGCTAGCTGTGTCAGGAGTGACCCCAATCAAAAGTAGTCCCATACCCGGTCTGGATGCCTGGGCCCTGTAGCCAGACCCTAGGGCCTGGTTTCACCTGCCAGGAATGGCACTAACACTAGGGCTGTGGGGATGGGGGGCGGCTGGGGAGGTGGCCACGACAGGATTATTGAGGGAAGAGGGTCAACGTTATCAGGGAAGAGGGGAGTTTTCGTCACACAGTTTTTTATCTGGTGTGATTATGGTATGATGCTGAGCATCCAGGGATCTAGCTTCCTTTTCTTCCATGAAACCTCTCAACTACTCTGCAAATCAGTGGCGAGAATGGCTATTCCTGTTTTCCAGCTTAAATTCATGGGTAAGAAGTGACTTGGTGCAATGCAGTTCCTTAATCTGCAAATGGGAATCATGATGTACTGGGATATATTATCTGTGCAGACATATTATCTGTGGTGGGTCAGTTATTATCGTGATTTAACCTTCAACTTGGTAATGAAAAGGTTATGCTATATAAAATGCTTTGTACTTCCCAAGAGAGACACTCAAATATGTTGCAATGATCTATGGGCCCAGTGGAAACAGCTGACACAAGATGACAGCTTTCATAAAGCTCAGACAGACAGAGTGAGGAGAGCAGGTTGGACTGTTGAGGAAGAAGCCTAGCTGTTTTAGAGCTCAGTGCCTTCCCCATCACACTGCTATGAAGAAAAGCAATTCCACCTTTTTAACGAAAAGGGCCCAATCATCTCTGGTGGCTTGGAACTCCCCAAAATAAGAGAGGGTGACCAAATACTTGCCTTCATCTCTCCTCTTCCTCCTGAGACATCAATGAAATGAGAGTAAAATGATTATCAGAAAGACAGAGATGGGGGAGGGAGGGAGGGAGGAAGAGGGAAGAAAAGGACAAGAGAGAAAGAGAAACGAACTCACAGCGGCAAAGAGAACAGAGGGAGGCTTGTCAACAAATGAGACATTTCAACACATTCCAAAAAGCTGAAAAACTGATAAATTAGAAAAAAATCCATGCTCTGAAATTCACAGAACTGGATAGAGGAGAGCATAAGAGTAACAACTGTTCTAAGGACAGTGATCACAATGACCATAATATCAGCTAACAGGCGTTGAGTGGGGCTCATGTGCTAAGCCCAGGCTTTGGCTAAACATTTGACTCATATTTTCACATCCCCTGTTCACATCAGTGGGTTGCTGTCTCCATCTGTCATTGAGGAGATGGAAGCACAGAGAGGTGACATCGCTTGTCTGAGGTCACAGGGCTGGGTACCCAGGGAGTCTGGTTCCAATCTCCTGCCACAGCACACATCTTATATCATATCTCACATATCATGCCCCCAAAGGGGGATAATCTGTCATATTCAGAACCCAAGAGAAGCTCTGGACCCAAAGATGTCAGGGATTGTGGGTGGGTATGAAAAGGGAACCAAAAATAGGTTTGAAGGATAGAAGAATTGAAAGCATAGTCATGAAATATCTGCTTGAGTTGGCCTTCAAACTCTCTGCTCCTCATCCCCAGGTTTTGGTGAACACAGGGCCCCAACATTCCAGATTCCTCCAGGCAAAGTAAGTGTGAAAGATGCATAGGGGATGGATGGACACACTGACAGATGGATGGATGGATGGATAAGATGGACAGATGGATGGATGGATAATGGATGAGGGATGGATGGATGGGTGAATGGACAAGTGGATGGACAGATAAACAAACTGATGAATTAACCCTTTCTTCAAAGCCAGCCACCCACTTATTTACTCCAAAGTAAACCCTGTCAGTCAAAGGCCTGTCCCCATTCACAGAACTCTCCAAAAGGTTTCATATTCAGGGTCCAGATCTCCACACTCCACAGCAGAGAAACTCTCACCAGCTGTCAGGATATATGAACTCCTCCTGCCATCCTTGAAATAACTAGGCAGCAAGGATCACGAGATCCATCAAGACAAACATCAGAAAGAAAGAAAAGGGACAGGCTGGAGAAACTGTCAATTCAGCTGACCTTTGGAGGATGTGCTATTTTAGAGATGACCCTTGCAAAGTGAAACACCTTCTTCCGACTGGATTCCTCAGAGAGCTTTGTGAAATTACTGCACCAATTAAACATGCCGTCGTGACTTTCTCCCTACCCTACCTTCTTCAGACCAGCATTTTAATGTCCCCACATTATCAGGGCCTTTCCTGCCCACAGGCTGTGGAGCAGCCATCCCCCTGCGCCCTGCCCCCAGTCAACCCTGGTACTCCTCGCCCATCTCACCTGGCTGTCTGCCCACAGAGAGCTCAGCACCACAGTGCGCAGCAAGTAATGCGTTATCTGTTCACACCCCATGGGCCCCCCATATAGGATGTCTCCATGAGAGCAGGGGTTTGTGGGGCTGGCAGGTCTGAAATCTCCAGGGCATGTGACAGGCTGGAGATCCAGGAGGGAGAAGATGCTGCAGCTGTTGGTCAGGAGGCAGACTCCCTCCTCCTCGGGGGACACCAGGCTTTGCCCATAAGGCCCTCAGCTGATTAGACCAGGCCCAGCCACAGCGTGGAGGGCCACCTTCATTCACAGTCTACTGATTTAAAGTGATAAAGAACCTGCCTGCCGATGCAGGCGGTATGGGCTCGACCCCTGGGTTGGGAAGATCCCACAGACTAGGAAATGGCAACCTACTCCTGTAGTCTTGCCTGGGAAATCCTATGAACAGAGGAGCCTGGAGGGCTACAGCGGGCTACATGGGACTGCAGGCGGACAGGCGAGGCGACGGGCAGACCCAAATCCTGAAGGGAGCTTTGTGCCTCCCCAGGCAGAGGCTGTGGGAACGCTCACAAGAGACGTTTCTGGGAGCTTTGAAGTCCTGCCACAAACACGGAGTCCAGACCCAAACCACAGTCCGTCGCCTCTCACGAGGAAGCGCATGTCATGTCTCCCCCCACCGCACACCAGTGCTGCCCCTGGAGTCCAGACCTCTGACGGCTCCCTGCGCTGGGTCTCGGCATCCCCTGAGCTCCGGGCTCTCTGGCCTCGGCCCCCCTTCCCTCTGCCCACCCCCCCGTGGCCATAAGGAAGCCGCGTGTCCTCCGCAGCCCCACCCCTTGCTCCCCACACGGTCACAACGCCGCTTTCTTCACAGCATCCTCCAGGCTGAAATGCCTCCCTTCCCCCTCCGTGTCCGGGTCCCTGGATGCCCGCAGCGCACACAGCCTGCGTCACCGCACTGAGCATTTCCTCGGGCGCTGTCCCGAGTCCTCGCCAACTGCCACACGCGTGCTAGCTTGCTTCCTCCAGGCCAACGGATGTGGGTCTTCCCTCCTGCTCTAGTGGCCATCATCCTATTAACAGTTGGAGCAGAAGCAGCAGAAAAGATTAACTACTGCCTTTTTATCTTGGTCTTGGTGTCTCCTAGAACCCATGTTTATGTTTACTTGGGCCGAAGTATTAGATGAATATGTGTTTTTCTATTTCAATTACAGGTTTCACCTCTAATCTCTGCAATTTTTATAGCCCTACTTAAATGCTATTTTGATATGTGTGTTAGCTACTCAGTCATGTCTGGCTGTTTGTGACCCCGTGGAACTGTGGCCTACCTCTGTCCATGGAATTTTCCAGGCGAGAACACTGGAGTGGGTTGCCATGTCCTCCTCCAGGGGGATCTCCCCAACCCAGGGATGGAACTCGGGTCTCCCACATCGCAGGCGGATTCTTTACTGTTTGAGCCACCAGGGAAGTTGTTTAGATATGACTAAATAATTGAATTCCCTACAATGATACCATGCATTGAAGTATTTTTAGATGGTAGGGAAACACACAAGAGTGGAAGGAGAAATACAGGCAGCCTGGTCTAGAGCACGCTGCCTGGTTCCAGCCATCAGATAGCAGGTGGACGAGAGTGTGAGTCACAGAGGGAATCGCAGACGCCACATGCCAGCTTCCTAATTCCCCCATTAGTGTGAGATGCAAGGCCTCTCCGCGGTCCCCGATCGTGTCTTATATCAAGGATGGTGACGGCAGCCGGCAGGTTCCTCCTAGCATCTCTAATGAGCAGCTCTGGGAGAGGGTGAGAGAGAGTCCTGATCCCCTCACCATCGCCTCCAGTGCCTTTAATCAGGGCTGAGAAGCCTGCTGCCAAACCTGGTGCTAATTACACATTCCTCAGAAACAGAATTGGGTTTACTGCAGCCCTGCATGGACGAGGTTGTAAACAAGAGTATTTCTTCCTTCCACGCCCAGAAAATACCTGTCTTTGTGGTCAAAGTACGGGAGCACCAGAGATCCAGAGGAAAAGGAGCGATAGGGTGAGGATCCCTCGGACAGAGCAGGGAGAAGCCGGAGTGCTTAGGTGACTGCAGTGAAGCCTCGGGGGGGCTCTGACAACCCACCCAGGCTGCCCCCGGTCACCAGGACCCAACCCAGGGCCTCGCAGGGGCCTCCTGGGGCCCAGCTCCATGCGGCCCAGTGCCCCAGCCCCACCGACCGCCAGAGCTTTTCTCTGCCATGATCCTAAACCCTTGGTCCCTGCGCCTGCGGTCCCTACACTTGCTGGCTTGGCTGCAAGAGCCCCTGCACCCCATTTACAGTCCTCAACTCTCCCCTTCCTGCCCACATGCTCGTGGGATGTCTTAGATGCTGGCAAGTTCACTAGGCCCAGAAGCAGGGGTCCCCACCTGGAAGGCGGGTCTGTTAACCTAGCCTGACTGAACCTTTCCATTCTGCAACATTAAATGCAGGACTGAAAGGAGACATCTTCTTGTCTGCCTTTCAGTCTAGCCCACCGCTGGTCCTGTTTGCAGTCTGCCCATCGACCGTCTTAGGGATCAGGTCTGATCACAGCTGCTCACTGAGGGAAAAGACAAACTCTCACTGAGATGCCACATGTGCTCTAAAAGGGACCCAGCACAGTGTCCACTTCCTTCATGTTATGGACTGAACTGTGAAATCCGTGTATCGAAGGGCTCACCCTGGTATCTGGGAGCGCATCTGCAGGTGGGGCATTCAAAGAGGAGAGTCAGATGTCCGGCTCCTTCGTGTTATGGACAGAATGTGAAGCCTGCCCATTGAAGCGCCCACGCTGGCACCTCAGAATGTGGCTGTGTTTGGAGGTGGGGCCGTTAAAGAGGAGAGTCGGGTAAAGTGAGGTCATCGCAGTGGGCACAATCCGATGCAACCAGCGTCCTCATAAGAGGAGGAGATGAGGACACAGAGAGAGACCAGGGGTGGGACCACATGCAGAGAAGACCCTGTGGGGAGGCATCTACATGCCAGGGACACAGGACTGCAGAGAAACCAGCCCTGCCCACTGCTGGATCTTGGACTTGCAGCCTCCAGAGCTGTGGTTTACACTGCCCAGGCCGTGGTGCTTTGTCATTTCCCCACACACCCAAACCCCAACTCATCATTTCCAGGTGATCCATAGGCTCCTTCTTCTTCTTACCCTCTGACCCCTTCTTACCTTCTTACCTTTGCCCCCCAGAGTGTGCCATGACTTGCCACTCCTTCATGCTGTCCGGCCATCCTGGGAGGTGCTCACTCCCCCACAGGACACCTGGGAGCACCTCACAGGAATACATTCAGGAATAAACATGTGTCGCTCGCCCACTCACAGGACTTCTGCTCAGAGTCTGCCTCTGAGGCTCAGTCCGGGTCTCAGATTGAAGCAATAAGTTGGTGGACCACCTGGCTCATGTGCCGCTCGATTCTCCCATCTGGATCCTGCACCTCATTCTCCATTCTACCACTGCTCCCCCAGTTCTGCGCTTTGCACTGAGGTAGGCGTGCTCATCACGGGCTTCTCTGGTGGCTCAGACAGTAAAGAATCTCCCTGTGATGTGGGAGACACAGGTTCCATCCCCTGGGTGGGGGAGATCCCCTGGAGAAGGTAATGGCAACGCACTCCAGTATTCTTGCCTGGAGAATTCCATGGACAGAGGAGCCTGGCGGGCTACAGTCCATGGGGTCGCCAAGAGTCAGACACAGCTGAGCAGCTGACACACACATATCATGTCATCATCACAGGCATCTCTCACTGTCACCATCTGCGGCCCCTTCTGAGAGCAGCAACCCCTCGAGGGACCCCTCTTCCTTCCCCAAATGACTGGCATAGGACTGGCTGTGTCTGTGGCTGCCCTGCCACCAGGAGCATGCTAAGTCACTTCAGTCGTGTCCCACTCGTTGCAAACCCATGGACTATTGCCAACCAGCCTCCTCTCTCCATGGGATTCTCCAGGCAAGAATACTAGAGTGGGTTGCCATTTTCTCCTCCAGGGGATCTTCCCGACCCAGGGATTGAACTTGCATCTCTTGCATTGGCAGGAGGCTTCTTTACCACTAGCACCTCCAACAGGGGGCACCCTGAATATAATTAGCATGACGACTCCTGTCACGGTTTTATTGCCATTATTTTTGTCCCTCCGGTTGATATACTGAATTTGATCATTGAAGAATCTTGTTTTTCCAGGAAACATGGATGTCACTGACCCACACCTGTCAAGTTGGACCCCTCATTTTATACACTTTTTCCCCAGACTCTATCACGAAGGGCCTGCAACGAAGGCATAAGATCAACAGACTTGAAACTTCAAGCTGAGAAGAAGCTCTCAGCTGCGCCCCCTCGGGCGCCGGCCAGTTACTGTTCTCGTGAGTTGCTGAGGACCAGAGGCCGCACCGATGGCCTCTGGCAGCGGCTGAAGCTGCAGCCTGAGAGCACAGCAGCCCTCGGTCACCGGGACGCTGGAGGCAGACGCTCTGAGAGGCAAGAGGAGGTGGAGAGCATGGCGCGGGGCAGACCCACAGGCAGAGGCAGCCAGCGGGGCTGCAAGAGGGGTCCTGCGAGGCGCTCCGCCCTCCCGCTCCCGCCGCAGTTCTGCTCCTCGCTGCTTCCCCGGCACCTGCGAGCTCCCGGTGGCTCACTCTTTGTTGTAAACTAGTCTTGGTGGGTTTCTATCACTTCTAACTAAAAAATAAACATCATTCCTATGACAAGCATTCAGTGTAGTCTCTAAATTGGATGGAATTATAGCTGTCTGGGGGCATCCCTGGTGGCTCAGTGGTGATGAATATGCCTGAAATGCAGGAGGTACTGGAGATGGGGGTTCCATCCCTGAGTTGGGAAGATCCCCTGGAGGAGGGCATGGCAACCCACTCCAGCATTGTTGCCTGGAGGGTCATGACAACAGAGGAGCCTGGCGGAGGGCAGTCCATAGGGTCTCAGAGTCGGACATAACTGAACTGCAGCAACCAAGCACACAGCCACATCGCTGATTTAGAATAAATGCTGTGAATAGCTAAAACATGGAAACAACCTAGATGCCCATCAACTGATGAATGGATAAGAAAGCTGTGGTACATATACACAATGGAATATTACTCAGCATTAAAAAAAAATTCATTTGAAGCAACTCTACTCAGATGGACGAAACTGGAGCCCATTATCCAGAGTGAAGTAAGCCAGAAGCAAAAACAACAATACAGTATATTAACACATATATATGGAATTTAGAAAGACAGTAACGAGAACCCAACATGGGAGACAACAAAAGGAACGCAGATGTATAGAATAGACTCGTGGACTTTGTGGATGAGGGTAAGGGTGGGATGATATGGGAGAAGGGCATTGAAGCATGTTAATTGTCATGTGTCTAATCAATCGCCAGCCCAGGATTGATGCTCGGGACTGCTGCATCAAGATTTCCCGGGGGGGAGGGAGGAGGGAGGGGGGATCCGGAGGGGAAGCATATGTAAACCCATGGTGATATCATGACAATGTATGGCAAAAACAATAATAAAAAAAAAAAGAATAAATGCTGTGGTGTATACAAAAATAATGAAATGCAGTTGGGTTGCGTCCTTGTCCACAGCTCCGCTAACCTGAGGTCCCGGCATATACACCCCACTCCATGGCATCAGGAAGTCTGATACGTCAGTGGTCACTGTTTATATGCAAACAGAGGTCCTAAGACACTTGGGAAGCTGTGAATAAACTTCCCATTGTTCCGTTGGCAGCATCAAGCTGATTACCAGCACCGCCTTAATGGATGGTGCAAAGATGAACTCTCAACCCCCAGATGTGTTCCTGTAGGCATGGACTTGGTGGAGGTGGGGACAGCATCCCAAGAAAGCAGTTTATCCCAGGTACCTCTTCCAATTTCTACTCAGTCTGGAGCAGGCGCCCTTTCCAGCTGCCTGCAATGAGGTGACTGGGCAAATGAATGAGTTCCTGTCTGGAAAATGTCTCAGAGCCTCTCATGAAAGGTGGGAAATAAATACATGTTGCTCTTCCCATTTGGTATTGAGGAGAAGTCTCTTCGAGAAGCAAGCTCTCTTTCCTCCCCTATAATCTGGAGTGTTTCCCAGAAGCTGCCGAGGTGGAGGGAGTCCAGGGGAGTAGGGGTGAGGAAGGTGGGCCCAGCACCCCCTGCAGACTTGGAGGGTGTCACGGCAGGCTGTGTGCCCTGCTTCTGGCCAGATGCCAATCCATTAAAAGCAAAGAGTAAAGATGTATTCCTCCACTGGTGTTATATCTGCACATAAAATCTGGCCCCATAACTGCAGACCAGTGCCAAAATCTGTTTTGTTCATTTAAATTTCTGCATTTATTTTAATTAAGCACTAGCAGAATGCCATTTGCACTGGCATATTGAATACCTTTGTAATTAACAGCACCAAGCTGGAGAGATGGGCTTCCTTCGCATTCTTTTAATTAACTGAAATATTTCAAGGACAAGATCAGAATCAGCAATAATTTCTTTACGGAGGCAGAATGCGGGGGCTAGGGACTATGCCTTTCACTGACAGTAACTGTAAGTTTTAAAAGTCAAGGACTTATCAGAGTATATTTCTGCGTTTAGAGTCATTATCAGGAGTAAGAAAGTTTAGCAGTGGTGTTAAATATTCTGAGTGAAAAAAAAATCTTCATTCAATGTGGAAAAAAAGGTAGAAAATTCTAATTTGCTTCAATGAGGAAAGGAACAGTGACCATTCAACTGTTAATAAGTCACATGGCCTAGCTCACCACCTGAGCCCCAAAATGTTGGTCCTGAGTCCTTTCTCCAGGCTTCCTTCAATTAGACAAGTGGTCCATCTCTCTACTTTGCCATTATTCCTTTTTCTCTAACGCCTCCCAAACCCTGCCAACATTAAAAGCATTTAGAGGATTTTTTTCTGTTGGTTTGTTGAACTGGAATTCATTCCCCTATGGACATCAGGTGTGTGTGTGTGTGTGCACGCATGTGCTCAGTCGTGTCTGACACTTTGCGACCCCATAGATTGTAGCCTGCTGATTTCCTCCGTCCATGGGATTTTCCAGGCAAGAATACTGCAGTGGGTTGCCATTTCCTTCTCCAGGGGATCTTCCTGACCCAGGGACCAAACTCATGTCTCCCTGCACTGCAGGCGGGTTCTCTACCACTGAGCCACCTGGGAAGCCCGTATACATCAGGTGCCATTCCTGTTAGCAGCCATGGAGACAGCAGCACATCTCCCGCACGGCCGGTAGGTACCAGGAAGCCATTGACACTCAGAACTCAGGGGAAGCGGGACCCTGCCTCTCCTTCACACGGCCCCAGCCTGACTCTGCTGCATCTCCATTTAGCCCTGAAAGACAGTAGTTACCGCCTCATTGAAAACTGTCAGCTGCAGCTGAACACAAAGAAATCGGCCCATTCATCTGCAAACTGCATCCTCCCCACTAAACTGCACGAGTGCACGGGTGCTCTCGCTACTACAAAAGGTGGGGGTGGGGCATCGAGGGCTCTGGGGGGGTGCTCTGCTGGGGGGTGCTGCTCTAATTCACATGCTCTGTGCTACATATAAACTCCTGAGACTCAGCAAGATTTCTTGTTTCATTTGCTGGGTTGAACAGCCTTGTCTTTTTCTCCCTTCTATGCACCTCAGCTCTGAGCTGAATTTTCACAGATGCAAACTGCCGAGTAAAATCCTTTCGATATTAAATTCCTCAACCATCGTAAAAAAGAGGGAATTGTCTGCCGTGCTAAGGAAATGAAATACATTTTAGATTGAATAATCTGATGAATATGCTTTCCAGTCCCAAACAACTTAATAAAAATTAGTCTGTTCAGTTCAGTCGCTCAGTCGTGTCTGACTCTTTGCAACCCCATGGACTACAGCACACCAGGCCTCCCTGTCCATCACGAACTCCCGGAGCTTACTCAAACTCATGTCCATAAAGTCAGTGATGCCACCCAACCATCTCATCCTCTGTCGTCCCCTTCTCCTCCCACCCTCAATCTTTCCCAGCATCAGGGTCTCTTCAAATGAGTCAGCTCTTCACATCAGGTGGCCAAAGGATTGGAGTTTCAGCTTCAACACCAGTCCTTCCAATGAACACCCAGGACTGATCTCCTTTAGGATGGCCTGGTTGGATCTCTTTGCAGTCCAAGATGCAAGATGACCTTTTCTCCATGCAGCCTCTTTCCCCCCAATAAAGACTGACAGCACTTAGCAGCAGGGTGGTGAACATGGCCACCCCCTTTCCACAAAACTATTGCCGTGAATCCAGCTGGAACAGGCTGCAGCTCCAGCAACTTGTCCATTTGGATTCTCAAAATCGCAGATGGGGACTTTGAACTTAGAGGCCCTCTCTCTGTTCAGGACTCCTCTGGCAGGTCAGAGGGCAGAGAGTCTACCTGCAGGAGACCCGGGTTCGACCCCTGGGTCAGTAAGATCCCCTGGGGAAGGGCATGGCAACCCACTCCAGTAGTCTTGCCTGGAGAGTTCCATGGACAGAGAGGAGCCTGGCGGGTTACAGTCCATGAGGACACAAAGAGTCAGACAGGACTAAACGACTAACACATTGTTTAGAAGGCCCTTGCATGGGGCTTCTCTCTTCCCTCTAATCTCAATTAACACAGCTCTGGGAACAACACAAGTGTCAGCCAAGACCAGCCCGATGTTGACGATGCCGACACCGCTGTCTTAGACCTCTCCTGCCGAAGACACGGGATGGGTCTCGGCTCAGCTAGGTAGTCAGTGGAGTCTCCTCTAGGTGGCCCCCAGGACACGTGGCCTACCATGTCTCCGGGCCTCCTCCTGGCCAGCCCATCCCCAACCTGCCTCCCTCTGGGGGAGGACTCTGCTAGGAATCCACATGACTGGCGGCGAGGCAGAGCAATAGGCAGAGAAGTAAAAATTAAAAAGCCTGATTTTGCTCGAAAGAAAAGCCACGGAAGTCGGAGAGAGGGGGAAGATGCTGATGCTGGGAAAGACTGAAGCCAAAGAAGAAGGAGGTGACAGAGGATGAGACGGTTGGATGGCATCCCCGACTCAATGGACATGAAGGTGAGCGGGAGATAGTGGAGGACAGAGGACCCTGGCGTGCTGCAGTCCACGGGGTCGCAAAGAGTAAGACACGACCTAGCATCTGGACAATGACAAGCGGCTGAAGCCCAAGCCCGTTTCAGGTTCCTCCTGAGCACTGACCCACTGTGATATCACAGGGTGAGGTTCACACTGGAGGGCTGGGGGTGAATGCCTGGAGGCTGGAAGCTGAGCAACACGGAAGGCTTCATGGGCCTCCAGAGCACACAGGGACCGTTCTTGACCGTGTCCCAGGATGTAGAGCTGGCCCCTCTTTTGTTGACTCTTTTGTTTTGTTTCTAATTGGTGGCGTAGTCACTTTACAATGTGGTGTCGGTTTCTGCTGCACAAGATGGGGATCAGCTGTGTGTAGACATATCCCCCCACTGCCCCATCCCACCCTCTGGGTCGTCACAGAGCATCCAGCTGAGCGTGCACACAGCAGTTGTATTTGTGTCAGTACTACCTTGGTGGAAACGGGGACAGGGCGAGTGGGCAAGAGAACGGATTAGGACCTCTGGAACGGATGGAGGCTCTCACAGCCTCCCTGTGGCTCATTTCCTCACCCATGTGAGGTCCTCAGCCTGTGATGTCAGTCCTGCCCAGGCTTCACCTCTCTGCTAAGGAAGCCCCTGCACCGGGCCGACTCTCAGATGTTGACTTTGCTGTTGGACACCCTTCCCAGGGCGCACCACTGCCTCCTGGTCTCAGCCTGAGAAGACCCAGTCTCCTTACTTCTCACTCCCGGGCTAGTAGGAACCCCCCACCCTGAGCTGTAGGGCCCCCATATCCCTGAGCTGGTAGGACTCTGCTCCCGATTCCTAGGCTGGTAGGAACCCCCTGACAGTTTGTTGCTGAACCATGAAAGGAGACCCCTGGCCTTCCTGCCTGGTACCCTCTTACCCTCCATCCCTGAGCTGGTAGGACCAGCCCCCTGACCCGGTTCCCTGGGCTCCCACCCCTGACTTCCCGAAGACTGCCTCCAGTTCCAAGAGAGAAGGTAGGATTCACAGAGAAGCCACCGAAGTCTCATTGGCCATAATGTGGCAGCTGATTGATTTATTTTTCATTTTAGGAGAAGAAGAGAAAACCAGCTAAAGGCTGAGAGCCTTAGAGGGGACACTTCGTGGTGTGTCCTGTACGTTGGCTGGTCCCGTCCTTCCTTTCAAACACTGTGTAAACCATTGTAAGGAGATCAAGGGATTCAGAAACAGAAGGGGAGAGACTGGGCCAGGCAGAGACAGAGACAGAGATCATTGTGACTAGACAGTGGTATTTCTGGGGATGTTCACATCTTTTTGCTCTTTCTTACTCCAGAGATGGCGCAGGTCCAGAGCCCATGGTCCATGACGGGAGGAAAATGTCTGGAATGAGTGCAAACCCAACCAGCTCTGGAGGCAGAGAGACACAGGGAGTGTGAACCCAACTTCCTCGCTGGGACGGATGGATGACCTTGTCTTCACAGCAGGAATCCTTTCGTCCGCAGCCCACCTGCTCCAGAGAGCATCCACCTACTTGCCTCTTCTCACACACCCACAACCGGGGAGATAAAACCCAGAGAGGCAAGGCCGTCTCCTCCCCGGTACAGCCCTCTCAATGGTCTCTGACAAAGCCTACCTGCCTGGTACTCACTCCTCCATCCGTCCTGGAAGCAGGAGGCTGGCCCAGGCCTCCAGCATAGCCTGAGAACCTCCATGGGAGCTGGACCCACCATGGCCAACAGTGGACAGTGGCGAGCAGCCTCCCCTGAGCCGGGAGGGCGTGCAGACATCAGTGGTCTGGCGGATGCAGGCTGCAGGCCCCAGAAGGCAGCCCACCACACCTCCTTAGGATCCCCCTATCCTCACTAGGCACACCTCATCCTGTCCATTCTGGGGTCACCCCAGCCGGGGGAAGGGGCAACCTCGCGGCCGCGGGGCTGGTCCCAGAGGCTTGTGCAACATGAGCAAGCAAGGTGGGCTTTGAGAGCAGAAGCAGGCTATTTCTTAAAGAAATAGCACCGTTTATGCTCTGCATCGCACCCAAACCCCACCCCTGGAGCCTCACAGTCTGTCTATTTTTATAGGGCTCCTTTATTTTTGGCTGCACTCTGGGTCTTCACTGCTGCACGGGGCTTTCCCCAGATGTGGCCAACGGGGACAAAGCTCGAGCTGCGGTGCCTGAGCTTCTCACTGCAGCTCCAGAGCACAGGCTGTAAGGCACAGGCTTCAGGAGTCGTGGCGCGGAGGCCCAGCAGTTCCGGGCCCGGTTCTAGAGCGTGGGCTCAGTGGCGGCGGCGCAAGGGCTCGCTCGCTCCGTGGCATATGGGTTCTCCCTGGATCAGGGACAAAACCCGGGTCTCCTGCGTTGGCAGGTGGATTCTGTACCGCTGGAACACCAGCAAAGCCCTGAAGTCTTACATTTTTAAAGATCAGATGGATGGAGAAGGACCAGATATCTCCGCTTCCAAGGGGTTCATTGCAGCCTTTCAGGATGCCAGGGACCCCAGTGGACCCCAAAGGTGCCAGCTCTCAGGGCCCTGAGAGCCTGACTCTCCCGTGTCCTCTCTGGTGATGACGCCAAACTGGAGCGACTGGAAAGCGTCTGACCTGGGACGGCAGGCCTCGGGCCGCATGCAGGGCCCCTGTGTCATGACCCTGGGATCTGACTGGTCCATCTCTGCAGAGCCGAAAGCCATGCCTCCTGCCTTTGAGTTCACCAGCTGGTGCGAGGCTTAAAGAGCTCCTTGTCCAGCTCCGAGGGTGCCCAGGTAACACATGGCTCCTGGCTTTAAGCAAAAAGCCTTCCTTTGTTACATGGAGCTGCTGAGGTCTCCGTGCGGGGTGAGGTGCCATCCCAACTCGCACAGCTTTAAAGAAATGCCTCCAATACTCTCCCTGGTTTTACACTTCTCTGTCTCTTTTTTAATTATTGTTCCACCTCAGTTTTGTGACAAGTTAGGAAGACATCTCCTATGCATTATATTTTTTACACCAAACAAATCTCTCTGATTTCATTCAATGGTCGCCTGCCAAGTGTGCAGATTAGACTGTCGCTATCAATAGCTGCTTAACATGCTAGCATTTTCTTACACGAAATTGGAGTTTGTTTCAATTAATGCTGGCAAGGAAAGTGTAACCTCTTTTACTTCTCCTTTGCATTGGAACATTGTATGGGAATGTACAGCTCAGCGACAAGCAACAGGGATACCCGCTGACACTCCACAGCCCAGGTCTGAGCTCCCTTAAGCAGCATGTCATCTCAGATGCCACAGCTCACATGATTATAATTCCAGCCAGCACAGGGGTGGCATTATATTCTGTTCTTCCCAGGGTTCTTGGCAACTGAGACACAAAAGGATGGACTGATGAGGGGGCCCCATTCATTCCGCAGGGAGTTGGTTCTGTTATGGGAGACATACATCCAACAGGCAGATGCAGATCCAAGAAACTGGTGAGACCCCTACAGCTGCCCCTTGGCGAGGTCAGGGGGCTTTACTGGAGCAAAAGGAGACCCCAGGGTGATCTTCGTATCCTCACACCATCAGGGGAGAAGCCAAGACTGGATTGGCCTTGTTTTGGAATCACCTAGAGCCTTTTGGGTCAACTCTGGGCCACTGTAGACTCCAAGCCCATTGAGAGCAGGAGTGAGGAGCATGTGGTGTAGACCGATTCCCAGCTGGTGAAAAAAAGTGAAAACTCGAACACAGCCAAACCAGATGATTCTCCATCCACCTCCCTGCAGACCCTTCTCCCATTATCTGCAATGGGCATCAAGAGGACATTGCCGGGAACACACACAAGAGCAGAATCTCACATCTGGAAGTAGAAGTGAAAGCAAAAGTCACTTCAGTTCAGTTCAGTCACTCAGTCATATCCAACCCTTTGCGACCCCATGAACTGCAGCACGCCAGGCCTCCCTGTCCATCACCCACTCCCAGAGTTTGTTCAAACTCATGTCCATTGAGTTGATGATGCCATCCAATCATCTCATCCTCTGTCGGCCTCTTCTCCCACCTTCAATCTTTCCCAGCATCAGGGTCTTTTCCAATGAGTCAGTTCTTCGCATCCGGTGGCCAAAGTATTGTAGTTTCAGCTTCAACATCAGTGCTTCCAATGAATATTCAGGACCCATTTCCTTTAGGATGGACTGGTTGTATCTCCTTGCAGTCCAAGGGACTCTCAAGAGTCTTCTCCAACACCACAGTTCAAAAGCATCGATTCTTCAGCGCTCAGCTTTCTGTTTGGTTCCGCTCTCACATCCATACATGGCCGCTAACTGTCCCAGCTGGGATGCTCTTCTTGTATCTCTGTGTACCCCGCCCCCACTGCCCAGGGCTGTGCCCACGATGGCCCTGCAGATGCATCACGTGGTCCCCATGCCTGGGAGCCTGGCGGGTGCTGTGCGGCTGGTGGGCAGGAGGCAGGATTCTAGGTTCCTCGCTGACGCCTGCAGAGCGCACTCAGCCCTGTTCAAGGCGAGGCAGGTGTACTCACAATCAGGCCTTCAGGCTGCAGGGAGAGGACAAACACTGCTCGGGGCCTGGGCTGCCTGAAAGGAAGCAGCCAGAAGCAAAGCGGTCCAGGGGTCTGATGCCGGTGAGGCTCAGCTCCTGGCCGGGAGAGCAGACAGCAGCCCTTGAGAGGCACAGAAACAAAGACTAGTGCCTGCCAGGTCACTGTGGGCTCTGCCTAGCTTGCTCTCTCTCTCTCTCTCTTTTTTTTTAATTGGAGTATAATTGCTTTAAGCCTTCCCTGGTGGCTCAGACAGTAAAGAATTTGTCTGCAATTCAGGAGACCTGGGTTTGATCCCTGGGTCGGGAAGGTCCCCTGGAGGAGGGCATGGCCACCCACTCCGGTATTCTGGCCTGGAGAATCCCCATGGACAGAGGAGCCTGGTGGGCAGCAGTCTGTGGGGTTGCAGAGAGCCAGACGTGACTGAGGACTAACACACGCACGCTGCCATTTTGCGATGCTGGTTTCTGCTGTGCAACAAAGTGAATCAGTTGTGTGTCTGTGTACCCCTCTCCCTCTTGCACCTCCCTCCCATCCCACTCCCCCATCCCGCCTCCAGGTCATCACAGCCTGGAGCAGTGAACCCAACAGCAGCTTCCCACAACCCCTTCACACTCATCTCAACCACGGGAGGCTGATGCCTCTGAACACACGTCCGCTGGAGGAGGAGACATGCCCCGGGCTGGAAGGCTTCCTGGAAACTGCTGTCTCTGCCCTGGCCAGGGCCCTGTCCCTGACTTGGCGACCCCTCTGCATCGCTGAGCCCCTCCGGAGCCACCTGGGGCCCCGCTCCCACATGGCGCCCATCACAAGAGGCTGCGCTCCTGCCCCTGCCTCACACCCTCTGAACGCTGGCAGGAGGCTGGTTTTCTCAATTCAGTCCAGCTGGGGGATGGGGAAAGAGGACACTGGGAAGGCTTCAGGGCAGGCTCTCTGTGCTAGCATTTGCTACCAAAAAGAATTTGGTTAATGGTGGGGTGGGGGCGGGGAGAGGCATCTCTAAGGATGAGTAAGCCTGGCTCCAGTGGAGTGGGGATTGTGTCTAAGTACAGTGAGTCTGGCTCTGGTCGGGGGTGATCATCTCTAAGGACCAGTGAGCCTGGCTCAGGCAGGGGTTGAGGATCACATCTCTAAGGATCAGTGAGCCTGGCTCTGGGGGGTGGGCGTCTCTAAGGACCAGTGAGCCTGGCTCTGGGCCCACTTGCAGGTAGCTGGCTGGCGTGATCCTCTCTTTCCATCGTCTTGGGTGCAGCACAGCCCCACTGTCTGTAAACCACTCCTGGTGCACAGAGGAAAGCAGCACCCAAACAAGGAACAATTCAGCTCTGACACCAAGGAGACAGATGATAAATGGAAAGGATGAATCTCCGATGCCAGGGCAAAATCAGGTGGGAGGCATCATTTATCAGATTTCCAGCACAGCCTCCAATGGAAAGACCGTGGAGGTTTTCAGTTGTCTGATGGCTAAATGGAAACCTTAACCAAGGGTTTAGATAAAAATCCAGTGTGAGATGTTAATAGAGGAACCCACGCTTAGGAAAAGATCAGGCCGACCTGTCCTAGCTGAGTGCCTTTCCTTTGCATCTGTGGTACTGCATAGACAGTTGGTACATGCTGACATGTCACTTGGCACAGCACAACCTGGCTGCCTGAGAAGGGCAATTCACTGTGAGCTTAAAAGATGATCCTTGCCTCCACAGTGCTTCTATTTCCACGGCAGCTCGAATCCAAAACAAGACCCCAGAGTCTCTGGCGATTTTGGAGGTGTTGCTCGCGCCTGGTGACCCAGCCCACCGCGGGACTCCGGCCCGTCTCCATCAGCGACAGGCTGTAGTGTTTAGTGATGAGGTACTTGGCCTGCCTCATGTATGTGGAGTGAGGTGGGGGGACAGCGTTGTCCTGTGATGGCGTTTTCCCAGCAGGGTCTCCCTCTCGAGCTGTCTCCATCACACTCTGCCCTGGCTGGACCAGATGTTTGTTGATATCCCCTCCCCAAGTCAGGATGCTCAGCCTTTGGCTGGCCTGTAATCTGCGTCTGAGACACAAAGATGCATCTGTTGATGACTCGACTCCAATCTCAGAGAAGAATCAGCACCTGATAAAACCATGGAAAGTTAAACCAGAAGTGGTCTCGCCTTACAACTGGATAAACAAGATCCAGGGGGCTGTGTGCCTGTGGGTTGGAGTGCAGATCTCTGGACTTTCAACACTGGGCTCATTCCGCAGCTGGTCAATGTTCTTGTTCCCGAACACCTGCAGACCTCACACTGCACACCTCAGCATACACTGACCAACCTGGTTCAGTGGAGCAGTAAGCCCCCTGACGGACTTCAAACCCTCTGTGTACAACCAGTCTATGTTGAGGATACCACTCTAACAGCAGAAAGCAAAGAGGAACTAAAACACCTCTTGGTGGGAGTGAAAAAGCTGGCTTAAAACTCAGCATTCAAAAAACTAAGGTCATAGCATCCAGTACCATTACTTCATGGCAAGCAGATGGGGCCCAAGTGGAAGTAGTCACAGATTTTATTTTCTTGGGATCCAAAATCACCACGGACAGTGACTGCAGCCATGAAAGTAAAAGATGCTTGCTCCTCAGAAGAGAAGCTATGAATAATTAGACAGCGTATTGAAAAGCAGACACATCACTTTGCTGACAAAGGTCTGTGTAGTCAAAGCTCTGGTTTCTGCAGTAGTCATGTATAGACGTGGGGTTTGGGCAAAGAAGGCTTTCAAATTATGTAGCTGGAGAAGACTCTTGAGAGTCCCTTGGACTGCAAGGAGATCCAGCCAGTCATTCCTGAAGGAAATCAATCCTGAATATTCATTGGAAGGACTGATGCTGAAGCTGAAGCTCCAGGGCCACCTGTTGAGAAAAGTCAACTCATTGGAAAAGACCCTGATGCTGAGAAAGATTGAGGGCAAGGGAGCAGGGGGCAACAGAGGATGAGATGGTTGGATGGCATCATTGACATGGACATGAGTTTGAGCAAGCTCTGGGAGATGGCGAAGAACAGGGAAGCCTGGTGTGCTGCAGTCCGTGGAGTCACAAAGAGTCAAATGATGACTGAGCAACTGAACAACCATAATAGCTATTCTGGAAATCTTGTGTAATGCCTCTCTCAGACATTTAAAAGAGAAGGCAAGCTTTGTGCAGGATATATGTGCATGGCTTTGGCTGAACTCTGAGCTCTGAAGTGTCTTAAACCTTTATAATATACTTGTGAAAATGAATAAACTGTGTTTGCACCCATGCTTTTAGCTGGGGGTGTTCAGCCTGAAATTCCCACCCGTTTTATTTTGTTCAGTTCAGCAGTTTGTCCAAAGGAAGAGGACCCCTCTCAGGATGGGGAAGAAATCTTTGCTGTATGTCTGAAGCCAGGACTCAGGTGGGAGTTGCCTGGGCACAGCAGGTGACCCAGGTCAATCCATCCAGAAAATGCAGGAGAACAGACAGCCTCAAGGAGCATGTGTTATCTACAGGGAGTCTTACTTTGCTAAATAAATTGTTTAAAAAAAATCATTGAGCATCTACTGGGGAATGCCTCACCTCTTCATGTTGGAAAACCAAACTTGGGTCCACTTGTCTGAGTGCTATAAAGCCAATCTGTGGAGACAGTGTTGTGGTGAAGGAAAGCATGGTATTTACTGCAGGTGCCAAGCAAGGAGTCCAGGCAGCTAGTGCTCAGAAGACACAAACTCCTTGATGACTTTCAGGAAAAGGTTTTTAAAGACAGTGAGAAGAGCTGCGGGGTGCAGATCAGCTGGTGGACATTCTTCTTGATTGGTTGGTGGTAAGGTAATCAGGAGCTGGGCGTCCCTGATATCTGAGTTGGTAAAGAATCTACCTACAATGCAGGAGACCCGGGTTTAATTCCTGGGTCAGGAAGATCCCCGGGAGAAGGGATAGGCTATGCACTCCAGTATGCTTGGGCTTTCCTGGTGGCGCAGTCACTGAAGAGTTTGCCTGCAGGAGATCTGGGTCTGATCCCTGGGTTGGGAAGATCCTCTGGTGAAGGATGTGGTGACCCACAGCAGTATTCTTGCCTGGAGAATCCCCATGGACAGAGGAGACTGGTGGGCTCCAGTCCATGGGTCACAAACAGGCAGACATGACTGAGCAACTCAGCATCCGCAATCAGGAGTCAGCATCATCCCCCTACTGGTTCTAACTGGCCTGGGGTCTCCATGCTTGTGGGCAGCACACAGATAACTTCTCCCAGCTGGTGGAGGTCTCAGTATCTGCAAAACAGCTCCAAGGACGTGGCTCAGAATGTCATCTGTAGTCCTCAAGAAGGAGCTAACCTGACTTTGTCTAGTGACTGAACTATGTGACTGAACTATTTTTTTTTTCTTGACTGTTTTCCCTTCATTCTATATTTTCTCACTTAGCTGATTAAATGTATTTTTTTAAAGGTGGGAAAGGTCTGGAGGCTCAGGCTTTTCTACAGGAGAGAGGCAGGTGAAGGACTCGAGGGCAGGGGTCCTGCCCAGCTTCATTCTTTCAGCTCCTCCCTGACCTCCTCTGCTCCCACTGTGACCTGGACCAGGACTCTCTGTAAATGCCTCCCCCACCGCTCACTCAGGAATGAGATGACATCTTGCTATAACTGAGGATGCCAACTGCCCACAACCTCCTAGACCTCGGCACAGGCGGGAGCTGGGAGAACGGGCCGGCTCAGCCGCTGCTGGAGCATTCCAGGGGCGGCTCGGTGCCATCACCTGGTTTGCTTCCGGGTCCTCCACATGGCACCCAGCCTCATCCCATGGAAGCGTGTCCTTTCCAAAAACATCCCGTGAAAAGGAGAGTTCAGAGAGCTTCTGTGGTTTTTTTAATTAATTTATTTATTTTTACCTTTACATTATTCTGTTGGAGCTTCTGTTTTTCAAAGCATTCCACTGGCTTTAAAGTATTCTACCCTTCCCTCACACCATTTAGTTACCTAGGGACAGTGCTTCTGAGTAGCTTTAATTGCTTTTTCTACGCTTAGCTACCCAGACTCTAATGAAATCATCAAATCACACTGTGCCTTTTGCATCCTAACGATGAGTGTCATACACAAGAGAGCCGTGATTTATTCTTTTGTTGGTCAGATATGCACACGTTCCCATAACGGCCTGTGCATTTTACATTAAGCAGTGGTTTGGTCTTGTCTGGGCTGAATCACATTGTACCATTTATCCAATGGTATTTCCTTCTATTTATTAAAAATCCATTTGTCTGTGTCTGGAAATTGGCTGGGTAACTTGACAAATGCGTTTATCCAATTTACAAAGGCCCCTTGTAATATCTTGCTTATGTGCGCGAGGAGAAGACTCGGTTTCTCCTTCTCCAGCCCTGTTTTTGTTGCCGTTTGCTTTATCACGTTCTGGCGATTTAGAATCGCCACCGGAAGTAGCCCTGTCATGGGCATCAGTCTTGCACTCTTTCCAGGCCTTCTCCTCCAAGAAGAACGACTCCGAAGCTTTCATTGTAGAATTTTGCCCCAGGAATCTTCCACCCTGAGTGAACATTCCAGATCTGGAACAAACTATCCTTTAACAACAACAAATACACATACACACACACACACACACACACACACACACACATATATAATAGAGCATCATTTCTCAGTATTTTCAGGAAAGAAGCCTGGAATTTATTTACTGTATGAATTATCCTTTTTCAAAGTATTTTTCACCTACTAACTAAGGAGAAGAAGGCCACATAGGCTAAGATGGTAGGATGGCATCACCAATTCAATGGACACGAACTTGGGCAAACCCTGGGAGATGGTGAGAGACAGAGACTCACGTGCTGCAGTCCATGGGGCCGCAAAGAGTCGGACACACCGCACACACACAGCTGAAAGCTCAGTGAATAAAAACTCCAGGTAGAACAAAGCTGTTGGCTGTTGAAATGAGTTCTTGAACTTGCCTTTCTGAGGAATAAATTTCAAGCTATTTCTAAGCAATCTTTTCTAACTCAAACATAATTTCTTACACTAATGCAATTAATGCCTACACCAAAAGCTAAATATTTTGAAGAAATAATAACTGGCTTATGGCTTTGAAAAACATAAAAAGGAGAAAGAATGAGGACTGCTACCTTTTGGTCTATACTTGGAAGGCGGCCAGCATTTATTCATTCTCATTCACAGTTTTCATTCATTGGATCTTTCCACCTAAGCCACACACAGACACATACTTCTAAATGAGATGCTACCGGAACGATTATTTTGCACTGAGAGTGTCTTTTTCTTTTTGTTTTGAGTGAAGTGTGTGGAGGCTCAGCTCAGTTTAAAGAGCATGAGGGCTGTTGTCCTCCACCTCTGAGCTGTGTCTGACTCTTCGCGACCCCATGGTTGGCAGCGCACCAGGCTTCCCCGTCCTCTGCTCTCTCCCGGAGTTCGCTCAAACTCATGTCCATCGAGTCAACGAAGCCATCTGACTAGCTCATCCTCTATCACCCTCTTCTCCTTTCTTCTTCTCCTTCTCCCTGGGGGCTGTTAGGTTAACATTAGCATTACTTCTCAGTGACCGAATCTCAGATTTTAAACGGTAAAGAATCTGCCTGCCAATGCAGGAGACGCTGGAGACATGGGTTTGATCCCCGAGTCAGGGAAGATCCCCTGGAGTATGAAGTGGCACCCCACTCCAGTAATCTTGCCTGTAAAATCCCGTGGACAGAGGAGCCAGATGGGCTGCAGTCCGTGAGGCCGCAGAGTCGGGTGTGATCGAGCACGCACGCACGCCCACGTAAGAAGCGGAGCCGGTGTGTGCTCACCCCCAGCTGTGCTGTGCTGCACTGCTGTCCTGTGTGGCTTCCTGAGGGGCTGTATGTGCCATCTGCACAGCCTCTTCTGGGCACGCATTTGGCCCCTGCAGCTTATCTGGAGCTCTGCTCAGTCATTCCTGAAAGCACAGGTCCCTTAGATTAAGGCTGGCAACAACACTGGCAAATGGAGCCCAGTCTCAGAGCACAAGTGGTACAGATATTCCCGAGGTCCTGGGGGCATCTGCGTTCCATCCCCTGCACTGTGACTACCTCTGGACACCACAGTAACAACGCCGCTGCGAGCTCCCTACCCGGTAGGTGCCTTACCAAGACCCTCACGGCACGGAATGCGTATGTTTCAACCTGGACCCCCAGTGAGGAGGCGCCTATGTCACCCCCACCCTCACTGCCCGTCTCAGGGGCAGCAACAGGAACCAGGTGGAATCAGCGTGTACTGGCAAATGAGTGGATTAATGAATGGACCAAGTGTGCTGTCTGGAAAACACTGACATTTTCTCAGCCTTTAAATTGGTTTTCTAGAAACTCACTTATGAGCCCAAACAATCTCACTCCCCAAAAATTCTCACTCCCCAGATGTTATGTCTGATGTTGGGACTTCTTTTGCTTTTAAAGTCACTCAAACGTGTCTGACTCTTTGAGACCCCATGGACTATACAGTCCATGGAATTCTTCAGGCGAGAATACTGGAGTGGGTAGCCATTCCCTTCTCCAGGGGATTGTCTCAACCCAGGAATTGAACCGGGGGTCTCCTGCATTGCAGGCAGATTCTTTACCAGCTGAGCTATCAGGGAAGCCCCTGATGTTGGAAACGAGGGCACAAGTGTTGGGGGAATTCCACAGCTGTGATGGTAATTCTGCACCCCTCTCGCTCACCGCTGACCCCTCCTCTCCCGCCCTGTGCCCAGCTCTGTGCCAAGCGCTCAGGTCTTCAGCTGCATCATCAAGCCTGCCTCAGCCTCTGGCTCGAGATGAGGTTCAGCCACGGAGTCACTGGCAGATCTGGGACTCGGAAGAGAGAATTGCTGAGGTCTGTCCTCTCGGCTCTCCCCCTGCCTCCCTCCCGTAGCTCCAGCCATCCACATGGAGCGACGGTTGAGAATGGCACCCTCCTCTTCCACGCACCTCCTGGCTGTCTTCACCTTACAAGGCACTGCACCTCTGGAGCCTGTTCACCTAGGGACCCTGCTGGCCTCAGATCCCTCCCTCTCACCTGACATCCAAAGGAACTCAAGATTTAAAGTGAAAACTTTGGACCATTTGAGCACTAACCTAGGATGTAAGTGTTTGGGGAACTTAGGCATCAAAAAGTCCCGCTGCCAGTGGAACTGGAAACCATAAAGGAAAGCAAAACAGTTGTATCTAAGAAAAGTTAGCTTCTATACTCTAAAACTACCACATATGATAAATATATTAATAGCAAAAATCATCCCAGATGGCACTTGTGGTAAAGAATCTGCCTGCCAGTGCAGGAGATGCAAGAGACTCAGGTCTGATCCCTCGGTCAGGAAGATCCCCTGGAGGATGACATGGCGACCCTCTCCAGTATTCTTGCCTGGTGAACCCCCGGGCAGAGGAGCCTAGTGGGCTATAGTTCGTGGGGCTGCAGAGTTGGACATAATTGAGCAACTGAGCACACACACATTTACCCCAAATCTAAATCTCCTTCCTCCCTACTCTTGATTCTGAGCAGAACCTGGTCTTCTTCAGGGATGCCTTTAGCCAGGTGTTTCTGAGGAGGTGACTCATCCCAGACCCTAGCCTGGGTACCACCCGGATCTGTGGCCCTGGCTGGTGCTTTGTTTTGAGATGACTGTGCACCCAGCCAATGAGAAATCTTTGAGAAGTCACCTCTCTCCTCATCCTCAGTGTTAGGTTTCTCTCTGTCCTTTCACTCAAAATGATGGCTATTTATTCTTCCATCACTCATTCACTGGTTGATCCAATCTGTGCATCCATTCAACACTATCAACTTTAGTATCTACATCCAACACAGTATTTATTTAAAACAATTTGAGAGCAGACTTGAGTTGAGACAAAGGCCTTCTCCATCGATGGAGATCAATCCTTTAAAAAGAAAGCAGCCTGAAAAGTCAGTAAAGCCCCAGCATCACTCTTGATTGTGGCCAGCTGGGTCAGGGGCTGCTCAATCTTACTTAACGAGATCAAAATACAAAGAAAGCAGAAAAAGAACACTAAAGAAGTCCAGATGCTAGGACCCTCCATGATGTCTGTTTAATATGATAAGAAAAAAAAGAACCCGAAGAGAGACATGTTCTATTATTTATCAGCATCCCTCAGGCAGCCGAATCAAAGCTCCAGCTTCCTCTAAGAAAGAGCAGAAGCATCAGCAGCAAGCTTCCTGACCCACAGAAGCGGATGTGGCTACTTGGCCTCAACAACTGCTCACCTGTGGTCAGCACGGAGCCCTTGGGCAGACCGTGTTTCTCCACATGGGCGAAAAGGTGCAATTTCTCTTATATTGGAGGACCCCCAGCTTCCAAGCAATGGGAACACACAAAGCAAAGCCAGATTCAGAGTTCCCTGTTGAGGTCAATGAACTGGCCCAGGAAGAGGACAAACCCATCAACTATACACATGGTTCTTCAGGAAAACTCCGGCTACTCGATTCTTCTCCTTGGACTGGAGTTCCAAAGCCACCTTGCCACGCACTGTGTCCTGTCCTCTCCAGGTTCCCTTCCGAGGACAAAGCCCCTCGACCTCCCTCTCCTCATTAGCTCCCCTTGTTTCAGGACACTGCCCATGGTCACCAGGAGTGTTAGCCCCTCCCAGTTTTACCCAAAGTTTTGTTTTCAGTCCTGGCAACTTGAATATCTGTTGCACGACACCAGGACAAATGGTTAAGAAGTGTGTATATTTAGAAGATGACTTTTTAAAGCCATTAGTAATCAATAGGTAAGTTCTCACAAATTATATGTATGTTCTCTCTTTTTTTTTAATTTTCTTTACTTTATTGTGTTGGTTTTGCCATACATTGACAGGAATCTGCCATGGGTATACATATGCTCCCCCTCCAGAACCCCCCTCCCTCTCTCCTCCCTCCCAATTCCCTCCCCCTGGGTCATCCTGGGGGGAGGGGGATGGTGTATGTTCTCTTAATGTAATAATTATCACTCATCTATATTTATGTTGTTAACATGCCTGCTGCTGCTGCCAAGTCGCTTCAGTCATGTCCAACTCTGTGCGATCCCGTAGACGGCGGCCTACCAGGCTCCTCTGTCCATGGGATTTTCTAGGCAAGAGTACTGGAGTGGGTTGCCATTGCCTTCTCCATTAACATGCCTAGCTATTCCAAGTATCCGTGTTAGGTTACTTCATTGATCAAAAAGCTGATTCTTGTGGCATGCAGCTAACACCTGCTGGCTTGCTTGTCTCTCTCTGGGAACAGCATCCACTTCTTTTGGCTACCTGACACCGCTCCGTGTGGTTCTACTGGACACGATTAATCAGAGACAGGTGACCACAGCACGAGGTTAGGTGGCAGACCCCACGGTGTTCGGTACTCTTTTTCTCAGGAAATCGGTGAGGAAGTTGAGACCGAGTGAGGTTATAAAAGTCTCCAAGTGTCAGACAATGTTTTACTGTATTTGCAAGAAATCGATACAGACTCTGCTTCTCCCAGCGATGGAGGTCTATTCAAGCCATATCTCTTTGTGTTCAACCAGAGAGGCAGAAGAATAAAAAGCCTCACTTTTTGAAGCTGCTGGATTATTCTCCTAGGGCTGCCTCAATAAATGATCACAAAACTGGTGCCTTTAAACAGCAGATCTGTATTTTCTCACAGTCTGGAGATCAAAAGCCAGAAAGCCATGAAGACTCCAGAGGAAAATGTGCTCCATGCCTCTTTCAGCTTCTGGTGGCTCCAGAAACCCTCCAGGCATCCCAGCTTGGAGATGCAGCCCCCACTCTGCCTGGTCTTCTCACTCCTCTCTCTGCCTCCCCATGTGTCCCCTCCTGCTATCATTCAGTCATCTGTCACCGGACGCAGGGCCCAACCTAAATTCAGAATGATCTCATCTCAAGATCCGTAAGTTGGTTACATCTGCAAAGACACGATTTCCAGGAAAGTCCTGTTCTGAGGTTCCAGGTGGACATGAACTCCCGTTGTTTCATTGTTCAGTCACTAAGCTGTGTCTGACTCTTTGCAACCCCATAGACTGCAACACACCAGGCTCCCCTGTCCTTCACTATCTCCCAGAGTTTGTTCAAATTCATATCCATTGAGTCTGTGATGTGATCTCTCCATCTTATCCTCTGCCACCTCCTTCTCCTTTGGCCTTCATTTTTTCCAAGTATCAGGGTCTTTTCCATCAGGTGGCCAATGATTTGGAGCTTC
The DNA here is from genome assembly GCA_007570785.1 of Antilocapra americana. Taxonomy (NCBI): domain Eukaryota; kingdom Metazoa; phylum Chordata; class Mammalia; order Artiodactyla; family Antilocapridae; genus Antilocapra; species Antilocapra americana. The sequence goes on along the minus strand of ML661340.1, from coordinate 11,121,244 downwards.
AGCTTCAGCATAAGTCCTTCCAATGAATATTCAGGATGGACTGGTTTGATCTCTTTGCAGTCCAAGGGACTCTCAAGTCTTCTCCAGCAACACAATTCAAAAGCATCAATTCTTTGGTTCTCAGCCTTCTTTATGGTCCAACTCTCATATCTGTACATGACTACTGGGAAAATCATAGCTTTGACTAGACATACCTTTGTCGGCAAAGTAATGTCTCTGCTTTTTTTTTTCTTCCCTTTTATTGTTTTTGCCATACAATACCATGATATCACCATGGGTTTACATATGCTCCCCCTCCAGAACCCCCCTCCCTCCTCCTTCCCTCCTCCCTCCCCCCCCGGGAAATCTCGATGCACCATCCCCGAGCATCAATCCTAGGCTGGTGATTGATTAGACATATGATAATTAACATATTTCAGTGCCATTTTCCCATATCATCCCACCCTTACCCTCATCCACAGAGTCCACGAGTCTATTCTGCTTTTTAATACACTGTCTAGATTTGTCATGGCTTTTCTTCCAAGGAGCAAGCGTCTTTTAATTTCATGGCTGAAGTCACCATCTGCAGTGATTTTGGAGCCCAAGAAAATAACTGTTTCCAGTTCTGGGGGAGAGGCACTATTTGTCTCACTACAAACACAGCTGAGAGAGATTTCAGAGTCACCCTCTTGGCCCCATCACACCGAACTCAATTCCAGGGAAGTGGCACTTCCCGGAAATCACACCCCTTCTCTGGGGTCCCTCCTCTGACCGATTTTGCTTCACACTCACTCTCACACCTGTCCAATGTGATCAGGCCATGCACGATGGCTGGTGGTCCCCCTACGGACTGCTGGGCCCTCAGCCCTGTAGACCTGTATGGACCCCTCTGGTCACACAGTCTGTCCGATCCCACTTGTCTTTCTGCATCTTGTTGTCATGGACAGAATCCCCCTTCGGGATTATGATCAAGCTATGTGTGCTTATGCTCACTGGCTCAGTTGTGTCCTACTCTTTGCGGCCCTATGGACTGTAGCCAGCCAGGAACTGTCCATGTAGGAATAAAGGAGTGGGTTGCCGTTTCCTCCCTCCAGGGCATCTTCCCAACCCAAGGATCAAACCCAAGTCTCTTGAGTCTCCTGCATTGGCGGGAAGTTCTTTACCCCTAGCACCACCTGGGAAGCAGAATAGGTGCTGAAAACAGAGTAGAATGAAAAAAATAAATGAAGGTCCATCTGTCTATCTACCTGTTATTTATCCATTCATCCATCTACCCATCTATACCTATACACACACACACACATTTACATAGCTACCTAGGCATCTAAGCAACCAGTTACTTATCTTTTTGGCTCAAGAAATGGATGCATAATGTTGTGAAAAAAAAAAAAAGATACATATAAGCTTTGTGTAAGCAGGCTTCCCCGATGACTCAGACAATAAAGAGTATGCCTGCAGTGCAGGAGACTTGGGTTCTATTCCTGGGTCAGGAAGATCCCCTGGAGAAGGTAGTGGCAACCCACTCCAGCATTCTTGCCTGGAGAATTCCATGGACGGAGGAGCCTGACGGGCTACAGTCCATGGGGTCTCAAATAGCTGGACACGACTGAGCAACTAATACACACACACAAGGGGGATTTTGGTTTATAATAGTGCCCGGATTACAAGAGTTGCTTAACAAATACTGTTGAACGAATGAGCTTGCTGTCTCAGATTTGTGAATTTTGTGAGCCTTTCTTTTTCATCTACTCTGTCTGAACCACAACAAAAGATAAGATCTATTAAAATTCAAATGAAAAATTGTCCTAGATATAGATAAAAATCATAATTCTGTATCACGGTTAATGACCTATATTATAAAATTTTTTTCAAAACACCTATAGATAAAATATTAAAAGATTAGAGTGGTCGTTTGCTTAAGAAATTATTTTAAAAGCAACAAATACATCCAAATATTATTTCATTGGAAGAAGTCCTTTGAAAATCAATTGGCCTCAGATGATGTTATTTAATTTTATGGGAACAGGACTGAAGAAGAACAGATAACTCTATTCTGTTTATTTTATTTTTGATATTCAAGCAAGAATGAAGTGGGGCTCTCTGATGAACAAAAAGCAATCAAAATCCATGAGTCAGGGATAGAGCTAAATAATACATTTTTCAAAAAGCTACTAACTGGTAGGAGACATGAAAAATACATAGATATTGCTTGACCATCATTGCCAGTCTTTCACAGTAGGATTCTTACTCTTGGAGGGACCATTACCTATGTTTGCTGTGAGTTTTATAGGTTGTGTGATCCTGCAGTCTCTTCATAAAAGAATAGACAGCATCGTCTGGTGGAGGGGTGAAGCCCCCTAACAAACGATCTATGCCCTAGCATCTCTTTCTCTCAAGGATTTCTTCCTCGTCTACACTTTGTTCCAGGACCTGGGCCTTTACTTAGTTCAGGAGGGAGAGCCCTGCCTCCCACCTGCCCATCAGAAAGAGACCCACCTGGTCGAGGAGGGCCCCAAGGTGAGTCGGTCCTCCCCTCTCTTTTCAGGGCTCCTCATGCATCCCTGGCGAGTCTGCACCCTGCTGCTTCCTTCTCAGCTGAGCTGAGATGTTGCTCTGGGTCCATATATCTGCTGTTTCCTTCCCTGCAGATACCCCCACCTGCTCTTACCTGTAGGTGTGTCCCTGACTCAGATCTCAGATCTCAGTTCCCATCCCCAGAGCCTAGTAGGCTTGGCACATGAGAGGAGCCCAGGGAACACCTGCGGGAGGGCAGGCTGTTGTGGGCAGCAAGGAGGGAGCTGGGTGAGGCGCCCAGGTGGCTGAGGCTTCTGGCAGGGCCTGGTGGATTTCAAATCCTGAAGATCACGGTGATGGATTTGGCTTTTATCCTAAGGTGATGAGCAGGCTTTGGAGATTTTGAACAGAGGAGTAAGTGGGAGGCTTATGCTTAAAAAGATCCCTTTGGTTGCTGTAAAAGGCACCACAGGAACTATGAGTGGAAGCAGGCAGGCAAGTTGGGAGGTTACCATGGTAACCAGGTAAGAGATGCCGGTGTCCTATGGGAGGAGATGGGTAGGAGGAACAAGACGGGTCTGGACCTCTGTATGTTTCAAAGCCCTGGTGGAAAGCCTTACTGAGGGACCGAAGGTGGCATACGAGGAAACACAACCAAGAACTCCACGGGCTTGGCCCGAGTTTTCGGCCACCGGAGGATGGGCCATCAAAGGAGAACTGGTTGGAGTGGGAGGCCTTTTCAATCATGTCACAGCAAGAAATGTTTCAGATGTGCAAGCGGAGAGGGAATTAGGAGACGGAGTTGGACGTCTGGCGCTCAGGGGAGAATAGGGCTGAGGAATCATTGTAGGGGCAGGGGGAATGTCACCAGCAGATAAGGATATTAAAGCGAAGGTGTTGGGTAAGAACGCCTAAGGGTGAGTCTAGACGGAGAAACCCGACAAGGTCCCACAAGGTCCCACAAGGATAAGCCATGGGGCTGAAAAGAGGAGGAGAATGAAGTAAGGAGGCTAAAAGAAAGCCCAGGGTGAGCAGGCCAAGTTCTTACAATGCTCAGTGAAATAAGGCAAAGAAACACAAGTACTGCAAGATATGACATCTGTGGAATCTAAAACATAAAACAAGCTAGTGACTAACAGGCTTCCCAGGTGGCACCAGTGGTAAAGGACCTGCCTGCCAATGTAGGAGACGTAAGAGACCAGGTTTGATTCCTGGGTCAGGAAGATCCCCGGAGGAGGAAATGGCAACCTACTCCGGTATTCTTGCCTGGGAAATCCCATGGACAGGGAAATCTGGCTGGCTACCGTTCATAGGGGTGTAAAGAGTTGTACACTACTGATTACACAACTTAGCACACACGCAGTGACTATAACAACAACAACAGCAAAAACCTCACAGGCATAGGGAATGAACTAGTGGTTACCAGCGGGTAGAGGGAAGAGGGAGGGTCAAAATGAGAGCAGAAAAATTCTATGGATAAAATAAATAGGCTACAATGATGTATTATACACAGGGAAATAATCAGCATTTTGTAGTAACTGTAAATGGAATATAACTCTTAAAAATTGTGAATCACCATGTTGTACACCTGTGACTTACATAATATTGTACATCAACCATATTCCAATTTTTAAAAATGAAAACATATCCTCCTAAGAGAAAATTAAGGAGCTTGCTGCAATGGTAAGCAAAGATGTACAGAGGAGAAGGGTACTCAGAGTCTCATGAGGTTTTCTTTCTCTTTAAGATGAGAGGGAGCACAGTCTAGATTTTGGCTTGGGAATGAGCGAGAACAGGAGGAGACATCACGCAGAAGAGAGAAAGGAATCTTCCAAGCACATGACTTCAGCATTAGAGTTCAAGCAAGTAGAATCGCAATGAAGATGAAATAGGTACTTGAGTTCACAGGCTGACAGACATTGAGACCGAGAGACCCGCTAAAAGGACGAATGGGTAAGAAGGGAAGCCCTGGAGACCAAGGAGTACAGTAGGCTGGAGACACCGAAAATGGGCTGCTCGGAGGACCTGCAGTTTTTCTCAGGAGCGATTCAGTGTTTGCCCAGAAAGCCCTTGTTCCACATGCTTCTTCTCCAAGGACAAAGCAAAGCTCCTGTTCCTCTGCATAAGCACCTCACGGTATTCCTCCTGAGTACACGTCCACCAGTCTCCAAACACGTGACTTACACGACAGCACATAGCCTGGGGATAGGCACCCATGGACGGACGGCTCCTCGTCCTTCCTCTGTGGTGATGTCCAGGGAAGGCTTGGAGGGGGCTGGAGGGTGACCAACCCCTGTCGCCTGAACCACGTCACTAGCAGTTGTTCACAGTTTTCATGTTTCAGGAGGATATTTGCCCCAGGGCAGTCTTACAAGGGGTTTCCTTAAACCTTTATCTCTCCTAGAGATATTCTCATATTCTTCTGTCTGTGGCTAGAGAAGATACACTTTCAGAAAGCCTAGATTTGAAAATGGTTCATCTGCTTCCTAGCTCTGTGCCACCACACGAGTGATCCTTCTCCCTTAGCTCCGTTTATTTCTCTATAAACAGGCGCGATAGCACCTGCTTCCGCATGCTGTCATTTAGATAAAGTGAGACAAAGCATGTGAAAACACCTGACGGAGTGCAAAAAATATATATATATATATGTAAGAGTTACCAAATGAGGGAAATGCTCATTTCTTTAAAGAGGTGTCAGGCTGGAACAGTCTGACCATGCTGGACACGCTGCTCCAAGGTTGGCACAAGGCAGATCGTGCCTTGTCCTCACCATCCACACAGCAGAATTCATTTTTGGAAGCAGTCCTTCTCCTTGTGCATGTCTGCTGACCTCATCACCATGCCTAGAATCTGGCTGTCATCACACCCTATCCTGCATTTCATGTTTGAGTAGTTTCCATATAAATGATATTTATGTTCCCCCAACATTAGTTGGAAAGTTGAATTCCTTTGTTTTAGATTTTTAATTAAATGGCTTATTTGGCATCAGGCTTTAGATCTTTAAATCATTTTTAAAACGTGTCAAGAAAGAATGTAAATTGTTGACAGTGCTATTTATTTCGTGATGGTGACACTTACCTCTTCACCCAGACGGCATTCTAAGCCCATGGAGTGACCATCACAGGTGGGATGTGGGACGAACAGCTGCTTCTGTGCCTGGAGCCAGGGAAAGGTGTGTGGGGAGCAGCACCGGAAACCCTGGGGACTGAGTTGAATTCCCAGTTCTCCCATTCCTTCTACTCTGTCCTGTTCCAACAAGAAATAGAAGGCACATTGGAAACTGGGGCATTTGAAGAGGAGGATTCCTTTACCCAGGGATTGTTTACAAAGGTTCGGTATGAGGAGGACCACAGGCAGCTTTCAGCAAACCAGGGCTTGTCGCAGGACTGTGGCCAAGCCAGGGACGGAAGAGAGGAGGTCGGGGCAGCAGTGGTCAGAACGCAGGCGGGACTCTTGTAGACTGGTAACCGGGAGAGAAGCCCACCTACAGGGATTTCCCTTGGAGGACCCCAGGAGATACCTGGATTGCCGGCGAAACCTCCCTGTTGGGTAAAGTCCAGTGGGAGCCCAGGGCAGAGAAGGAGGGAATGGTGAGTGGGGGAGGATGCAGAGGGGCAAACAGGAGAGAAAGGAGAGATCCAGAACACCCCCTGGGAGAAAGTAACCTTCTGAGCCTCAGTTCCCCAGTCGTGTGCAGTGCCTCCTTTATAGGGTTCAAACTGCATTAAAAAATGCTTTTGAACACAGACCACAGATCACACACCAAGCAATCATTAAATAATGATATCATCATCATCTACCTCCACAAAGGAGGACAACAGTGCCGTCTGTCCACTGCTGCAGGATGAGGTCTGGAGAGCGGGCGATGCAGCAGAGACACGGATGCTAATCACAGAGATGCTGCCCGATCAGGACTCACCCTCTTTTCTGCTGCTTCTGCCTCTGGGCTTCTCTTTTCTTTTCTTTTCTTTTTTTTTTTTTTTTTTTAACTTTGTTGTAGTATAGATTATTTACAATCTAGACTTCTTCTTTTTTTTTTTTAAAGTAGTAGTGTTTTTTTTTATTTTTTTTTATTTTTTTTTATTGTTTTTGCCATACAATGTCATGATATCACCATGGGTAATCTAGACTTCTTAAAGGGAGTAATAGTGAGATGAATCCTTTAGAAAGTAAAGCAAAGGGAAAATGTGGAGTTAAAGGTTGGAAGGAAAACAACCTAAATGTCCATGGACAAAGAGATGTGGTACATATATACAGATGTGGTACATATATACAGTGGCATACAATTCAGCCATCGAAAAGAATGAAGTGAATCCATTTGCAGAGATGTAGACAGACCTAGAACATGTCATACAGAGTGAAGTAAGTCAGAAAGAGAAGAACAAATAGTGTGTATTAACACATACATGTGGAATCTGTAAAACTGGTACAGATGAATCTATTTGCAAAGCAGAAATAGAGACGCAGATGTAGAGAAAAGATATATGGGCACCAAGGGGGCGGGGGGGCAGGGATGAATTGGGAGATGGGATTGACACATATCCTCTACTATGTGTAAAACAGGTAATTAATGAGAACCTACAAAACTGGCCTTTCAAGTCCTTTGCCCTGTTAATTGGGATTTCCTGGTTTGTTTTGTGCAATTGAGTGGTAGGAGTTCCTTGCGAAGTTGGGATATTAATTCTTTATCAGATTTATTAGTTGTAAAATTTTCTTCCATTTTCTCCCACAAAGGTTGCTTTTTCACTCTGTTGATAATTTCCTGTGCAGAAGCTCTTACTTTGATGTAGTTCCATGAGTTTAATTTTGCCCTTCTTCCTTATGCTTTTGGTGTTGTATCCAAGAAATCACTGACAAGACCAGTATAATGAAAACTTTTCTTATATTTTCTTCCAGGAATTTTACAGCTCCAGATATTACATCTTTAATCCACCTGTGGCTGATTTTTTTTTTATAATTCAGGATCCAGTTTTACTCTTTTGTACATGGATGTGTTGTGTTAGTTGCTCAGTCATAAGGTCAGAGAAGCCTGGCAGTCTACAGTGCATGGGGTTGCAAAGAGTCGGACAGGACTGCGTGACTAGCACCTTTACTTTCACAGGGGAGGCAGGGAAAGTAAAACGAGGAATTGTTCAGTTGATGAGCATGGTTATTCAAGATGCATAGCTTCTAAAGACCTGCTGTACACATAGCATCTATAATAACAATACTGGATTGTGCATTTGAACATTTGTTAAAGAGTAGATACCATGTTAAGTGTTCTTACTGCAAGAAAAGGGTGAAGCAAGAACATGAGTAAATGTTGGCAAGTGATGAATGAATACGCTTATTATCTTGATTTATGTGATGTTAACATGGGTGTTTATGCATGTTTGAGCACATCAAATTGTACAGTTTCTATATTAATTATACTTCTTTAAAAGCTGTTATTTATTTATTTATGGCTTGGAGTTTTAAAATTCTAACCTATAAAGCCAGTAGAAGTAAAGAGTGATGCTGGATGTAGAGGGGGGCTAGTTATTGTAATCAAGTGAAGAGGAGAGAGATGTTAACTGCAGCCATTAAATTAAAAGGCATTTGGTCCTTGGACGAAAAGCTATGACCAACCTAGACAACGTATTAAAAAGCAGAGACATTACTGTGCCAACAAAAGTCTGTCTAGTCAAAGCTATGGTTTTTCCAGTAGTCATGTATGAATGTGAGAGTTGGACCATAAAGAAAGCTGAGCATGAAGAATTGATGCTTTTGAACTGTGGTGTTGGAGAAGACTCTTGAGAGTCCCTTGGACTGCAAGGAGATCAAACCAGTCAGTTCTCAGGGAAATCAGTCCTGAATATTCATTGGAAGGACTGATGCTGAAGCTGAAACTCCAGTCCTTTGGCCACCTGATGCGAAGAGCCAACTCATTGGAAAAGACCCTGATGCTGGGAAAGATTGAGGGCAGGAGGAGAAGCGAACGATAGAGGATGAGATGGTTGGATGGTATCACCAACTTGATGGACATGAGTTTGAGCAAGCTCCTGGAGCTAGCGATGGACAGGGAGGCCTGATGTGATGGACAGGGAAGCCTGACATGCTGCAGTCCGTGGGGTCGCAAAGACTGAGTCGGACACGGCTGAGCGACAGAACTGAACTGAGAACACCAAGTACCACCTAGCAGAGCCAACAGCCAATTGTGTTACTTTGTATTACTTTATGCATCAGCCGCTAGAGACCCTTTCATGGTTCTACCAAACTTCAAGAGGCTTGGATGGGCCAGTGCATGGAAGAGTTTAATCGGTATCTCCAACATCACACTTCAATTGGGCCGCTGGGCTACCCAAGCAATTCTGCTGTTCTCCTTCTTCCTGGCCTGGCTGTGGTTCATCAGAACTTCCCTTCACTTTCATGAGTGCATGTCTGCGCAGCTTGGATGTATGTTCTAGAGTTCAGGCCAGTGATAAATGCAGCTCATCTCCATAGAGAGAGATGAGAGCATCACCAGGGTATCATGGAAACTGCAGAGGCAGAAGAAACACGGATCCCAGGCATATCCTATATAGCAGATGCACACACTCACTCACCTCTACCATCTGCACCACGGAGTTCAACAGCTTTATCATAGGATGTGCACGTCATCTGGATTCACAGCCCCCATGGGCCAGGTTCAGCAAGCACATCATGGGCTAGTGTCCTGGCCCTGGGACTACTGTCAACAGGTGGTCTGCAGTTTCGGGCTTTGGGATTGCTGGGTTCACACTGTGCCATCCATTGCTGCAGAAAACTGGAACTGGATGTTTGGTATGAAGGCTTTGGGCTTCCTCAGTGGCTCAGCGGTAAAGAATCCACCTGCAGTGCAGGAGACATATGAGATGCTGGCTCGATCCCTGGGTTGGGGAGATCCCCCGGAGGAGGGCATGCCGTGTTCTTGCCTGGAGAAGCCCATGGACAGAGGAGCCTGGCAGGCGACAGTCCATGTGGTAGCAAAGAGTCGGACACAACTGAGCATGCAGGCATGAAGGCTTTTATGACCGCAAACCATACTTCATCTCTCTCCATAAAATAATCACGTGAGCAATGCAGAGAAATACACTGTTAACAATTCAGCATTTACTTTTAATAAATAGGAAATGTTTTACAGGGAACAGCAGCTCATATGGAAACCATAATTGGTCTCCACCAATTGTGCTTGGTGTCAGGATCAGATATTCTTATTTTCACCGCACCGTGACCAGCTATGAAGCCTGAAACTCAGTCTGCATTACATATTATTGTTAGGCTGGATTATAACACATCTAGTGGGGAAGTCCTGCTGAACACAGCATGCACCAGTTGAAATGAAGACACCAAAACATGTCAGTCTTTCTTACAGAGATGGCAGAATCGAAATTGCCCCTCATTTAGACGAGGCAACTGTAAATGCTGAAATACAGATTATCATGCATTCAGAATGAGACTGCCTGTATACTTCCCCTGCTAATTAATGCATTCTGCAGTGCCTGGTACAGCAAGCCTCTTATCTTCTTCTGAACTTTTCAGAAAATACCAGTATTTGAATCTTAAAATTAGATTGCATTTAAGCGACAGCACAAAGCTCTTTCCCAGTGCACTTGTGACTTGCGTTTATGATAATCTGCACAGATTTGTCATGTAGTCTGGAATTCAGACCTAAGAAAACCCTGACTTAAATGACCAAAGGCAGCAGCCTCATTCATCTCACTGTTAAAGCAGTAATAAAAAGACGTCAGGTGACACAAATACCAGTATTTCAATAAATTTGAAATAAAGGTGAGGAATGAGCCAGCTATTTACTTTACCGATTAAAGAAAGAGCTTTTTCCTACATCCAAGTGAGAAGTGGTATTCAGACACCATATGGTCATCAGTGGGGGTGGGGGGGCAGGGGGGAAGTGAATTAAATGTTTAAATGTATGATTTTAGCTACAAAGACATTCTTAGCCCAAGTCACATGCACTCTATATTAATGAAGGATCCAATGCTGATTCTTTTTTAATTAGTGTATTTTTTAATTGAACGATAAATGCTTTACAGAATTGTGTTGGTTTCTGCCAAACATAGACATGAGCCAGTCATAGGTAACATAGGTCCCCTCCCTCTTGAACCTCCCTCCCTCCTCCCATCCTACCCCCTAGGTGGTTACAGAGCTCCCGTTTGAGTTTCCTGAGTCATACAGCAAATTCCCACTGGCTACCTATTTTCTGTATGGTGATGGAAGTTTCCATGGTTCTCTCTGCATACTATCTTTGAGAGGAAACCTGGAGAGATGAAAGAACAAATATCAACAACAATGATTTCCCTATAAAGGAAAATAGTTATTTTATATTTCTTCACTAGTTGAAAGGGGGTAGAATGATAGAAAAATAGGGGAGTTCAATTTGTTGAACTCTATACACATAGCGCTTCTGTACCTTGATGTTACAGTGGAAATGCCCCTTCATCTGATGCGTTCCCTTCACAGTGTGAAACTGGGCTGTCTATTGTACACACGGGGGTGTGCAGCGGGCAGCAGCTGTGTAGCGGGGGAGCTCAGCTCAGTGCTCTGTGATGACCTAGAGGGGTGGGATGGCAGGGAGGTGGGAGGGGGCCTCAAGAGCGAGGGACATAGGTGCACACACAGCTGATCCGTGCTGTTGGATGGCAGAAACTAACACAGCGTTGCAAAGCGATTATCCTCCAACTAAAAACTGGTTTACATGTGCAGTTGAAGACTAGGTTGTTTCGTACATTCTTGCTGATGTCTCCATGAGTTAAACCGGTCCACACACTACTTGCTACCAAGGTTGAGACTGAAATATCCCCCAGTGGACTTGCAGAGGGTGATGACAGAGAGTAAAAGCTGAACTAGGCTTGGAGACAGGGAGGGTCTGGGCCAAAGGGGTGAGAGAGGCTGGGATAAAACCTCTCATCTCTTGGTTTAAGGATGACCTTGAATTTGGCTTGGCCCCTTTGAATTTGCCCTCTCCTCCTCTCTATGTGTCTTCCGTCAGCTTCCTGTCTTGTCCATACTCTTAAGTTGAAATTATAGCACTCCGAGCAAAGGCAGAAGGTACTATGTCTTGCCCATGTTCACTGAAAATGAATTCTTAATCCAAGGCTCAGCTGGGATGGAGATCTGTTCTGCTCACCAATGAGAAACCGCTGAGGAAGCCTGGGGAAGGGTCTCTAATCTTATCACCAACATGTCATCCCAGTGGTGTGTATTGGCATCATGCAAAATGCCAGACTAGATGAATCACAAGTTGGAATCACTTTGCCAACAAAGATCCATACAGTCAAAGCTATGGTTTTTCCAGTAGTCATATATGGATGTGAGAGTTGAACCTTAAAGAAGGCTCAGCACCAAAAAACAGATGGTTTCAAACTAGAGTCCTGGAGAAGATTCTTGAGAGTCCCATGGATTGCAAAGAGATCAAACCAGTTGATCCTAAACGAAATCAACTCTGAGTATTCCTTGGAAGGGCTGATGCCGAAGCTGAAACTCCAATCCTTTGGCCACCTGATGAGAAGAGCTGATACAAAATCCCTGATGCTGGCAAACATTGAAGGCAAAAGGAAAAGGGAACACGAGAGGATGAGATGGTTGAATAGCATCACTGATTTTGTGCGCAAAAATCTGAACAAATTCCAGGAGTTAATGGAGGACAGAGGAGCCTGGTGTGGGGCAGTCCATGAGGTCCCAAAGAATCAGACGCAACTTAGCAACTAAATAACGACAGTGTGTGCTGGGCAGCAACACAGTTCTATGTGACTGTGAGAGCAGGACAGCCACGGACAAGGGAGGCTATAGGAAGGAAGCTGTAGCTGACCACAAAGGAAGCGCTTCCTCACAGAGCTGCCGCACGTGCAGTGGGCTTCGGAGGGAGGGACGGAGTTCTCTCACTCTGGGAGCGTGAACGAGTTCCCATGCTTGGTGTCATATGCGTTCAAGATCTAGCCATCAAGGGGGAGAGCTTCTGCGGGTGGCCCAGGACTGCGGGGGGTGTTAGGATTCCCAGGATGTCCTGAATCAGAAGTTGTACAAAGAAGTGGAGCAGGAATGCCCACTGAGATGGTTGATGTCTCTTAGGTGAAAGAGGCATCTGACTGTAGCATTCGGCTCTGTCCACATTTGCAGCATCACTTTGGACTTTTTAAAAAATTTTTATTCTTGGAGTAAAGCTGCTCGGAGGGAGGCTTGGCATGCTGCCAGTCCATGGGGTCACAGAGAGTCGGACACGACTGGGTGAATGAACAACAAATAGTCGCTTTACAATGGTTTCTGCTGTACAACAGAGTGAATCAGCCCTATGTATACATATGTCCCCTGCCTCTTGAACCCCTCTCCCATGCCCCATCCCACCCGTCTAGGTCACCAGAGAGTCCCAGGCTGAGCTCTCTGGGCTACACAGCAGGTTCCCAGTCATAATCAGTTTCACACGTGGTCCTGTATACCTCGAGTCTGTCATATACAGCGGAGCAACTCAGAAAGAGACGAGCAAATATCACACATGAAGGCATATATGTGCAATCTAGAAAAATGATACAGGTGAACCTATTTGCAGGGCAAGAATCGAGATGCAGACTTAGAGAGTGGACTTGTGGACACAGAGGTGAGGAGGAGAGTGGAGCAAACTGGGAAAGTGGTACCCAGACTTCTAATAGCTAAAGCTGGCCCTTCTGGAAGATGGACAGTGAAATCTGCCAAGTGGCTTACACAACCCTGGATGGCTGAGCTGGGATTTCCCCCTGCTGAGTCAGGTGGAATGGAAGCTACGGGCAGGCAGGGAGACAGCACCAGCCTTGGAGCTTGGCCAGAGGAGAGCTGGGATCCCCATGTTACTTATGCTCATCAGAAAGACTTCTGGAAAGTCACTCAACCTCCCTGAGCCTGCCTTCCTCACTTTATTAAACATCCTGCCACCTAGAAAATTACACTCAGTAAATTACAGATGGCTCAGCAGTAAAGAATCCAGCTATAATGCCAGAGACACAGGAGACACTGGTTCGATCGCTGGGTGGGGAAGATCCCCAGGAGAAGGAAGTGGCAACCCACTCTGGTGTCCTTGCCTGGAGAATCCCATGGACAGAGGAGCCTGCGGGGCTGTAGTCCAGGGGGTCACAAAGAGTCGGACAGGACTGAATGAGTAGGCATCATAAGGTTAACTGTGAATGCTATATACTGAACGTGCTTGAAATCTCCACACAGAGAAGTCTCCCCAAGCGCTCTGTAGGTGTCACTCAGTTTGACATCAGCCTCTCGGTCAATCACAGGAGAGGCCGCTCACCACCCACAGTGACAAGACTCCCCAGAGATGACGGAGGAACACGCAACCCCTTCTCAGAGCTTGACATTTTCACAGTAATCTTTCTTCAAAACCCTGCTGACCAGCAGTACCCAAGAGCACTTGAAAACTGTCGTGGTCCAGCCAGAGCACTCAGCCAGTATCCTAATTTTTTCAGCAGCTTCAAAAGAAGATCTTAAAAAAGCCAGCTGCCCAGTTCAGCTCTCACCTGTGTGTGTATCCATCTTAAGTACTAGTCAGAGCCTTGCTCAGCTCTACGTGATGAGTCACAAATATGCAGCTATATGCAATTCAAAGCGGCGAATCTTCAGTAATCTGATGGAGTCTGTTATAACTGTTCAATTACATGTCTCTTCTCTTGTGTATTGTTTAATTGTTTTCTTGTTGTTTAGTTGCTAAGTCATGTCTGACTGTTTTGCAACCCCAGGGACTGTAGCCCACCAGGTTCCTCTGCCCACGGGATTCTCCAGGCAAGAACACTGGAGTGGATTGCCATTTCCTTCTCCAAGGGATCTTCCTGACTCAGCAATTGAACGATTCTTTATCGCTGAGCCACAGGGGAAGCCCAATTTCTTAATTAATAAACTTCGATTTTAAGAGCAGTTCTGGGTTCACAGCAAAATCCTGTGAAAAGTACAGAGTCCCCGACACCCCTGCCTCCACAGGGGTGTAACCTTCCTCCACCCACATCCACACTGGAGCGGTGCATTTGTTACAACGATGGACCTGCAGTGACTCATCATTGCTGCCCAGAGCCATGTTGTACCTTCTCTAGGTTTTGACACGCATGTAATGACATGAACACGGCGTCGGGTTTCCCTTGTAGCTCAGTTGGTAAAGAATCTGCCTGCAGTGCAGAGGGCCCAGGTTCGGTTCTTGGGTTGCGACGATCCCCTGGAGAAGGAAGCAGCAACCCACTCCAATATTCTTTCCTAGAGAATCCCCATGGACAGAGGAGCCTGGCAGGCTACAGTCCACAGGGTTGCAAGAGTCAGACACGCCTCAGCAATAAACCATCACCAGTGACATACATTTACTCTTAAAGTGTCCTACAGAAGAGTTTCACTGCCCTAAATGTTCTCTGTGCTTTGCCTATTCATCCCTCCCTGGTCCTAACACCTGGAAACAACTGATCTTTTTACTGTCTCCATAGTTTTGCCTTTTCCAGGATTTTGTATAGTTGAAATCATAGACTATGAAGCCTTTTCAGAAGCCTTTTACTTCTCTCACTTAGTAATAATGCATTTAAGGTTTCTCTTTGTAGTTTGGTGACTTGATAACGCATTTGTTTTGCACTCTGAATAATATTCTGTTGTCCGAATATCCCAGTGTTGACCTACCCATTCACCTACGGAAGAACATCTTGGTTGCTTCCAATTTACGGCAATGTTGAATAACGCTGCTCTAAACATTTGTTTGGAAGTTTTAGTGTGGACATAAATTTTTAACTTCTTTGGGTAGACACCAAGGACCTTCACTGCTGGAATGGATGGTGAGACTATGTCTCTTAAGAAACTGCCAAACTGCCTACAAAGTGGCTGCACCGCTGTGCATTCCCACCAGCAGTAAGTGAGAATCCTGCTGTTCCAAGTCCTCACCAACGTTTGGTGATGTCAGTGTCCTGGATTCAGCCACCTTAATACCTGTGTAGTGATTTCTCAAGGGCGTTCCGGGCAACTCGGTGATCAAGAACCCACCTGCCAATGCAGAAGATGCAGGATACACGGGTTCCATCCCTGGGTCGCGAAGATCCCCTGGAGGAGGAAATGGAAGCCCACTCCAGTATTCTTGCCTGGAGAATCCCAGGGACAGAGGAGCCTGGGGGGCTGTAGTCCGTGGGGTCACAGAGAGTCAGACAAGACTGAGTGATGAGCATACCTCCAAACGGTTTCTCAGTGCTGTTTCATTCTGAGTTTCCCTGTTGCCATGTGCTGTGGAGCGTCTTTTCATATACTTATTGGCCATCGCTATTTCTTTTGTGGTGAGGTGTCTCTTTAGGTCTGTTTCCATTTTGAAATCACTCTGCTCATTTCCTTATTGTTGAATTTTAAGGGCTTTTTGCAAATCTTGGATAGTTTCTTACAAGACATGTCTTTTGCAAATATTTTCTTCCACTGTATGACTTGTCTTCCCCTTTTTATGAGTTTCTTTCACAGAACAGAAGTTTTAAATTTTATCAGCCTTCACCTTTGAGCTTCCCAGGTGGCACTAGTGGTAAAGATCCCACCTGTCAATGTAGGAGATGTAAGAAGCAAGCGTTCAATCCCTGGGTCGGGAAGATCCCCTGGATAAGAGGATGGCTACTCACTTCAATATTCTTGCCTGGAGAACCCCACAGACAGAGGAGCCTGGCAGGCTACAGTTCATAAGTTTGCATAGTCAGACACCACCTAAGTGATTTAGCACACACGTACCTTCAAGGAATACTGGCCCACTGGAAAATTTAAAATATGGCTTTGCTTTTCCACTTCCTATGGCCTTGACCACCTGGGGGTTTTGACTGTGACATTCACTGTTGAAGACGGTCCTGCCCTTACACCCGGAGACACTCATGGAGATGCCACCCATGGCCCCAGGACCTGCAGACACACACACACAGAGGCTGCTTGCAGCCCACTGAGACCCAGCCAGCGTTCATCTGGATTTGGAGGGTGTAACGTGCTGATGAGAATGAGGCTTCCAGTTGTTAGACCACATCAGATGAGAGAAGGAGCGGGAGCATGTCGTTACCAGCTCAGAACCTCAGTGAGTATGCCTGTCCTCTAAATGACAGCATTGATTAAAGAGCAATTAATTCCTCAATAGGCTGAATTAAGTAATCAAGTAAGCCGCAGGTAATACAATCACCATAGTTATTTAACACTTAATGAAACACTCTGATAAGTAGCAGTATGAAAATCCTTCCCTCTGTCTTGAAGAAGCACCATTATTATGGAAAGATTTTCCCTGCCAGGATCTAAGGATCCAGCTGACTATCCATGGTCCTCTGTGTGACTAAATAAGCAGGCTTAAAGGAGCCCAGTTTCTCATCCCCTGGCCAGTCGGGCCCTGCCCCCACAGCGGTGGGACCAACATGGACCTGATGGGCTTCCATCAGGAATCCAAGACCCAAGTGATCAAAAAGCAGAGAAAGAAGGAGAACCCAGAGCAGCAGGTGAGCACACAGGACCCTGATGGGGACACACCCCAGGCTCAGTCAAGCTGGTTAAAAAGAGAGAGAGAGAGAGAAAAGAAAGTTGAGTTCCAGATGGAAGTAATTCCTTTCATAATCATCTTTCTGGCTTCAGGGTCCTTCGGCATCTCTAGTCAGATGCCAAAGTGCTCAAGGTCACTTCCAAGGTTTTCCTCAAATTTGTCTGTGGCTGGTGACCGTTCTCTTCTGCAACCACAAAGAGATGGGGTCAGCAGTGCCCTGAAGATGTCTTCTTCATAGACATAGCATCTGCCCGCTGACGTATTCATCCCGAAATGTCCTCACAGGAAGATGCAGACATGATGATTAGACCAGCTGTGCCCATCCCGTTCAGAAGACTATTCGTTTATATGATGAAAGGATCTCGCATTTTTAATAACATTTCCTTGTAACACAGTATTAATAAACCAATGGGCTGGGCAAGACAGTATTATGGAACTGTCATCTGCTAACAAAAAGAGTCCTGTATTCTTTCTCCATCCATAGAAGAGTTTATGTTCAGTCATTCAGTTCCGTTCAGCCTCTCAGTCATGTGTCTGTGACCCAGTGGACTGCAGCACACCAGGCTTCCCTGTTCATCAGCAGCTCCCAGAGTTTGCTCAAACTCATGTCCATCAAGTCGGTGGTGCCATCCAACCATCTCATCCTCTGTCATTCCCTTCTCCTCCTGCCCTCAATCTTTCCCAGCATCAGGGTCTTTTCCAATGAGTCAGTTCTTCACATCAGGTGGCCAAAGTGTTGGAAGTTTCAAATTCAGCATCAGTCCTTCCAATGAATTTAGTACTGATCTCCTTTAGGAGAGAATGGTTGGATCTCCTTGCAGTCCAAGGGACTCTCAAGTCTTTTCCAACACCACAGTTCAAAAGCATCAGTTCTTTGGCACTCAGTTTTCTTTATAGTCCAACTCTCACATTCATATATGACTACTGGAAAAACCATAGCTTAGACTAGAGGGACCTTTGTTGGCAAAGTAATGTCTCTGCTTTTTAATATGCTGTCTAGGTTGGTCATAGCTTGTTCTCCAAAGAGCAAGCGTCTTTCAATTTCATGGCTGTGGCCACCATCTGCAGTGATTTTGGAGCCCAAGAAAATAAAAACCTGTCACTGTTTTCATTGTTTCCCCATCTATTTGCCATGAAGTGATGGGATTGGATGCCATGATCTTAGTTTTTGAATGTTTTTGAGTTTTAAGCCAGCTTTTCACTCCCGTTTCACTTGCATCAAGAGGCTCTTTAGTTCCTCTTCGCTTTCTACCATAACAGTGGTGTCATCTGAGGTTATTTATATTTCTCCTGGCAATCTTGATGCTAATGACATCAAAATGCAACAGCTGAAGAGTGTCAGCACTTCCTGATTAATTTTTTAAGGGAGTAGGAAGGACTTTGGTACCTTTGCTTCTGTTTTAGCCTTAAGATAAATAAGCCTTCCTTTGCCACTTCCACCATTGAGTTACACTGACCAAGAATAATAAAACTTATTGACAGTGCAGTTTTTAACCTCCTAGTATTATCATGAATATTTACTATCTGGCTGGGAGCTGGCACAAGGCTGTGTCTCTCGGCTTCTCTCCCACTGCCGTAATCCATTGTTAGGAGAATGTTGCCATGGCAACAGAAGGCCGCAGAAGGCAAAGAAACTGACAGTCACCCACACAAAGCATGGATCTGTGGGCTAATTAAAAGGTTCTGTGCTCAGGGTCACCTTGGAAAGGAGTAATGCCAGTCAGAAACCCGTGGTCACAAAGGGGTCCGTGGAGACGCCCCAGGAGCCCCCCGATACGCTGACCAGCTGTCCCCATTGACCAGTCCACTGGTGAGGAGCTCAGAGGTCATCGTAACTTGCTGACTGGGTCAGATTAGGAAATGATCAGGATGCATTTTTGTGCCAGTAGGTGCTTGAAGCAGCACACTGGAGTGATTGATCAAAAGCAGGCTGCTTTCTTCAGATCCTGATTTAGATACGATGCCATTTCTAATTAAAAATTGCTTTCAAAGCCAGGGGCTAAGGGTGGCATGTAGGGGAAATGGGCAGTTTAAGGCTTATCCTCAGAGTCTGGAAATGAGGTAGACTGCCATCAGTCTAAACGAGGTTGGAGCAAGTTCTCTCTTTGAACCTTGGTCAGTGGATACTCCTTCAGGGGGTTCTCGGGGCAAGCTTCTGAGCTTGCCTGGAGCTTCTCCAGGAAACCAAGTAGCTTCAAGAACACAGAATCAGGATCTGGCCCCCAAACCACCCATAGCTGCCCCTTGACATGTCAGCGCTCCCTTATCCAGCTCCAACAGGCCTCTGCAGCCACACCTCACACTGTGCCCCATAAAGGCATTCACCTCCAGTTAAACAGCTTTTCCACAAACCCAGAAGAATCCGGACTCCTCCTCTGACCCATTAGACATTGACAGATGCTATGTAGGAGCTGAAAGTGAGATTCTCAGAGAAACTAAGAAAGTCACAAGGAGGGGCTTAAGAAAGTCACAAGGGCCTAATACCTAGAAAGAAAATCCCAGTCAGGCTCTGAAGATCAAAACCTTCACTGTAACCTCATGGGCCTCCTGAAAGACTGAAGCCACACACTCCCGGCCCACCCACCTCTGGTGGGCATCCTAGTCTTGGAAACTCCTTTCAGACCCCCAGGCAAAAGAGTCCCAACAACTCAAGTCATCTGAAAATATTTTATGGGGCTCAAGAAAAGGCAGAGGAGCCAGAGATCAAAATTGCCAACATCCACTGGATCATAAAAAAAGCAAGAGAATTCTAGAAAAACATCTGCTTTGTTGACTACATTAAAGCCTTTGATTGTGGATCACAACAAACTGTGGAAAATTCTTAAAGAGCTAGGACTACCAGACCACCTGACCTGCCTCCTGAGAAACCTGTATGCAGGTCAAGAAGTAATAGTCAGAGCCAGACTTGGAACAACAGAATTTCTGGGGGGTAAGCTGTGGTCCTTTGTAAGGGAAGCAACAGAAGCCACGTCCTGTTAGAGCACATGTGGGTACACCCTCACCCAGGAAGCCCCCAGACTGCAGTGCCTGTGTGTTTTTGACTTCTGTTTCACACTGGAGTTTGGGTGATTTACAATGTTGTGTGAGTCTCAGGTACACCACAAAGTGATCTAGTTAGACACTCGTGAATACCTACTCTTTTTCAGATTCTCTGTCCAGATGGGATATTACACAGTATCCAGCAGAGTTCCCTGTGCCATACAGCAGGTCCTTACGATTAGCTGTTCCATAGGTACAGTGTGTACATGCGGTTTCCCCAGTGGCTCAGCAGTAAAGAAGCCGCCTGCAATGCAGGAGATGCAGGTTTGATCCCTGGGTCAGGAAGAAACCCTGGAGGAGGGCATGGCAGCTCGCTCCAGTACTCTTGCCTGGAGAATCCCATGGATGGAGGAGCCTGGGGGGCTCCAGTCCACGGGGTCGAGAAGGGTTGGACACGTCTGAGGCGACAGCACATGCGCACACACAGTGTGTGTGTCAGCCCAGACTCCTAATTTACGCCCCTCACCTTGCCTCTTCGGTTTTCTACATCTGTGAGTGGGTTTCTGCTTTGTAAAGAAGTTCTTTTAATCATTTTAATCATTTTTTAGTTTCCACATGTACATGATATCATATGGTATAATATGGTATGTCTTTCCCTGTCTGACTTATTTCACCTAATATGATCCTCTCTAGGTCCATCCAGAAAATGTGACGCCTTTAAAAAGAAGCTTCTCATTGACTGGTCAGGTTGTGTTAGGTCCTGGGCGGGTGGAGCCCCTCTGTTCTGTGGGCTCACCGGCGACCCAGACTCCTTCTGTCTTGTTGTTCCACCACCTGAATTCCGGGGGGGGGGCAGGGCAGGAGAGGGTCTGGGACATTTGATGTCGGGGCTTCGGAGCTCAGGATATGACCTGGAGGTGCAGGCATCACTTCCGCCCTCTTTGCATCAGCAGGGGCTGGGTCACACAGCCACACCTGGCTGCAAGGGGCGACGGTGGATGGAGCCTCCAGTGCTCCTTGTTGTCATTTGTTACTGTTGTTGTTGTTTAGTTGCTAATTTGTGTATGACTCTTTGTGATCCCATGGACTGCATCATGCCAGGCTTCCCTGTCCTTCACTATCTCCCAGAGTTTGCTCAAACTCATGTCCATAGAGTCAGTGATGCCATCCAACCATCTCATCCTCTGTTGTCCCCTTCTCCTCCTGCCCTCAGTCTGTCCCAGCATCAGGGTCTTTTCCAATGAGTCAGTTATTTGCATCCTGTGGCCAAAGGATTGGAGCTTCAGCTTCAGCAGTAGTCCTTCCAATGAATATTCAGGGTTGATTTCCTTTAGGGTGGACTGCTTTGACCTCCTTGCTGTTCAAAGGACTCAAGAGTCTTCTCCAGCACCACCATCAGTTCTTCAGTGCTCAGTCTTCTTTATGGCCCAGCTCTCACATACATACATGACTACTGGAAAAACCATAGCCTTGACTAGATGGACCTTTGTTGGTGAAGAGATAATCTCTGCTTCTTAATACACTATCTAGGTTTGTCATAGCTTTCCTTTCAAGGAGTGATTATTATTCAGTGAATGAGAAACCCAATATGACATTCGATGAGAAAACAATGCAGAGATTAAAGTATGTCAGAACCAGGAACCTAGGCATGTGCCACATAATGGCTGAAGTTTGACAGAATCAGTGCATTTAGAGGAAAGACCTCCTCCCAAAATATCTGGGCAGAATCTCCCAAGAGAGACTCCTGGAGGATGGCTCCAACTGAGCAGACCACAGCTGCCCTGAATTCAGGGCTCTCTGTGAGAGACCTGGGCCTCCCAGTGGCCAGTTGAATTGCTCTCTGCAGCTGAATTGTCATTTCTTTAGCTGTGGCAGGGTTTGAGTCATCTGTCTGTCTGGTGGTTTCATTAGCATCTCTTTTCACTCATAACTAAGAGATAAATAGGCAAGAACTTCATGATTGATGTAAACCTCTCTGTTAAAAAGAGTCATTCATCACTAATGTCTTAGAAATCACAGCCCAACCGTGCACCTTCGGAAGTAACTCGAAGCATAAAGATGCAACTATTTATCAATCAATTTAAACTCCAGTGAGAGTTTTGCAGACACAGGCACTTTAGGATTTGGCCTAATGGATTGAATTTAGACTACTCTACAAATGGATTCTAAGATCAGGGTTATATATATTCACAAGCTGAGACTTTGTGAAGTTTTCTTGGTGGAATGGAAGAATATATTAAAATCTGGACTCCTTATGGGTTTCCCCAGAAGAAATCGGCTGTCAGTTTCTTCCACCATTAAATTAATCCAGAAAGTAAATGAACATAATATAAGAAACAACTCTACTGAGGCACCCAGGTATTTTAATGCCAGCCATAGCCAACAAAGTTTTGGCCCTGTTACGCTGAAGCCCTTTGAAAAATATGTCAAATCTTATCAAACTGAATTTGAAAGAGACTATTAAAGATTTCCAGGAAGTTCTTGTAAGGATCAAAATGAAGGTTTATAGCAATAGAAACAAATTTGATTTCTAAAGTGACTTTTGATAATATCGTGTTAATGACCTTTAGGGAAAATCTTCTCAGGAGAAGTATTAGGTCATGGGGTATTCAATCAGCGAAGCAATGTTGACGCAGGAAATGTGCAAATTAAACATGATATCATTTGTCTTAAATTGATAAGAGACAGATCAGAGGAACAAAGTCTCCAAAACATACAGCAGAAAATCAAGCCTGATTTAATTTGATGAATGTCACCCAGCCTCATGGTGATGTACATACCACAAGACTTTATTCCCAAGATTCTATAGGTGAGTTTGTGGCCAAAGAAAAGAGGTAATGATTCTACAGAAGGAGGAGAAAAAGGAGGGGGAGGGAAAAGTGTGAAATGCCTGAATTCATTCTCCTCCAAATGGTAGGAAATCGTCAAATGACATGGAAATAGGGTTTAGGTCGGGACCAGAAATTGGCAGAAAGAGACCCTCTCATCTGGATGTGTACATGAGAGCTCTCAGCCCAGACACTGCCCGAGGCCTTGGACACCCAGGCCAGGGAAGAGCTAGCAGCTAAATCTCCCCACCTCAGTGGCCTTGCGCTGCTCCACAACCACGTGGCAGACCCAGAGACAGAGGGAGAGGGCTTCACCCAGAGGGGACCAGAGACCACTCTCCCCAGAGCCTTGAAGCCGCAGACTCCTCAGCTTCCAGAGGGTCTGTCCCCTGCACGCAGTCCTGCCCAAGCCGAAGGCAGCATCTCAGAGCAGATAGAGGTGGTCCAGCATTACAATCCCAAACTCGGGCAGCCTCTTCCTCCTTCAGCGTGCCTCTTGTTCTCAACGGCCTCGACTCTCAGTCCTTCATCCTCAGCAGCCGATAGACTCCAACAGCCAGCCCTCTTCTTGACATCTCCACAACCTATAGATGGGCATCTCAAACATGACATGCCCCTCTTCAAACCTGCTACTCTTCCAGCCTTCCCCCACCTTTACGCATTGGAGCATCAGAGCCCCAGTTGCTCAGACAAAACATCTAAGAATTATTCTTGATTTCTCTTTCTCACATCCTACATTCAACCCTGCTGCAAATCCTACTGACTCCACCTACAGAGCATAGCTCAAAGCATTCTCTTCTCGAAGTCACTACTCTTGCCAAGAGTCCCAACCAACAACTTCCCTCACCAGATTATCAAAATAGCATCCTATCCTTCTCTCCGCTCTGACTGGAGTCCCTCCAACCCACTCACCTCACAGCAGTCAGAGGAGTCTTCAAGAAGCACAAATCAGACCACGTCACTTTCCTCCCTAGACCCCTGCTCACAGAAATCCTGGGTCCAGTGGAACTGGTAAGTACATGTTATAATAATCTAGCGACCATATGATAGTGCAGACTCTGTAGGCAATTGTGTGCTTGCCAGTGACATCCTTCAAAGACCCCCAACTGTTACCTTCAGGTGCAGACCTCCCCACGGAGCTCCAGACCCTCACATCTGAGAGCTCGCTTACTATCCTCACACTGCTGTCTCAGCACCATCTTAAGCCGAACATATCAGATGCTGAATTCATCATCACCACCCACATCCTTCTCATCACAAATCTGGTCCTTGTCTGGTCTGCTCCTCAATGAACGGTACCAGCTGCACAAACCACAGCTTAAGCATGATCCTTGGCATCTGCCTCTCCTCCCCCAGGGGCATCTGGGCACCTCAGCTCCTCAATATCCCTCTAAACCAGCCACTGCAATCCTCACTATGGCCACACACCCTCACTAGTCAGTGAGAATCTTACCTTTCATCTGATTGGTCTTCCTGAGTCCACTGTGGCCTCCCAAGCTGAGCTATTTCCAAACAAGTGTCCCTTCCCCTCTTCCCAGGCATCCCAGTTCCGTGCTACATATTCTCAGCACGGTGTCTCCATCTCTTCAGGGGATGCATCTAAGATATTCTTTTTTTTTTTTTTCTCATTTCTTTCTTTTTTGTTTATTTATTTTTAATGAGAGGACAGTTGCTTTACAATATTGTATTCACTTCTACCATAGATCGACATGAATCAGCCATAAGTCCCCTCCCTCCTGAACTTCCCTTTCAAACTCCCTGCCCACCCCACCCCCCTAGAGTATCACAGAGCCCTGGTTTTGAGCTCCCTGCACCATACAGCAAATCCCCACTGGCTACCTAATTCTCTATAAGGTAAGGTATATGCTTCAGCGCTGCTCCCTATTCGTCCCACCCTCTCTCTCCCCGACTGTGTCCACAGGTCTGCTCTCTGGGTCTGGATCTCAATTGCTGCCCTGCAGGTAGGTTCATCAGTGCCATCTTTCTCAATCCCATACACATGCGTTAATATACTATATTTGTTTTTCTCTTTCTGACTTACTTCACTCTGTGTGATAGTCTCTAGGCTCATCCACCTCATTAGAACTGACTCAAAACATTCCTTTCTATGGCCGAGTAATAGTCATTGTAAATATGTACCATAGCCGCTTTATCCATTCATTTGTTGATGGACATCTAGGCCACTTCCATGTCCTAGCTATTGTAAATAGAGTTACAGTGAACACTGGGGTGCCTCTGTCTTTTTTGATTATGTTTTTCTCGGGGTACATGACCAGTAGTGGGATTGTTGGGTCATATGGTAGTTTTATTTCTAGATTTTTTAAAAGAATCTCCATAGTTTATTCTGATTATCTGATGGACCATCAACTCAAGAAAATGTGAGCTGTTGGCAAGGATGAAGCGAGAACATGACTGAAGTGACTTAACACGCACACACACTTCCAAGAACCCTGAGCCGGGTCTGACTTGATGACCAGTTTTTGAGTGAATGGCACTGCCCTGCCCACATATTTTCATGGAGAATCAGAAGTCTGAAACGAAGCACTCTTGTGAGCCCTAGAGGACTAGGCTGGGGTGGCAGAGTAGATGTTTGGGTGCGAGTAAGCCTTCCCTGTGGCTCAGCTGGTCAAGTGTCCACTTGCCATGCAGGAGACTTGGGTTCGATCCCTGGGTTGGGAAGATCCCTTGGAGAAGGAAAAGGCTCCCCATTCCAGTATTCTGGCCAGGAGAATTCCAGGGACTGTATAGTTCACGGGGTCGCCAAGAGTCGGACACGACTGGGAGATTTAATTCACTTTCTTTTCACTTTCAAGCCTTCTCTTTATGGAAAGGAGCTTTGGGTTCTGACATCAGCTGCATCTGAGAAAGCTGTCTGTAAACTTGTGTAGAAGGGTAAATTAAAATAATAAATTTAAATAAATTTTCATTTAAATGTTAAAATAATAGTAGTAATAATTATTATTACTAATATTATTTCAGAACTTCAGAGTCCTCAGGACATTTTACTTTGCATTATTATTGTTGCTATTTATTTTGCATTATCAAATACTGCAAAGACATCTGAGGGAAGCCTCAGCCACCAAGCAGAGTCGCTGCCGCTCTACTCGCTTAACAATTGGCAATCTTGGAGGAACAAGGAGTGGAAACAGCCCAAGGAATGCACAGAGCTGTCATGAGCTCAACACACAGCCTCAGACAAGCCAAGAGTGAACCGAAAGAGTTTCATGATTCAGTGAAAGATGGCACGATCCCCCAAAGATGGATTAGAAGTGGTCCAAAGAATGACAATAGCTTCTTCTTCACACTTTCCCACCTGCCTTTTCAAGCTCCTCACGTCCTCTGTTGTCCCAGATGTCACCGTCAGGACCCCCTTTACATCACTGTGTGAGTCCTGATCACCCCCCTTATAAACTGCCCCTGGCTAGAACGTCCATCATGGATGCCCACACCTCACATCTGTGAGGGGACGACACCGATGGGATAATCTATCGCCAAGCAACACACCATCCGCTGTGCCTCACGAAGGACTTGCTCTGTATTCTGAACAGCCCTCATGCAAGCATCCCCATCTGAACAGTGAGGGCTGCCAACCCCAGCAAAGTCGGGCAAAGTCCTGGCGCCGCCTGAAAGTTCCCTTCCCCACAAGAAAGCTGTCTGTCTTACTCTCTCACGGAAAAGCGGAAAGGGCTCTGAAATGCGTCTCGCATGCCTGATTTTAACTTTAGAGGGCTAGAGGTTGACCTTGCTGACATTCAAATGCAGCTGCTCATTTCATCATTTTATTCGAGCTGTTCTGTTTTGTTTCTTTTTGATCCCCAGTAGAGCCGTGTAGGTTTCATGTAGCCAGTGCTCAAGGGTTTCATAGGAAATAGTCTTACATATGCACACACACGCACCACACACACTCTCTATAGCTACAGAATATAATCCAAATAGAAAGCTGCCTTGCAAAATACCCAAGACATTGTTCTGCTTACAGAAAGGTCAAAACCAGCAAAGAGTGATGGGGAGTCAGGGCGGGGAATGTCTCTGTCAGCAGATTCCAGGTTACTCCCCCACAGACTCCCTACCAACGATTGACTCTCAATCCCCAGGGTGCCTCTGATGGCTTGGACAGCTGGGCAAAGATTCCTGGATCCAGCCCCAGGAAGTCTTGATCCAGCAGGTCTTGTGCATGGCTGTAGACCTGGTTTAAGTCAGCAGCTTGCTTGATTCAGAAGCTGTCTGTCCAAGGAGCAGCCAGGCTGTGACCTGGAAGCTGTCATCCTTCGGCTCAGAGCCCTTTGGTCACCCCCCAAGAAGTTGCCCTGACCCTGCCCCAGGTGAGTCTCGGGTTCCCCTCATGGGCCGTCTTGTCCCCCAGCCCTTTGGCTCAAGTCCAGCTCCCGTCCCTCTCGAACACACCCCACCCTCCTGAGAGACCGCGTCGCACCTGCTCACTGCCTCCCTTACTTGCTGGACTTTCTCTGGCCTCTAGAATGGCCCCACCAAGTCACCCCAGCACACGCCTTCCTCAGCCCCCATCATGGTGGCTTTGTCCCAGGTAAGCTTCCTCCCCAAGCGGAGCCAGTCCAAACCTCACCCTCAAAGATTCAGAAGCTTAACCAGGTAAGGATACCAGTGCTCTCTCTAACAGGGGGGTGCTCCATGAACACGTTTCCACGTGTTCTCCCAGGCGGTTAAAACTGCACCTTCTAACCCACATTCACTGAAGAAGGCTTTCTTGTCTCTTCTTGCTGTTCTCTGGAACTCTGCATTAAGTTGGGAATATCTTTCCCTTTCTTCCTTGCTTTTCACGTCTCTTCTTTCCTCAGCTATTTCTAAAGGCTCCTCAGGCAATCACGTTGCCGTCTTGCATTTCTTCTTCTTGGGGATGGTCTTGATCCCTGCCTCCTGTACAATGTCAGGAACCTCCATCCGTAGATCTGCAGGCACTCTGTCTACCAGATCTAATCCCTTGAATCTATTCGTCATCTCCATGGTATTAATCATAAGGGATTTGATTTAGGTATACCTGAAAGGTCTGGTGGTTTTCCCTCTGTTCTTCAATTTAACCCTGGATTTTGTAACATGGAGCTGATCTGAGCCTCAGTCAGCTCCAGGTCTTGTTTTGCTGACTGTACATGGGGCTTTCCATGCCCATGTTTTCCCTGTTCGCACAGAGAAGAGGAGGAAGAGAATGGGTGGAGAAAACTGGGAGAGAGGAAGGGGGCCTGGGGGCGCCTCCTCCTGTACCTACTCCTATCCGAAAGCCTTTCCCGAGGCCAGTTCATTCTCGTCTGCGTGTCTCCACGATACATCCTGGGTTTGTTTGCTAAGACTGCCATAACAAAGTACCATGGAACTGGTGATTAAATGACAGAAGTTAATTTATTTTCTCAGCATTCTGAGGTCCAGACGTGTAAGAGCAAGGTGCCGGCAGGTCTTCTCCCTGTGTACTTTCTGGGTCCTAATGTCCTCTTCAACACGGCACCAGTCATGTTGGATCAGAACCTGCTATAATGACCTTGTCTTAATTGCATCACCTCTGTTAAATACCTACCCCAAAGCACAGTCACAAAACGTAGTACTGGGGTTAGGACTTTAGTATATGAATTTTGAAGAGACACAATTCATTTCAGAACCTTCCCCAATGTTGTCATAATAAATCCATCTTTTTAGCTGAAGCTCCTCCAAGTTGGAAGGTCTCCTGCCTGCAAACCGTAGCCCTCCTCACCGCCAATGTGCCCTGGGGTAGCTCTCCAGGCAAGAGAGCTTGGGCACTGCTGGTTTGCTGTTCTTTGCCTTCACTGGACCAAAAAATGCCTCATCTGCTGAAATGAGTCTTCCCAGGGTTAGAACATGGCACCCAGCACAGGTTCTGGGCTTAACATCTGTACCACATGTGTAAGTGGACATCACACGCTCCTCTTCCCATCACAGGAAATTCAGAGAAGGGAGCCCCCATAGAAAGCTTTGCTCAGATTTGTGAGTTATATACTTTCAATATTCAGTTGCCAAGTTGTGTCCGATTCTTTATGAATCCATGGACTACAGCACACCAGGCTTCCCTGTCCTTCACTATCTCCTGGAGTTTGCTCAGACTCACGTCCATGGAGTCAGTGATGCCATCCAAGCATCTTGTCCTCTGTCACCCCCTTCTCCTTCGGCCTTCAATCTTTCCCAGCATCAGGGTCTTTTCCAATGATTCAGCTCTTCACATCAGGTGGCCAAAGTATTCTGGCCTTATTCCTGGTGCTCTTCAGCCAAAAAGAAAGTACTGTGAGGAATTATTGCCTAGATATGGAGAGTTTTTAATGACATTCTAGGAAGCCAAAGATTTCTGAGTAATGTATGAATCACAGGAAGAACGCTGATTATTTTTTACCCAGAAACTGTATTTGATGATGAATAAATGTAATAGTTCATGATCTGTAATCTCCTTTGATGTCATTTCAAGATTACTTGAAAGAAACCTTGCAGAGAGGGATATGCTTGGGCGGGGGGAATGTGAAAAAAGGGAAAGTGTGAGTTGCTCAGTCTTGTTTGACTCTTTGCAACCCCATAGACTGTAGCTTACCAGGTTCCTCTGTCCATGCAATTCTCCAGGCAAGAATACTGGAGTGGGTTGTTGTTCCCTTCTCCAGGGGTTCTTCCCAACCCAGGGACTGAACTCCAGTTCTTGGTGGCTACAAAGTAGGCATAAACAAAATGATAGCATTTAATATCATGCAAATAAGATTATTTATAGTTGATGGAAACAAATATCAAACTATAAAACATGCCCAGCAGTGATAAGTGAGTGTAGAGGGTAGGGAAGTTAATAAAACTCAACTGTCATATTTTATGCCTTTAAA
This sequence comes from Antilocapra americana, assembly GCA_007570785.1. Taxonomy (NCBI): domain Eukaryota; kingdom Metazoa; phylum Chordata; class Mammalia; order Artiodactyla; family Antilocapridae; genus Antilocapra; species Antilocapra americana. The sequence continues at coordinate 11,091,632 of ML661340.1, read as the reverse complement.
GGGATAAAGTATTAAGATTCAATGTAGCCATGTCATAGTTCTTGGTGGTCTCTCATACTGTTCTCTGTATTTTTCTATCTGTTCCAAATATTTTCATACTGAAAACACTAAAAAGGAATGAAGTGAAATATGAGTACGGTATCCCTGAAGAAATCTACATGGGTGAGTTTCAGCTGTAGCTCACTTTTCTCTGATCGTTGTTGATCCCAGGGCTTTCCTGCAGGACAGCTAACAGCCCAGAGATAGAAGCCAGAGATTGGAAATCCAGGAAGTGTCACAGAAACCTGATGTCCACTTCTTTCCTGAGTGAGAGAAGCCCCCTCCATACCTGAAGAAGGTCGGGGGCCAGGCACGGAGCACCAGGTCAGGAAAAGATTGCCCACCCTTTATCTGATAACCCACAGCCAGCCGTCATGTAAAAACTTGCCCTGGGGTGTAAAGCCCAAGGTTTCCCACTCAGCTGGTCCCTCCTGCTCCTTGTTCACAGACTCAGACCTGCCTTGCATCTCCCTGGCCTTCTTACGCTCCCTTTTTCTTCCTTCACAGAAATTTCCCTGATAACCTCTCAGATGTCTAATCCTACCTTAGTGTCTGCTTGTTCGAGGACCCAAAGTAGCATCGTTTATTTCCAACACCAGCAAAGGACAAAAATATAATAACAGCTAGTTGTTTTTCAGTGAATATAAATAATGAGGAAAAAATAATGTTGATGAAAATTTAGAAGTTTTCTACAAAGAAAATGCAAACAATTCACTGGTATCTATAATTGAAAAACCACTTTGAAATAAATTTTATGATCAGTGCATTGTTTGTAAATTAATTTTTGCCAACATTTTTAGATTCATGAATGATTAGCAATCAGTAAGAAATCATGCTTGATGAAACTACCAAATTATAGAGATAATTTATAACCTGATTTCTGCTTCATTAATTTAGCCACTCAGGATGCACTGAGAGTTCCTCACTCAGCAGTGGCTGAGGATTACGCTAAGAAAAAGATGGGCCAGATCTTTGTCAATCTGTGCTCATTGTGGCTTCATCTAGGACCTACATTTTTTCGTGTTTGCATTTATCAGCATTTAAGGGTTCTTAGTTTTCACCCTGATGGTCGTTTCTATGAATGTCCTAATCTCCAAGCAACTAGAGAAAATAAGTACAGCAGATGTGCGCAGAGTGGTTAATGCTACTATATTCCTTGAACCATGGAATTTTATCCTGCTTTCCAGAAAATCTGCAGTGAAGCAACGGTGGTAGCAGGTAGCTGCTTGTAATCCAGTAGCCCTGTGAATGTGACTCTGTTTTGTGTTGGCCTGGTTTCCAGACTCTACGAAGCCGCAGTACCGCTACGTTTGCTCTGTAAACTTCAGTACCACTGCCCAGCACTCTCTTCTAAATCTAAGACTGTCCTCTTCACCTACCTTAAGTAAGAAATGACATTTACCTCCAAAAGCATCTACTGAGCATTTGTTGTGTGCTAACATTAAATTCTGACAGCAGCCAAATGAGACAGAACTACTATCATTGCCATTTTCAGATGAGAAACTAGGCACAGAGATGATGAGCAACTTGCCCAAGGTCACACAGCAAAAAGAGCGACAAGACAAGGTCTGAAATGGGGCAGACTACAAGTAAGGAGTGAAGCTGAGTAAACAACCCTTCTGAGTTTCAGCTTTATATTTAAAAGGCCAACAACCTAAGATGATTTTTTTTAATTTAGTTTCATGATTTCAAGAAGACAAAAATGATTTTTGGTATATGTCCAATCAGGATAATGTGATCATGGAGAAACAAAATCTCCCAACACAACACATGCCTTTATAAGCAAGTCAATGCCTTTGCAATGATGATCTCTTCCTTTGACAAAGAGATTTTCATATTTTTCTAGAAGCAGACAGCCTGCCACTCAAAATTTATTAAAAACATGTTTAGTATTCTGCCCCCGTCCTTTCTCCACTTCTGAATGTGAAAATGTTTTTTATTGCTCTGCATGATTGCCATATCGACAACCAAGCTTGGGTTCAGTGGTCAACCTTGGGGTCAGTGGTCAAGCTTGGTGTCAGCAGGGAGTGGTCATTGTGTTCTTTCTCAGCAGCACGTGATGCTTGGAAAGCTTAGAGAAGCTGATAATCTGGATAACGTGCTGTAAGACCTGTAACATATAATAGATATGACCATCAGTCAACTCTATATCACAATTATAATTAGGATCCGAAAGTGTTACTCGCTCAGTCGTGTCTGACTCTTTGTGACCCTATGGACTGATAGCCCTCCAGGCTCCTCTGTCCATAGAATTCTCCAGGCATGACTACTGTTGTAGGTTGCCATTTTCTTTTTCAGGGGATCTTTCCAACCCAGGGATTGAACCCAGGTCTCCTACATTGCAGAATTCTTTACCATCTGAGCCACCAGGGAAGCCCTTAATTAGGGGAGGTGGTAACTTTTTTTTAAAGCATTTGGGATATTTTAAACAAGTTATTTGGCAGTACAGCTCTCAGTCATGGCATATTTGCTCATGATGCCGTGAACTTTTGAGCGCCTTCTTCTATTTGCTCTCACCTGTCCAACCGGAGAGCAGTTCATGGACAAGAAAGTGGTGGGATGAGGGAGGGAGAAATGCATCCCAGAGACTCTGGCTCCACTTGGCCTGGGATTCTCATTTTTTCTTAAGTCAACAGGCTTATGAGAACAATGCACAGCAGGTTCTGCCCGTAAGCATCAACGTTTGCACTGAGCAGATGTCTGAATCTCCTCCTCACAACCCTACATCCTTGGTCCAGCCAGCAGTCTGGACTCTGAGCAAGTGTCTTTAATCTCAGAAAGTCAGTCTCCTGTTCTATAAAATGGAACAAATGAATTTTGGGGTCTTAAAATAGACAACAGGTGTGAAGTGTTGTGTTCAGAAAGTGTGGGAAAGAGTTTGCGGTTCAGAAGACTTTGGTTCTGCCAATTAGAGAGCTGATGGAATCAGTGATCTGGAAGGTATGAATTGTAGTTGGTGACGGGCTCTTTTTGTTTCTCATTTCCAAGTTAGTGGCATTGCATGTTCTTCACTTAAATGGGAGAAAGTGTCCACTGGTGATTATTTTGCTCTCAGTCCTTTTGAGGAGGAGTGTCTGGGTAGGTGGGCTTCCATGGTGGCTCAGACAGTAAAGAATCCACCTATAATGCAGGAGACCCAGGCTCGACCCCTGCATCAGGAAGATCTCTTGGAGGAGGAAATGGCAACTCACTCCAGTATTCTTGCTTGGAGAACCCCACCAACAGAGGAGCCTGGTGGGCTACAGTCCATAGGGTTGGAAAGAGTCAGACACAACTGAGCAGCTAACGCAACACACACATCTAGCAAAGGTGAGAAACAATGGGAGAATAAAGGACTCAGCTGATGGGAGCGCCAGTCTTGAGGGTATTTCTAACGGTCTTAGACCAGAGGTGCCCACATTTGTTGAGGACTAGGCTCATGTTCAGGACTCACTGTGGAAACAGCAGAGGATCACTGACTCTGGTGCTGAAGAACCCAAGTGTGAAAACCCATTTCTTATACTGATGAGCAAGCTGAAATCCAGCATAACTTAAAGAGTTGTTCAAGGGCATGTGGCCATTCAGAAAGAAAGGCACAAATCTCGTGACCTCCAGGAGGGTTTCCCTACTAGCTTTCATCAGTGACTTTATGCTCTGTATAAGTTGGAGCAAGAAATCCAAAACTGCTTTGTTATCCTAGCCTGGATGTATTTTGCACTAACTTTAAATACATCCAATTGAAAATTGATGCTGAAGCTGAAGCTCCAATACTTTGGCCACCTGATGTGAAGAGCCAACTCACTGGAAAAGACCCTGATGCTGGGAAAGATTGAAAACAAAAGGAGAAGGGAGCGGCAGAAGATGAGATGGTTAGATAACATCATCAACTCAATGGACCTGAATTTGAGCAGACTCTGGGAGATGGTAAAGGACAGGGAAGCCTGGCGTGCTGCAGTCCATGAGGTGGGAAACAGTCAGACACGCCTTAGTGACTGAACAGCAACAGCAATTGAAATCAGGAAAAGTCATGATGTTAGGCAACAAAACACATCTGTGTTGGACTTCTCTGGTGGTCCAGTGGTTAAGACCCTGAGTGCCCTCTGCTTGGGGCATAGGTTCAGCCCCTGGCCAGGGAACTAAGATCCCACATGCTACAAGGTCAAAAAGAATATGGTGTAAAATACAGTTATTCAACTGCTAAGATCATGTAGCTACTTAAGAATTAGATAAAGGAAAATGCAAGCATTTTAACTTCATTGGCAGAATTATATAGGATATTAAAGCAGAGTCCAAAGGCAGCATTCAAAATATAATGTCAGAAAAAAGTATAGAAGATATTGAAATAAGCAAATTTAATTACTGTCTAGGGCATCTTTCACTGTCTTCGAGCTATTAAGCAACCGTGTAAGTGGTAGACAGCCAACAGTAATGAAAACGGCTCTTGTCCATGTAAAGCACGTCTGTCTGGTGGAGACCCACTAGATTATTGCACTGTGGATATTGATTAATTTTGTATCTATGTTTAAATTTATTTCTATGTTCCTTTCTTCTTGATGGTCGATACATGTGAGAATGTGCATGTTTTTTAATCTTCCTTTGAACCAGTTATAACATCATACCTATCACCTTATTAATGAAGGTGGTGCTAAATAAAATCCTTGATATGTGTTACTTTTATATGTTTACAGGGGTCATTATTTTTTGTTGTTGTTGCTTAGTCACTCAGTTGTGTCTGAATCTTTGCACCCCCATGGACTGTAACCCTCAGGATCCTCTATCCATGGGATTCTCCAGGCAAGAACGCTGCAGTGAGCTGCCCTTTCCTTCTCCAGGGAATCTTCCTGACCCAAGAAATGAACCACGGATCCTGCATTGCAGGCAGACTTGGTACCCCCGGGCCACCAGGAACGTCCTACCACTTAAGAGCACACACAAAAGACAGTGGCCAGTTTCATCCAAAAGGCGAGAATGAAACCTTTATCTCTAACTAATAAATGAAACTCTATGTCCTCCCAGAGCCTCTGCAGCCTAAAGTTATTTCAGATACCTGTGTGCTCACCAGTCCCATCCCAGCTGGAGCAGCAGTAAAAGAAAATCCACCTCCCAATGCCGGAGACCCAAGCTGGATCCCTGGGTTGAGAAGGTCCCCTGGAGTAAGAAACAGCAACCCACTCCAGTATTCTAGCCTGGGAAACCCCACGGACAGCGGAGCCTGGCGGGCTACAGTCCAAGCGGTTGCAAAGAGTAGGACATGACTGAGCAACTGGACAGCAACAAAGCAACAACAATGGAAGCTACAAGAAGCAGTGACCAATCTGAAGTTCACTGTGGATAATAGGTTTAGTGGAAGTAGAAGGTTAAGCTAGAATAAGAAAATTCAAAGGGTAGAAGTAGTAATACTCTGACTGGCATTTCCATCAAGCTTCACATCACCCTGGGACGCAAGCACAGCTCCTCTCTCATTCCTGTGCTTAAAGGTTGTAAATGTCACTCACTCGGATGGAGGCAACAGGAAGCTGACAGCAGAAGTTCTCTGAGAGCTGGCAAAGAGAAGGATCACCTGGAACTGTGTTTATGCATCTTGTCAGCTCTGTGTTTAAACAATTAGGGAGTGGTTCTGACCTCCCTTGGAATCTTACTGATAAGTTTTAGTCAGTGTAAGAAGAGACTTCCTGGTTTTATCTTAATCTCCTTGAATGTGACTGATTCACTTGATACATGTTCCCTGAGAATACATCCCAAGGAAATCAGTCCACATGGAAACACACAGCAGGAGAAGTAAGACCCTCCCCATCTCAATAGGGGACAACTTATACCTTGTTAGGGAAAATTATAAAAATACATCGCTGCTGTTCAATTGCTAAGTTATGTCCGTTTGTTGGCAACCCCATGCACCGCAGTGTACCAAGCTTCCCTGTCCTGGACTTTGCTCAAATTCATGTCCTGTGAGTCAGTGATGCCATCCAACCATCTCATCCTCTGTCATCCCCTTCTCCTCCCACCTTCAATCTTTCCCAACATCAGGGTCTTTTCCGATGAGTCAGCTCTTCACCTCAAGTGGCCAAAGTGTTGGAGCTTCAGCTTCAGCATCAGTCCTCTCAATGAAAATTCAGGGTTGATTTCCTTTAGGATGGACTGGCTGGATCTCCGTGCAGCCCAAGGGACTCTCAAGAGTCTTCTCCAACACCACAGTTCAAAAGCATCAATTCTTCAGCACTCAGCTTTCTTTATGGTCCAATTCTCACACCCCTACCTGACTACTGGAAAAACCATACCTTTCAACAAATTATTTACTAAGGCATTTCTAGGACGAGTTTCTCTTCAATGGGCAGAGTAAGGGAAGCATTTTAGGGAAATATGTAAATTGAGCAGAGTAGAAAGGAAAGCAAGCCCAGGGAAGCTGATTTTTTTGGAGCAGTAGTGGGCTGGGGGTCAGTGACTGGACGTGAAGGGTGGTTTGGAATCAGATTGGAGCAGGGTGGATCTCATCTGCTAGGAGGGACCAAAACAGGCACAGGAGGAAAACAGAAGGGTTTTGATCAATAACCTGATGCTATCTGAGGTCAGAACGAAGAGTTAATTGGAATAGGCTTAGCCCTGGAGAGAGAAACCAAACAAGCTGTAACGGCAAGTCTTAAATGGGAAGTAATCAGTCTGGTGCCCAGCACACAGTGTGAGATCAAGAAACAGTTGTTGGGAGCCGGGCTGTGAGGCAGCAGGAGAAAAGGAGACAGATTCAAGAGAGACTGAGAAAGGAAAATGTGTAGGACTCATCAATGCATTGGATCTGCAGCCCCCCACCCCGCTCCGCCCTCCCAAATGGGCTTCCTGGTGACACAGACAGTAAAGAATCTGCTGCCATGTGGGAGACCTGGGTTCGATCCCTGGATCAGGAAGACCCCTTGGAGGAGGGCATGGCAACCCACTCCAGTCTTCTTGCCTGAGAATCCCATGGACTGAAGAGCTTGGCAGGCTGCAGCCCAATGGGTTGCAAAGACTTGGACATGACTGAGTGACTTAGCACAGCACAGCACCCCCAGAATGACAGAGAGCTACTGTGACTGCGGGCAGGGCCAGCCTATTCAGACGCCACATTCATCTTGGAAGACTCAGTACTGACAGTGACAGGATCTGTCTTATTTTCCTCAGTCAACCATGGAGAAATTCTTCTAGACTCATTTTCTGTTTCAGAGCCTAAGTCTCAATCCTCTGTTACTGGTATCATTTAGGGATTGTTTTTCCCCCTCAGGGTTCCCATTTATCTAAAATGCTATATGAAAAATAACCACCTCATGCAAAGAGAAGCAACAGTTTTTGCCGAAAATGTGGCCTGGAAATATTTTCTTAGGACCAGCTGAAGTGTCACAATTCACTAAGCAGAAACCTCATCTCTGGTACAGTGTTCTCCCCTGAGAAGCCATTGTTGTTGTTCAGTCTCTAACTCACGTCTGACTCTTTGCGACCCCGTGGACGGCAGTTTCTCCTTCACTATCTCCCAGAGTTTGCTCAAATTCATGCCCGTTGAATCAGTGATGCTATCTAACCATCTTGTGGTCATGCAGAACTCTCCCTTGCATCAAAAGAGAGTATCCAGCATCTTTGGCTGAAGTTGATCAGATGCCCAGACCTCCCTTAGAAATGATGAGAATAAAAACCATCCCACTCCTTTCTAAATACTCCTGTGAGGGCAGCAGTTCTCTAGATAGGAATCTGGAGCACACAAACACTAAGACAGATATCCAGAAGCCAGAGGAGTTCGTCTATAACTTTCCAAGGAAATGACTGAATCCAAGGGACACGTGTCCCTGGAACCGGAAAACTGAGCAACTGAGGATCCAACCAGGACTCATCAAGGGTGTGATGGACAGAATCCTAAAGTGACCCACTGGTAAGCCACACACCCTGGGAGAATCCCCTGGTCTTAGAATCGACCTGTGGATGTGGGGGAATATTCCATAAGTGATGAGGTTTGTTATACAGTGCAGGTGACTTCATCAGTGACCCATTAAGACAAATGTGGCTTTTCAAAGTTAGAAGAATTTGATGCAAGAGGAACTCTCCATCCCTGGAGACACACAGGGTTGTGCGGCAAGGAGAATGCTCTGCTTCTGGAGCTGGGAGCTGACCCAAGTCAACAACCCGCCAAAGAGTGGAGACCTCAGCCCTATAACCGCTCAGACTGAACTGTGCTGCCAACCTGAGTGGGGCAGCCAAACCAGCCAAGACAGCATCTGGATCTCAGTCCTGTGGGCTTCCGATGTCTACGTTATGAATGGGTTTTGTTCTAAACTTTGTTAGGCTTGCGGTGCTCCATCAAGAGGCACTAGGAAATGAAAACAGAGACTTCAAGGCAGTTCACCTCCCTTTGCTATAATTTATTATCACTGTTGTTATTATTCTCAAGTATCTCAGCCAGGGTCCCAACAAGAATGAACATGTGAATAAGTTAACTGAGAAAAGTTAATGGAGGGGGCGTCTACAGAGATGTGTTTTAGGGAAACCGGTCCTTGCGCACACCCCGTGGGACAGGGTGGAGAGGGGGCTGGAAAAGCAGACTCAACTCTTCAACACAGCAGGGACTTCCGTATCAAAAGGGGCCTCGGACTGGGGCACTCAGAGCTCGCATGACATCTGGCCTCTAGAAAGAAAGGTGGCACACTGTAAACCGGAGAACCGCAGTACCCATGGCATATGTAGCCCTTTTCATGCTGGGACAGACTTGGGATGAAGCAGAGATGAAGGCCAGATCTCAATGACGCCGGAAGTGTTCATCATCAGTTAAAAAGACACTGGGCTTCCCGGTGGGCACTGGTGGTAAAGAACCCGCCTGCCAATGCAGGAGACAGAACAGATGCGAGTTCAGTCCCTGGACTGGGAAGATCACCGAGGGGAGGACACGGCAACCCACCCCAGTATGCTTGCCTGGAGAACCCCACGGACAGAGGAGCCTGGTGGGCTCCAGTCCGTAGAGTTGCAGAGTCGGACACGACTGAGGAGACTTAGCACAACACAGCACATCACTTTTATTCTGTCCTAGTGACTTTGCTTCTCAAATGAACGCACAACCAGGCACAGCTCTGACTATGTGGCCACTGGTTTAAAAGATGCTGACTCTGTTTTCTCATTCAGTTGTGCAGGAGAAGGGGATTGAACGTAGCTCAGTCGTGACCCCTCAGAATCACGGTAAACGTGGCTAACAGTGTAGGTACAGAACCGTAGTTAGTTGTACTTCTGTGATTTTGATCACTCTGTTTGTTTGTTTGCCAAGGGAATGCAGAGCTGCTGGCTCTCAGCAGAGGTAACCCCCATTCCCACCTGTGGAGGGGCGGCGCACAGATGGCTGAGAAGAGAAGCAATTCTCTGTGAGTGAGATGGGCCTTCCAGACGGGCCTTGAGTTTGCAGGAAGGAGCAGGGAAAAGTACAGTGTCTGCAAAGGCACGTGGTGAGTCGATGCAGGCAAAACGAAGTGGGCCAGCATGATTGGAGTGCAGAGCATGTGTGTGCACCTCATGAGCAAGGACACTGAAATCGCAGATGGGGGCAAGGCAAGGTGGTGTGAAGAGAGGAAATGTCAAGAAAAGCAACTACTATGGTCTTCCCAATAGTCATCTACGGGTATGAGAGTTGGACCGTAAAGAAGACTGAGCACTGAAGAATTGATCCCTTCCAACTGTGGAGCTGGAGAAGACTCTGGAGAGTCCTTTGAACTGCAAGGAGATCCAGCCAGTCCAACCTAAAGGAGATCAGTCCTGAATATTCATTGGAAGGACTGATGCTGAAGCTGAAGCTCCAGTTCTTTGGTCACCTGATGCAAAGAACTGACTCATTAGAAAAGACTGATGCTGAGAAAGATTGAAGGCAAAAGGAGAAAAGGGTGACAGAAGATGAGATGGTTAGATAGCATCCCCAACTCTGTGGACATGAATATGAGCAAACTCTGAGAGATAGCAGAAGACAGGGGAGCCTGGCGTGCTGCAGTCCATGGGATTGCAAAGAGGTGGACACAACTGAGGGACTGAACTACAACATGAAACTGTCTACAGTGCGGAGATGCCTCAAGCTTGAATATAAACCCTCGCACTCGACAGCTTCTCAGGATTAAAATCCAAAGATGAAGTTCCCCTTTACTCATAAGTTAAAATCTAAAGAAATGAAAATGACAAATTTCAAAGCCAAAGGAATTCAAGTACAAAATCTAAAAGCTAAAGAAAAAAATGAAAAACCTAAAAATAATTTAAAGAAAAAAATTCTTAACTTCAAAGAAATTAAACTGAGGCAAAAAGTACTCTAGTTTGTTCTGTCTCAACCTGGGGCCCCTCTTGGGTGCCTGGGCCACAGTGAGCTCCCTTCTGCAGCTGCTCCTGGGTTGTCTTCCCTGACTCTGGCATGGAGCCTTCAAGACCTAAGAGGGTTCCCTTTCTCTGTCTGACTTACTTCACTCAGTATGACGATCTCTAGGTCCATCGATGTTGCTGCAACTGGCGTTATTTAATTCTTTTTAAAGAATGACTAATGTTCCATTGCCAAGAACTGATGCCTTCTAATTGTGTTGCTGGAGAAGACGCCTGTAAGTCCCCTGGACAGCAAGGAGATCAAACCAGTCAATCTTAAGAAAGATGAACCCTGAATATTCACTGAAAGGACTGATGCTGAAGCTCCAGTGTTTTGCTCATCTGATTTGAACAGATGACTCATTGTAATAGTCCCTGAGGGCAGCAGGAGAAGAGGGCATCAGAAGATGAGATGACTGGATGGCATCACTGATGCAATGGACATGAATTTGGGCAAACTCTGGGAGACGGTGAGGGACAGGGAGGCCTGGTGTGCTGCAGTCCATGGGGTCACAAAGAGTCAGAAACAACTGAGCAACTGAACAACCCTAACAAATATACCTTTATCCATTTCTCTGTCAAAGGACATTTAGGCATTTAGGTTGCTTCCACGTCTTGGCTATCGTAAGCAGTGCTGCAGTGAACATTGGGGTATGTGTACCCTTTCAGACCATGTTTTTCTCTGGATATGTGCCCAGGAGAGAGATTGTCATACTGAGTGAAGTGAGTCAGACAGAGTAAAAGAAACATCATACCATATCCTTTATATGCAGAATCTAAAAAGAAATGAACTTATTTACAAAACAGATACAGACTCAGATTTAAAGAGCAAACTTTGGTTACCAGGGTGAAGGGTGGAGACAAGGGATGGCTAGGAAGTGTGGGATGGACATGTACACACTGCTGTATATAAAACAGATAAACAACAAGGACCTACTGTACAGCACACGGAGCTCTGCTCAGTGTCAGGTGGCAGCCTGGATGGGAAGGGAGTTTGGGGAGAATGGGTCACGTATATGAACAATAGTCCCTTCCCTGTTCACCTGAAACTATCACAACATTCTTAATGGCTACACCCCAGTACAAAACAAAAAGTTAAAAGACCACAGAAGTTGGGTTCACCCAACACCATGGCCCCACGAGCCTCAGTCTTTAAAGAATCTGAAGAGTTCATTGAAACAGTAAGACATCTCAGCCCTTGTGGCACATCACGAGGTAGAGACAACGGAGATCCTACGCGTTCTGAGTCCATGGGAATGCTGCCCTCATGGTCGTCAGAAACACATATGTGAACAGGATGGCAGGGCTGGAGGCCGTGCATTTTGCACGTATTTGCCAGTTCTCCACATCGCATTTAAGAGCTGTCTCTTTTCTCTGCTCACGTGCATGCTCCATTAAAATGTGTATTGAGCCCTTCCAAGTGCAGGCCCATGAAGCCAGCCCTGGATGTGGACTCTACAGCTTGTGATCCAAGCCCAGGCAAATCTCCCCTCATGTCTGATCTTGACATGATACACTTACAGTGCCTTGGAAAGAAAGGGAAAAAAATGTGTACATCTCTTCCTCTCAGAGTCGTATTTCAGACAGCTGTACCTGGTGGCTTAAGAGTAAAGAATGAACCCACCTGCCAGTACAGGAGACACAAGAGGCTCAGGTTCAACCCCTGAGTTGGAAGGATCCCCTGGAGGACGGCATGGCAACCCACTCCAGTATTTGCCTGGAGGATCCCAAGGACAGAGGAGCCTGGCGGGCTACCATCCTTGTGGCTGCCAAGAGCTGGACAGTGACTGAGTGACTGAGCACACAGTAGTACCTGCTGCAAAGGTGAAATTTGCAGTCGTGACGTGCCCATCTCCAGAGGTCATCTAAGAGGCCCCTCCTCTGCGTCTGTGTATTGCAAATACTCTCAGTCCCCATGCCCCCGATCTCCCCCTTTCCTGCAGGTCCCAGGTTCCCAGGGGTGACGGGCTCCATCTAAGGGCATCGCCTCTGCTTTCTCTTCTGAGTTCACCTGGGTCACAGTGGGGCCCCCACCCTGTCCTGCTGAGGAATCATGCAAGTCTATGAATGTTGCCCCACCGGACACTGTCCCTTCATCCCCACCCATATTCCAGCTCCAGATCCAGCCTCAGCAGACTCGGGAACAAGCGTGTTGGTGCTTCCAAAGTCAGACCCCTCTGAACCTCAGGAGAACCTGCCCGCACTCTCAAATCACTTTTGTCCCTCTCCTGTGACACGGGCTTGGCTTGTCATATAGTCTAGGACATCAGCGTTCTTCTCCAAATGCCTCTAGTGGCTTATCTGCCCTACGTTCAGCTGAGAGTTCTTCTTGAGAGTCCCTTGGACTGCAAGGAGATCCAACCGGTCCATCCTAAAGGATCAGTCCTGGGTGTTCTTTGGAAGGACTGATGTTGAAGCTGAAACTCCAATACTTTGGCCACCTGATGTGAAAAGCTGACTCATTGGAAAAGACCCTGATGCTGGGAAAGATTGGGGCAAGAGGAGAAGGGGATGACAGAGGATGAGGTGGCTGGATGGTATCACCGATTCGATGGACATGGGTTTGGGTAAACTCCGGCAGTTGGTGATAGACAGGGAGGCCTGACGTGCTGCAGTTCATGGGGTCGCAAAGAGTTGGACATTACTGAGTGACTGAACTGAACTGAACTGAACCTCAGCTGAGCTTCTAACAGTGTGATGTGTTTCTTAAGCTACATTCTTCCTTCCCCATGAAATGGAAGGTTAGGACCATTTGCCAGAATTCAGTACCTCCCTCTCTTTTATCTTCTTTTAGCTTTCCAGTCTGACATTTGTGGTTCTAGCATATCACACTAGATTTTACCCAGAGGAAGTATCCCACAGGGAGAGGGATTCAATCCGGAAGTTCTAACCCTGCCAAAGGCATTCACCACTCAACGCAATATTGCCTCCGTGTCCCCGAGTGACGTAATCCTTCCTGGGGGCGGTCCCCATCGGAGCCAACTGAATCCACTCCCGATCTTGTGTTGCACATCCTGCCTCACCCTGAATAGCTCTCAACTGACATGCCTTCTCTCCAGGTCTCAGTTCTGTACCGACTGCCTGGGAGATGCCATCGTGGGGCACAGATGTCAAAATAACAGTTCCTCCCACACTTGCTCAGACGTCCTTTGCCTGCTTTAGGCTGACTCTCCAGTGCTGCCCTCTTACGCTTCCAGTTCCTGGCCTGCCAGGCTGGCCCAGTCCTCAGGGTGACATGCCTGTCTCCAGTGGCTCTCAGATGGTGATCCAGATCCCCACGCCCTCCTGGGAGTCATCCCAGGCTGTCTACTGAGACCTCCCTTCTCTTGTTAGACTTTTCTGGTCCCTTGTTATCCTTGCTGATTTGACCAAAAAAAAAAAAAAAAAAACAAGGAATCTAATTTTCAAAGCTTCCTTTAAGAGTAGTTGGATTAAACGCATCTCACTTTCCCTTTCATATCTGATGGCCTTGGTATTTCTCCACCCTCCTCACTTGGCTTCTGCCCTGTTCTAAGTCTGAGGAATAGGCTTAATACCATTGCTGTTCCTCCTTGATTTCCAGAGACAACTAACCAGATATGTTCATGTGGACAGTTGCCTAGGCTTCAGTTCTACAGTAACTTTGTTCCATTTTTTTCTCCATCTTAGTAGATAGCATATCTGTTTATAATTGGGTCCATATTACTTCACTTATATGTTAATAAAATTGGCCACCTGTGGGTGCAGAGCATCATTTGGGGTCTGGGACTCTGAAACCTCAAGCCACATTCTGTGCTTGCAGGAGGCACAAAAACCAGGCGCCTGAGAGCCAGCCTCTACTTGCACACTCTCTCCTGGGGATCCTTTCCAGCCCTAAGGCTTTCAGTTCCATCCTCAGACCAACAACTCACAAATTAATATTTCACGTGAGCACCAAACTAGTTCTGCTTCTCAAAATCTCCATGAGGCTTTTTAATCAGCATCACAAATTGATATATCAAACTCTTTATTCCCCCACTGGAATCTGGCTCCTGCCACGTCTCTCCCTCTTCAGTAAGCTGTCCCCAGCTCCCAGCTGTGCAAGCTTAAAACGCTGATTTCATCTTTGATTTCTACCTTGATTTTCTTTTTTTTAATTAATTTATTCATTTTAATTGGAGGCTAGTTACAATATTGTGGTGGTTTGGGCCATACACTGATGTGACTCAGCAAATATTACTGTTTCGTCAGCACAATACCACTCCGACATGCCCACATCCCTTCACGCTCGCCTCTCCCATCGCGTCCCAGCCTCTACCACCTGTCACCTGACTGTCTCTCTGCATCTGCTCCTGCCTTCCTGCAATGCCAAGACCACAGAAGCTGCAGGGAATCAGGGCATGTGGCTCCTCCAGGTAAAAGCCTTCCCACTCCTCCTAGATTGTGACTCCTTCTTCCTGTGGCCAAACAGCTCGCGCACCTGCCCCCTCCCTTCCAGTCCACTGTTTCCAGCCACAAGATTCTCTCTCTGCTCCTAAAGGTGCACCCAAGCTCGCCCCCTTCTCGATGCACAGGCACCAGCCAGTCCTTTGTCTGGAATGTTCTTCCCTTGGGTCCTCACATGGGTGACTCTACCATGCAGATCTTAGCCCAATGCCCCTCCTTAATGGGACTTTCAATGGGACTGTTCAGCCAAAATTGTCACCGTCCTTCCCTCCTCAGCCCCTTTCCAGCAGATTACCCCACTGCAAGTCCTGTGTCATACTTATCCCACTATCTGGAATAACCCGGTTTGTTTACTTACTCCCTTGTATCCTAGGATTGTCAGCTTCATGAGAGCAGTTACCTTAACTGGGACATTTTCCTCTTGGTTCCCACCATAGCGCCAGTGGAGCAAGAAGGAACAGCATCTTTGCACACCTCAAACCATGTGGGCTGCCTGAGAAGTGCCCCCCTTGTCAGAAGTGAGGCAACTGATTTAAGTCCTCATCAGAAAGGCGAGGAGCCGGAAGACTGAGGGGACAACACACAGAGCAATGTCAGTCCTGTCCCCAAAACAGCCCAGAGGAAGAAAGTGGGAAACCTTGTTAGGAACGCTGCTGCCGGAAGCCAGAAAAGCCAAGCAAAGCTCCTCCTGTGCTTCCAGCCCCATGAGCTACCCATCCACCCATCATCACAGAAGCTTCACATCACATCTGACCCACCTTGCACCCCAAACAGCAGGGAGCCTACTATGGGTCCTGCTCCTCTTACCCCCATCTGTGGTCCCCTTTATTCCAGCTGCTCCTGGTTGCCACAGGCTTGGCTCCAGCCTCACCATCCTCAGCTGGATTATCAGAGCAGTCATACCCTCTACACACCCATCACCCTCCACAAAGGGGATCTTTCCAAACTGGCCTCTTGTCCAGCTACTCCCTGCTTAAAAAACAAAGCTAATTCAGGGCTAGTTCAGAAAATATAAGATGAGTCTGGAGCATTTTGTGGAGGCCTAAAGTAAGCAAATGCTCAGAAATGAAAGAAAGAAAGGAAGGGAGACAGGAAGGAAGGAATAAAGGAAGGAAAGAAGGGGAAGCAGGAGAAAGATAGGCAGGAAGGAAGGGAGGAGGGAGGGATGGAGGTGGGACAGAAGGAAAGGCAAGGATAGATGGAGACATGCCAAAAGGATACAGGAGCTGAACTGATAAAGATCTCTATGACCAAAGCTGAGACAGTTTCAGCAACAAAGCACATAATAATGATAGCATTGGATTGTAACACAAAGAATCCAATAAATATTCATGAGTTCATAGTGATATAAACAAATGATTGAATAAATACATCACAAGTATTCCTTGCAGAATAATTCCAACTCTCACATCCATACATGACTACTGGAGAAACCATAGTTCTGATTAGACAAACATTTGCCAGCAAAGTAATGTCTCTGCTTTTTAATATGCTGCCTAGTTTGGTCATAGCTTTTCTTCCAAGGAGCAAGCGTCTCCTAATTTCATGGCTGCAGTCACCATCTGCAGTGACTTTGGAGCCCAACCATGGTAATGGATGCTCATGTTAGAGGAAGTCGGGTATGTAGGCACTCTCTGTGTATTTTTGCAACTCTTCTGTAAATCTAAAGTTATTCAGGGGCTTCTCCAGTGGTTCAGTGGTTGAGAATCCCCTGCCAACACAGGGGGCATGGATTCTTCAATCCCTGGGTCCAGGAAGATCCCGCATGTCTGAGGGAACTGGGCCTGAGAGCCACAACGATGGAAGCCTCTGTGCACGCCCGGAGCCCGTGCTCCACAGCAAAACAAGCCACCGCAGAGAAAAGCCTCCCCCTCATAACTGGGGGGCGGCCCCACCCTCCGCAACCAGAGAAAGCAGGAGCACAACAACGATGACGCAGAGCGGCTCAAAATACATACATACGTGTTCAAATCAAAGACGAGGAAAATAATTTAAAAGCCCCTCACTAGCTTGGCAGGGTCAGTAGGATCCAATCTCTTTGCTCAGCATCGGAACCACCCACGATCTTAGCTCCTGTTAGCTCTGGAGGGATTCTTGAGGAAAGGTCCCCCTCCATGCACCTGCCCCATAATACACGAAGCTCTTCACCGTCCCCCAAGGCAGCCCAGGCTTCACATTCACAGGACCCAAGCCTTCATCACCCCTTCATTTTGGATTCTGTCTTCAAGCAACCTCTTGGTCAAAAGGCAAAGCATAAGTCACTTTTGCATAACTTTCCCGAGCCCCCACTTCCACCGTGGGCGGACTGACTCTCCCCGCCCCATGGCCCCGGCTCCCCACCCTCTACGCCCTGTGATGACCTCTGCCATGGCCTCCTCCCCTTTGTCTGCACAATGACTAAACTCTTGGTTCCCAGGACAGAACTGGGGCATGTTTATCTTCATGGTCCTCAGTCAGTACTAACGATGTGTGAGAGTAATCGGGAAGGAGGTGTTCCTGGAGCTGGATAAACTTATCTGGGTAATCAGCTTCTGTAGGCAGAGCCTGGGGGAGGGCAGGGTGGGCTGGCACCCTGCATCCTGGGAG
This sequence comes from Antilocapra americana, assembly GCA_007570785.1. Lineage (NCBI taxonomy): Eukaryota > Metazoa > Chordata > Mammalia > Artiodactyla > Antilocapridae > Antilocapra > Antilocapra americana. The sequence continues at coordinate 11,074,292 of ML661340.1, read as the reverse complement.
GTGGTACTCATCCGTCACTGTCCGGGCCTCGCCGTGCAGACCTGCCAGCAGCCAGCGGCAAAATGCCCACACAAAAAGTCACTTTCAGTGGTTCTGTGAAAAGCCAGGGTCTAAGCTAAAATGCCTAACAACTAAGAAGAAAAGTTTACTACTCAAGAAATAAGTTGCTTTTAGATATAGCTGAACTAACGAGTAATGCAAACAGGGTTACTGGGATGCAAACAGGAACTAGATTTACTCCTCATTAAACCAAACCATTCAATAGAATTCCCTCTTGTGGCTCAAACTGTAAAGAATCCGCCTGCAGTGCAGGAGACCTGGGTTAGATCCCTGGGTTGAGAAGGTCCCCTGGAGAATGGAATGGCAACCCACTCGAGTAATTCTTGCCTGGAGAATCTCATGGACAGAGTGAGAGAGTCAGTTCTTAGGCAGGTTGATAAGAAGTCCAGGGGGTCCTGGAGGAGAAAGGGCTCTGGGGCTCTCGAAGAGGAGAAAGGAATCTGGGGTTCTCAAGGAAGAGAAAAGGACAAACTTTTGTTTTCTCTAACTTCCTTAGCCTTAGTCACATAAAAGGCTTTTTCTTTAAGCCCAGAACTGATAATTACATAACAAACAACTTAGTTTAAACTCTATACTAGAGATTATATCCTAGGGAAGGACTAGGATTATACCCTAGGGAAGGACTGATGTTGAGACTGAAACGCCAATACTTTGGCCAGCTGATGGGAAGAGCTGATCACTGGAAAAGACCCTGATGCTGGGAAAGATTGAAAGCGGGAGGAGAAGGGGACAACAGAGGATGAGATGGTTGGATGGCATCACTGATTCAATGGACATGAGTTTGAGTAAGCTCCAGGAGTTGGTGATGGACAGGGAGGCCTGGCATGCTGCAGTCCATGGGGTCGCAAACAGTCAGACTCGACTGAGCGACTGTACTGAACTGAACTGAACTGAGGGATTATGTAACGACAATGTATCCTGCTTGAGGACAGTTTCTCCTTACTGAAAACCTTCTGGCTAATCCTGTTATCTTAAAATGTAAATTATGGGAGTGGGTCTGGTTAAATTTTCACAAACTTGAGACATTCTTTTGATTTATTGTAATAATTAATCCCTAAAGAAGGAAATGGCAACCCACTCCAGTATTATTGCTTGAAAAATCCCAAGGACGGAGGAGCTTGGCAAACTACAGTCCATAGGGTCGCAGGAATCGGACACAATTTAGCGCTATCTTTCTTAATTACTTAAAAAAGTATATAACTCCCTTGTTAAGACTAGTGAGGGGGGCGCTCTCTGCCTCCCTTCTGATGTCTGTGTCAGAAGCTTCCCCTGTTTATTTCATACTTTAATAAAACTGCTATACAACAGCTCTGAGTGATCAAGCCTGGTCCCTGGCCCTGAATCTAAATCTTCTTTTTCAGAGATCATGAATCCAACACTGTTCACCGTAAGCTATCCAGAGGAGCCTGGCAGATTACAGTCCATGGGATCACAAAGAGTCAGACACAACTGAGCAACGAACACTTTCACTCTCTGTGGCCCGCTTGAATTAGTCTATGTATTTAAAGGTAATAAGTCCCCGTTCTTTTGTAAAAGCCTAAATCTTACGTGTTTCAAACTTTCTCAAGACTCACTCCTTTGTGCTCACTTGAACCCAAGTGACTACAGATTCTGAAGTGGCCTGCTCACCCGCAGCAGATTCTGAAAGGAAGACGTCTGCCTTGTAATTCAGACTCAGTCCCACGGTTTGATATCCACAGTTCTCCCAGACCTCGGCTTACTGATGTAAGAGCGCTTTGGGTCTGGCTTTTTTAGGTCAGTGAAGACTGCTTTTTTAAAGTTTTTCTTGGCATGTGCTTTTCTGTATTGATTTCTCCCAATTCCAAAATAGAGTTCAAACAGTAGAGCCATAATAGCTCTTGGGTTTCAAACCCCTGCTCTCGATTCACAGCTCTTAATGTTTCATGCCTGTGGCCCTTACATAACGCTGCATCTCCACCTCGGTATCGATTCCCTACCTTCACCTTCAATATTTGATCACAGCGATGAGAATAGCCAAATATGTAACTGCAGCTTTTGGAGCTGGACTCAAAAGTAATTCTTCTTCCTGTTAATGCAGGAGGAGAAAAGGAAAAGAAGAGAAAGGAAACTGCGTTTATTTCTCAGAAGAGCAGCCCGCTATTTTCTGAAAATGATATTTTATTGAGTTCGTTTTCAGGACAGGGCCCTGAGGCGAGCTAGGAGGAGCTCCTGCTGTTTCTTTTCACCTCCTTCCCAGCCTCAGGAACAGGCGGTAGGTCAGCAGCTCCCAACTCACCCCCACTGGTTCTCTGTCAAGAAGTGGGATCAAGGAAGCCCGGCAACTCATGCCCCCAAATCACCTCCCAGTGACTCTCCACGATGGCCCTTCTCCCACCCACCTGAGCTCCCCACCAGAAAAGCAGAGATTCGGTCCTGGTGATGCTTCTATTTCACCTGCCATAGACCTCCTGGTTCCCCATCATCGGGAAAATATCTGTCAGTTTCCCAGAGAGGTTTGGGGCATATTGAACCAAGGATTCATCCACCCAGTCAACTAGCCTAAAACAAAGCAGTTCTTTCTTCTAACTCTAATTATACCCTCAATGGCAACCCACTCTGGTACTCTCACCTGGAAAACCCCAACTCTAATTATACCCTCAATGGCAACCCACTCTGGTACTCTCACCTGGAAAATCCCAGGGACGGGGGAGCCTGGTGGGCTGCCATCTATGGCGACGCACAGAGTTGGACACGACTGGAGCGCCTTAGCAGCAGCAGCAGCAGCATCCACATCCCACCTGGCTGGTTGCCGAGTCCTGAGGCTGCCCCTTAGAAAGATCTCTGTGGTGTAGCCCCTCTATTTTCTATCTTCAATGCACTAATGAAGGGTCAGCTTTGATATTTCCACCTGGAACTACAATTAAGAAGGACTTTTGCATCCCTTTCCAGAGGTTACAGGGTGAAAGGACCAGGAAGAGGAAGTAGATGGGTCCGAGTCCCAGGGAAAGTGAGCTCTTCGAGCACTGATATACGGGATAATGGGAGGGATGAAGGCAAGTCTTATTTTCTAAGATCCTGAGTAAGTTTTCTAAACCTGAGTAAGACAGAACTGCCTGGAATCTTCAAAAACTTAGTTATCCCATTATGATTGTGAATGGACATTGATTACAATTATGACTTATATTCAATCATCTCTTTTAGTTTCTTGATGCCATTCGATAGTTAGATGGGTTTTATAATAACAAAATGTAGTGCTAGTTAATTCAGGTTGGCCCAAAGGTATAAAAATATAGCTCATCTTTTATAACATATAGCAGAAAATATCCTTGATTGTATGTCCATAGGCTCTTGTGGCATAAAGCAGTGTACCTAAGCTTGTTAATATATAAGCCGCTGTAAATTAAAAATGTTTCATGGACTCCTAGTGTTAATAAAGCTTTTAGCCTAGTGACACTTCAGCATGTACAAACATAAAACTAAATATGAAATCTTTATGCTAGTGACTTTGAGACAACTGTAAAACTGAAATATTTTGAAAGATTAAACTGCCAGTCTTAGTTTTATTAGTTATATACTTTTTTTTTTTAAATTTTCTTTACTTTATTGTGTTGGTTTTGCCATACATTGACATGAAACCGCCATGGGTATACATATGCTCCCTCTCCAGAACCCCCCTCCCTCCTCCCTCCCGATTCCCTCCCCCTGGGTCATCTTGGTGCACCAGCCCCAAGCATCAACCCTGGGCTGGCGATTGATTTCACATATGATAATTAACATGTTTCAATGCCATTCTCCCATATCATCCCACACTTGCCCTCTTCCACAGAGTCCATAAGTCTGTTCTACACATCTGCGTCTCTTTTGCTGTCTCTCATGCAGGGTTCTCGTTACTGACCCAGCAATCCCACTGCTGGGCATACACACTGAGGAAACCAGAATGGAAAGAGACACGTGTACCCCAATGTTCATCACCGCATTGTTTACAATAGCCAAGACTTGGAAGCAACCTAGATGCCCATCAACTGACAAATGGATAAGAAAGCTGTAGTACATATACACAATGGAATATTACTCAGCATTAAAAAAAAATTCATTTAAATCAGTTCTACTCAGGTGGACGGAACTGGAGCCTATTATCCAGAGTGCAGTAAGCCAGAAGGAAAAACAACAATACAGTATTAGTTATATACTTTGAATACTAAGAATTATGTCATTTTACTGAAACTAAATCAGTGTTCAGAACACAAATATGATGTAGTCCATTCCTGTGCAGCTTCTACTGGACTTGACAAGGTTCACAGTGTAAATACCACAGGTCCTGGGATAATCCCAAAGGCTATGAAACCACACTGAACATTCTAGCACAGATGTGTCTGGAAAAACGGGAAAGGAGTGAGAAGATGGAGAATCTATATCTGAAAAAAAAAAAAAACTGCTCAGGGACTTCCCTGGTGGTCCAGTGGTTAAGGATCCACCTTCCTATGCTGGGGACATGGGTTCGATCCCTGATCAGGGAACTAAGATCCCATATGCCACAGGGCAGCGAGTCCATGCCCCACAGCTCCTGAGTCTGCTCACTCTAGAGCTGGAGTGCCACAATTCGAGAAAAGCCCTCACGTTGCCAGGAAAGACCCCATTCGCCCCAACAAAGATCCCTAGTGCCACAACTAAGACCAAGGGGAGCCAAATGAATGAATGCTGCTGTTGTTTAGTGACTAAGTCGTGTCCAACCCTGTGACCCCATGGACTGTAGCCTGCCAGGCTCCTCTGTCCACGGAATTTCCCAGGTAAGAATACTGGAGTAGGGTAGCCATTTCCTTCTCCAGGGGATCTTCCCAACCCAGGGAGCAAATCCACGTCTCCTGCATTGCAGGTGAGTCTTCACTGCTGAGCCACCAAAGAAGCCCAGATAGATAAGCATTTTTTTTTAAAGACGGTGGCTCAGAACTGTATTACACTGATGAAGGACATCACCTATAGATGCACAAATCCCTAAATTCCAAAGTAAGACAAATTTTTAAGAAAGATACTTCCTGACTCAGAAATAATAGGGAAGCTTATATTGGTTTAACCCTCAAACCGACAAAGATTACAAACTCTGTTGGGGTGGGGGGGCGACCTTTGAAGGCCCTGGAGATGAGTCGAGAGAATAAACGAACTGGAGGCACACGATCCTTGGAGGAGGGAAGCAACCGTGAGCGCAACACTCAACACTTACCCAGGCTTCTCTCTGAGGACACTTCTGATTCAAGACAGCGCGTGAGGGCGTAAAGCTCAAACAGAAAGTGGTAGTCTGGCTGGAATGGAAGAAACAGGGCTGAAGTGATCAGAAACTAAGAAAGTCCTGGAGAGAAAGGAGACATAGGTGGAAGCTCCAAAACCTTCATACTAAACTGAGCCAAGTCCCTGCACAAATCCAAGGAGCCCAAGAGAAATATTTCAGGAGCTGTCTGCTACCAGAGAGACAGGGATTGGCGTTCAAGTCTCGCCAGCTAAGCAAGCAAGCTGAGTGCCTCAAGCTTCCCACTGAAATCCCTGAAGAGCCACATAGTCGAAATAAATATCACATTTTAGGACTAACAGATTCACCTTCCGATCAAGAGTAAAATCTAATTAACTAGTAGCAGAGCCTTAAACAAACCCTCAACAGGATTTAGGGGCTTTCCTGGTAATTAACTGCCTTCCAGAGCCAGTATGACACCCTGCAGAAGAAGATATAAAAATCCAGAGTTCCTACAAGGTTCCAAACGAAACATCAGCCTAAAGTAAAAGATTGCTAGACATGAAAAAGGAGCAGAAAAAATGGTAACCACGTGAAGATAAGAAAAAGGTAGTTAAATGAGATTGTCATACGGAGTGAAGCAAGTCAGACACAGAAAGACAAATATCGTAAGCCATTGCCTATATGTGAAAGAAGAAAGAAAGGGCACAGATGAACCATTTATAAAACAGAAGCAGAGTTATAGATGTAGAAAACAAACAGGTTACCAGGGCAGATAAACTGGGGCTTGGGACTGACATAAACGCACTACCATATATAACTGGGGGCTTCCCAGCTGGCGCTAGTGGTAAAGGATCTGCCTGCGTGACAGGGGTTTGATCCCTGGGTCGGGAAGTCACATGGGGGTCACAGAGCTAGACATAACTGAAGCAACTTAGCATGCAGACACACATATATGAAATATAAAGCTGATAAGAACCTGCTGCATAGCACAGGCAACTACTCAGTACACTGCAATGGCCTATATGGGAAAAGAACCTACAAAAGACATAAATGAGTGGATATATGTATACATTTATATAACTGACTCACTTTGAGTGTGCCTGAGACTAACCCAGTATTGTAAACCAACTATAAAAATGAATCAATAAATCGCACTGAATAGATTGAGCAGAAGCAAGCAATAAAATGATATATCACCAGTGACTTCCTTAACTTTTCATTACTTAATTTATTTAATACTTTATTGTTAATTAGCCTGATTTTTTAAGTTATCCTTTTAAATTGTTCGATTCTGGGACATCATAAAGAAAACCCAAATTGACAAAATGCTGCTCAATTTATTCAGGCCTTCACTTCAGATTGTATGGTGATTGACAATGAAAACAATTCCAGAACCATTAAGGCACAGTCTTCCTCATGCTCCTTATACATTTTCATTTTCTGGTACTAAGTTTTCAAATTTTATTCTAATGTCACCTTTATTGTGTGTTTGAGCTAGATTCGCCTTTCACTAAAAAAATTCAAAAGCATTTTAATCCTAAAAGCAAAATGTCTAAATTTAGACTTTGCTTTTTTGTAGACATTTTCATAATAACATTAACAAGAAATAATTCATACCCACTAAATATGGATGGTACAGATTTAGCATTAATTTCTTTTGTGGGCTGGAAACCACGTTAACATTTTCTCTGAGGCTCATGGTTGACTTCACTCTTCTAGTAAGAATTTTATCTTGTTCAAACAAAGCATCCATTTGGTATTCCTTTCCTGTGGTCAGGAAAGGTTGAAAGGTCAAATGTGATAAGAGAGTCTACCTTTGGTGGGAAGATTTGGAAAACAGCATATACAATTATTGCATTCATTGGCCTTCCCTGGTGGTTCAGACTGAAAAGAATCTGCCTGCAATGCAGGAGACTAGGTGCAATCCCTGGGTTGGGAAGACCCCCTGGAGGAGGGCACGACAACCCACCCAGCATTCTTGCCTGGAGAATCCCACGGGCAGAGGAGCCTGGTGGGCTGCAGTCCACAGGGTCACAGAGAGCTGTACGTGACTGAGTGACGAACACGACACTTGCTCCAAAACGTGTCGTCGCTAAATGTAGAGCTGAGTCACGACTCCTAGTAACAAACGGATTTTCGCCAAAATCCTGGTCTGCACACTTTTCTCTTTCCCAGTATGATTAGTGCTTCATCCTGTATACCAAAACCTGGAACTGAAAGCTGTTCGGTCACACCTTTCTCATATCAAGGCCTACACGTTTTACAGTAGACATAAAACCAATGACAGCTGTTAACTTTGATGCCTTTTCTCTTCTTTCTGGTGGTTAGGACTGAATCCACAAATGTTACTTGTTCAACAGACCATTTTGTCTTTGGTACAGGTGATGGAAATGGGTAGTGTTTACTTTTTAAGACATTTGTGTGTGATTTCTTCTCTTATTTTAGTAAGATATTCATTCACATCCATTCATTAAGATATGGGCCTCATTTGAATATTTCATCCTTGATAATCTTCACAAGCTCTATTTTTTAACCAATATTCCAGGTTCAGCCCTTCTACTGTTTAATTTTGCAAGCATGTCTACTAGGAAATTTCTATTGTTCTCTATAAACATTGTATTATGGGTAGCACCAAAAAATCATTGCGCTTGCTAATAGTGAGCAGATAATACTGTTCTTTAAGAGCACGGCACCAGTGTACTTCCATCTTCACATGTCTTCAGCACTCTCACTCACTCTTTATTAGGATTATTCCCCATGGCAGTAATTACCTGTGTGATTTGTGTGGTTCTGGGTGCAAATGATGTTTTATGTTCTTATAATTAAGAGTTTGGATGTTTGCAGCCACAGATACCAGCTTACCCAAAGCTATGTTACAAAATACGAAAAAATAGTTGTAAAATACTTTGCCTTTACACTTAAAATCTGTAAGTTGGTGGCTATACTTTCTTTTTCTAATCAAAATAATTGCAATGTAAAATACTCAATTTTCTATCAGACTTGTGGAAAGAAAATCAGAATTGTCAATTTGAATCAGATTGCCTTTGCTAGAAACATTCACACACTACCTCAACGGTGTGATGAGGTTTCATCTCTCTCGCCCAATTTACCAATTTCATGAATATCATTTTCCTCATCTCCTAACAGCAGGCTGGCGCTCTGTCACTTCCAGTTGTGGTTTGGATAAGAAATACTCTTTCCCACTCTCATTGTTTGATCAAAAATTCAATCTTCCTTTAATAGTGGCTATAAAGAGATTTTATCTGACCTGTTTAAGTTTTGTATCTGATGAGAACAATTTTCTTGCTCATTTTAATTTTTTTCAATAATTAAATCTAACTAATTACACAATGTATAATATTGAGCTTGCAAGTTTCATCTGAGTCACACACCATGGAAGTCTGCTCGGTTTCATTGTTTCCAGATTATTTTTAAATGTGAGCAGAGCTCCTTTAGATGAAGATTTTCCTATTTCCTTTTCAGCTCTCTATTTCTGAGCCCCACTTCCATATTTTCTATTGCACAAAAAAAAAACCCCTGACTGCATTTATTCTCCATGATCTAAAGTTTATAATATGCATTTCAGATGAAAATATACAATGGAATGTTGTTTGAACTGTATTAATTTAAGTACATTTTCATCAAAAACATAAATACGTGGAGTATGTGTGAGCGCTCAGTCATGTCCAGCTCTGCTGCCCCATGGACTGTAGCCCGTCAGGCTCCTCTGTCCATGCGACTCTCCAGGCAAGAATACTGGAGAGGGTTGCCCCTTCATATATGGTATTTAGAAAGATTGACGGCACAGTGATCCTACATGCTGGGCAACAAGGGAGACTCAGACGTAAAGAACAGACTTTTGGACTCAGTGGGAGAAGGCGAGTGCGGGATGATTTGAGAGAACAGCATTGACACATGTACATTAACAGGCAGCAATCCAAGTAATTCAGGTCAAATCCTAAAGGAAATCAAGCCAGAATATTCACTGGGAGGACTCATGCTGAAGCCGAAGGTCCAATACCTTGGATGGCATCACTGACTCAGTGGACATGAGTTTGAGCAAGCTCTGGGAGATAGTGGAGGACAGGGAAGCCTGGCATGGTGCAGTCCATGGGGTTGCAAAGAGTCAGACACGACTGAGCGACTGAAAAACAACCATATACAATAACACATGTAACATAAATGACCAGTGCAAGTTCAATGCATGAAACAGGGCACCCAAAGCCAGCGCTCTGGGACAACCCAGAGGGACAGGGTGGGGAGGGAAGTTGGAAGGGGGTTCAGGATGGAGGGGACCCATGTGTAACTTTGGCCGATTCATGTTGATGTGTGGAAAAAAACCGTCACAATATTGTAATTATCGCCCAATTAAAATTAATACATTAATTTTTAAGAAAGAAAAAGGAAAAAATAAATACATGAAATGTATATCTATAAATGTACAAATTATACCTATAAAAATGTAATCTGTACACTTATATATATAGAGAGAGTATATCTATAAGTATATATCTATAAATGTACCAATTAAAATAACATTAAAATGACAGTTAAAAAGTACACTACATGTATTATCTCAAAAACGTTGTTCTTCTTGTAAAATATTTAAACCAATTTTTACAATTGAAGGTCAAACACAAACTGTGATTAATGGACCCAAAATTTTTTAATCGAAATAAATAAAGCTGTAGCTATATGAATTTGTTAAGCTATAACTCAGGCATGAAGCATTTTTATAGCTATAAAGTTATTTCGTTTTCCTGTTGAAATCCTCCTAGATGCCCATGCGGAGGCTCACCACCACGCTGCTCTCCAGGGACTGGTGCATCTAGCCGGACCCCAGCACGCACCCCTTGCAGCCCCTCACATGCCTTCCCACATTCAGAGTGGTCCCCTCTGCTCTGAGACCGCAGGGCAGATGTGGAGAAGTCGACCTGGGGCCTGAACGGCGTCAGCCAAGAGCCAAGAGGTTTGTTGTGCCGCGTGGACACGTGTGCACCAAGAGGATTGTTGTGCCGCGGGTGCTGCCCACAAACAAATCCGCCTGTGTCTGTTCTCCCCACGCAGAGCCCCGAGCAGGGCAAGGTCGGCGCCGCCCGCGGGGCCCCTCTGCAGAGCCCCGTGCGCAGGTGAGCAGGCGCCGTGAGCAGTGAGGCTCAGGGAGGGGTCTCTCTAAGAGCCAGAGCCACACCCGCAGCCCTGATGCCCACTCACAGAGGAATAGCTGAATCGCTCGCTGTGCTGTCACTCCGTGGATACCGAACAGCCGCGGAAACGAAAGAACCAGACGGACCTGCAACAACGCCAGCGAAGGCCATGCACGTAAGTGCAAATCCTCGCAGGCAGATTCTTTACCATTTGAGCTACAGGGAGGTCTTCTAAAACACCGCAGGCTGGCAAATTCCATGCACTTCTAAGACTCAGTCATGGACAACCACCTTCTGACTCTAGCAGAAGAACACGATGCTCAGGAAATAAGTGGAAAACTTAATATAAATAAACCACACTTGAATTCTAGTAGACTATGTGGCATTATTAAATTTTTTCTTGTAATGCTTAATATCTTTCTTGATTTCTCAATATCTCTTTACAGCATTTGGAGAACATTTTCAAATCCCCCTTGTAGCTAATTTAATACCTATGAATTCCCCTTGGATATGTAGAAAGATTGTACAGCTTAGGGGATTAAGTACTCTACATTTTATTACAAAGGTACAGGTTCAAAATACATAAAGCCCTATTATCTGAAGAATATTTTCCCTGTACATAAAATGAGTTACTTTGGGAGAGAAAATTATTCTGTTAAAAGGAACATCACATCACCATCAATAATACAACGTTTAAGTACAAGTCAGAGTTAAAAGTCAAGAAAACTAAGAAGAAAGTTATTGTTTCAACATGATTACCCTGCATTTATATAAAACTCTTTTAATGGAACTATTATTCACATAATTATTATTGTATTACTCATATAGCCTTGAATTTCTTTCATTGCTATTCAGTAATATAATCCCAATTAGCAGTACTATTTTCGCTCTTTTGTGTTATTACAACCACTCCTCAAGAGAACTCAAAGTAAATAAGTTTAATTAAAGTTAATCTTTGGAATCCCCACTGAGGCAGAATGAAGCAGGCATTATCCACTTCATACACAGAAATGTACTGCCACGAGAGGAATCCCAGATGAGGACTGTGGTGTCACCAAGGGGAAAGCATCCAGGTGTTTGAGATTACTGTGGTCCCGCATGCTTACTGTACGCTGACTCAGGTCTCCCCATTACGTGTCTGCATCTCGTTGGTGAGCAGCCTTTAACCCGATGATCAGTTGGGGCACAATCCCGGGCAGGGTGTCTCAGAACATCTCTGAGAACCGTGCGTGGACCAGCCCTGGTCTGCTGGCATCCAGGTGAGAGGAGAGAGGGGAGAGGGGGCAGGGCGAGGGGAGGAGGAAAAGCTGTCATGTCATCTTGTTCATTCCCAACATAGTCCAAAAGCCCAGACCAAGAAAATCATTGCTGAAAGTGGCATGCCTTGTCTCAGAAGAAATGAAAAAATTGTCTATATTTGTCCCTTTTGTTTCTTGATCAGATCATCATTTACTTAGGAGATAAAAGAGGTCAATTTTTAAGAACCAGAAACATTTGGACTTCCCTCTTGGCTCAGAAAGTAAAGAATCTGCCTGCAATGTGGCAGACCCAGGTTCCATCCCTGGGCTGGGAAACCCCCCTGGAGAAAGGAATGCAACCCACTCCAGTATTCTTGCCTGGAGAATTACATGGACAGAGAAGCCTGGGGGACTGCAGTCCATGGGGTCACAAAGAGTCAGACACGATTGAGCAACTGACACTTCCACTTTCAAAAGAGAAGTGTGTCCCTCTTGAACGCTTATGTCATTTCCTTTATAAATTCTCTCTGTGGCTTATCATACCCAGAGAGAGTGCACGAAACACAACTAGTAAAGGACCACAAATTAAACACCAGTGTAACCAAAACTGGGTCAAGATACTGTCAGCACCTCAGGAACCCCAAAAAGCTCACAGAAAGTTGAATATTCAAAGAAAATAAAATGCTCACACCTTCTTCTTTTTTGAGGGTGTCTTGGCATAGCATCCATATAAATGTTAGAATCAGTTTCTCAAGTTACACATCCATACACATTCACCAAGTTAGCAGTTTTACTGGAATTGCATCAAATCTAGAGATCATGTTGGAAGCACTGATAGCTACATAATAGTGAATCTTCCCATCTGTAAACATGATCTACTCTTCCACTTATTATTTTAAGTTTCTCTTATTAATAGTGCTCTGCATAAAGTCTTACATATATGTGTCACTTGCTCTTAAATATTTGATGTTTTTATGCTATAGTAAATACATTTTTGAATATAATTTTCTAATGTATATGCTTATAAATAGCAATTTAAAATTTGTATGCATTATTTTAGTGACCTGACTATCCTTATTATAAATTCCAGCAGCCTATTAATGCACTCAATCACATTATCTGTCAGAAAAGGTTTGGCTTTCCTACTTTACAACCTTTGTACTTTCAAAGTTCTCATTATTACTTCTTTTATGTTTTTATTAATTTTTACTGGAGTATAGTTGATTTACAATGCTGTGTTAGTTTCTGCTGTACAGCAAAGTGAGTCACTTATACATATACCTGTATCCACTCTTTTTCAGATTCTTTTCCTGTATAGCTCATTACAGACTATTGAGTAGAGTTCCCTGTGCTATATAGCAGGTTCTTATCATCAATAGTCATCTATTTCATAAGTGTGTATTTGTTGATTCCAATTTCCCAATTTACCCCTCCCCTCTTTTTCCTTTTGGTTGCCATAAATTTATTTTCTACATCTGTGACTCTATTTCTGTTTTGTAAATAAGTTCATTTGTACCATTCTTTAGTTGCCACATATAAGAGAAACCATAAGGTATTTGTAATATCACTTTTTGTGCATATCACTAATTTGTAAAATACAAATGCAGCAGTGTATATAAAATTTCTAATACACTATCTTAATAAGAAGATATCCAAAGATATAAATTAAAGAATCATCACTGAGTGGAGGTCCTTTTAGCCAGCCCTTTTCTCAGGAGCCCTCTGACTGGTACCATCCTCACAATTAATCTCCTTAATCCCCATGAATTCCATGTGTTCCGTAGCTGGCCAGGTGACCTACCAATCCCAGGAAGTTACAGAGCTAAAGGCGATTCTTGAGGAGCAGGGAACAATGGGGAGCACTCACCCAATATTCTGTAGTTACAGAATATTGTACTTGGTAATTTGAGAAGGCTCCAAAAGTTTCCCCCACCTCACCCTGGCACTCGGAGGGAATGCCACCTCACACCATGAGCACAACTGGGCACCATGGGAAACAGGGGAAGTGTTGGAGCACATGTGAGCTTCTGAGCTCTGGTTACCTGCAAAGAGCTGTGTGCTTACCATGAAGTAGATAGGGCCTCATCCCAGAACACTCCATACAATTGCTGGAAGGGGACTAGAGGGCACTGGTGCCACTCTAACAGCAGAATTGACCTGGTTAGAAACGGTGACCCTGTGGAGCCCCCGGGACAGTGACAGTTTCCATTGGGCCAAGTAGCCTTCTGTAAGCTTCCAGAGACGTGATGGGGGGAGGCTCTGGGTCACCCAGGCTTAATGGAGGAGGAATGATCAAGAGAGGCAGACGCTTTCCTCCACCAAGTCTTCTTTTAAAGGACGTTTCTTCCTGCAACTTCACACGTGCTGTCGCCTGATGTCTTGTTTTGCAAACAAATGGCCCCAAGACCATAATTGGGGGACAGAACTGTCTTTGGAAACACATAGAAAGGATTCTGTCCCAAGAAAATGATCAAAGCCGCAGTCAAATATTTGTGTACAATGTTGATCAAAATGAGCTTGCTTCAAAGCAAGGAGAAATTAGAAAGGGTTTGAACCTGCAAGCCTGGGTTTGAAGCATCGCAATTTATCCTCTGGATGCGTGTCGCGCAACCGTGGGACTCTCAGCCAGCACTGAGCGGCCCGTGCTCAGCAATAAGAGAGGGCTCATACTGAGTGGTTAGGTGGGAAAATAAATTTTTTTAAATTCATATAAAGTGATCTGGCATACATGTTGGAAAGATAAAATGAGAAGTTTCGGGGAAAATAAAGCATAATTGATATAATAATAATTATTTTTGCAGTGGGAAAATAGTTGCTGTTTATTTTCTTTTATGTACCCTTGTCTGTTCTCCAAGTTATATATATTTATATATATATAAATTTTGTAATTTATAAAATTATAAATTTTATAATTTTGTCACCAAGAGCATGTTACTCCTAGAAGGCTCCGTGGATTAGTGAGATGCTCTGTGTGAACGGCGGAAACCATCACCCTGGATTCATTCTCCATAGGCCTGGGTCCAAATCCTGGTTCAGCCTGTCTTCATCATGGTGAGTGTCTGGTCCACACTTGCCCTGCCATGCTGTCAGCTATAAAGTGGAGACTAACCCCGCTTCTCAGGATGCTGAGGAGGGGGCTAAGGGGTGTGCTTGAAAGTACCAGGAGCGTGTTGGGTGCTCCACTGGTCCCTGAATAGGAGCAGATTACTTTAACACGGATGAATGTGTCTGTTTCCCACATTGTCAGTGAGGCCTTGACAGCAGAATCAGATCGATAAATCTAAACGCGTCATGTTTCTCTGAATGTGCTTCAGGGAAGGAGCAGCCTCACATCTCATCCACCCGGGTCTCGCGGGTGGTCTCGGCGTCTGGAAGCCCCTCCTCTGTTGTGCATATCACCTCCAGACACCCACTCCTGCTCATCTTCTGACTCCTGGGAGTACAGGTGTGGTTCTGACCCTGCTGTGGAGAGATGCCACTTTGCTTGTAGGATGGCAGAGGCTGGGCTTCATCACCAGGTATCACCTGGTGTTTGAGCGTTCAGGCACTTTTAGATATTTTGCCCACTCTAAGTGTGAATGAGGAAACAGTTGTACATGTGGTTCCACTAAGACTGCCTTAGGGGAGAGGCGGGTGTGGTCCACTCAGTGCTGGCCACGGGGGAGCCTGCCCCAAGCTGGTGTGAAGGCCAGGAGAGAGGGGTAGGTGGGCATGGGGGAGTCAGGGGCTGGAGAGGTTTCTGGACCACTGTGAGCACCACCCCTGTGAACACACACCTGCTCAGGCCGCCCACCTCGAGAAAATGCTCAGTGTCCCAAGTCAAGGCCCCTCTCATTCTCCAGGCCACCTCTCCCCCTCCCCTACCCTCAGAGTCACAGGAGGAGACAGGAAGCTCCCAAATCTCCAAGCCTCCTTTCTCCCAATTCCTGACTGTCCCAGCAGGGGCTCAGACCCTCCCATGATAGCCTCCCTGCCTGCAGTGGGGGATGTTACTGTTGGAAAAGTACTGTACGTAGAACCCTGAAGGCCATCAAGACTCAACTCACACTTAGAGGAGATGGCCAGATCCCTGGAGGGCCATGGGAGTGTTTGCATCAAGTGTAAAAGGCTGGCGTGTGATGGGAGGACAGGGCTGTGGAGGGACGGCTGGGCTCTCCTGGATGCTAATGTGGGCTTATTCACCCATGGGTTGCCTTGCTCTGCCCAGGCACTGGGGAAGCCCTGCCCCACTGGTTCC
Source organism: Antilocapra americana (assembly GCA_007570785.1). Taxonomy (NCBI): domain Eukaryota; kingdom Metazoa; phylum Chordata; class Mammalia; order Artiodactyla; family Antilocapridae; genus Antilocapra; species Antilocapra americana. The sequence goes on along the minus strand of ML661340.1, from coordinate 11,058,425 downwards.
ACTGCCACCCTCTCCCTGTGCCTTGGGTTCTTTATCTGTGCCCAGCTCAGATTGCCACCAGTGCATAGCCATGGGTGGGTGGAGAGGTGGACCAAGGCAAGTGGGTCTCCTGCCCCTACTGGGCCAGGGGAAGGGGGCCCAGGGAGGCCGAGAGGCAGTAAATGAATCAACATGAGTATGAGCTGAATAGCACCGGCAGGAGCCATCGAGGTCACACGCTGGTGATGGGACGCAGTGCAAGATGGAGGTGGACACAGGGATGTGGGGAGAGGATGGGGCACCGCTCAGAACCCTGAGTGGCACAAAAGGGCCCTGCAGAGGTCAGGGAGGGCAGAGAACTTTCCAACTAGAAAGACTTGTTCCAGGAACAAGAAGACGGTCATAAGGGTGGGAAATGAAAAGGCCAGGGTGGGGCTTGTAGCAGGCATGGAGGTACCAGCCAGGACAGAAGGATGTAGATGACCATGCGAGGGCCCAAGGCCACAGCCCGGAGCCCAGTCAGTCTGAAGGCTGTGGGGACACCGATCTGATTGAGTAGACTGGTGAGGAGACCAGTGTACAGAGGGGAGCAGGCTGGAGACCAGTGTGGCTTAGCTGCCATGTCTAGCAGGAAGCATCCAGGAGGTGAATGAAGCCTGAAGCATGATGGAGATGTGAACCCCCAATTAGAAACCACAGAGCACCTGGGGAGGCCTGTTGCTGCCCAGCTCGGGCGTTCCCATGCCCTCTGTGCAGTCTCCTCTTTTGCCACAGCCCCTCCCACCCCCACCCTGGCCTCAGCCAGGCCTTGCCATTCTCTGACCACTTTAGGCATGTTTCTCTGCTGCTCTTTGTGGTGCTCGATGCATCCTCATCTTTCCTCCACCAGAATGTTTGCTACTCTCCATCTTCGAAACCATAGACAGAGTCCTCTGGGGCCCAGAGAGGCTGCATGTGTCTCTGCTCCTGCCCTCCTCCAGCTGTGCAATCTAGCTCCTTTGTGGCCAAGCTGAAGGAGGTGTTCCCCAAGCAGGAGTCACATCTGGTGCCGGATCTGGCACGTGGAAATGTTCAGTAAAATGTCCAATTCACTGCACCTGAGCAGCATCAGTGCTTCAAGGGGAGGCAGAGAAGTACCAGCCATGAACACCCTGGGAATGAACACACGGACATCCTGCTACCCACTCACCACATCCACAATGACCTCCAGTGTCTCTCAACCGACCTTGACCACTGGCCCTTCCTCCTGGCCTTGATTCTGCTCTCATATCCCTCCTCCAGGGCAGCAGACAGCCCAGTCCCCAGTGTAGATCTAAGCCCCATCCCAGACACATTCCCTCTTCTGGCTTTAGAGATTCCACAAGAACATTTCAGCTAATCCCTTCCCTTTGTGGTCCAGGTTTCCAGAACATCCCCCCATCCCATGCTGTTCCCCTAAAGGCGGTTGCCAGGCCCTGTTTTAGCCCCAGACTCTGAATTGAAACAGAGGAGGAGAGATGAAGCCAGTGAAGTAAGAGGGTAGAACATGGGGACAGGAAGCAGGGCGTCCCTTGCTCTTTCTGTCTAACCTTTTTCCTTTCTGCCACACAGGCTGGAGAGCGTTCACCTTGAGCTATGCAGGCTTGAATCTTCAAGCTGCATTTGCTGAAAATTCAATGCCACAGTTGATTTCATGCTGAGTGAAATTTCACTGTAGCTTTATCTACTGTGCTGCCAATTTGGGAATTACTAAGCTCCCCCAATTAAAGAATTTTACCCATGACGTTCTCATTTGTAAATTTCTAGAGCCCTTTGGCATTTACCCTACTGCGAGAATCCAATTCTTCAATGTCAAAATATTAGAGTAGGACTTCGCTGGTGGTTCAGCAGTTAAGAATATGCCTTGCAATGCAGGGGCCACAGTTTCAAGCTTGGTCTGGAAACTAAGACCCCATGTGTCTCAGAGTAGCGAAGTGCAAGCCACAACTATGAGCCCATGTGCTCTGGAGCCTGTAAGCTGCAGCTGGAGAGCCTGTGAGCTCAAGTGGAGAGCCCGTGAGCTACAGCTGGAGAGCCATGAGCTACAGCTGGAGAGCTATGTGCTACAGCTGGAGAGCCTGTGAGCTACAGCTGGAGAGCCTGTGCTACGATGAAAGATCCTGCATGACTCAACAAAGATCTTGCATGCCACAATTAAGACCCAATGCTGCCAAATAAGTAAATAAAAATTAGAGGGATAATGAAGTTTGGGAATCTCTGTTGACATGATAGTCATAAGTGTAATGATTGCCCCAGGTCGTTCCCAGTGTTTAAAGGAATTTAAAAGGATTTTAGTGCTGAAGCTTCAAAAACATCCCTTGGGGCTCCCTGGTTCTCCAGTGGAAAAGAATCCACCTGCCAAGGCAGGTGATACAGGTTCAGTCCCTGATCCAGGAAGATCCCACATGCCGTGAAGCACCCAAGCCCGTGCACCACAACTACTGAGCCTGTGCTCTGAGGCCTGAGAGCCAAAACTACCAAGCCATGGACTGCATCCCCTGAAGCCTGAACTCGAGAGCTCGTCTCCGCAACAAGGGAAGCCACTGCGAGGAGAAGCCTGTGCACTGCAACCAGAGAGCAGCTCCTTGGAGAGTAGCTCCCACTCGCCACAGCTAGAAAAAGCCCACGCACAGCAATGAAGACCCAGCAGAGCCAAAAATACATGAATTAAAAATAAACAAACAAAAAGACCATCCCTTGGCTCAAAGAGCGCGTGCTTCAGGGAGCTGTGCAGGTCAACGGGCTCAGTGCCAACATCCTGAATCTTCACTGTTCCTTTAGAACCAAACCCAGTCTCCAACAATAATGCTGACATGTGAGTCTCAGAACTGAATCATGGGAATGCCTCCAGGCAGGCTTTCCAGCAGGAAAAGTCATCCTCTGAGGCTGACTCTGCCTGGCTTTCTGCCCACACACATTTAAACCTTTCAAATTTCCCAACTGTTCATTATGAAGGACTTCTAGAATAGAACTCTTTTCTACCATTGCTTTCATTCATTACATACAAATAAAAATGCTTGACAGTAATTAGGAATTAGTGATGAAGCCATGTGAAAATCAAACAAAGCATGTTAGGGAAAGATGTTTCTGGAGTCTGAGATGAAAGAGACTCAATTCCTCATGCTGAAGACAAAAATTGAATAGAATTGTTATTTCGGGCTAAAAGGAAGCATGCACTGTTTTATTGAAATAGAGTTGATTTACAATGTGCTCATTTCTGCTGTACCGCAAAGTGACTCAGTCATTTTCAATTCTTTTCCATTGTGGTTTATGACAGGATTTTGTAAGACCATGTCGTTTATCCATCCTATCACTCAGTCATGTCTAATTCGTTGTGACCCCATGCAATGTAGCTCCCCAGGCTCTCTATCCATGGGATGATTCTTCAGGCAAGGATACTGGAGTGGGATGCCATTGCCTTCTCCAGGGGATCCTCCCAAACCAGGGATCGAACCTGGGTCTCCTGCATTGCAGGCACATTCTTTAACATCTGAGCCACCAGTGAAGTCCCATCCATCCTATATTTAGTCCCATCCCTGCTGGCAAACACAAGTCTGTTTTCTGTATCTTTTTGTGTTTTATAGTCTTTTTATGTTTCATAGACAGGTATGCTCATTTGTGCCTCATTTGAGATTCAACATATGAGTGATATCGTATGATATTAGTCTTTCTGAGTTACTTCCCTTAGTGTGATGATATTCAGATCTGTCTATGTTGCTACAGATGGTATTGTTTCATTCTTTCTAGCATGTACTTTCAAAGAAGGTGACTCAGGCAGTTTCCTACATCTTTCAAACTACCATCAACCCTCTGTATCCACAAGTTTTGCATCCATGGATTCTACTGGTTGAATCCCCAGGAGCAGAACCTCTGGGTATGGAGTGCTGGTTGTACTCTTATTGCCTGTGTGTTCAGTCATGTCCAACTCTCTGCAACCCCATGGACTGTAGCCCCCAGGCTCTACCTGTGGAACTTCCCAGGCAAGAATATTGGAATGAGTTGTCATTCCCTTCTCCAGGGGATCTTCCCAACCCAAGGATCCAACCCTTCTCCATGTCTCCTACATGGGCAGGCAGATTCTCTGTGGATGAGCCACATGGGAAGTATTTATGGTACTACACCATTTTATACAAGGCACTTGAATACCCATGGATTTTGGTATTTTTAGGGGCTTATGGAACCAATCCCCCATGGATACCTAGGGATGATTGTAATTGTAGTTGAATTAAAATTTTATCATTTAAATAGTTTGCACTAGATTCTTTTAAAAAAGAAGCATATATAGGAAAACATTTGGGTAAGTTATTTGAAGTAAATGAAAGACTTGGAGGACAAAGTTGATATGAGATGTAGGGGACCAGAGCAGGAAGTTGGGGCCTACAGCAAGAGATGAGAGGAAGAAAGGAGGAAAAGTTAATATTGGAGACATAGAAGAATCCTGGGGGTTGAGTTGAGGAAGTGGAGAGGAGATTTTGTGAACTGAACTATCTAAAATGGTTTGCATTGACACAGTATTAACTCTATAATGTTCCTTAAAGTTTCCATAAAGCCTTTTACACATTTAAATGCTTGGGGGAGTGATGAATTTTATGTCAGGATAAAAGCCATTCAGATCAAGGATTACACACACTCACCAGTAAGATAATTGCTACACTCAACTCAGTCAATAGAAGCAGGTTTCTGCTGACCCAAAGGTAATCCTGAGTATGTAACCACTAGAGAATTTATCAACAAAGGTGATATCAACAAAATTACTTCCACAAAGGTGAACCAAAGATTTAAACAACTCAATCCAGATTTTAAGTGGGAAAAGTTCTCCTAGCAGATAATGTGAGCAAACTGATGAGAAATGTGATGACGATGAGCATGATTTTGACAATGACGGACATAATGGTGATGGTGATGGTGGTGATGGTGGTGATAGTTATGGTGATGATCATGATGGTGGTGATGGTGGTGGTGATGGTTATGGGGGTAGCGGTGGTAATAGTTATAGTGATGGTGGTGGTGATGGTGGAGGTGGTGATGATGGTGGTGATGGTGGTGGCAGTTATGGTGGCGGTGGTGGTGGTGATGGTTATTAAGGTGGTGGTGATGATGATGGTGATAATGAACATGATGGTGGTCATGGTAAAGATGATGATGATTACAGCTAACATTTTTGAGTGCTTACTCCATGTTAGGTCCATAACAGCTTAATTAAGCTATTGAATTCAATCATCACAATATATAAGCTTCACCTGCTGCTATTGTCATTTTTTAGATGAGAATAAGAGACATAGAGGATATCCAAACATGGAATGACCATAAGTCCAAAGAATTTTTAGTGTTCCAGGAACAAGATGTCAGTAACAAAGGAAATATGCCTTGGGAGTAAGTCATAGGGTGAGTGGCTTATTACAGGGTGAGTAACAACACTGCACCTGTTAAGGCAGGAGCTAGTGGGAGCACTGCATACAGACACACCACCTACTACCTAAGGAGGACTAGTGCCTCAGAGGACAGAAGAGGCAGAAAGAGAGGAAATGGTACAGAAGGAGGGGGGCAGGTGGAAAGGGGCTCTGGAGCTGTTTGTACCTAAAAGAGAGGAGCTGAACAAAAGGCAGGAAACAGCTGCAGCACGCCTACGCAGATCTCTGCAGCCTCCACCCATCATCGCTGAGTCCCACTCCTCCCACCAACTCCTCCACCTCCAGGGGAGTCTGCTGCAGTCATCAGTAATTTAGTGCATGACCACACAGACAACCCCAGCAGGGTTGCCAGACTAAATACTGGGAGCCCAGTTGTGTCTGGATTTCAGATAAGCGAGAAATACATTTGAACACTATTAATGCAACACATGGGACATTCACAGGTAACTGGAAATCCTCATTGTCTATTGCTGAATCTGATTACCCTACTTTTCCAAAATCAAACTCTTTCTATTGTTCCATTTCTCTCTACTGCTCATTGATTCAGGATAATGGTGGTGAAAGTAAAGTTCAATGCTGTAAAGAACAACATTGCATAAGAACCTGGAATGCTATTAATAGATCCATGAATCAAGATAAATTGGATGCAGGCAAGCAGGAGATGGCAAGAGTGAATACTCACATCTTAAGAAGTAGTAAACTAAAATGGATGAGAATGGGAGAACTTAATACAGATAACCATTATATCTACTACTGTGTGCAAGAATCCCTTAGAAAAAATGGAGTAACCCTCATAGTCAACAAGAGTCTGAAATGCAGCCCTTGAGTGCAATCTCAAAAATGACAGAATGATCTCAGTTTATTTCCAAGGCAAGCCATTCAACATCACAGTCATCCGAGTCTATGCCTCAACCACTAATGCTGAAGAAACTGAAGTCAAGCGGTTCTATGAAGACTTACAAGACCTTCTAGAGTTAACACCAAAAAAAAAAAGATGTCTTTTTCATCATAGGGGACCAGAAAGCAAAAGTAGGAAGTTAAGAGATACCTGGAGTAACAGGCAAATTTGGCCTTGGAGTACAAAATGAAGCAAGTTCAAAGCTAACAGAGTTTTAGGAAGTCAAGAGAATACACTTGTCATAGGATATTCCCTCTTCCAACAACACAAGCAATGACTCTATACATGGACATCACCAGATAGTCAATACCGAAATCAGATTGATTATATTCTTTGCAGCTGAAGATGGAGAAGGAGAATGGAAGAGAAGAACAAATTCACTGTGTTTTTCCACAAATTCAGATTCTTGAGCTTTGAGAATGGGAAGAAAGGCAGGAGGGGTTGGATTTTCTGCTTAGTTTTTGTGTGGTTGTGGCCACTTTAAGATGCTTGCAAGCAGTTCTTACTAAAGACTGCCACAAATGCATGGAGGCAGTTGGAAGGATGTTGTATTTATCTTAAATAATGAGCTCCCATTCATTCAATCAACAATAACTCCTAGGCACTGCCTCCATGCCAGACAGCTCAACAGGCTCAGGGGCTGCCCTGAAGATAACAATGAATAAGCTTTCTACCTTCATGGAAGTCACACACAGTTACAGCCTGAGTTGTGTCCCTTAAAATGTATGCGTTTGTTGAAGTTCTAAACTCCCACTACCTCATAATGTGAACTTATGGGTTTTTACAAGATGCAGGCTGCGTGCCAAGTTGCTTCAGTCATATCTGACTCTTTGGGACCCTAGGGACTAGCCCATCAGGCTCCTCTGTCCACGGGATTTTCCAGGCAAGAATCCTAAGTGGCTTACCATGCCCTCCTCCAGGGAATTTTACTGACTCAAGGATTAAACCTGTGTCTTCTGCATTTCAGGTGGATTTTTTGCTATCTGAGCCACCTGGGAATTCCTCTTTACAAGATGAAAGTGAAAGTCGCTCAGTCATGCCCGACTCTTTGTGATCCCATAGACTGTACAGTTCATGGAATTCTCCAGGCCAGAATACAGGAGTGGGTAGCCTTTCCCTTCTCCAGCAGATCTTCCCAATCCTGGGCTCAAACTCAGGTCTCCTGCATTGCAGGTGGACTCTTTACCAGCTGAACCACAAGGGAAGCCTAAGAATACTGGAATGGGTAGCCTATCCCTTCTCCAGGGGATCTTCCCAACCCAGAAATCAAACCCGGATCTCCTGCATTGCAGCCAGATTCTTTACCAACTGAGGTATCAGGGATATCTTCATATCCCTGATATATCTGATATATGCCAGATATCTTTATGAGATAATCAAGCTCAAATAAGTCCATTAACTTTGGGCTCTACTTCAACAGGACGGCTGTCCTCATAGAGGGGAAATTTGAACAGAGACAAGCAAGCACACAGGAAGACCACATGCAGGCAGAGAGGTGCGGAACATTTATAAGCCAGGCAACACCGGAGGCTGCTAGGGGCTCGGAGAGAGGTCTTGAGCGGACTCATCACCCACCCCTTCAGAGAGTGCCTGGCTCTACCAGCCTCTTGATCTCAGACTTCTGGTCTCCGTAATCATCAGACAATAAATTTCTGCTGTTCTAAGCCACTCAATATGTAGTAGATAATTATGACAGTCCTAGGAAATTAATACACACATTAATCAAATAAAACTCCAAATGAAGAGGGGTATTCAGGACTCCAGGGTCAGTTTCAGAGGGTCTTTCCTGATCAGAAGACAGGGCCATGCTGAGCTGAGTGGAGCCTGTGGGTAGACAGGCAGAAGGGCAGTGGAGGAGGTGAAGCCCATGCCCCAAAGGGGAAAAATGAGCTGTCCCCAGGCCTCGTGTGAGCATGGGTCAGGTGGCCTCACTCTCTACTGGGAAATCTGAGACTTGACACAGAGGGTCAGATTCACTCATCAGCAAAATTCTTTCCGGATCTGTAAATACATCAGTGATGAGATTAAGGCACCTCCTCAAAATCCCATCAGGAAGCAAGTGATGCAAACGGAACTAATAAAAGATGAGACAGTCTCAGAGCCTGTACTTCATCAGCCTTGGGCAAACAAGAGAAATATGTAGCGAGAAGAGGGGGGTGGGAGGCAGGAGTTTTACTCTTCCAAGCCCTGTCTAGGAGGATGGATGCCCTGATTTCAGGTGTGCACTCCCAGGTCTTCTTCTGGAAATAGCCTGGTGCTGAAAAGGACACCATATCTTGCTTCCACAGCACATTGGAAACATCCCTAAAGAATACCCAACTCACTTTGCTCCAATTTTATGCTCACTAAGCAACCTTTTAAGTTCTAATTTGGTGTCTGACCAGGTGATTTTTTTCTAGGCCCTGAGCCAGGACTATTCTCAGAACCAGCCTTTAGGCTGCTAACGAAGAGGGGGCAGCATTGTGACCCCCCGATAGGACCATGCAAGCTAGAGAAGTGGAGGAAGGGAGAACTGAGTGATGAGCAGTGAGGAGTACTGAAGAGCAGGGGGCCAGAGTTTCCCCAGAACCAGGTCTAGCCAGCCCAGCAGGCAGCCCGGAAGGTGAGTGAGGCTGTTAATCCCAGGCATGTGATCAACAGGTCCCATGGAACCTAGAGAAGGAAGAGCCCCACTGAGCGAGCAGGCTGACAGGAGTCAAGGCCCCTGACTTCCATCAAGGATGTGGCCCTGGGTCAGCGGGGCCCAGAAGACAGCATCAGCATCGGCCTCCAACAAGCCCTGCAAGGCGGCTCCCCTGAGACTCGCAGGTGGCCCCCTCCCCACTGCCAAAGCCCGTCCCGCTTTGCTCCCCAGACATCATCCAGCTCCAACACCAGCTCAGTGTGCTTCTTGCCGTCCTGCTAGGGTTGTACAACCGTTGAGAGCTGGATGAAAGATAAAACCAGCTTCAGATTATTTTCCTCTGCATAGGTTTTCCTTTCCTTAAGCCACACCCCACTAATGTTCACATTAACCACGAAATAAATCATAACTCAAAACTAATGGAGAATTATCCTGCAAGACCCAGCTGGCAGGCTCTCTAATTCACTGACGTCCTTGTCCAGTATGAGATAAGATGGCTGTGTTAAATTCAAAATGTGTGGTCATCTAAAATGTGTAGCTCCTCTGTCCATGGGTTTTCCAGGCAAAAATTCTGGGGTTAGCTGACATTTCCTCCTCCAAGGGACCTTCCAGACCCAGGGATCCAACCTGTGTCTCTTGCATTTCCTGCATTGGCAGGTGAGTTCGTTACCACTACACCACCTGGGAAGCCCATTTAAAATACATGTTCATAACATTGCAAATCAACTATTTGTTGTTGTTCAGTCACTAAGTCATGTCCAGCTCTTTGCGACCCCATGGACTGCAGCACACCAGGCTTCCCTGTCCTTCACTCTCTCCTGGAGTTTGCCCAAGTTCATGTCCACTGATTCAGTGATGCCATCCAACCGTCTCATCCTCTGTTGTCCCCTTCTCCTCCTGCCTTCAATCTTTCCCAGCATCATGGTCTTTTTCAATCAGTCAATTCTTCACATCGGATGGCCAAAGTATTGGAGCTTCAGCTTCAGCATCAGTCCTTCCAGTGACTATTTAGGATTGATTTCCGTTAGAATTGACTGCTTTGATCTCCTTGCTGTGCAAGGGACTCTCAAGACTCTCAGTCAACTATGATACAATATAAAATAAACTTATAAAAAAAAATGTGTGGCCACAAAAGCTCAAACCAGAAGCTCACTTTGAGCTTGGAAGCTCAAAGTGGACAGTGCTAACTGGATCAAGGACTTCTGCTGTATTTGCACTCTATTCAGAACACTAATGTAGCCCAATCTCATGGACGCACAGGCGTCCATGAGAGTAACACTTCATGGGGAATTTATGGACTTACTTCATGGTGCCAAGGAAGAGGGACTCTTCAGTCTGTGGCTATTTTCTATGTGGGCTGGTATCCTGGATGAGGGTCTGACCTCACCCTTTGCAAGTTGGCAGAAGTGGCTACTGCAGCTCGCACATCCTCTGGTCCTGAGAGACCCTGTACCACTGGCTGTTCTCCATCAGTACCTGTCTCTCTTTGGTTGATGTTGCTACTGCATCTTCAGACAGTCTTCTGTCCCCAGCTGAGGTCGTGAATGCGGGGTTGGGGAGGATACGACATCATCCATCTTTGCCTAGACCTGCCTGGTGCAGTGGTGGCTGCCCGGTGGTGAGGGAACCCTCCTCCTGTCTGGGGGGCTCCTTGTGGTCCTCTCCACCAGGAATTTCCCCTAAGGAAATAGAGGGGGTGGTGCCTCCTTCTCCCTTCGCACATTCCTCTAGCCTGGGGGACACCCCTTCGATCTGCAAAGGAGGCACTGCTTTTGCAGCCTCACACTCCCCCGACCCTGTGGTTTAGGGTGTGCTTCTGCATTCTGAGCCTTCTAGAGTTTGCTCCTGATATTGAAGCCAAGATTTGACATGCTAAAACCCAAATAGGACAAATGAATAAGCTCATAAGACACGTCCCTCTTCTCACAATTTCTTGCAACCTAAAACAAGAGCTTTCAAGGCTCTTTTGGAGGCAAAGCCAAGAATGTAACCTGGTGTTCTTACTGAATCTTTCTGTGTCTTCTGCTCCTGGGACAATGAGCCTTTTCCTCCTGTCCTGGTTAATGTCAGGAGAATCCCAAGGTGAATGGGAATTTCAAGGAAAAAAAATAAATCAGGGAAAATTTCCAAATAGTACCCTGCTCCCTGGGTTAGATGCCTGCTTACCTGTCTGCATCTGAGGGTGAATATCCATGTTTAGTAAGAATGAAGAACACAGTCTATAAGACACACGTTTTATTCTACTGGACAGGGTCTCATGGGACACCAGGGAGTCTGAGCCTGAGGTGGACAGGAGCTGCTGCCAATGACTTTTCACTCAGTCATGTCTGACTCTTTCTGACCCCATGCACGGCAGCCCATCAGGCTCCTCTGCCCATGGGATTTCCCAGGCAAGAATCCTGTGGTAGGTTGCCACCTCCTACTCCAGGGGATCTTCCCAACCTATGGATGGAACCCACATCTCTTGCATCTTCTGGGTTGGCAAGAGGATTCTTTACCACTGTGCTACCTGGAAATTTATCCATTGCTTATCTCTTTGCCCCTCCCCAAGATGGGAAAATGGGGTCTCTGAAGAGTCCCCTAGGAAGATTGGCTGCCACTTCCCCCTCCACCCAGAAGCTGAGCCCTGGCCCCAGGGGACACAGCACACCAGCGATGGCCCATGCTTCCCGCAACCCATCCCTTTCCATGTTATTTCCAAAACACTTTAACTGCTATGCGATTTAAAATAATAAGAATAATTTGTAAAGAAACAGAGAGGTGAGCAGACGGTTCAGTTTGAAACAATGAAACCACCCAGAGCACTTTGCTCAGGACTGATGCTGCCTGAACCTCTAGGGATTAGGCTTGGGAAAGGGCATGAAAAGTGACTTAGTGCTATCTGCGCACTGGAGCCCTCAGAGCTCTGCGACCGGAACCTCCACTCTCTTAAATTAAAAGGCGACAGCTCTGCGGAGAGCTGGGGCAGTTGTTTGCAGACCTCAAGTCTGGTTCGTGTCACTCCCTTCCAACTGTGACCCACATAGAGAATCTCGTGGGAGCTTGGGGACATGCCAGACTAGCGCTTTCACATTGACGAGTGTCTCTCACCGGAAGCTTGGAGAACCCGTCCTGGGAGGCCCTGCGCCTGAGTGGTCGTGTCCTGTTGGTTGTGCTGTCCTCTTTTTAGGAGGAATTAAAAAAGACAAAATCGTCCTAACCCTCAGGAGACCCCCCCACTCCATGGATCCCCAACCACCCATCTCTACGCCCAGCAAGCGGCAGATCTCACAGCGGTGAGGTCACAGCTGTGCTATTATTGTTCTGAATTTACAACCTCTCGATTTATTCTTCATCAAAAGAATAAAGCCCTCTCCGTCCGGCTCTAAATCCTTTGGCTTGCATAGAGGGGCTTTCATGAAGCCACTGCTTCTGTTTTTTCTCCCAAGATGCAAACAAAATAACGTTCTGTCTAAAAGAACTAACTCTGGAGGAGAAGAAAGTCCATACAAATTGGGAAAACATTTTACTTGGGTTTTATTTTACCAGAAATATATCAAAGTTGTGTTTAGTTGGTGTCAAGGACTGTGGGCAGTTCCTAAGTCCAGTGCCCTAAAGGAGGAGACAAGCGCCTGCCGAGGGCTGGCTCAGCTCCATCCTTTGCCAGAATCCAGGGTTCATCCTGTGCCAGACCTCATAACTCCTCCTAACAAGAGGGCGGCAGCCTGGAAGGGACTGTAGCTCTGGAAGAGTTGATTCATGAGACAGAAGAACCAGGAGAGCTCAGAAATATGAACCTCTCATCCTTGGAGCAACAGCCTAGGAGACATCTGAGCAAGAGGGTTGATCCAGGCACACCTTACACGGTGCTTTCACAGGTCAGCACAGCCAACAGCACATGGCCACTCAGATATAGGAGTAGGAGGTGGTCGTGTTCACTGTGCTTCAGATGAACCTGCACAGCTGTCCCAGACTCCAGGGTCTGTATTAAAGCTGTTTTTGTTAACTAATTTCTTCCCAGACTCCTCTGTTTCTATTTAATGCATACAACGAACCTCTCTTTGCTCAAGAATACATTAGCTTCGCTTTATCCCTGGATGGTATGTATTATTCAAGCAATGATATTTTCCTGACCAGTTGATGTTATCCATGAGATGGACACCGAGTGTTTCCATCAGGACCGAAAGGCTTGGTTATGCCAGGAACACTCAGAATGGGGCTGAGAAACACGAATGCTATACAGCAGGGCTATAGTCAAAGCTATGATTGTTACAGTACTCATGTGTGGATGTGAGAGCTGGACCATAAAGAAGGCTGAGGGCCAACGAATTGATGCCTTGGAACTGTGGTGCTGGAGAAGACTCTTGAAAGTACCCTGGACAGCAAGGCAATCCAACCAGTCCATCCTAAAGGAAATCAACCCTGAATATTCACTGCAAGGACTGAGGCTGAAGCTGAAACTCCAATACTTTGGCCACCTGATGCGAAGAGCTGACTCATTGGAAAAGACCCTGATGCTGGGAAAGATTGAAGGCAGGAGGAGAGGGGATGACAGAGGATGAGATGGTTGGATGGCATCACTGACTCAATGAACATGAGTTTGAGCAAACTCTGGGAGATGGCAAAGGACAGGGAAGCCCAGTGTTCGGCAGTCCATGGGGTCTCAAAGAGTCGGACATGACTTAGCAACTCAACAACAACCAACGGCAGAGCAGACACCTCGGGGTCAAGAGGAAGGTCACAGGGATAAGCCAAGTCTTCCCTCCCTCCTGGTATCTCCTGGGCCTGGTGCCCTTGAACGCAGGCCACCATGGATGGGGCTGGGAAGGAGTGGAAGTGGGGAGAGACTGTCCAGTTTTGGAGCAGTGGAAAGGGTGTCCTGGTCCTTTATTCAGAATGCTCTTTTTATGAGCCAAACCAGAGATGGCAGTTTTCCCAGCTTCTGTACAGTCCCAGTAAACACAACTAAAATATGCTAAACCTGGCATGTGTCTCCCTTTGGCTTCCCTGGTGGCTCAGTCAGTAAGGAACCTGCCTGCCAGTGTAGGAGACAGAGGTTCAATCTCTAGGTCAGGAAGATCCCCTGGAGAAGGAAATGGCAACCTACGCCAGTATTCTTCCCTGGTACATCCCAGGGACAGAGGAGCCTGGTGGGCTACAGTCCACGGGGTCGCAAGAATCAGACACGACTTAGTGACTAAGCCAGCATGTGTCTTGGTTGTCCAGAATCCAAGAGCCGCCTGTGACAGAGAGTGGAATTGATCGGGGTGGGCGAGAACAGTAAGAGGACAGATGGTCAAGAAGTCAGGGGCACTGATGGGAGAGTTTGGAAGGTGAGTACCTTACTGCCGCTCCATTCTTCCAAGAGACAGAGTGCACTTGGGGTGATGGGGACAGTCTACATTGGCCTGCACACCTGCAGCTGGGGACCCTCTTGGTGGAGACCCCAGGGTGGCCCCTCCTTGCTGGGTGATTATCATTGTATGGCAACTCGATTTCTTCTAAAAAAGAAAAAATTCCAGAGTCATTGGCATTTGCCTTTCCCCTCATCCCACAGGAAGACAACCTAAGGAAGCCCATGCAGAGTAATATACCCAGAGAACCGCCCCAAACTCTGATTATTGCTCTCCCGCGGTTGCCACTTTCTGCCTTCAGAATGGATCGATTCTAGTTTAGTGGTGTGCTTGCCTTTGCTGACAGAGCTGCTCTTATTAACTGACACGTCCCTAAAAAGTGCCCCCAAGTGGGGGAAAGAGCATCACACTTTCCTGCCCTTATTAAAATAAGTCCCCTGCGTCAGAGGGTGCCATGTGCCTGAGCTGAAAACCTGTTCTTCCAGTGTATCTACAGGACCCCCTCCCACCCTTTCTTTGCTTTCCTTTTCTTTTCAATTCACCACAGAACGCCTTACAGGTTCCCTCTTGCTTATGGGAAAAAACATGGCCCACTTAACAAGCTGATTTCTTCCAAGGCTGTGCAATTTCTCTGTAGTTTATGAACAATTTTTGTCCACAGGGACCAAAGCAAATATTGCTTACCATGTAATCAGATGAATAGAGCCAGGGCAGAAAAACAAATCCTTTCAATTACTGTCACAGCTTCCTGACAGACCTGGTGATTTTTCGTAATTCGTGAGCCTGCGATGGCTAAAGGTCAACATAATCTGCAGTCAGGAAAAAAGAAACAGAAAATTCAGAACCTGAGTTTCAACATTATTGTTGCTTCCAGAACCTAACTGTGGAGATAAATGGCTTCTTCCGAAGTGCATAGAGCCTGAACTTGTCGGATGAATGTGGCATGATTATACCATGCATGGAGCAGAAGTCAGCTCAGGCTGCCATAATAACAGACACCACAAACTCGGTGGATTTGCTGCTGTTGTTCGGTCGCTCAGTCGTGCCCGACTCTTTGCAACCCCATGGACGGCAGCACACCAGGCTTCCCCGTCCTTCACCATCCCCTGGATTTTGCTCAAACTCATGTCCATTGAGTCAGTGATGCCATCCAACCATCTCATCCTCTGTCATCCCTTCTCTTCCTGCCTTCAATCTTTCCCAGCACCAGGGTCTTAAACAATAAGAGTCCATTTCTCATAGTTTTGGAGATCAGGGGGCCAGTGTGGTCAGGTGGGGGTGGGCCCTCTTCCTGGCTTGCAGATGGACACCTCCTTGCTGCATCTTCACATACCCTTTTCTTAGTGTCTGGAAGGAGAGCGCTTTCTCTTCCACTCCTTATAATGCCACTGAATTTCTTGGATTAGGGCCTCATCCTTATGACATCATTTAAACTTCCTTGTTTGTTGTTTAGTTGCTAAGTCATGTTTGACTCGTTTTTGACCCCATGGGCTGTAGCCCACCAAGCTCCTCTGTCTGTGGGATTTTCCAGGCAAGAATACTGGGGTGAGTTTCCCTTTCCTACTCCAGGGGATCTTCCTGACCTAAGGATCAAACTCCCATCTCCTACATCTTCTGTGCTGGCAGAAAGATTCTATATCACTGAGTCACCTGGGAAAATCCCATACATAACAGTATATATACCTATATACAGATATAGACATGGGCATACATACAGATATAGATAAGGTGTAGAGATGATGTTGACATATGACAGGAAGCTGAGAACATAGGACAAAATAGTCAAGGTGATTCCGGGGAGAATGAGTTGGCTTGTGGTATACACAGTGTGGCATCATTGTAGGTGTTCAGAAGGAGGCACTGAGCAGACTCTCTGGGAATCATCTGGGTCTCAGGAGGCCCGGTTGAGGTGTGGGCGGAGGTGATCCTTCAGGTGCTGGCCAAGATGGGTGGATGGGGACATACTCAGGCGTGTGAGGATGTTGAGAGACCAGGTGGGTGGGAGCGTGGGTGCCCCTGAGTTCCAGACTAAGGATTTTGGAAAGCACCAGTGTTAACTACTGAGCTACTACAGTCCTGGGAGAGCAGTCTTGTGGTCCAAGAGGTAGGTGTTCAAGACCATGGATCTGCCAGAAGCCCAGAGAATGGGCTGGAAGGGAGTATTTCCCACAGCTCAGGTAAGAGGGAAGAGGCGGAGAAAAAGCCATATGTCTAGGGTGATCATCTTAACTAATGTATCTCTGTGTTTGAGCCAACTTTTACATCATCAGTAGGGGAGGACTAACCTGCCTCACAATGGTCTAAACCCAGCTCACGTTCCCTATCAGTGAGTGAACGATCCAGCGCTTGGTGAATTCTGCTTCACAATGATAGGAAGAGCTGACATTGAAGAATCAAAAAGCTACATTGCTAGGAACACTTGGCTGCCACAAACTTTTGCATTTCACGCCATGTTACCTGATTCAGGGGGAAAAAAATCATGTTTTTCACATAGTAACACTGCTGATTCATTCCAAAATCCTTCTGAAACCATCAATGTGAAGATAGAACAGCAAATGGAATTGTAACAGAGGATCTGAAGCTTCCCCTTATAATAATCATCAGAGGTAATCAAATATGTAGGTCTGGTCTGGGTTCTTTAGCCCAATAAGTAAATTGTTATGATTCCATACAAAATAAATATCATTTGCTGGACTAATGAAAATGGTTGACTGCACAGGGAGTTTTAAAAGCTAAGCATAGTTATTATGATAAATGTTTCTACATCCAAAGTAAAAAAAGTTTTTATTTCTGTGATCACAAGTTTCAAAAAAGCCATCTTATGGATTTTAAATATTTCATGATTCACCCTAATAGAACTGAAAATATATATATATGTGCTTTCTCAAAACTTCTGGTATGTATCAAAAGCTATTTTAAAGATGTCCTTTCTGCTGAAATTTCAGAAGCAGAGAAAGCTGGTTAAGAACTAGAGCTCCCCTCCCCCAATGACAGCAGCCCATCATCCTTTCTGCTGTACACAGAGGAAATGAAATAGACATCGTTTTCACTTTTGTCTCATAAATTTGGGGAGTGGGGGATGACGGGTGGAGAAGAAATTGATTTTTTGGCTGACGAAAAAAACAATTTTATAAGAAAAAGCATGTGCTCATTAAAGGGCTGTTGAAAATGATTAAAAGAGAGAAAAAGAAACACGGAACTTGGGGGGGGGGGGGGGGGAAGAAGCACAGTGGAAGTGACCTTGTTACTGCCCTCCTGGAGGACAGAAACCCCCCTTCACTCCTGTGATGGGTGTCAAATGCTAGAAATGTGAAACAGCATGTCCAGTCAATAATGAGGGCAAGTGAGGTCAGTTGAGGCCACTCTCTAGAATATCACAGGCAATATTGAAAGGAGACAGTTCTCTTAGACCACAGGGAGCAAATTTGCCTCTGCATGATTAACGGCTCAAAAGGTGAAGAAAAAAAGATGTGTGTAAGCCATTTCCTTTTTTATTTGAAAGTGAAATTAGTTGTAGAAGGCATACTATGAGGATAGAAATGTATCCCATTAAAATAAGATTATCCGATCTACTGAACGACAGTGTTGACTAAAAGGAAAACATGCACAACGCAAAAGTTGAGAGTCATGTTTTCTTCATTGCTAAGGGCTCTAGCCTGGGAACCAGCCTTTCAGATCATTCTGAGGGACTGATGCAGAGAAGTAAGAGAGAAGACAAGATATAGAGGAGTTTTTGCTAGAAAACAATGTAATCGAACATCAAAGATTACTGCTAATCACAAAACCAGACATGTTGAGTTAATGAATTTAGTGTTCTTCTATGTGTGGAAAGATGCAAGAGTCTGGGCTTATTGAAATTTTTCCTTTGATATGATTCTTAGTTGTCTAGGGCCAATAGTCTGCTTTTTTTTTCCCCTCCATCCTGAATGACTTTATGGCTGCACGTCCTTTCTTTACTAAAATGGCCCCAGCAGAACATCAAAGAAGGAGTTCAATGGGTATTTATTCATGGATAGTAAACATCTGAGCACATTTGAGAAGTCCCAGGACACAGTCAGTTGTTGTAATATAAAGAAAGCTGAGCGCTGAAGAACTGATGCTTGTGAACTGTGGTGTTGGAGAAGACTCTTGAGAGTCCCTTGGACTGAAAGGAGATCCAACCAGCCCATCCTAAAGGAAACCAGTCCTGGGTGTTCATTGGAAGGACTGATGTTGAAGCTGAAACTCCAATACTTTGGCCACCTGATGGGAAGAGCTGACTCATTGGAAAGGACCCTGATGCTGGGAAAGATTGAAGGTGGGAGGAGAAGGGAATGACAGAGGATGAGATGATTGGATGGCATCACCAACTCAATGGGCATGAGTTTGAGTGGGCTCAGGGAGTTGGTGATGAACAGGAAGGCCTGGCGTGATGCAATCCGTGGGGTCTCAAAGAGTCGGACATGACTGAGCAACTGAACTAAACTGAGGACACAATCAGCTTTCCCAAGGCTACTCCAGGGTCACATGGATGACACCCCTGTCCCTCCCCCTGCCTCAGCCAGGACTGGACCAGGAGCATCTATACACCTCCCCCCCAGTCAGGGTCTTCACCCCCTCGCACTGAACCACCTGTTCTATGCTCCACAGCTTCTGTGCTGCCCCCCGACACACCAGGGAGTCCATGAAGATGCCATCAATAGTCACAATTACCTCCAGACAGCTCTGCAAGGGGGACTTGAAGTCACCGCAGCATCATCCCAGGAGAGGGAACGTCACTCAGTAACCGACACTCGTGCTGCAGCCTCTCAGTGGAGTCTATTGTCTCTTATTCACACACACTCCTTCACTGTCGTTCCCAACTCCCCCCAACACCTTCCCTGGACAGGATCGTGTTCCCTGAGAGAGCTTCACTTGAACCTGAAGAGCTCCCCCAACCAATAACTCAGAAACAGGAAGTCCCTTGAGGGCTACCCCTGAGGTCTGTACTATCTGGAATGAATGGAGCAGAGAGACGGGAATCGTCCTGAAGAGCAGATGCTCCCCCTGCCAGGCACCTGCTGGAGCCGATCCATGCAGGAGACATGGGAAGGAACAGAGCCGCCCTCGGAAGGGAGGTGGAAAGAAGTGGGGGAACTGGCCCAGAGGGAAGCTGGCCTCGTCCGGGGAGTCCGGGCTGGGTTGTCTGGCTCACGTGAGTGAGTGGGCCAGAAGCACGTAAAATGATGCCTGCACTTGCAGGCAAGGTGGGAGTGGTCTGCCCTTCTGTTGCTACTGTTGGAGAACATTACACCTGATTTTGAACTACTTTCATAATAAACAAGTTAATTCTAAATTGACTCAGCGTGGGGCTGGGGGGGTGGTGCTGGGAAGAGATGGTGTATTAATAAAATTTCATAATTAACAAAATGCCAACAAGAGAAGGGGTTAGTGTAGGATAAAAACATTCTGGGAAAATATATTGGAAAGCAAGTATAGAAATTGTTTTAGCAAAGGTTTAGACTGCGTGTGTCGGGGGTGGCGGGGAGGCAGTTTTAATAAAAGAGAATTCTTAACCAGAACCGTGGAGTATTCAACCCACTCCAGTATTCCTGCCTAGAGAATCCCATGGACAGAGGAACCTGGTAGGCTACAGTCCACGGGGTTGCAAAGAGTCAGACACGAATGAGTGACTTCACTTTCTTTCTTTCACCCTTTTGCCCTTTCTTTCTTTCTTTCTTTCTTCTTTCTTAACCAGGAAGTATAAAAAGAGAAGTTGCTGTAAGAATCAAGCACACTTGAGCAACACCAAAGGTCCTCATCAGCCTGTAGTTACTCGGGTTTGTGAGCTGTGGCGGGTGAAGCTGCCCTTTAGCAAAAGTCTTGTTCAACCGGGAGCTGAGGACTCTGCCACAAACAGAGCACTGGTTCCAGCAGCTTCCTCCTTCCCATTTGTTCTTCACCTCCTGACAATGATCTCAGTCATCCCTCCTGGTCCAGAAGGGCTTGCCCTGGTCCCTCCTGGCTCCTACAAGCGAGGGGAGACAGCGGTGGGCTCAGGACACTGTCAACCCTCTCTCAACTCTGCCACGGCCAGAGTCCCCATGGGAGGCGTTCACAGTCAGAACATCTTTGCTAAAATAAAATAAATAAGACTCCAGATAGGAATTCAATTTTTAATTCTCATCAGTTGTTTAAATCAAGTCCCTAAATATGAAACTGACATCGTCCCCCTGAGGAAGACAAGGGGTCTCCAAAAGGAAGAGCCACTTCTGCTGTGTAGTCATCTTACAGAAATCACAACCCTCCTACCTGGGTTTAAGCTGAAAATTTCAAGTCAAGAAGGATTGCAGACTCAGGGGCAGCAGGGAAGATTAGGGGTAACTTCACAGATGGGTACCAACTTTCAAGATGGTACCCACTGTGTGTATGCTTAGTCTCCCAGTCATACCTAACTCTCTGTGACTGTAGCCTGCCAGGTTCCTAGGTCCATGGAGTTCTCCAGGCAAGGAGACTGGAAAGGGTAGCCATTCCCTTCTCCAGGGGATCTTTCCGACCCAGGAATCTGACTCTTGTCTCCCCGTCTCCTGCATTGGCAGGTGGATGGATTCTTTATCCACTGAGCCAAACAGGCAAACCAAAAAAAAGCCCACTTGGCTTTCCTCCAAATCGTAGCACGACAGGCTCTGTCTCTCTGACCCCAAGCAACGGAGACCAGGTTACCACCTGCTCATGCCCTTCCACTCTGCCTGCTCCCCCTCGCCCCCCACCCACCCACCCCCGCCCAGCTCTCAGTCCAGGTTTTTCTACAACTACAGCAATTCCGGGATGCTGCAGCCCCCGTGTCTTTATCTCTGTTCACCTACTCCGTTTGGCTTCCGGGTCTAATTTGCATTTTGCATGACCATGGAATCTCTTAGTCCTATTTGACTTTTTAGAAATCATCCATGCTTTGCAAAAACTGTTTCCAATCTACTTTACAGCCACACATGTCTGACTTACTCCGTCAAGACTGTCTGCCTTCTTCTACACGTCCTCACACCCACACAGGGGCCTCAGGGGGCTTTCCTCTGGATGTTGCTGATCTTGCCAGCCGTTGAGGGTTCTTACTATGAATGAGCATGCCTTCCTGGAAGATGGGAAACGTGATCGTGAGAACACAGCCTGATACGCAGCAGTCTCTCACTCCTAAAGGGGTGAGAAGGGAAGGCAGGAGAGAATGAACAAGAATGAATGAAGGCTACTAACTTGTCCTAAGGCATAAGCGTCTATGTGGCAGTCACCTCCCACAGATGCATCAATGCAATTGCTCCCATTTTCTCTTGTGGATGAATTCTCCCCAGGGTCCTGAGGCTGCACCCGGACACAGCTGCCTGTCAGTCAGGAAGGGAAAGTCTGCCTTGAAAAAGGTTTCCATTCACCAACTGCCCCTCTGGTCTCATCTGTCTGTCAAGCAGACAAGCCATGTGGAAAACTTCATGTGTTTTTTAACTTCCTAGTAGCTCTGACAGTAATCACAATAATGATAGGGATGGAAATAATAATAACAATAATAGCAGGCACTTGAAATTTGAGTATCACTTCATAGCTTTCAGACTGCTTTCAAATGTGCTTGCAGCTTCCTTCCACGCTTCCAATAACCCTGCAAATACACAGGTAATCACTCCTATGGCCCATCTTTAAAAGTTTCTGCGATCTTAAATCAAGATCCAAGGGTGCAGGGAGATGGAAACTTTATCCGCACAGAGAAGATGTATGTGATCCTCTTGCTGCCTCATTCCAGGAAGAACAGCCACCTTCCGTTACAGCAGGGAGCCCCCAGAGCAGGGACAGTGATCAGGCTTCCCACCCCTTTGGGGTGCTAGGTAAACAGTGCAGTAACAATCAACAGTCTGAGGCTTCGCAGGCTAGGGACTGCCAGGCAACGAGTGACCTTCTAAGGCTGTGTCACAATCTCATTTCTTTTCTTTCTCGCTGGAATTTTAATCAGTCTGAGCATCAGTTAATGATGCTTTCCTATCCATTTGATTAAAACACAAAGTCACTGAGGCAGCAGCAAATTGGATTTTTTCCCCTTGGCCCTTAATGTGCTGTAGTAATGAAATCCATGACTTCCAACCTCGGCTGGTGAAGCGCCAGCATGTACAGTATGAAAGGCAGGACCACTCATTTGTCTCCTGGCTGATTATCCTTCCCAAGGAAGGCCTCTCATGGCTGGCCGTCTCTAGAACAGAGCACCTGTGTGGGAGAGCTGAAGACTGAAAGCTATTTCTTTAAAAGCAGCTGCAGCTTTTATTGCTAGGGTGAAATCATATCCCACATACTAATTTAATAAGCTCCTTTAAGCTTACACAGAGTCCTTTCCTGGAAAAGGATGTGTTTATATAAAACTGGCCAGTGTGACGAAAGATTTCCATTTACAACCCAAGGGAGAAGGAGGAGTGAAGATTAAAAACAAGGTTAAGCCAGTCCAACTCATACTTTGATTAAACTTTACAGATGCTGATCATCACAGAACTGAGCTGCGGAAGCCGAGTAGTAAGGTAGCATCCACACCCTTGTCACTCAAATATGAAAAGCAAGCTTTTCCCCCTGGGCCCTTGGTCAGGCTTTTCTGATGGTGAACCCCCTTTTGTCCTGTGCCTCATGGTCTCAGCCCCACAATTACCAGCTGTAGGCAAAGACCATCATGTCAGAAGAGCTCCATGCTGGAAACACAGTGGAGTTGGTTCAGAGTGGTTGCTTCCAGGGCTCCGAAGAACCTGAGACCCACCTTCCCCATCCCTTCTCTTTGTCTTTTTCCAGACAAAGACTCAAAGAGGAACAAATTGTTGTGGTCGACTTCACCTCAGCAACATAGAGAAAAATCCTCATTATAAGAGGATAATCTGAGCTCTCATGCCTGATTTTATATTTGTTCATTCAACAAAAAAATTGTATGCATTGTGCCTCGAGCGCTGAAGATGTTTTCTTTAAAACAATTTTTAAAAACTTGTGTTCTCACAGACCCTTCCAAGCGTTATGAAAGTACGCCCTGCCATCTTAAAAATAACCCAGTAGTTTTATGACACGCGTGTAGTA
Source organism: Antilocapra americana (assembly GCA_007570785.1). Lineage (NCBI taxonomy): Eukaryota > Metazoa > Chordata > Mammalia > Artiodactyla > Antilocapridae > Antilocapra > Antilocapra americana. The sequence continues at coordinate 11,035,124 of ML661340.1, read as the reverse complement.
GATTCTCAGGCAGGTTAACCCACCACCTCCTCCGAGCCCACGAAACTTCAGTACCACGTGACGGACAGCTCCTCACGCCGTTACATGCGCTCCCAGGCTAGTACTTCAGCATCTTACCTGCCAGCATCCCAAGCTACAGAAGGTGCTGAGCTTCATACGGACATAATTTGGAAGTGGGGGAGATCAGCGTCCCAGGGCAATCCCTCAGGAAAAGGGAACCCATGGATAAATGTCAGCCAAAACTCATGAGGTATCTCGCCACCCCTGCACCCTGGGCCAGATGCTGAGCATCACCGTCTCCCAAAGCCACTCAGGTAACACTCACCTGCCCTTTGTTATAAGGATGCACTTTGTTCTCAAGGATGTTTCAGTAGTGAATATGTGCTTATACGTTGCATAGAGCAATGGTTCTCTGCAGTGGACATCTGGCAATACCTGCAGACTTTTCTGCTTTGCTTCACTGGGGTGGGGGTGCCAACGGCATCTGGTGAGTACAGGCCAGGAATGCTGCCAGACACCCTGCAGCGCACAGGAAAGCCCCAGCAACCAAGAACTATTGATTCAAATGCCCCTAGTGACTAGATCGAGAAACCCTCTGTACAAAGAGCCTCTCCCTCCAGAGAAAAGGACAGCCGTGCTCAGTGGCCAGTACTGAAAGATTCAGGTCCCCTGAGCTCAGGTTTCCTCCGCGATAACCCACCTGTGTGTGCAGAGGCCCACCTGCCTGTGCCCACGGACCTGGGTGCAAGGAGATTGCTCTGCCGTGTTCAGTGATCTCCCTCGTCTCTGAGTGCTGTGTCTCCTACCAGCCTCTAGGAAGCTGATGGCTAACGTGAGAGCTTGCAGTAGGGTAAAAACTCACACCCCGATTCCCAGCCCCGACACCCCTCTAGGGACGGGTGTGGCCTCTTGGAGCCAATCTGCAGACGTCTGGGACACGGGACACCTAGATGCGCTACTAGAGCAACTACAGAACACACAGGCTGCCTGCAGCGTCAGGGGAGCAAGAAGAGCTTTCCACCCAGTGTGCCCCCATCCTGCCTCATAGACGCTCGCTAAGGAATCAGGGGGAGGCAGGCTCCTAACGCCGAGGAGAACCCTGGAGCAGGAAGTATGTCGTTATAGCTCACTGCAAAACTAATAAGCAGCCAGACGAAGCTGACGCTGCGGCTGCCAGGTATGACCGTATCAGGCTCTGGAGCCCATCAAAGCAATTCAATAACTCAACATCAGCATCTCAGTTTCAACTCATTTTTCCAACAGGCATCTGTTCTGGCTTGATTTGGACTGGGTGAGATGACCTGCAGCGTCCACACCCCCAGCAGCAGCAGGAATCCAGGGAGCATGCGGGAAAAGTCGCTTCCGTCGTGTACAACCCTGCGACCCCATGGACTGTAGCCGGCCAGGCTCCTCTGTCCATGGGATTCTCCAGGCAAGCATACTGGAGTGGGTTGCCTTGCCCTCCTCCAGGGGATCTTCCCAACCCAGGGATCAAACCCACCTTTCTAATGTCTCCCACATTGGTAGGCAGGCTCTTTACCACTATCGCCACCTGGGAGGGACTCACACAGACAGGAGGGTGAGTGATGGGGAGGGAGCCAGACTCTGGATCCACATCGGAAGATCAGGCAATGGAAATGTCTCCAGAGCCCAGGAAAGCCCATCTGTAGTTTCCAGAACAAAGCAACCTGGAGCCATTGCTTAGTGACCCCCAAAGTCAGGGTACTCACCTCTCACTCACTGACTCCCAGATGGCCCATCATTGATGCACAGTTCAGAGCGCTAGTCATGGCATGGGGCCCAGATCCCCTACTTGTCAGTTTCCACTCACTGGCCCTGAATGACCAGTCAGGAGTCAAAGCCGTGTGCATTAAGGTTTGAGCTCAGCTGCAAGTTCCAAACCCTAGCTGAAATAAAATGTAAATTAAGTTCTATAGCCTATAATCTAGGCTTGTGGCTGGAAGGAAAGCTATTAATCTGATGACTGATCAAGAGCTCTAAGATAACTCAGGATACACCAGAGAGCAAGAGTGAGCATCGGCAACCCACCCGCTTACCCACTGTCTGTGGCTGGTTTCACGCTTAGCACCACAGCTCAGCAGGTGCAACAGAGACTAAATGGCCAAAGCTGGACATATTTACTATCTGGTCCTTTACTGGAAAAGTCTTGATAAATTCCTGAACCCTTGGGTTCACGAAGGAGAAGAGATTCACCTACAGGCTGCACTTGGGGGTTGGTCCATAAAAGACATGAGTCGGCCAGAGATATCAAAATCCCAGGATGGATGGCATCGTCAACTCAATGAACATAAATCTGAGCCATTCCTGGACATAGTAGAGGACAGAGGAGCCTGGCGTGCTGCAGTCCACGGAATCGCAAAGAGTTGGACACAACTTAGCAGCTGAACGGCAATAACCAAAGTCCCCTCAACACGGTGGTGATGGACACCTTTTAAATCCTAAGGAGGAATCAGCCAGAAGAGCCAGTCTCTGATGCAGTGAGACGCTAGCAATAACACCTTTGAAGAAGGGGCTGGTGGAGGCATAGGTCAATCCCGTCAGGATCCTCCCAGCAGAGGGGATGCAAACCTGTGCCTGAGAACCATAGAAAAGGTGGACAGGAGCTCCTGAGAGCAATTAGGAGAACCACTGTTGCTGCTATTCAGCCACTCGGTCATGTCTGACTCTTTGTGACCCCAGGGACTGCAGCACACCAGGTTTTCCTGTCCTTCACTATCTCCCAGAGTTTGCTCAAACTCATGTCCATTAAGTCAGTGATGCTATCTAGCCATAGAAAAGGTCAAAGAGAAGATAAAATTAAATCTGAGCTTCTCTTTGATTTTTTTAAATTTAATATCAATAGCACTCAGGTCCTAAAGATCAGAGTTCCCCCACCGATACCCACAAGACTGAGTCTTCCAAATTTCTCACAGAAATTGGTAATGAACATTTAGAACCATGTAAGCATGGTATTCCTCCTAAAGAGTCCCACTGAATTTTAAAGCCTCTGACCAATCTTGCCACAAAGAGACCTCCTGAACTCAAGAGTTTCCCAAAGGATTTTGTCCATAGGACCTTTCCACCTGGTAACCGCTGTCTGTAACCCAGCCCTGGTATTCCCAAGATTACTTCCAGGGGGATGTTGCATTCCAGCCCAATCCCAAACTTTTCCGGTCAGACAAATCCCTCCATGCCTGCACCCCAGTGTTAGCATCACACGGCCGTTTCCAGAAGGAAAGGGTCCCCTTCACAGGGAGGGTAAAGGGAATCTGCACTCATGAGTCCCTCCCACAGGAGAAAGATTACACTGGTGCTTTGTGCTCAAAACCTTTGTGAAGATAACCAACCAGCTTGTTTGAGGGAGGCTTACCCATCCAGCTGTGATAATGGCAGGCGGGTCCTCCTCTTCCCCAGGATCTGATCCAGTTCTAAGACGCTGACCCAGGACTCCTGCTGGCCACCTTGGCGCTCGCTGAGGAAGATGAAGAGGTGGAGCTGGGGGGGAGGGGGCAGGCAGTGAGGACCGTCCTTTTCTCCTTCTGCCAAGATCGAGCAGCCCTTCCAGCTCATAAGGAGGCTGACTCCCAGATTTTTCCCTCCCAGGCATCTGATTTCTGGTGTGTCTGCTCCACCCACTCCAACTGAGGTCTGTGTCATAGAATAGGGGACAAGGCACCCACAGAGGAAACCGATCAAGGCCAAGCCTGGAATGAGCCCTCCAGCAGCCAGAGGAGCGGGCCCACTATGCGTTCCCCATCATCAGAGCCAGGGTTCCTTTCTCTTAGGCTCCTTTAAAAAGTAAATGCTGGAAAACCTGTGTTTTGTCATAAGACCTGTCCTTTTAAGATGTTCATTTAGATTTGGAAAGTGAATTTATTATTCTACCTCTAGGTCACTTCATAAACATATTTTTATTCCTGTTTTCTTTTGTTGAACCATGATGCATACGCATTATTTTCAAGTTTGAACTGTATGAAAGATGTTCCCTATCCCCTCCCTGAACTTGAGGCCTCTCTTTTTATCTTATCTCTCACCAAGTTCTTATCTGTCTAGGTCACTTCTGAAATCACAGCAAAGCAAACAAATGGAAATCAATTATCTCTTGGGGGGGTGGGGAGGGAGGTGAGGGGAAAAAAAAAGAGCCCACCCACGTTGAGGAAGGCTCTCTGTCAAGGACATCATAGGCACTTTGCTTATCTAACTTCATCCTCAAACAAGAGCATGAGTTGGGCATTATCTTCCTTACAGATAAGGAGCCTGAGGGTCTAACCTTGGGCTGTATCTGATCACCAAGGGCACGAAGCCTTCAGTCCAGTAAGGAAAGTTTTGGAAATCACTGTGGCTTGCATCATTCAATGTCATAATACTTGTTCATAAATTGTCTCTATTTATCTATTGCTGCAGAATCGATGACCCCAAAGCCCTGAGGCTTAAACCACACATTTCTTTCCTTTTGCTGAGCAGGGCTCAGCAGGGAAGCGAGGATCTGCTCCACATGGCATCACTCAACACAACTCAACTGTTTGTACTTCCAGTAGCTGCTGACTACTGGGTCCTCTCCGTGTGGACACCCCACTCGGTAGCTTGAGCTTCCTCACAGAATGGTACTGGGAACCAACCAACCAACCAGGTGTCCCAGGAGGTGGGAAATAAAACATATCAATTTCTTGAAACCTGAGTCAGGAAGCTGGATGGTCAGTCCCCTGCCCGCTTCTGTCCAAGAAGCACAGACCCAGATTCAAGGGGCGGGCACAGCAATTCCACCTCCCTGTGGAAAGAGTCCCAGGGAATTTTAGAAATACGCTTCCAAGCTTCCACAGTCACTTATTTGTCGTATCATTTATTCATTCACTTATTTATCCTTAAAAAGCTATTTTGAACATGATTAAAACTGTCCTTCAACTCAGGGACCCTGCTTAAGGAGATGAGACTCAAACATGGTAGAGAGAAGCCCTGAATTTTGTATCAAAAGTCAGAAATGTTTCTCCCAAAAGCCTGTTCCTTAGCTTGCTGCTGGTGATAGGGAAGACCCCAAAACTATGGAAGACAGCTTCTTATTTTGAAAACTAAGAAGGAGAGAGGAAGGCAGGGTGGAACCACTTGCGACAGAACTCACAGCAGACACACATCTCCTGGGACAAGCTCCTCTGCGCTTCGTATACATGACTGATGATTCAGAGCCCAGACCTCATTTGATCAGCCTGGAGCCTTTGCTTCAAGATACTACTCTCTTCTCTTTCTAAGGTGAAAAGAAATCCTTCTTCTCCTCGGCCACAGCCAATTTGCTTGCAGCCTTCTGGTCTATTCCACCCTCCTCTGATGTTTTATTAACAATTCCCCTTTATTTTCTCAAAGTTCTCACACATAAGTTTAGTTCTAACCATAATAGAGCTCAGCCTTCTTACCACTCCTTTAAAAAAAAAAAAAGGAAATAAATTTTCAGCACAAATTAAGTGAGCTGAAACTCAGGAAGCTGTGAGAGGGCAAGAGGACCCCACTTTGGGAGCTTCCAAGTTCCAGAACACCCGCAATTGAAATGCTGACTGGTTGATTATGTCAATGTTCATGGACTAGTTTTGAGAATTACACATATGTTCATTTACTTGTCACCTTGACATGGTAACATCTGCAAACAAACAGGCGTGATTAACACAGGATCACAGAATAGTGGTCACACACTGACGCACACCAGGGATGGAGGCAGCCTGTGAAATCTGCAAGCAGTTGAATCTTGGAGACATGTGAGCATTTTCTCTGGATTCTTCCCACCACTCCAGGAAAGAGGCGTTACACTTTCTCCCAGGGGGTCCCCCTTACCCTGAATACAGACTCATAGATTCTTCACTAATTCGTTTATTCAAAATTAAGGAAGTGCTTCTGGGGTACAGGCATGCCTGAGTCTCACGAGTGTGGGCTCATACACAGGGGTCTATGGCCTTTGGACAGAGTGGCTGTGGGCCTTGGGGATCTGGGTCCTTGCTTCTCTAGACCAAGGTGGGACTCTGCAAACTGCAGGGAGGTGAGGTGACAAAAAACAGAGAGAAGAGCCCTCTCAACAGAACAGAGACGAGAGAATAAGGAAGAATCTGGAAACCTGCTCCTCAATGCAAACCAATTCCAGGCAGGTCTATTCAGCGACCCCTGCCTGGCACAGTCTCTGTGCACTCATGCATACGTGCTCAAGTGCACCTCAGGAAGCTCTGGTTTCAAAGAGTCTGTAATGTGTGCTGTGAACAGCAAGGAGAGATAAGAAGGCCTTCCAGTTTTCATCCCAATTCAAAGAAGGGCAATGCTAAAGAATACTCAAACTACTGCACAATTGCCCTTATTTCCCATGCCAGTAAGTTTATGCTCAAAATCCTTCAAGCTAGGCTTCAGCAGTATGTGAACCAAAAATGTCAAGGTGTACAAACTGAGTTTAGAAAAGGCAGAGGAACCAGAGATCAAATTGTCAACATTCACTGGATCATAAAGAAAGCAAGGGAATTTGAGAAAAACATCTACTTCTGCTTCATCGACTATGAGAAGGCCTTTGACTGTGGATCACAGCAAACTGGGAAAAGTTCTTCAAGAGATGGGAATACCAGACCACCTTACTGTTCCCTATGAAACCTGTATGCAGGTCAAGAAGCAACAGTTCGAACCTTACATGGAACAACTGACTGGTTCAAAATTAGAAAAAGAGTACGACAAAGCTGTATATTGTCACTCTGTTTATATAACTCATATGCAGAGTACATCACACAAAATGCCAGGCTGGATAAATCACAAGCTGGAATCAAGATTGCCAGGAGAAATATCAATAACCTCAGATATGCAGATGATACCACTCTAATGGCAGAAAGTGAAGAGGAACTAAAGAGCCTCTTGATGGGGGTGAAAGAGCAGAGTGAAAAAAACTGACTTAAAATTCAACAGTCAAAAAACTAAGATCATGGCATCCAGTCCCATAACTTCTTGGCAAATAGATGGGGAAACAATGGAAACAATGATAGACTTTGTTTTCTTGGGCTCCAAAATCACTGCAGTTGGTGACTGCAGCCATGAAATTAAAAAACACTTGCTTCTTGGAAGGAAAGCTATGACAAACCTAGATAGCATATTAAAAAGCAAAAGCATCACTTTGCCTACAAAAGTCCATATAGTCAAAGCTATGGGTTTTCCAGTAGTCACATACAGATGTTAAAGTTGGACCTTAAATAAGCACTTAAGAATTGATGCTTTCAAACTGTGGTGCTGGAGAGTCTGGTGGCTCTTGAGAGTCCCCTGGACTGCAAGGAGATCAAACTAGTCAATCCTGAAGGATATCAACCCTAAATATTCATTGGAAAGACTGATGTTAAAGCTGAAATCCCAAAACAGGCCAAAATCTGTTGGGGATAGCCAACTCACTGGAAAAGACCCTGATCCTGGGAAAGATTGAGGGCAGGTGGAGAAAAGGGGGACAGAGGATGAGATGGTTGGATGGCATCACTGACTGAATGGACATGAGTTTGAGTAAGCTGTGGGGGATGGTGAAGGACTGGGAAGCCTGGTATGCTGCAGTCCAGGGGGTCGTGAAGAACTGGACACAACTTAGAGATGGAGCAACCACAATGAGTGCTGTGATGGAGTCTCAGCGATGTGGAGAAGCTAAGAAGGGCAGGGCACTTGGTAGGAACTCAGCAGACTGTTCGCAAAGGGTATAATACGCAGTGGAGAGGTGCTTGGTGGAGGGGGGAGGTCAGATCTCTCCGCCTCACCCACCGGTTCGCTCCCACCCCTGCCAACTCCCACCTGAAGTGTTGGCTCACCTCTAGGTTCTCCCACTTGGCTTTTTGCTTTCGGTTTACAAATGGAACACACCCGTGTGCAGGGACAGGCACATACATATGTGACTGCATGTGAGAACATAGGCATGAACATGTCCACACACACGTACATGCACATGAGAAGTGACGTGAAAGCCGCTCAGTCGGTGTCCGACTCTTGTGACCTCAGGGACTATACAGTCCATGAAATTCTCCAGGATCTTCCCAACCCAGGGGTGGAACCCAGGTCTCCCGCATTGCAGGCGGATTCTTCACCAGCTGAGCCACAAGGGAAGCCCAAGAACACTGGAGTAGCCTATCCTTTCTCCATCGGATCTTCCTGACCCAGGAATCGAACCAGGGACTGAACCCAGGTCTCCTGCATCGCAGGCGGGTTCTTTACCAACTGAGCTCTGTGTGCATTTGCAAACATCACAGGGCTACACAGACACGAACTCCTAGTTCTGGCCTTAAACTACATGATGCAGCCTTCCCTCGCACCCTGAAGCAGACCCAGCCTCCCAGCCAAAGGCCAGTCCCCGCCTCTGCTAGGCTGGCGCCTGCCCAGGAGGTTCCGGGTCCGCCCTCTTCCCTCACCCCCTCATCCTGCATCTACAGACTCGGGATCTCGAGGCTCAGCACCGCCTTCTCCACAGAAGCCCCCTGCCACTCTACCGCTTGTCCTCCAGCCCCTGGGGTGCAAGGTGGGCTTGCCCAGCTTTGCGCCCTCTCAGGGTCCCCAGCAGATAGCGCGGTGACACGCCTCCCAGGAGGTTGCTGCACTGAGAGCGTCTGGGGTGCCTGGACCGGCGGACGGACAAAGTCTGTCTTCTCAGGACCCTCAGAGCTCCCCCCAGGCCCCCATCAGCGGCGCTCCTCTGCCCTCCCCCCACTTTCCCTCCACCAGGAGTCCTCCCCCCACATACCTGCAAGTGAGCTCCAGCAGCCTAGTGAAGCTAGGCACCCATGCGCAGACTGCGTTTTAAACACATAGACACAAAGGTTACAAAGAGCCCAAGGATACTGAAAGCCTGCTCCCGGCATGCGAACTTGGCGGGGGAGGGCCCATTCCAGCAGTGTGTGTCCCCTCCCCGTCCTTGAGTCCTTGACACCTCTTATCAGGGCCCCCTCCAGGTCAGGGTCGGGGGCTGGAGAGTGCGTCACACAGGACGAGGGCATCCAAGACAAAAGACCTGCTCCTGGGGCTTTGTGAGTGGCTGCTGTTCTGTACAGAAAGATGGGAGCCGTGATTGATGGTCTGCAGAGCTTGGGTGGATACGGGAGATGGGCGGGGGACAGAGCTGTTCTCGTAGATAAGAGCAAATAATTGTTTTCACTGCAGGGCTGTTTTTCAACCTAAATCTGTGGACTTGGGAAATACTTTCTTTGCTTTTATTGTTGATTCCATGAAGCACTCTATATATTAAGCATTGAGACCAGCCAGAAGATAAGTAAAATGAATCCAAGGACCACACCAGCTCCAAGTAGAAAAAGAGCTTGTTTTTTTTTCTAACCAGTGGCAAAGCACAGGCAATCAAATAATTTTTATGAGATTTCAGGGTTGCTCTTTTTCAGACTGGGTCTATTTCCCTTTAATGACAGTTGTCAGAAGTCACTTTTAAGGAAGTGTTTTGAAACTGAATAGAAAATGTCTCACACGTTTACATTTTCTGTTCTCGTGAAATTCAGATAAGATGTGAGCCCCAGGCTCAGCAAGGGCAAGCTTCTTTCAAACCTTGTCTCTGAGAATCAGGAGGGGTCTAGGAAGCTCTCTGGCTGGGATTTAGCCCAGATAGGATAGACAATGGGTCATCACGCCAGGTGAGCATCTGTTTTGAGGTCTTAGCACCTTTGTACAGGGGTACTCCACAGGGAAGCCCCACTTTGGGAGCTGGGATGGAGACAGAAGCCAGATCTTAGGTTCTGGGCTTCAATCACCTGCAAGGTCATGCTGGGCTCTGGTTGGAACCTGGTTTCCATCAGAGAAGCAGGAGTGGCAGGGACAATCCAGTAGCGGGTATTGTTCAGTCGATAAATCCTGTTGGACTCTTCAACCCCAGGCACGGCAGCACGCGAGGCTCCTCTGTCCTCCACTGTTTCCTGGAGTCTGCTCAAGTTCATGTCGGTCGAGTCAGTGATGGTGGGTGGTGCCTTCCCCAGACTTCCTAGAGACGCAAGAACCGGGGGTGTCAGGGCCCTGGCGTAGAGTCTCATCATCACCGTTTAAAGCTCCCCGAGTGTACAGCAACATCATCACCTCAGCGAACAAGAACCAGATTCGGTCATGCCTGCTGGTGTGGGGCCAGGCTGGTGAGCTCGCCTGTGGGTTTTCCTTGGCTTGGTGACCCAAGTGAGGGCTCCAGCCTCCCCAACTCTGACCATCCACCAAGCCCACGTTGGGGTGCTGGTCTCACTCTGGGACCCCAAAAGCCCCCTGCATGGATGAAGACCCCCACACCCTGTCCAGTCCACTGGAGGCAATAACTGAGGGTCCCGGGGTAGCATGGGGCTGGGGGCTCAAGCACAGGAAAGAGGACCAGAATAGGTTGTCTGAAGCCCCGGTAGCCCTGCCCATGTTAACAGTCCTGCAGCAGTTCTGAACACAGCCCAGGGTGGAGACGGGAGAGAGGACAGAGCCCATCGCCCCTCCCTGTGGGGACATTCAGCCTCACCCACCCCATCATCTCCCTGTACAGCCCACCTCGGCCAGCACAGCTTCTCTGTCCTCTGCCCCTGGCCAGGTCCATGTGCATCTAAGCCCCGAGGAGGAGAAGAGGTTGACAGAGGATGAGATGGTTGGATGGCATCACTGACATGATGGACATGGGTTTGAGCAAGCTCCGGGAGTTGGTGATGGACAGGGAGGCCTGGCGTGCTTCAATCCATGGGGTCGCAAAGATACAGACACGACTGAATGACTGAGCTGAGACCCTGAGAGATGTGGGTACCAGCTGCGGTCTGATGCTGTCTTCTGAAGAGTTTCCAGGAGACACCCTGACCACAGAGCGGGACTCAAGGTGCGGGGGCGGGGGGGGGGGGGGGGGGGGCAGGGACTGACCAGTCTTTAAACCAAGCCTGGCCTGAGGTGGTCACCATCACCTTACTCAGTTTCCAGAGCAAGTCCTGACCCCTCCAGGCCCTCGGGAGGTTGGGGAGGCTGGCTGAGAAACTGTGCATGCATTTATGTAGCAACCCTCACATGGCACTGCCTACCTGCTCTGGGGGCTCCACGGACATGACCCCCTGGGAGCCCCACCCAGTTACAATGGGAGGTGTGACACCTATACTCACATCACAGATGAGAGAGGGAGGTCCAGAGAGCTCATCTCACCTGCACATGGTCCCCGAGCTTGTGAGAAGTGAAAGGGGGACCCAAGGACAGCCTCAGCCTATGGACCATCACCTGCTGGGCTGCTCTGCCCATGCGATTTCCCAGGCAAGGATACAGGAGTGGGTCACAGTTTCACTCTCCAGGGGATCTTCCCAACCCAGGGATCAAACTGGCATCTCCTGCGTCTCTTGCACTGGCAGGTGGATTCCTTACCACTGAGCCACCTGGGAAGCCATTCTTAGCAAAAAGAAATATGAATTGGCAGAGTAGCATTGACATGTATACACTGCCGCTGCTGCTAAGTCCTTCAGTCGTGTCCGACTCTGTGCGACCCCGCAGACGGCAGCCCACCAGGCTCCGCCGTCCCTGGGATTCTCCAGGTAAGAACACCGGAGTGGGTTGCCGTTTCCTTCTCCAATGCATGAAAGTGAAAAGTTGAAAGTGGAGTTGCTCAGTCGTGTCCAACTCTTCACGAACCCATGAACTGCAGCCCACCAGGCTCCTCTGTCCGTGGGATTTTCCAGGCAAGAGTACTGGAGTGGGGTGCCTTGCCTTCTCCGATATATACACCACTACCTTCTGTGAAATAGTTAGTGGGAAGCTGTCGTGTAACACAGGGAGCTCAGCTCAGGGCTCGGGGTGGGGCGTGCGAAGCAGGTTCGAGACAGAAGGCTGTGTGCCAAGTCACTCAGTCATGCATGACTCAACCCTATGGATGCCAGGCTCCTCTGTCCGTGGGACTCTCCAGCCAAGACTGCTAGAGTGGGCGGCCACGTCCTCCTCCAGGGGATCTTCCTAACTCAGGGATCCAACCTGCATCTCTTTCATCTTCCGCATTGGCAGGCGGGTTCTTTACCAGTAGAGCCACCTGGGAAGCCCCGGGAGGTAGAGGATATGCGCCCACATGTAGCTGGTGCCCAGTGCTCTCCAACAGAAACTAACACAGCATTGTAAAGCGATTATCCTTCAGTTTAGGAAACTGAAACAGAAATTGCTTAAATATCCATAAATATTTACTTAACTTCTCAACAGTCACATGAAAAGTGAAAGTCACTCAGTCGTGTCCAACTGACACAACTCCATGGGCTATACAATCCTGGAATTCTCCAGGCCAGAACACTGGAGTGGGTGGGTAGCCTTTCCCTTCTCTAGGGGATCCTCCCAACCCAGGAACTGAACCCGGGTCTCTCTCCTTCATTGCAGGCAGATTCTTTACCAGCTGAGCCACCAGGGAAGCCCCAAAAATCACATTTATGGCTTTATTTTTTTTTATTAGTTTTGCCATACAATGACATGATATCGCCATGGGTTTACATATGCTCCCCCTCCAGAACCTCCCTCCCTCCCCCCTCCCCCCCCCCCTCCCTCCTCCCTCCCTCCTCCCTCCCCCTGGGACATCTCAGTGCAGCAGCTCTGAGCATCAACCCTGGGCTGGAGATTGATTACACATATGATAATTAACATGTTTCAATGTCATTCTCCCATATCATCCCACCCTTGCCCTCTTCCACAGAGTCCAGGAGACTGTTCTAAACATCTGCGTTCCTTTTGCTGTCTCGCATGCTGGGTTCTCATTACCGTCTTTCTAGATTCCATATATATGTGTTAGTATACTGTATTGTTGTTTTTCCTTCTGGCTTACTTCACTCTGGATAATGGGCTCCAGTTCCATCCACCTGAGTAGAACTGATTCAAATGAATTTGTTTTTAATGCTGAGTAATATTCCATTGTGCATATGTACCACAGCTTTCTTATCCATTCGTCAGTGGATGGGCATCTAGGTTGCTTCCATGTCCTAGCTATCTCACATTTATGGCTTTAAATCAGTATTATGCGCCCTCTTGAGAAGGGGTCAGAAGCTAGGATGAATTCTAGCGTGAGTGATGGAGCAGATTTAGGCAGGTCTTCCCCCAAGTCCAGCCATGGACAGGTCAGAGAGTCAGGCTGGCTGCCAGGTAACTGGGCAGGAGCGGCCTCCCGGGGACGGACCCTCTGGGACACAAGTGAGCAAAGAGCCGTGGGAAGCCCGCTTCTCCCTCACGCGCCTGGGAGCCACCTGAAAGCCTTTTTGCTCTGAGGACCGCGTTTAAATGTGGCAGGCAGCGCTGTAATTACTGACACCCTGAGGTGACTTCCTGTGTGGAGAAGCATTTGTATAATTTCAGAAATTACCTCTTTTTATTTCTGGTTGCAGAGTTTAGAATTTTAATACCTTCACATTCACATAGAGGCGTAGCAGAGAGGAGCCTGGGATCCTTTTTGTAGGGGACAGCATTTAATGAACATCTGTGCCGGGCCAGACTCCAATTATATATAATCTCCCACACTCCACTGCTTCCTTCATGAAATATATATAATGCCTATTTGATAGGGCTGTCAAGGATTAAGTTAAATGGGATAAAATAATGTAGCCAGGGACACACAGCTGGGAAGAAACAGAACTGGAATCGCCCCCGTGGTCTCCCTGGCTCTCACCTCACAGCCTCTCTGGCTCCCACGCACGGCGTGGCCCTGCTCACGGAAGATGCCAGGTCTTTCTCCCTGCGAACCCTTCATCCATCTTCTGACCTGGGTTTAATTCCACAGCTGATCAGCCTCCAGGCCACTACTCTGCCCCCACGTACACGTTCACCTAAGATCTGCATGGATGCGTGTGTGCTCAGCTGCTTCAGTCGTGTCCAACTCTTTGCTGACCCATGGACTGCAGCCCACCAGGCTCCTCTGTTCATGGGATTCTCCAGGCAAGAGTACTGCAGTGTGTTGCCATGCCCTCCTCCAGAGGATCTTCCTGACCCAGGAATCGCACCAGCGGATCCCACGTCTCCTGCAGTGCAAGCGGATTCTTTCCCACTGGGGAAGACCCACCTAAAACAGTCGCCTTACTAATAAGAGAAGGTGCTGTGCAGTGCACTCCATTATAAACTTCAGAATTCATTCAGCAGGATTCACCACGTCCCTACGAATTGCAGGAACTTTCCTGGGAGCTGGGAGTGCTAGGGGCTCTGCACCCTTGAGCTGACCTTATGGAAGAGGGGAGGAAACAGAGAAATGAACAATCCACAAATAAGAGGAGGAGCTGTCGGGCTGCGCTGCGAGGTATGCAGAGGATGCTGCAGACAGACAACCGACAAAGGCTTCCCCGTAAAGAAGAGACCGGGAGGAGTGTGTTCCTGGCAGAGGGAACAGCTGGTGTGAAAGCCCTAAGATAAGAGTGAGCTTCCGTACCTGAGGACTGCCAGGAGATGGCACGGCGGGAGGGTGTGGGAGAGTCGCCAGGGTGAGGTCGGGGTATCTCAGGGAAAAGGCAGTTCTAACTTTTCTTGTTGGAATTGCTTCTTGGACTTGCTTTCCTTTGCTTTTGTTATTATAATCATACATAATGGCTTGCCTCAGAGGACCCTGCCCCTCTGCCTGACCCTTAAAGAGCCTTTGTTCAGGACCCTGTCTACCTGTGGATGGCAGGAAGGAAGCAATTAACACATCCTGAGGCTTGCCATTTCCGGAGATAGTTACAAGATGAACCACCTTTTTGCTTTGTTTCCTTGCCTTTCCCCATCTCTGTTCTATAAAACAACCTGGCATCCAGACCCCGTAAGGTGGTTATTTGGAGACATTAGTCTGCCATCTTCTTGGTCTGGAGGGATGACCTCCAGGATGAGCAGGAAGCTGCCCCAGGATGAGGGCAGGAGATGAGGAGAAACCACACACCATCAGGATTCACAGCCAAAGGGCAGGAGAGTGGGTTTTATTCTGAGGGCAACCTGAAGCCTAAAGGCGGCCTCGAGCCAGGGAGAAGCACAGGCTGTTTTGCATTCTGTTGTGTGTGTTTATAGCTCTCCGCTGCTGTGTGTGGAGTGGACTGGGGGAGGTCAGGTGAGGAGTGGAAGCAGAGAGCGTGTCTCCCATAGAGGGCAGGTGGTGGCCTGTGCTGGAGGGTGGAGGAAGAGGGGAGAAGAGGGCAGGGGCGGCGTTTGTTCAGGAGAGAACAGGAGATTTGGGCAGCAGGACTTGGTCGACAGAAATAAATGCACAACGAAGAGTTGCGAGTTAAGTTTTCTTTGGGGCATATGAGGACTGCAGCCTGGGAGACAGCACCTCAGATAGAGCTTCGAGAAACTGCTCCAGAGATGGAACAAAGGACAGTATGTGTGCGATCTTGGCAAAGGGAGAGTACATACAATCAAGCACATATTTTTTGTAGAAAGTTTCTGCTGATCTCTTGAAGCTTGTGCTAGTCATGAGAAACAATGGCCACTGTGCGGGATTTTAGTGCTTTCCTAGATCTGAGGAGGTACAAGAATCAGGCTCAGAAACTCAGCTGCTGAGAATATCCATCTGAAGACCTGTCCCTGCCACTTTTCCTGGAGCACAGGGCGCTGCCCTCCACCATTTCTGTGATCCGCCCTGAGCTCCTTTCACGGGCGGTTGAAGGTCAGCAGCTGCAGTGGTGCCTGATTTAATCCTTGCAGAGGGAGGTGGCAAGCACCCACGGCAAGGGCCAACTTGTGGTTGACAAGTTGATGAACTGGGCAGGGGCTGCGGTCACCTGAACCATTTTGTCTCATTAAGCCATCCCCAGCCAGCCCCGAGCACAGCTGCACGGAGCGGGGAACAGATGTCCCCATCCACTCACGGTGCTGTGGCTACGTGACTTCCTCTGACCAGCTGAGTGTCCGTGGAAGTGGCGGGTGCTGAGACTGCAGAGGGCTTAGATGGCACGGCCTTCCCGAGCTCCTGCCTGCACTGTAACTAAAGCACCTCCCAGGGAGCATTTCTCTGCCAACCAGGGACCTTGACGAGAAAACACCGGGACCCTAGCTG
Source organism: Antilocapra americana (assembly GCA_007570785.1). Lineage (NCBI taxonomy): Eukaryota > Metazoa > Chordata > Mammalia > Artiodactyla > Antilocapridae > Antilocapra > Antilocapra americana. The sequence goes on along the minus strand of ML661340.1, from coordinate 11,019,181 downwards.
GGCCCAGTGGAGTGCATCCAAGACCAGCTGAGCCTGGAGGGCTTCCACCCAAATGCTGACCTGTGAGCGAGAAAGGAATGTTTGCAGCCTTCAGCTGTGGGGGCTCCGGGATTCTTTGTTTCCCTGGCAGAAGCTACCTTCCACAGGAATGACTTCAGATGTTTGGATTAGCAACTGTGTAGACAGTGGCTCAGGGCTCCCCAGGTGGCTGCCTTAGGGTTAAAGAACCCGCCGGCCAATGCAGGAAACATAAGAGATGTGGGTTCGACCCCTGGGTCAGGAAGATCCCCTGGAGGCAGGCACAGCCACCCACTCCAGTATCTTGCCTGGAGAATCCCATGGACAGAGAAGCTAGTCTACAGGGTGGCAAAGGTGACTTAGTACACACAGGTGGAGATTCAGCTGACTGACTTGAGGGGTGACGAAGTGAGATATGGACGTGAGAACCAAGAGTCCATTCTAGAACACTTTTTTAAAACAATGTTTCAAGTCCTGTGGCTCTTTCACGGTTTGTCTTTGGCCGCGGTGGTCTTTGCTGCTATTCGGGCCTTTCTCTAGCTGCGGCGAGCAAGCGCCGCTCTCTGGTTGCATTTCGAGGGCTTCCCATCGTGGCGGCTGCTCTTCTCTCCCCTCCAGCTGGGCGGCTTGTGTTCCAGAGCACAGGCTCTAGGGTACAGGCTCAGTACTGGTGGCTCATGGGCTTAGCTGCTCCGAGGTACGAGGGATCCTCTGGACCAGGGATCAGATCCATGTCTCCTGCATTGGCAAGAGGATTCTTTACCACTCAGCCACCAGGGAAGCCCTCAGACACTTTAAACGCACATGGATACCAGCTGTTTTATGGAGGATAAGACACAACTTCTATATTCTTTGGATTTGTCGGAGAATCCAATGATTTCCATTTGAAATTTAATATCCAAGATAAATGTTTATATCCCTTATACTCAGTCTGTTCATTGTCACACACTTTATTCTCTGAAGTTAATTCACATTTATTCAGAAGGAAAGAGCATTTAGAGTTAGAACTGGTTTACCCCCAAGAGATTCCAAAGAGCTGAGAGAGAGAAACGGAATTGGAAGGGTGAAGCCTGCTAACTGTGATCATCTCCTCGTCATCATGTGGTTGAGTGAGACTTCCAGGAGATCAGATGGGGAAGAGACTGCCCTTCAAATCTTTCTGGGTCATCCTCAGAAGTCATAGCCCTGTGGACAACCCACCGTGATGATAGACAAGTGAATCTTTCCAAGCAAGTACAAGCCCTTTTTGTTGATTTTTTTTTTTTCCTGTTTAAATCAAGACAGTCATCTTAAAGATGATGAGGAACAGATTTTTTTTTGGAAATTCTACCAAGATATTTAGCTTACAAGTAATTTAATATCACATTTCATTCATTGACTATCATATTTTCACCTAACTATGTAATCTTCATGATTAACATCTTAATGCTCCCCAATGAATAGACAAACCATAATGTATCCTTTTTTAGTTTATCTTTTGTAATGTAATTTTTCTGGAGAAGGAACTCTCAACTCACTCCAGTATTCTTGCCTGGGAAATTCCATGAACAGAGGAGCCCGGCCAGCTACGGTCCTAGGGGCTACAAAGGGTTGGACACAGCTAGGCAGCTGAGCACATACAATGTAATTTTCCTACCAAAAAACACACATGTTTATGGAAAGTTATTAAATACACATTATTGAGTGAAAAAATCAAGAGATATAAAAGAATATTCTTTGTACGATAATTAAAATGAAGCATAATAAATACTGTATACATAAATAAATATTATATTAAAAAATATCTGGACAAGTTAATGCTAAATTATAAGCAGGGTGTAAACTTAAGGAAGTTTCTATTTTTGCTGTTCATTTTTATATTACTTAAATTCTTTATGATGGATACATAGTTTTTCGGTAATTACAAAAAATAAAGGTACTTACCAGGAAGTAGACTAAATCATTCACATCAGAAAAGCATGAGGGAGCCATTCTGACGCTACAGCGCTGCAGCTAAAATGTCTTGAAATCAGCCTCAAAGAGAAGAACATCATTAGCCAGGCTTTGGGTCCATGAGGTAATGGAGAATCCAGCCCCGGCTCACATTTTACAATCCAGCAGGCCTCCTGACAGCGTAACACACGCTTACTGTGGCTAATTACACTTTAATATGGACACGGTATGAATATTTTGTGACCCTCTATTGTTTCTCTGTGTACGAGTATCTACGGCCTGATTAAGCAAGCTGCAGACCAGAGGCGGGAAAACGCAAGGCTAAAACCGTGTCCCCTTTGTGGCAGAAACCTCGGGCACGTTAAACAAGATCATCAGGGGCCCAGGTCCATGCTGATGCTTTGATCTGAACACAGCGCATGTTGAAAGCAGGGAGTACTAGGCTTCAACTGAAGACTTGCTCACAAGCTCAACTGCATTTTTGTGGGAACGTGTCCCCGGACATAGTGAGTTCCTGAGCCCCGCAGGGTGTGTGTGTGAAGCCACCCCCAGGGAGTGTGCCTGATGGGGTCTGTTCACGCCTCCTGTCCTGTGTGCCACGCTCCTCCCTGACCTGTCCTGCCAGCCCCTCAGCCCTCCTTTACGGGCAGGAAAACTGAGAGGCAAGCCAGATTCAGTTTGGTTTCACAGGGGACAGACTGATCTCAGAGACTCAGCTGTACAACCTTCACCCAAGCTTGCCTGTCCACGCGCTGTCCCATTGCCTTTGGCGTTTGAGCTTGAATGAAACCGAAAGGTCACCAAAAGCGAAAGGTCACCAAAAGCTTCAGGAGAAACAGCTGAATCTCACTGCTGGCTGAGTCAAAAATCTCCAAATTTAGCCCAGATCCCTCTTCGAACACTGATTCATCTGATGCTTGATGCTTCCAGCAAGGCTGGGTGGCTGTTGGAGGTTTGAACAGAATCTCAAACCTTGCAAATGTTTCCCTATTTCAAGCCCTGCCCCTCCTGGGGCTTCTGCTTAATAACAAGATGGAAGTGCTGCTGTTGGACTCGGGCCACCAGCATATTTTGACGGCATCTCCAAGATCAGTGTCGCACTCAGGAGAGCCCATTGTGGGTGCGTGCCAGAGAGTCAGCCTGGAATGGATGCTCTGCAGTTCTGTTTTGTTTTTTTTTTCAACTTTCGGTCTCCCACAAGGCTGTAATCATCTCATGAACTGTTGCTTTAAAAAGGAATCTCTTCTAAGGCTGATTCAAAAAATCGATCTTCTATTTTGGGCTATAACATTTAAAGTTAATATAAACTGGAAGTTTCCTATAACTTTCTCCCCTAGAACATAGACCAACCCAAAGAGGTGTTGCATCAAAGAGTGCCAGAAAGAGCTGGTCACTGTCCACTTCCTCTACCATGGGCCGAACCCCCAGGGCCTCCCGGAGTCTCTGTCAGCTTTGTCATCGTGCACCTGAGCTGCGCTTACCCAGGTGAGATGGAGAAGCCAGGTGTCCACGGCCCCCCCACAGCGTGTGTTCAGTACCACCGCAGGAGCTCAGGACCCTGTTGGCATCACCTGAGGTTCTCAATGAAATACCGACCAGACCCGGATCCACTGTGCCCAGTACTCTGCAGTGATGGTACTGGACAGCCAGGCGAGGACCGCTAATCTGGGGCCCTGAGCCCACGGGGATCTCCCTGTCCCCATCCAACGGTGCCAGGTTTCTCTGGGCCCCGAGCGTCCCCTGGGGGGCGAGGAAGTGGGCGAGTCAGCCAGGAAAGCAGGGAATGGACCTTGGCTTCACAGACTTGGCAACCTCATCAAAGAGACAATGCTTGTAAGAACTAGTCAGAAAACACTGCACAAAATGCCAGGCTGCAGAGTTCAGGGAACTAGAGATGAACACCAGACCTGCAGACCGTGTCACTTGGAGCTCCAGACTCAGGCTCCCTGACCCACTCCGAGCGGGACGGACAAAAAGGTCATTTTCTGTGTCATTCCATTCTTTCAAGCAATGATCAATCCGCATGCTTGAGCCCCCCAGAAAAGGGCCTTTTTCTTTTTGAATTGTCTATAAATTGCCTTCCTCTTTCCCTTCCTTTTGCAGATGCTACTATAACCTCAACTCTTCCTCTGATACCATGAAGCCGGTTTTTCTCTGATGATCCCTTTGCACTGGAGGGATCTTCAACACACGACTGTATTGTCTATAAAGCAGTAGGTTGTATGGTGAGAAATCGTGACCATGAACTATAAAGAATCCCATGAAGTGCCCTGGCTTCCCGAGCTTGCAGCCTGCTCCACACATAGTCTCAGGGGATGAGGACCCACCAGAAGAGGCACGAGGCCCAGGGAGAGGGCAAGGTGGGGACGTCCTGGCTGAAGAAGGGAAGAAGGCTCGTGAGGGTAGCCAGAACAGAGACACTGAGACAGGAGGTGCTTCCTGCCCTGGGAGGGCCTTCAGGCACTCAGCTGGAGTGAGGACAGAAAGGAGATGAAACAGCAGGTGTGTCAGAGGCCTGGTCATCTAAAATCAGCTCTGGTTGGCGAATGGATAAGAAAGCTGTGGTACATATACACAATGGAATATTACTCAGCATTAAGGAAAAATTCATTTGAAGCAGTTCTACTCAGATGGACGAAACTGGAGCCCATTATCCAGAGTGAAGTAAGCCAGAAGCAAAAACAACAATACAGTATATTAACACATATATATGGAATTTAGAAAGACGGTAACAAGAACCCAACATGCAAGACAGCAAAAGGAACGCAGATGTATAGAATAGACTCGTGGACTTTGTGGATGAGGATAAGGGTGGGATGATATGGGAGAATGGCATTGAAACATGTTAATTATCATATGTCTAATCAATCACCAGCCCAGGATTGATGCTCGGGGCTGGTGCAGCGAGATTTCCCGGGGGGAGGGAGGAGGGAGGGAGGAGGGAGGGGGGTTCTGGAGGGGAAGCATATGTAAACCCATGGTGATATCATGGCATTGTATGGCAAAAACAATAAAAGGGAAAAAAAATAAAAAATAAAATAAAATAAAATTTAAACAAAAATAAAAATACACACAGTAAAATAAAAAAAAATAAAATAAAATTAGCTCTGGTTGGGCTCTACCACTTAAAAGCTGGGTGACTTGGGCAAGTCACTTAACCCCAGTTTCCCATTTAAACAGTGAGTATAGTAGCAACTCTCCTTGTTAGATTACTGTCCCAGTTTGGGCTGGTACCACAAAACTAGCACAGACTGGGTGACTTAAACAATCAGCATTTATCTCTCACAGTTCCGGAAGCTGGACGTCCAAGGTCAGGAAGCCTGCAGACCTGGCAGCTGATGAAGGCCAGTGTCCTGGCTGGTAGACAGCTGCTGTCCAGTTGTATCCTCACGTGACCCCTCCATTTCCCCACAAGGGCACTAATCCCATGATGGGGGCCTCACCCTCGTGGCCTCATCTAACTCTTATCGTTTCTTCTTGGGAAGTCCTCACTACCCAAAGCCTCCCACTGGGGCTTACTAGGGTTCCAGTGCAGGCATGTGGGGGAGGACACAGACCTTCAGTTCATAGCTGCTGTTTCGGGGATTAAACGAGATGATCCCTGGACATCATTTCGAAAGTGCCGGGAGCATCCACAGAGCATGTGAATGTTGGATATCAAGCTCAGACCCGGGGGCCCCGAGGATGACAGCCATGGCCAGCCCTGAGCAGGGCCTGGTGTGACGGTTCTGCTCCACCCTCCATTTGCAGAACAGAGTGGCACCAGGGGTAACACCAGGGAGCTCTGACCCACGCTGGACCCTGGGAACTTCCTCAGGTCGTGAAGAAGCAAGATGCGGCAAGAATGAAGGAACAGGCCCCCGACTGGTGTGCGACCCAAGAGGGAGGCGGGACACATGGGAGACCACACGTCCTGTCCAGCCGGTTCCAAGCAGAGGAAGGGGGTTACCCTGGGCCCTTCAGTAGAAAGTTCAGTGCCTGCTGGTCAGGAGAAACCAGGTGTGGCTTGGGAAGCTGGGAAGATGAAGCTGTAGCAGGTGTGGATGCTCCAGGGAGAGAATCTAGAAAGAGGAGGGGGCTGTGCTTAGGCCGGGGAGTCAAGAAGGAGGCTGTCACACTGCAGAGGAGACTGGTTCTGGGGAGGGCCGCTGGGCAACCAAAAGGGAAGCTGGGTTCCATAAGGAGCTCGTGGCCTGCCAGCATCTGTTGCCACCAAGCAGAGCAGGATTCAGGCTGGCTGGCACTTGGAAGGCGCCCAGAGTCCCGTGCTCTGAAAGGGGCACAAGATACAGGGGTTAAAAGAGAGAATCAGTGAGGACGTGAGGGTATCCTCTGATGCTGGCTGCTCTCACAGGCATCTTTGAATGTGCTGTCTCATCTTTGAAATTTTTAACGCCTTCAGTCTGGATGATTTATTCAGTTTGCAAATCTACAGGAGGGACCGTGACTTTGTAGGTCTGTTAGCAACTCTGAACTGCAGACAGGTTGAAATGTGTCAGTTATAGCCAAAATGGTGCCTCGGAAGGACAGGCAAAGCTCCCGGAAGTGAAGAATACCAAGAGCTAGGCTCTGCATGGAGAAACAGACTGCTACCCGGGAACCTGAACTGTGCTGGCCTTCTGCACAGAAGCTGCTAGTTCTGCCAGGTGACACACTGCTCCCTTGCACCTTTTTCTTTTTTTACTTCAGAAACCACATGTGGAATCTCTAAATGTTTTGGCTAATTTTTCAGGAACTGAAAAACTGACATAGTTGACAGATGCATAGATGGACGGATAGAAGGATGAAGGGAAAGATGGACAGATAATGGGTGGAGAGATGAGTGGATGAAATAAGGGTGGATGGAGGAACGGATGGGCGAGGGACCCCTGGGTGGGGATGCAGTCTTGGTAATAAGCCTTCTGACTAAACTGAACGTAAAATGGATAGTAACTTCAGTTTCCCATCTGTGAAATGGCCAAATTTTTATCCACAGCCTTTATCTTTACATGGGCTTCCGTGGTGGCTCAGATGGTAAAGAATCTGCCTGCAATGTGGGAGATCAGTGTTCAATTTCTGGGTTGGGAGAATCCCCTGGAGAAGGGAATGGCTACCCACTCCAGTATTCTTCCCTAAATAATCCCACAGACAGAGGAGCTTGGTGGGCTACAGTTCATGGAGTTGCAAAGAGTTGGACATGACTGAGCAACTAACACACACTTGTTTGGTAAAATCCAGAAAAAGATAAAACTCTAGAGAACTTACTCAAGCAAAACATAACGTCAATAACCTCATTTTTGGCCTTCTTCGGTGGCTCAGTTGGCAAAGAAGCCACCTGCAATGCGGGAGACCTGGGTTTGATCCCTGGCTTGGGAAGATCCCCTGGAGAAAGGAAGACACACAGAGATGACGATGGGCAGAGGGAGACAGAGAGTGATGCGGCCACAAGCCGAGGAACACCTGGAGCCGCCAGGAGCTGGAAGAGGCAGGAAAGTCCGGCCCCAACACCCCTGCAGGGAGCCTGGCCGTGCCAGCCACTGATTTCAGACTTCTGGCCCCAGAACGGTGAGAGAGCACATTACACCTCTGCTGTGGTGAGCCACTACACATGTGGTCATTTGTCATCACCAGCAGGGGAAAGTAACACACACCTACACATCAATGAAATGGAAAAAGGAAGGAAATGACCTGGTGACGCCTGAGCCCCACCCTGCAGCAAACAGGCAGGGCAGGGAGCTGGGGCCAGAGCAGCCGGGTAGTGGCCATTCTCTCTTGAAGCCAAGGTGCCCCTGGGCTTAAGAGCCACGGGGCGAGGGGCTCGCCTGCCCAGTACCCTCCCCTGCACGGCCCTCAGAGAGGGGAGCCGCAAACGCACCAGATCTTAGGGTGCCCGAGGCCCTTCCAAGGCCAGAGGCGTGGACCCGATGTGAGAATGTCAGCCCCGAATGTCATTCTCTCCTGCCTTGTTCAGGCACTTGGGGCAGATGGATGGGTTTAATCAGAGCTGGGATGTTTCCCAGTGAATTACAAAGTGGAGGGAAGAAAGCGAGGGAATCGAGAGACGTTCTAGGGAGTGGTTCTGGGCAGAGCTGGACAAGCGGGGGATGAGGAGGGAGGGGAACTGAATGAATAAACAGATGGCTGTGGAGGGCAGGGGAGCCTGCGTGGAGGAGCAGCAGGCAACAGGCGGCGGGAGGAAGAGGTAGTCAGAGGAGGGGGCCTGCAGGGAGATTGTGAAGGAGGCAAGGATGCTGTGTGTGTGGGGGGGGTGACAGGGTTGGGGTGCGGCTCAGGAGCAGGTGGCCAAGCTGGGGACCTTGGGGCAAAGGCAACCAGAGCTTTGGAAAGGTCAGCAGAGAGACCAAGCAGTTCGTGAATTATCCTCCAGGGGATGACGGCCTAAAAACTATGACTGGAGAGAAACTGGAGGGAACGGGATGATCTGGGAGCCAAAGCTCAGGGGGTGAGGAAGGACATCTGAGTTCAGGCCTGGTGGCACAGTGACATGTGCTTTGGAAGGGCTGCCAGGCTGGAGGGGGGGTGGGGGGAGGTGGGCTGTGGAAGCGGCCGGAGGAGGAAGGAGGACCTGGGCTCCACCGGGGAGCACAGCGAGCGCAAGACAGCATCTCCCTTTCAAGGGCCTCCCTGGAGGATGGCTGGTTTCTGCAAAGGGAGGTTTCCGAGAACAGACTGAACGTACAGCCAGGGTATTTGCACATGGGTCTCTAGAGTTTACTGACAAGAAATACGCCAGTGAGAAGACGGGCACTGCGCTTCAGCCATGGAAATTCTGATACCTGGACAAATGTGTGAAATGGCAAGAGTTGTTGTTCAATCACTCAGTTGTGTTGGACTTTTTGCAGCCTCATGGACTGAAGCACGCCAGGCCTCCCTGTCCTTCAGTATCTCCCAGAGTTTACTCAAACTCATGTTCATTGAGTCAGTGATGCCATCCAGCCATCTCATCCTCTGTTGTCCCCTTCTCCTCCTGCCTTCAACCTTTCCCAGCATCAGGGTCCTTTACAATGAGTCGGCTCTTCACATCAGGTGGCCAAAGTATTCAAGCTTCAACCTTAGTCCTTCCAGTGAATATTCAAGGTTGATCTCCTATAGGATTGACTGGTTTGATCTCCTTGAAGTCCAAGGAGATGGGCGCTGCTCTTTAGCTATGGAAATTCTGATATCTGGACAAATGTGTGAAATGGCAAGAAAGAGGCATCCTCCCAAACTTTCACCCCTGGGAACTCACAGAATAAGTTCCTGTCTCACCTCTGCCTCCTTCAGAGCCTCCCCAGTCATCTTCTCTATAACTCCCTGTTATAGACACAGAATCTGGGTGTTCCAGGGCTGCAGTGAGTCTGTCCCATTGCTGGCACGTTTCCTGGGTCCTTGTTGCGTGACATCAACCAGGGAGGTGGGAGGGGTGAAGACTTCCTCTTCCTCTGTTGGGGGCTGTCTCCCGGGCCTCTTCTCTGCTAGGGTGGGGGCAGGGCCGCCTGGACCCACATTCTCGCTCCAGGAATCTCTTGTTCTGCTTATTTCTGGGCTACTAGAGAGAGAGTGCTGCCCCAGGTGCCTCCTAGGAGGCCAGGACCCTCCTGCTGCCCTGGGATGGAAGCCCTCCCCTTCTTTCCTTCTTGACCCATGGCCACAAGCGGGCTCTCCCCAGTGGAAAGTTCTAGAAGGGGCCTCTGTGCCCAGACAGACACCGCCACTCTGCACGAACTTGAGGGTGTCATTAGGGTGAGACCCCACCCCTCTCTGGAGGCCGAGGTGCCCTGGCTGGTGGGAAGTGAGTGACCTCGGGCTGCAGAGACTCAGGCAACCTCAGATATTAGCTTCCTGCTGCTGCTGTAACGACTTAACCATCGTCTTAGTGGCTTAAAGCAACACCCGTTTATCCCTGGGTTTTGGAGAAGTCCGAAAAGGGCTTCCTGGCTAACATCAATGTGTCGTCAGAGCTGTGTTCCTTTCTGGAGTCTCTGGGAGAAAACCCTCTCTCTGCCCTTGGCAGTGTCTCCGGGCTGCCTGCATTCCTTGGGTTGTGGTGGTTTCCTCCGTCTTCAAAGACAGCAATGGTGCCTCTCTTCACCCCCTCTTCTGTATTCATAGCTTCCTCTCACTCTCTTCTTCTGCGCCCCCTTCCACTTTTAAGGACCCTTGTGGTGACACTGGATCCACTCAGATAATCCAGGATAATCTCCCTGTGTTAAGGTCACCTGATTAGCACACTTGCTGAATTCTGTGACCCAGATTTCCCTTCATCACTCACCTGACGTACGCACAGGTTCAGGGATTGAGATGCGGACAGCTTCAAAGGGCTGTAATTCTGCCTATCACACCTCCGAGGCAGGTCTCCTCCTCTCCAGGTTTGTCTGATTCCTTTAGGTTCCAGATACGGCATGGGAAAGGAGCTTCCCTGGCATCACTGAGATTGAGAGCTTCCCCCTCCAGAGATTGAGAGGCTGTGTACAGAAGTAAACACCACCGTAAATCAGGTCTCTCTCTCTCTCTCTCCTCCTAACTCGTGGTCATACTGTACTGCAGGCAGATTGCAACCAGCTCATGTGCATCCTCAAGGGCAGCAGAAGGAAGAACATCTTTCTGCTTGCTAGAGTTAGTCTCTGAGTTGTGTCTGACTCTTTGCGACCTCATGAACTATAACCCACCAGGCTCCTCCGTCCATGGGATTTCCCAGGCAAGAATACTGGAGTGGGAAGAATACATCTCCAGGGGATCTTTCCAACCCAGGGATCAAACCCAAGTCTCGCACACTGCAGGCAGACTCTACCATTTGAGCCACTTGGAACGGAGCCTTATGTAAGATAATGTAAGACAGGAGGAACATACCTACTTCTTTGTCTTATCTTAATGGACAGAAGTCACGGGTTCCACCTGCATTCAAGGAGAGGAGATTAACAGTGTGACTCACTGAGGGTCTTACAGATGTGTCTACCAGAGTTAGATTCAGACAGATGGATGGATGGATGGAGGGGTGGGTGGGTGGGCAGGTGGATTGGTGGATCAATGGATGGGTGGGTGGATGGATGACTGGGTAGAGACAGAAATGACAGGTAGAAAAATAGATAGGCAGATAGATAAATATGAATCCATTCTAACAAAAAGTAACTGAGAAGGGTTAATGGGCTTCCCAGGTGGTGCAGTGGTAAAGAACCGCCTGCCAATACAGGAGACATGAGGGACGTGGATTTGATCCCTGCGTCAGGAAGATCCCTTGGAGAAGGGAATGGCTACCAACTCTAGTATTCTTGTCTGAAGGATCCCAGGACAGAGGAGCCTGGCGGGCTACGGTCGATGGGGTTGCAAAGAGTCGGACATGACTGAAGCAACTTAGCATGAAAAGACTTAATAACATGTGACATTGGAACTATCAGTAAATAGGAGTGTATCTGTTCCTCAGAGAGCACAAATAAAGCTGACAGGAGGAGGCTGCCGACGACACGACTTGCTGGGCACGGTGTGCTCAGTCACTTCAGTGGTGTCCGGCCCTGTGTGACCCTTGGACTGCAGCCTGCCGATCCAGCATCCAGAGGTGAAGGGAGGGGCAATCTGGGGAAGGACCAGGGTCTCCTCCCCTCAGGGGTTCACAGAGAGGCCGTGGGGATGTGCCATGCTGTCTGCCTGGAAGGATGTCAGCACGCACTCATGGTGGGTCCTCCTGGACCCAGGTCCCTTTCCACGCTGGGTACCAATTACTCTTGGGCTTCGTAACTCCAAAGCCTTGAAATGGATTTCTTCAAAAGTAAAGGAAAAAAATTTAACAAGGTGAGTGTAGAGGGGACATAGCTCAACATCATAAAAGCCACTTCTGACAAACCCACAGCCAACATAATCCTCAAGGGTGAAAAGCTGAAGGTCTTCCCACTAAGACCAGAACAAGACAAGGATGCCCCCTCTCACTACTCTATCGAACACAGGAAGGCCTAGCCATAGCAACCGGCCAAGGACTAGTGCGGTTTCCCGGGGCTCAGTGGTAAAGAACCCGCCAGTCACTGCAGGAGACACGGCTTCGGTCCCTGTCCGGGAAGATCCCACCTGCCGCAGAGCAACCAAGCCGGTGGACAGCGACCATGAGCCCACACATTAGGGCCCGCATTCTGCAACGGGAGGAGCCACGCGGCGAGCGCTGAGCACCGCAACCTAGAGCAGCCCCCCTCGCTGCCGCTGGCAAAGCCGGTGAGGCCACAAAGAGCCAGCTCAGTCATGACAAATAATTGTTTTAGAAAAGAAAGAGAGAAATAAGTGTATCCACCATGGAAGGGAAGAAGCAGACCTGTTTCTTGTTTCCCTCCATCCCACCCCTCTGGGAAGAAGACTCCTCTCTGGATTGACACCTCCCCTCATCTGTGAGGGCGTCTCTGACCCACAGCCTGCCCCCTGCAGACTCTGCATGGATCGGCACTCCTAAACCGTTCCCAACTCTTCAGGAGACCGTGAACGTGCCTCTGGGCTCGGCAGGCTACAAGGCGTCCGAAAGGATGAAAGCACAAGAAATCTCAACTTTCAGGATCTGCCTCTGCAGAGGAGCTGGGGGCCGAGCCCTCAGCAACGTGGGGCTCACTCAGAGGCCAATCTTCCATGTGCGATGCTGGGAGCACGTGTACAAGCCCGTCTATAAATAGCAATTTAGCAATAACTACCAAACATAAAAGTAAGCTCCTGGCATCCAGTCCCATCACTTCATGGCAAATAGATGGTGAAACAGTGGAAACAGTGGCTGACTTTATTTTGAGGGGCTCCAAAATCACGGCAGATGGTGACTGCAGCCATGAAATTAAAAGATGTTTACTCTTTAGAAGGAAAGTTAGGGCCAACCTAGATAGCTTATTAGAAAGCAGAGACATTACTTTGCCAACAAAGGTCCATCTAGTCAAGACTGTGGTTTTTCCAGTGGTCATGTATGGATGTGAGAGTTGGACTACAAAGAAAGCTGAGTGCTGAAGAATTGATGCTTTTGAACTGTGGTGCTGGAGAAGACTCTTGAGAGTCCCTTGGACTGCAAGGAGATCCAACCAGTCCATCCTAAAGGAGATCAGTCCTGGGTGTTCATTGGAAGGGCTGATGTTGAAGCTGAAACTCCAGTACTTTGACCACCTGATAGGGAGAGCTGACTCATTGGAAAAGACCCTGATGCTGGGAAAGATTGAGGGCAGGAGGAGAAGGGGATGACAGAGGATGAGATGGTTGGATGGCATCACCAACTCAATGGACATGGGTTTGGGTGGACTCCGGGAGTTGGTGATGGACAGGGAGGCCTGGCGTGCTGCAGTCCATGGGGTTGCAAAGAGTCAGACATGACTGAGCAACTGAACTGAACTGAACCAAAGCATAAATACACCTGATTCCACCTCAAGAAGGTCCACTCTGATGGTGTGTGATGAAATGAACAACGGGGTGATCTGGGACATTGTCTGCACCAGCAAAGTGGGAAGGACTCCCCAGAGATGGAATGAGCCCCTAGCTGTGTCCCTGTGATGGGGGGCCACCAGCCCATCTGACCAAGCCCTCCAGAGGCCAAGATGGGAGGATCCACAGGGATATTTTAAGTGAGTGAGAAAAGGGGAAAGCTATGCAGTGTGTATGCTATGATCCTATTCGTATCTTTACAGGCATCACCCTGAACGTATGCTTAGACAGTTTCTGGCTTGCCTGGAAAGATACACGCGGTTAATAGAAGGGGGCCAGGGGCTGGGGGCCGGCATGCACTGCTCTGTTTGCATTTTCACCACGGAAAGCAAGCATCCGAAATAGCAGCGTTAAGTGTACTGTCTGCTTTTGCTCCCCGTATAAGATAATATTTGTACAAACAAACGGAAGACTACTGAAGCCTAACAAGAGACGGAAGAGAACCAGGGCGAAATCGATACTGTTTAAGGCCTGTTATATACGGGGGCGGGCTGCCCGGCTCTGTGCTAAGATTTCTGGTTGCACGCTGTGGACAGTGAATGGACGGTTATTAATAACAGCAATGAAAATGCCCTCCTGAAAATGCCGCTCCTGCAGTGTTTCACAGGGGATGAGACACCCCTGAGGACTAGCCACAGGGTCAGGTCACAGCTTCCGGAAAAGGCCCGTCCTGTGTGTTGCTTTCTGCGTCCACTCCATAACTCACCCTCACCCTGGGCCCCAGACGCTCCTCTTGGTTAAACCCGTGGGCAACTGTGGCAACGGCCCCTTGGACACTGATGCTCCAGCCTGTGCCTGCCGGAGCATGAATAAACGCCCTGTGCAAACAGGCTGCCTTCAACTATATGTGTCTGTCCCTAACAGTGCCATGGACAGAGCAGGCCCCCCGAGGGGTGGGCACCAAGAGCGTGTGTGAAAGAGGCCAGGCAGGAGGAAGACCCCTCTCTTCTTCATCCTGAGCACATCGCCCACCTGGTCGCTTTGTGGGAGCACGAGGAGAGGACACGGGGCAGACCTCAGAGCATTTTCAGGAGGAGGAGGGGGAGGAAGGTGGTGGAGGAGGAAGGAGAGGGGAGAAATAGGAAGAGGAGACGGAGGGCTTCGAACTCAGGGACTGTCTGCGCATCCACCACCTCCCACAGCCTCAAGAAGGGATAAGGCAGGAGGACTAGGAAGATCGGAAGAGATGGTCGCGAGTGATAAAAGGCAAAGAAGTTGAGAATAAACTGGGCGTGATGCTCTGAAGAGGCTGATACTGGTATCGAGCCCAGGAAGACAGGACCAGTGTCCTCCTGCCTCCTCGGTCGTCTGCTGCGGCCCTCGCCACCCCCACACTGCAGAAAGCATCAAAGAATCAGTGCTTGCCAGGTTCTTGCAGCTCCAGACCCAGGAATCCTCGCATCTCAGAGGACCAGGGCAGATACCCTTCCTGCCTTCTCACCCATCTCATGTATCTTGGCTGCAGCAGCATCCAGACCCCTGACTTGGGACCCCACAGGCAGGGCAGCGGTGAAGCCAGCAGGGGCAGATGGTGGCGTGGGCCTGGGCAAGGTGTGAACAAGCCACCCACCTGCAGCTCCGGGACAAGAGGAGAAGCGGGCCACCGACGCGCCTCTGCTCCTGAAAACTTATCATCCATAGTGTCACCCAAATTCCCAGAGCGATCCCATGGAAGTGCCCGAGTCCTGGCCCTTCTTGTTTCAAGCTTTGTTTACACAGCAGGGTGTAATGCACCTTCGTAACTAGCACTTTCAGGCTCCTAATGTAACAGAGCCCACTGCTCGCCAGATGATCTAAACCTGAAAACCTCACAGTGCTGCATCTGGGATCCAAACTTGCTTATATGAAAGTTAAAGTTTTAGCCTAAAGTTACCCCATGTGTTACTCAGTGGTGTCCGACTCTTTGAGACCCCAAGGACTGTAGCCCGCCAGGCTCCTCTGTGCATGGGATTTCCCAGGCAAGAACAGTGGAGTAGGAAGACATTTCCTCCTCCAGGAGATCTTCCCAACCCAGGGATCAAACCGGAGTCTCTCGCGTCTTCCACATTGGCAGGAGGGTTCTTTACCACTGAGCCACTGGGGAAGCCTCGGAGAAGGAGAAGCCCTTTAATAACTAAAGGAGATAATATAGAAATCTGTTAAAGAACTATATTTGGTTCAGTTAGTTTCTGCAGAATAACAAGTCAGCTTTCATGTATGTTCCTTTGCCTCACTGTTCCGACCCTTGATCATCCAGCTCAGTGATGAGGTTTATGAGTATCCCACATTCTGGGCTCTATCCTATCAGACAATTCCATTTTCAAGCCATTTTATATCCTAAATGTGACAGAAACGTACACACCAAACTAATAAGTAAAATAAAGAACAAAATTCAAAACCTACATAAATAAGTTACCCCGACAGAGTAAGTTTCTGCAGGGAAGAATCAACGTTAGCACCCAGAATGTGAGGATCCAGGTCACCGTGTGTTCTGAAAGTGTCAGAGTGGGTCCGACCCCCATTTCCAATCCCCTCCTTCCCTGCCTGCCTCTGCGCTAAAGGCTGTGCAAGCTTAGGTGCGCGACCACCTGCCGCCTTTGCTCTTGGCGCAGCCATGAGACACCATTGTGGCCCGTGAGGTGTGGGCAGAAGTCCCCGAGAGACACAGCCCTTCTAGAATAAAACGGCAAAGCCCCCATAGGAGAAATCCTTTTGTCCATCAGCCTTTGCCTTTCCTCTTCTCTATTTAACTCTTCCTGGAATGCAGGCGTGATACCCAGAGGTGCAGCAGCCATCTTGTGATGTGAAGACAAAGCTGCATGCTAAAAAAGGCAAAGGAGGGAAACACATCAGTGTGGGTGGGTCCTGGTTAATGCTTGTGAGGAGCTACAGTTGTTGGGGACAGACAACTTGGAATCACTTGTCACGGGAGAAAAAATAACTCCTATCCTTGTTACTCACTGCTTTTTGAAACGTTCCTAATTCGAAGCCAGACTACACGAAACAGTAAAGGTCAATAATCATTGTAATAAAATAAAATTCTAATAAAATGAATGCAATAAAATTACACTCCACCTCCCATATAGGGCTTCCCTCGTGGCTCAGTGGTAAAGAATCTGCCTACCAGTGCAGGAGACACAGGTTCAATCCCTGGGTCAGAAAGATCTCCTGGAGATGTAAATGGCAACCCACTCCAGTATTCTTGCCTGGGAAATTCCAGGGACAGAGGAGCCTGGTGGGCTACAGTCCATGGGGTCACAAAAGAGTCGGACACAACTTTGCAAGTAAACACCACCACCATATATATATATACGTGATTAGTTTTGATGTATATTTAAATCATCAAGTGAGATAGGTATGTAAAATTGTTTAAAGTATTGCTGATGTTATATAAGATTTATCATCCCTAAAAACCTTCAAAATGTCAAAGGTCATAGGAAAAAAATAAATGCTTCTGGATCATTGTGAAATATTCCAGCCCCAAGGGAACTAACATTTCACAAAAAAATAACTAAATAAATAAATAAAAGAAAGAAAAAGTGGGAAAGATCCCCCTGAAAGAGATTCTGACAGTTCTGCTTATCTCACACTCAAGCACGTTAATCGCTGGGTAACTAGGGAAGCCCAAGAAGCCAGTCCCCAAGCAGAAGCAGACTGGTCAAGTGCGGAGTGGAACAGGGGCCGGGATGGGAGAGAAAGCAAAGAGAAGCAAAGCCGTGGAACCTGAGCGCCCGCGGAGCCCCAGCTGCAGCCGGGAAGGGGAGGGGCGCACCCACGGATCTGAGGCTCCGCTGATTTCTCACTCTGCACCAGACGCTGCTATAAATAAGGCCGGGGCATGTATTCCACCAGTGCAGTCCTTGTTTCCTCAGTCTGTGCACGCTCAGCTGCTGAGCGAGCCACCCCCTTCTGCCGCGTTACCCTACTGTCTCCACCATAGAAACAGCCAGAACACTGCTCTCGTGAGCCGCATGGCCTGCACCCACTTCAAGGCCAGCCCAGGCTGTCCACCTCCCGTCTTGGACTTCCTGTCTTGGAAGGAGAAGTTTAAAAGAAAGGAAGAAGCAAACGGCTGGGCGCGGGCACCTCCAAGCCTGTCTAAGCAGGGAGCTGTCTTAATATCACCAGCCTCCTCCTCATCACCTCTCCCCCACCACACACTCACCCCCTCAGCCAGCGCTGAGCATCCTGGTGGGTGGACTGTTCAGAGGCAAAAACTCAGACAGTCGCTCCAGGAGCCAACACAGTTAGGCTCAGGAAAATTAAGAGACAAGTAATGGAAGAAAGCAGCTCTTTACTGTCTGATCACGATTGATTGACTGAGTGCCTAAAATGCCCTGAGCACCGTGCAGAGGGACCATGTGCCTTGGTCGGTTCCCAGCAGCCTTGACCGGGGACCGCAGACGGGCAGTTTCACGGCAGACATACGGTCTTCACAGCCCTGGAGGCTGGACAGCTGAGATCAGGTGCCTGCGCGCAGCTGGTGCTGGGGGAAACCCTCCGTCGATGCTGACCTGAGCAGCTCACAGCAGAGGGGTGCCTCAGTCACCGCGGGGGAGGGCGCCACGTGGCTGGGGTGGACACAGGGGGAAACCACGGGGTCTCGGATGCGGCAGACGCTGCAGCTAAAGGCGGCCTTTGAATCTAATCCCACGTGGCCAGCCTGTTTTCAAAATGAAGTGGACCTGTGCATGGTCTTTCTTGGTGTTCAGGGCACTTTGTTGCTGCTGTTTAACGCTAAGCTGTGTCCGACTCTTGGACATCACGTGGGCTGTGGCCCACCAGACTCCTCTGTCCATGGGAAATCCGAGCAAGAAGACTGGAGTGGGCTGCCATTTCCTTCTTCAGGGGATCCTCCTGACCCAGGGATCGAACCTGCGGCCCCGTGCACGGCAAGAGGATTCTTTACCCTCTGAGCCTCCAGGAAAGCCTGTTCATAGCACACTTACCCACCCGCCCCCCCAAAAAAACTACAGTTCTTTTTAAATGCTTGGTTTTGAACCTGTGCCCCTACAGATGACTCGCAGAGCTTGTGTGTGATGAGCTCCGAGGAGAAGCCTCACCCGCCCGCTCAGAAGCCCCAGACAACCCGCACTGCCCGGGCCAGGCCCGTCACACAAGGTCGTGCGGCGCTGACCCCCCTCCTCCCCTCTCAGAGCGCAGTGGCAGCGTCCTCCCGCGCAGCCGCAGCCTCGGAGACACAGAGGCCCTTCAGGAACCTCCCTCCCCTGCCTGCCCCCTGCAGCTCCTGCAGCCCGCTTGTCAGGCACACAGGCGCTGCCAGCTGTGTGAGTGCGCGCACATGTGTCTCTGAGTCTATGTGTGTGTGTGTGGATGCGTGTTTGTGTTTGTGTGTGTCTGTGTGTCTGTATGTGCATATGTGTATGTGTCTGTGTATGTGTGTGTGTCTGGGTGTGTGTGCATGTATATATGTGTATGTGTATGAGTGTGGGTATGTGTGTATGAGTATGTGTGTGCATATGTGTGTGTGGGTGTGTATAT
>ML661340.1:10958190-11000334 GCA_007570785.1 Antilocapra americana | reverse complement strand
TGCATGTGTATGAGTGTGTGGGGGTATGTGTGTGTGTGTGTATGCATATGAGTGTGTCTGTGTATGCTTGCACACGTATGTGTCTGTATGTGTGTATGTGTATGTGTATGTACGTGTATCTATGTGTGTGGGGGTGGGTGTGTGCATGTGTATGAGTGTGTGTGTGTCAAGGCTATCTGCAGGGATCCTCCTCTCTTTGCTTCGTAACTTGCACTGTCAGCCACAGCATTTCTTCCTTATCGCCAAGCCAAAGGCCTGTGACTACTGTTTTCTTTTTATAACGTTTAACTTTCTCCTTTCAAAAAGCAGAAAAGGCTCTTACGGGACAAGGGAGAAGAGAAAGGCTGCTTGTCTCTCCATGGACACATGGTATTGTAGGGTCTCGCCAGCCCCAGATCTTAGACTCTGCCCTCCTGACAGGCCTCTGCTGGGAAGAGGGACGCGGACATTTACCGGGGTGGGGGCTTTGGGAGGCGGGGGGCATGCGGCCGGGCTCTGGGTGGTCTGGGTGGGAGCAAGGACACGGCAGCTCCCGAGTCAGCACAGCCAGGGCCTCGAGCGCCAGATGTGGCTTACCTAGTGGAGTGGCGGGTGGAAAACGGCGGCCGGCCTGCACAGCCATCTCTCAGACTCTGCAAATGCGATTTAGAAAGAGTCTTTCCCAATGTAGGTAAGAATCCTCAGGTGAGCCCATCCGGGACTTTCCAATGACAAACGTCATTGTAAGAGGCAGAGAGGGACCTCCCTGGCAATCCAGGGGTTAAGACTTCACCTTTTAATGCAGGGGTGCAAGTTCGATCCCTGGTTGGGGAACTAAGATCCCACTTGCTTTGCAGACAGAAAAGAAAAACATAAAGCAGGAGCAACATTGTTAACAAATTCAAAAGATTTTTTTTTAAAGGAGAGAGACACACACAGAGAAGGTGGCAATGCGAAGGCAGAGGCAGAGACTGGAGTGATGTGACCCGGAGCCTCCAAACCCGGAAAATCAGGAAGGACCCTCCCCTGGAGCCCCTGGAGACCGTGGCCCTGCCACCTCCTTTTCTGACTTCCGGAAATCAGGTGCAGGCCTTGCTCCCCTGCCATTAGCCGGGTGACCTGAGAGGATCGCCTGCCTCTCTGTGCCTCAGCTTCCTTGCCTGTAAACTACCCCACGGGCTTCCTTGGGGACTTGGTCAACAGTGAGCTTGACCTGGGTCTGACACACAAGTGACAGCATGGCACACTCACAGCACGCAGAGTCATTATGCCGGCGCTCACTGACCGGCCTAGACGTTCATGGTACGCTGTTTAAGAAAACACCAAGTTACTAACTCACGCGTACAGGAATAACTCCACATCTAGCTATTCATCCGTGTGCATGTTTGTAGGAAAAATGTCTAGATGGATCAAAGGCACAATATTAACAACAGTCAGGACAGCAAAGCTGGGTGATTTTCTTGGCTGTATTTTTCTGAGTTTCCCATAATGAACACATCTGATTGTCTACTCAAACACAGGAAGGGCATCCATTCTACTTCTGCATAAAGTCAGGGCTTCATATTAGTTTTCTTCACTTTCTTAACTGCAGAGGTTAGATGGCTTAGGTGATCGATCGTTAAAATAATCTATCCAAGTCATTGATTTAAAGCTCAGGCCTCAGGATCCACACCTTGGTGCCGCAATGGTTGAAAGCCACTGGTATTTCAGGCTGGTTGGTTGGATGATCAGGGTGTAGGGGAAGTGGGCAGAGGGGAGATTTAAAAATCAAAGGAGAAGTTTGCAACTGACTAGGTGTCAGGGAGGAGTAGGGGTGATGGGAAGAGAGGCAGCCCTTCAGGATGGTTGCCACCAGGACAAGGTGAGTCTTTGGTGTTCTAACTGATACCACAGGAGGGGTCCTGCGACCCGGGGGGGTGAGGGGCGCGAGGTCAGGGTGCACATCCTGAGTCTGGGATGCGCTCCTGCAGCTTCCAGGGAAAGCTAAAGGCCATAGGCAGTTACGCCCCACACGCCACCTTCACGGTGAGTCTGCAGGAAGGCCGCCTGCTGACCCTGGTGTGCCTTCCGAGCCTGGATTGCTTGGTCACCCCAAAGAGGACTTGACCTGGTGGGCACATGCAGAGAACGCCAACACCAGGCACGGGGCGAATTGGAGGTTGGCCCGTGAGACGTGCCGAGTCCCAAGGCTGCCCACCACGGCCCAAAGGTGGACTGAAAAGGAGATGAGCAACCACTCCGCAGGGACTCCTGCTACCCAAGCCCTGCCCCACGGGGCCGGGGTCAGCGGACCCCCACCGTCACTGATGCTCGACAAGCATCTCCATCCATCCTCTCAAGGACCCACAGTAAGTGGCCAAAGGTGGCCTGATTCTCGGGCCCAGGGCGGGCACCACAGCCCCCTTTGCCAGCCGCATCCTGCGAGTCCCGGAACCCAGCCGCGAATCGAGGACGCCTGCGGACCTACTGGGCAGCCAGAGGGGCGCAGCCTGGGGTGCGAGGCTGGGGAGGGAAGCCCACGTCCAGACCGTGCGATGCTTCCAGAGGTCGAGGGTCTACTGCGGTCGGGTCACTGGGCCAAGTGCAGAGGAGAGCCGTCGACCGGGTCAGCGGCACCGTGCGGGTCAGAACCCGCGCTGGACAGGCGGGCTGCTGCGGTCACACGCACTCTCTACGTGCCTGCTGTGAGCCTGGGTGGCGGGACCCTTGCCGCTCAGGGCCGTGACAGGGTACCATCCCTGCCGCTCGGGGGCTGTGCTGGGGACCGGGTGGGCTCATGGGAGCTGGGCCTCCCGCTGCCTGCAGGCAGCTGCCAGGGCATCCAGAGGCGGCGGGTCTGGGCCTACCGGACGGGCAGGCGTCATCCAGCTGAAACCAAGTCGGGTTTCAGGGGAGGACGAACCACTGAAGAGGAGGTACTCACTTCCTTTAGAGGCCGGCCGCGACTCCGCCAACACAAGACCCTCAGGGAGCGCGGGCACACAGGAGCCCCGGTGCCAGAGCAAGGCGCAGCCGAGAGCCACCAGCTGGACTCTGACGCCTTCCCTCGGCCACGCCCAGCCTCTCCTGACACTGCAGCCTGCACCACGCCCACCCCAGACTGAAGTTCCCAGCTGTGGGTCTCGATCCTGGGGGTCCGGAGTCACTGGGGGCAGGAAACCACCAAGGCAGTTCTGGGGGCCCCAGCCCAGAGCCCCCGACCCAATAGGTCCACCTTCCCAATAAACGAGTCCAGGCGTTCCGGGGCAGGTGGTCTGTGAGACCCTCGAGAACCAATGCCCCGGGCCAGCGACTCTGAGTCAGCCCACGGATGCAGCCACAGCATCGCCCGAGTTTAGCAGCCACAGCGCCTCCCGCGGCCTGCCCGGGCCTGTGGGGTCAGCGGGCACAGTAACCCCAGGCAGCCCGGCAGCCCCTCCCAGGCTGACACGTGGGACCCCAGGGCAGTGGTGAGGGAACGCTCCTGAGCTGTGTCACTACACCCGCGAGCCCCCGTGAGACAGGCTGCCGGGAATCGAATCCTGCCTTCTCCTTTTGCGTCTCCTGTTCAAATGCCCACAGGACACATTTCACCAATATTCCTCACACTCGAGCGAAGTGCTCATGGCTTACAAGGCACACAGTACTAACTTATAAAAATGTTACAGAAACAATTCCACAGAGCAAGGAAGCAGACTTTATTATGCTAGACAAACTGAAGTCCTTGGAACCACAGTTCCACTGAACACATTCGTTATGCACAGTACTCAAAAATATACAATTTAAAGTACTTAAAACCAACTTAAAGTACTTCTCATATTAAACCAATTCCCCCCCTTTTTTTTCAGTTTTGACATTAAAAAAAAAAAGGAACAGAAAGAGTACATTAAAAGAAAACTGTCAGCGAGGGTTTTTAAAAACTCTCGGTTTACCTATCACGTTATTTCCAAGGCCGCTTGGCCGTGGAGAGTCACATGCGCTTGAAGCTGTGTGATCACCAGCTGTCTGAGGGGTGAGGACCACACGGGGCGCCGGGGGAGGGCAGCCGGTGGCACGGCCCAAGGGCCCTCAGGCCTCGTCCTGGGGGGCCGCGACAGGGACAAGGGGACGGACGAGGAGCTCAGCCACAGCGGCCTGAGGGCCACACCAACTCTGCAGGCGAGGAGGGTCTTCAGACGGCGGGTGCAGTTAGGAAGGAGGGTGGTCCTCCCCTCGGATGCTTCGGTACTTAGCCATGTCTTCTGGAAACACTTTAGAAAGTTCTTGAATCAACAGGCTTTTAAATTTCTAAGGAGGAAAAACATACACCGTCAGCATGCTTTTGCTGGGGACCCACCACCTGAGTTAAAGCCGACACCCGCCGAGCCTCAAGCTCAGGAGAGACTGTACCCTCCTGGCGCCGTGTGCTCAGCCCCCGGGAGGTGACACCAGCCCCAGGGCAGTGGGCAACTGCTCGATACTGCAGCGGGTACGGCGGCTCAGGTACAGCAGAGCTGCCTGGAGGGTTCATTCAAGTCGCCCTCCTGCCTCGGACGACAAAGAGCCAGCCGCCCTGGTGAGAGGGTTTCGGCACACGGCACAGGAACTTTCACGTATCTGAGCAATCATTAACTCCAACCGCAGCAAGGCCACTGTGTGCACACAGCTCAAGCCTTCGGAGTACCCGGAAGCCTGTCTTCCCCAAACGCTGTGGCTCCTTGGGCCTTTGTATCAGCCCATTTGTCCCAATCCGACCTCAGACGCAGCTAATACAGCCAACACCTCAAACCCTCTTCACACAGCGAGCTGTACAATAAAGCCGCACTGCAGAGATGAACAAACGGGCCTGCTACGTCAGGAAGACACCCTCAAAGGAGGCTGCACACCAACGCTCCAGAAAGCATCGAAGACAGAGCTTGAGCAGGTGGCAGCATGCGGCCCACCGGGCACACGAGCTGTCCCGGGACGTGTTCGCGGTGACACGAAATGACACCAAGAGGCAAGAGAAAGGACACAGACCGTCGCTAGCGTCACTGCTGGCAGCAGAGTGACCTCGGGCCAACGCGGGGAGGACAGCAGCGCGGGGTCCTGGGAGCGCACCCCCAGGGGCCGGGACCCTGTTCCTGCAGTTGTGGCCCTTGCTGGACGACACAGCTCGGCCACACAGCAGTCCAAACCTCCCCAGCTGGCTCCCCACCAAAGCGATCATGTCCTGGAGGTGACGCCCGGTTCAAGAGCAGCTCGGACTCCAGCTGACAAAACAGAAAGGGGGCTGACATGGTGCAGCCACCCCCGGACAGGGCCCCACCCTGAGCACAGGACGGCCGTCACTGCAGTCCCCACGCGGCTGTCCCGCAGCACGTCAGACAAACACAGCACTCAGGGGGCAGCAGCAATGCAAGCCTCCTGCTCCTGGTCTGCTGGGGCTCAGGCCGCGGCAGACACGGAGCAGGGACAGAGAAGGCCGGCCCGCGAGACCTCTCCAAGGGGGAGATGCTGACCCCAGAGGGTGGGCAGGGCACAGAGGACTGCGGGGGTCCCAGCAGAGGAGACGGCAGGGGAGTGGCCAGGGAGGAGGGGCTCGAGGTCACTGAGGCCGGGCCAGGATGAAGACCGGGTGGAGGCAGGGGGCTTCCCTGTCGGAGGCCAACGGGAAGGGCTGGCAACGCCCACCGCACGATGTGACTCACAGGGGAGTCAGGGTAAGGAAACAATTCCAGACATCATGCTCAAGATGCAGCTCTCTAGACTTCATCAAGACCAAGAAACACGGAAAGAGCAGGGTCTCCATGGAGAGCAGGGAATCGGGTACAGGGCACATAGTCGGCCGCGGGAGAGGATCCCTGAGGAGAGGAGGAAGGTGCACAAGCCTCCAGGCCCACGACCTGCAGGGGCAGGGACGGGCCTGACTGAAGGACGCAGACTGCACCCCGGGGCAGGCCGGAGACCCTCAAACCTTACAAACAAACAGCAGGGTACGTCAACGGCCGCTACACTGCAACGCCACCGGGTCTGCCCTGAAAGACGGCCACGACCTTACGTTTCTTTATGCGACGACAAGGCTCCTTGGCACTTAATTTTATTACCTATTTCCTTGGAAGGAAGGCTCTGACAAACCTAGATGGCAAATTAAAAAGCAGAGACCTCACTCTGCCTACAAAGGTCCATATACAGTCAAAGCTATGGTTTTTCCAGTAGTCATGTACGGGTGTGAAAGCTGGACCATAAAGAAAGCTGAGCGCCACAGACACTTTTGAACTGTGGTGCTGGAGAAGACTCTTGAGAGTCCCTTGGACGGCAAGGAGATCCAATCATTCAAATCCAACCATTCTAAGGGAGATCGTTCCTGGGTGTTCATTGGAAGGACTGATGCTGAAGCTGAAGCTCCAATCCTTTGGCCACCTGATGTGAAGAGCTGACTCACTGGAAAAGACCCTGATGCTGGGAAAGACTGAGGGCAAAAGGAGAAGAAAGCGGCAGATGATGAGATGGTTGGATGGCATCACCGACTCAATGGACAGGAGTCTGAGCAAACTCAAGGAGAGAGTGGAGGACAGGGAAGCCTGGCGTGCTGCGATCCATGGGGTCGCAACGAGTCAGACAGGACTTAGTGACTAAACAGCAACTGAGCAACAACCTGTTACACAATTCAGAAGTCTCCAACCATGTAACACAGTCAAATAGCTGATGTCTCACAAAGTCTATCAGCCAAAGTTGCTTTGTGAGCACTTCTTGATGTTCTAACGTCACTTTCCATTTATAAGAACCTTACCTTCATTGTGTCGATCTTGCCTTTAACTTGCTCATTCTTAGCCAGAGCCCTCTCCAGGCACTCCTTGGTGTAGAGCTGGGGGTTTCGACCTTGATCTATGTATCTGGAAACAAGAAACACCGCCGTTCACATCCTCACGGCTGACACCTCCTCTCATAGTTTCCTTACGGGGGAAGACAACAGCAGCGACTTGTAGCCTCACACGGTCGGTTGAGAGGGTGTCTGGGAACTGGGCAAGTTAGGGCTCCTTCGTTTCACACGCAAAAGGGCCTCACTCTCTTGTTACCTCTAACCACATGAATAACTCACAGAGTCAAGCGACGGTCTGTTACA
Source organism: Antilocapra americana (assembly GCA_007570785.1). Taxonomy (NCBI): domain Eukaryota; kingdom Metazoa; phylum Chordata; class Mammalia; order Artiodactyla; family Antilocapridae; genus Antilocapra; species Antilocapra americana. The sequence continues at coordinate 10,993,292 of ML661340.1, read as the reverse complement.
AACCAAGCTAGCTCCATGGCCACATCAGTTCACACATTTTCCGGCATTTGTGTTTTTCAAAAGGTTTCACCACCTTTCCATGCTCATGACTGCCTGTACAGTCAGGCAGCTCTTGACAAGAGAGAACCAAAGGTGAACCAGAGCCCCGGGCCTGGGCATCACAGGGAGCCTGCCAAGAAGCAGCCATGCTCCGGCGCACCCCTCCTGGAGGGTGAGGGAGGGGAGAGCCCCGAGCTGGAGAGTGGCCTTGCCCGTCCCGAGGTGAGTTCACGGACTGGAGAGACACAGGGCTGGTACACTATTATCTTTTTTAACTTTTTATTTTGTACTGGGGTATGGCCAGTGGGTATGAGCAGTATAGGGCATGAGCTTCCCTGGTGGCTCAGACAGTAAAGGATTTGCCTGCGATGCAGGAGACCCGGGTTCAATCCCTGGGTCAGGAAGATCCCCAAGGGGGTCTCAGCCGGCCCTGCGGCCCCCCAGCTCTGGCTGTGGCTGCGATGGCAGAGGCCTCGCCATGCCCGCCACTTCAGGGGTCTCTCTCTCATCTACTCTACTTCAGAAGCCGGGAGTGGTCCTCGGCATCCATCAATCTGTTCATCCCACACACTCAGGGCCAGAAGGCTCTGATGAGGACTCTTCCAGGAAGGGGAATCAGGCTCCACCTTCCCGCGCGTCACCTGCAGGAGTCTAGAGCCGTAAGGCGCGCCCCTGGGCACGCGCGCCCCTCAACCCTCAGGACAGGACAGAGCTGAGACCGTGAGAAGTGCGGCCTGTGTGTCACGGTGCACAGCTGCTGAGCTGCGCTGTGACTAGGGCTTAACCTCTGACATCTGGGGATGTATAATGACAACTCTTCCCTTTACTGTGCAAGGAACTCTAGTCAGGTACATCTGCAGTTTTACTGGAGAAAGCCCCAGAATTCTCTTGCTGCTCCAAGCCAGCTCTGGGAAGAAGGCTGCTTAGCCCCGAGAACTGGCCCTGGTCAAGGACACACAAGTCCAGGATTTCTAAACTAAAAACAGAGTTGCCATATCATTCAGCAATCCCACTCCTGGGCATATATCCAGACAAAACTAAAATTCAAAAAGATACATGCAGCCCTGTGTTTACAGCAGCACTATTTGTAATAGCCAAGATATGGAAACAAAGTAAGTGTCCACCAACAGAAAAATGGATAAAGGAGGTGTGGTGAGTATATACGTATGAATACATACACATATATGTATACATATATGTACACATATGGCTAAATACTCCTCTGCCTTAAAAAGGGGGGGAAAAACGCCATTTGCAGCAACATGGATGGACCCAGAGATGATCACACTAAGCAAAGTCAGAAACACCAAGACAAATACAATATGCTATTCCTTATACGTGGATTCCAAAACACAGCACAAATGATCATATCTCTGAAACAGAAACAGACTCACGACATAGGAAACAGACCTGTGGTTGCCAAGGGGGAAGAAGAGGGTGGGAAAGGGAGGGCCGGGAGCGTGAGATCAGCAGAGGCAAAGGAGTCTATGCGAGATCCTACTAGTACAGCAACATCCTACTGCACAGCACAGGGAACTATATTCTGTACCCTGTGACAAATCGTAACGGAAAAGAACATGAAAAAAATACATATATAACTGAATCACTTTGCTATACAGAAGAAATTTACACAATATTGTAAATCAACTATACTTCAATAAAATAAAACTTTAACAAGCACAGAATTTTAGTCTCAGCTCAGACACCAACCGGCTAAAGAGCCAATGCAGTTCACTCACCTGTGAAGTCAGTGTGCTGAAGCCTGGATTAATAAAACCTCTTAAAAAGCTCATTTCCCAGAGGCGCTCTCCAGGCCATGGCTATGCCCAGGTGCAGGTAACTCTCTTGCAGGAGACAGTCAACATCCTTCCCAAACATCCCTGTCTGAAGAACTTTTTTTCTTTTTTTCAATAAAGCACATATTACCACCTCCTAGAACTATTACTGCCGGGGCAGTCTGGGAGACACAGACCAAATTTGTACTTCTTGGGTTGTTTCTGCCTTTAAATTTTTTTTTTTTTTTAATTTATAATATAGCCACATAAGACTTTCTCCTTCTCAAGGAAAAAAAAAAGAAGTCAAGAAGTCATGGGGCTGACCTTTCATCTAAGTAGCATCTTGAGAGTCTATGATGCCTTTCAAATATTTAAAGAGCCTTTAATCACCTGTAACTCTTTTTCAACAATACTATACTGAGATCTTTTCTCTTTAATTGTTTAGTTCCATTAGAATAGAAGCTCCATAAAGGCAGGTATTTTTGTCTGCTTTTTTCCCTGGCATATGCCCAGCACCCAGATCATCCCTGCCACACAGCAGACACTTAAACACTGGGGGTCAAGGAAAAGTGTTAGTTGCTCAGTCGTGTCTGACTCTTTGCGACCGCATGGACTGTAGCCCACCAGGCTTCTCTCTCCGTGGAATTCTCCAGGCAAGAATACTGGAATGGGTTGCCATTCCCTTCTCCAGGGGATCTTCCCGACCCAAGAGCTGAATCCAGGTCTCCTTCATCACAGGCAAATTCTTTACCGTCTGAGCCACCAGGGAAGCCCTATGATAAGGCAATCACTACAGGAAAACCAAACAAGAACCAGAATATCAAGAACGGTACTTACTCAAATACTTCTAAAGGGACCGTGATATCGTGAAGCTGCTGTCTGCATTTATCAATATCCTGTAAGCCAGTAACAATAAAATTCCTGGGGGAGAAGCAAAAGCAGAGAACATCAGGTTAGTTTAGGTGACCACACTGGGCACCCCCCACACCAAGCCAAGGAGGGCTCCAGAAGCCTGTTCCTCACACAGGAACAGGTGACGCGCAGCTCTCAGCTCTTTGGTTAGCTCAGGATTCCCCGGGAAGCTCTGCAGTTATACAATATGCTCACATAGCCCTTGATTTTCTTTTTGAACAAGGAACTACCAATACTGAAGAGGTCAGAAACCAACAGGAATAAGGGCGGGAGCCTCCGAGATTGTGTGTGCCATTTGAGACAACAAGGGAGGTGGGGGCGGGGGGCGCAGCGGACGAGCCTTCAAGAGTCGAGCCTCAGAGTCCGGGGGAAGAGGGCCACCAGGCCTGCTTTAATTCCAGTTCGGCCTGGGAGCCTTCCTAGGACACCGGGCTGGTCCCGCGGCGCTGGTACGAAGGTGGGGCTGCAAACGCGCCCGTTACGTTTGAACCCCCATGAAGTGCGAGCCCGGCCAGCGGCACTCGACCCCGCCCTCGGTCCACCGCGGGGCCCAGCACCGGGGCCCGCGCGAGGCTGCCGCCAGAAACACGGACTCGAGAGCGTCCGCGGCCCCTCTCCGCCCCGCAGCCAGCGTCCCGCGACCCCTCCAGAAACGGAACCTGCCGCCCGGCCCCGACGACGGACGGGCCCCGCGGCCGCGCCCGGCCCCCGCGCCCGCCCGGCCCCCGCGGCCGCGCCCGCCCGCCGCTCACAGCTTCTGGTTGAGCCCCGCCTGGCTGCTGGGCTGGAAGTCGCTGACGATGATGCCGAGCTGCCGGATGTTCTCCACGAACTTCTCCAGGTGCTCCTCCAGGTGGTCGAACTTCTCCGCCATCGCCGCGCCGCCGCCGCTCGAGCGCGGGCGCGGTCCGGCCCCGCCGCTTCCTGCTTCCGGCCGCGCCCGCCGCCACTTCCGCTTCCTCTGGGGGCCGGATGGGGCGGGGCTTGGGTGGAGGGCGGTGCCTCCGGGGCGGAGCTTGGTCGCGGGGCGGGGCGTGACAGCGGGGCGGGGCCTCGGAGGGGCCGGGTCAGCCCGGTCCCGCCCAGCATCCCGAGGCCCGCCAGGTGAGCGGCGCGTGGCAGGTGCAGGTCCGCGGGACCCGCAGGCGTGGCTGAGGGACGCAGACCCCGCGGTGGGGACCCCTGGGCTCCCGCTCTGTCTCCCCCGGCCCTGCGCAAGTTCGCTAGCCTCTGAGCCTCTGTTCTCATCCCTAAAATCGGGATAAACCGTTACCTGAGGTCTATTAGAAGAGAAAATGTCGAGAAGGCTGAAGCCAGCAGGCCGTACTTGGAAAGAGTAGCTTTACTCCACGATGAAAAGACTGTTTTTTTTTTTCCCTAATATTCAAATTACAGGTGGCGGTGGTTTAGCCGCTCAGTCGTGTCCGACTTTTGTGACCCCTTGGACTGTAGCCCACCAGGCTTCTCTGTCCATGCGATTCTCCAGGCAAGAATTCTGGATCAGGTTGCCATTGCCTTCTCCAGGGGGATCTTCCCCACCGAGGGATTGAACCCAGGCCTCCTGCATTGCAGGCAGATTCTTTACTGACTACAGTACAAATTACAGGTACTCTTTGTAAATAATTTAAAGCTTTCATTAGTTTTCTTTATGCTTTCATGAGAAGCTAGAAGACAAACAGCAAAGAAAAGCTGATTGTTGAAAAGATGAGTCAAATAGACATACTTCTGCAAGTCCATCAGGACAGCAGAGAGAAAATAAATAATATTATAGATGAATGAGGGAACATAAATCAGTAACAGTGACACCTGTATTCATATTTTGAAAACTTGAGGAATGTGGACAATTTTCTAGGAAACTCCCAAAAGTTAACCTAAAAATAAAAACCTGCAATTGGAATAGATCTTAACCTTTCAAAAAACTGGCCCAGGAGACAAAAATCTCAAAGAAACCAAAGACATCAAGCTCTGACTGTTTTTAACACTAATTTGTTTTTGTTTTTTTTTATCATGTATCAAGTTCCTGTTCAGTCCGGTTGGACTCTTTGCAACCCCCTGGACTGCAGCCCACCAGGCTCCTCTGTCCATGAGGCTCTCCAGGCAAGAATAATGGAGTGGGCTGCCATTTCCTCCTCTGGGGATCTTCCTGACCCCAGGACTGAATCTATGTCTCCTGTGTCTCCTGCATTGCAGGCGGATTCTTTACCCATTGAACCATCAGGAAAAGAATTTCAATCTTAGATGTTTTCAGAGACTAGAAAAAGAAGAAATACATTCCAGCTCAGTTTTAAAGAGTTATATAACTGTGATAGGAAATGCAGACAAGGGCAGTCCAAAAAAAGGAAGAAAATATGGGCCAATCTTCCTTCTGAAAGCAGATGTAAAAGTCACAAATAAAATATTAGCAAATTGAATCAATTATCCTGTATGAACTACCAACTGCTACATAAACAAGCCTCTTCAAAATTTAGTGACTCAAAGCAACTATCTCCCTTTATTTTGCTCACAAATTTGAAATGTGGACTGTGCATGACATTCATGGCTTGCCCCCTGCTGCATGTCACACTGGCTGGATGGCTTGGCTGGGTCTGGGGGATCTGCTTTCAAGAGGCCTCACTTACATAGCCATCATGTTGATGATGGATGTTAGCTGGGAGCCCAGCGAGACTGTAGGCTAGAAACCACAGACCCCCTCTGCATAAGTCTCTGAAGAGGGGCATTTTTGCTTCATGGTAGCTGGGTTCCAGGAACACATAGCTCAAGAGAAGTGCCTTTTATGGCCTTTCCTCCAGAGTCCGAGAATATCTCTCCCACCATCACCGTGACACAGATGGATTCCCAGGGAGGGAACAAAACCCCAGTCTCTCAATGGAAGAAATAAGAAGTCAGTTGTTGGAAGAACAAGTGAAATTGAGATCTTTCTAAGCCATTTTTGGAAGATTCAGTCTGTCACACGTCACACTGGGAAAAAAATTATCTCTTGGACTCTTGCTAGGATCTCAAGAATAGTGAATATTATAAAGTCTTTTATGTATTTAAGTCCATTGAAGATTAAAGCAGAGAAACATCTCAGATAGATTTTTTTAAACAGACACAATAAAATTCAGCTTGATTTGTTGCTGTTGTTCAGTTGCTCAGTCGTGTCCAATTTTTTGTGACTCCATGCACTACAGCACGTCAGGCTTCCTGTCCTTCACCATCTCCCAGAGTGTGCTCAAACTCATATCTGTTGAATCAGTGATGCCATCTAACCATCTCATCCTCTGTTGTCCCCATCTCCTCCTGCCTTCAATCTTTTCCAGCATCAAGGTCTTGATTGATGGCTTAGTTTTTTTTTAACAAAGAAATCTCTGAGAAAACTAATAGAGACTTCCTGGTCCTAATGGAGGGTAGATAGTATAACCTTAGAGAAGGCATTTGACTTAATGATAGAACTTTGGAAATACTCAGTGAAAGCACGAGCACGCCGCTATCTTCTCTATCACCCCAGTTTTCAGTGCTGTGCTGGAACAGTCATGGGAGCAGCACTGGGCTATCACTCCTGTCCTCACTGTTGTCTGCCTCTTTTGACATTGAACCTCTGTGTACTTCCCATTCATCATTAAAATCCCAAGGTGTCTTACACCTTCCCTTCCTGGCTGTGTTTTAGGAATTCTGAGGACAGGAATCCAAACATAGACATCTTCCGGAGTCCCAGATGTATGCAAACTAGCTCACTAAACAGTTTTTGATTATTTGAAGGCCAAGGGGAAAAAAACAAAGGAAGCAATAGACAGAACCCAAATGCCTGCTTTTTCACTGCGGATGTAATTCCCCAGGAAGCCATCCTTTTCTGTCAAGTAGACCCTGGGGGCAATTTGCTCTCCATATAATTAAGAGAAATGGGTACTTCTGCAGTTTAGACTTACAGCCCCATCTGCGCTCCCCCTCCCTCTGTTTTTTTCAGCACTTAGCAAGTTGTTTGGCCACCTGACGCGAAGAGCTGACTCACTGGAAAAGACCCTGATGCTGGGAAAGATTAAAGGCAGGAGGAGAAGGGGGCGACAGAGGATGAGATGGCTGGATGGCATCGCCTACTCAATGGACATGGATCTGAGCAAGCTCTGGGAGTTGGTGATGGACAGAGGCCTGGCGTGCTGCAGTCCGTGGGGTTGCAGACTCTGATATGGCTGAGCAACTGAACTGAGCAAGTTGTTACTGCTGCCTCAGGTACTTGCATCCATAGCCCATCACGGACCAGTTTCTAAGAGCAGCCATGGCCATGGACAAGGTTGCGTGGAGATGCTCTGCGCTGCTGCTTCTGCCCATAGCCAGCTGGTCTGAGATTCTGTTGCCCATTGAACAGTTCCCTAGGGCTCTGCTGCAACAAAATATCACAGACAGGAGGACTGATCTGATAGAAATGTGTTGTCTCACAGGCCTGGAGGCCCTAAGTCTGAGAACCAGCGGTCCGCTGGGCCGATTCCTTCTGAGGCTGTGAGAGAATCTGCTCCAGTCTCTCTCCTGGCTTCTGGGGGTTTGCTGGCAGTCCCTCCTGCCCCTTGGCTTATAAACGCATCACCCTGCTCTCTGCCTTCATGTTGACAGCGTTCTGTGTGTCTCTGTCCAAATTTCCCCTTTTTATAAGGACATCAAACGTATGGGATTATCGCCCACCTTAGTGACCTCATTTTAACTCGATCGCATCTGCAAAGACTCTATTTCCAAATACAGTCACATTCTTAGGTACAGGGAGTTGGAATTCCAACGTTGTGTTTTTGGAGGGGACACAGCGGAGCCTGTAAGCCCCGCCTCTTCTGTTGGGGAGCGTCGCCCTCATTCTGTGCACTGTGACCTCGGGAGGTTTAACGGAGGCCGGGTCATTGTGAGCAGTGGGTCTCATTCTTTACATTTCTGTGATCGGTGATTAGTCAGCAGCTCCAATGTTTGTTCCCGTAAGTGTTCTCTGTCCTCTCTTCTCCCGTTTCCATTGGTTACTGTGAGAATAGAAATGGGAGGTTTTCAGGTCTGACTTTGGAAACCATTCCAAGGAGAGCCGTTGAGATCCACTGAGAGCGCCAGAGTTTGAAAGAATCCCGAAATCGCTTATCTCCTCATTGTCCTAACTCGCTGGTCCATTGACTGTGGTTCTCTGATGAAATCAAAAGCCATTGAAGTCCAGTGAGACCAACAGGAAAATTCTTGGTTTTCCTCTCGAAGCAGCTATATTGTGGCTGCTTTCCTTTTACTGAGCGTGGTAAATACTGTTGATTTGTTTGTAAGGAATGGTTTAAGGTGTGAACGCCCCAGGCTCCAAGAGCAAGTAGAATTAGGCTGGAAAATCCCAGCGTTTCAAAGGTGAGCCTGGGAGGACGCTGCACACTGCACGCAGAAACCTGCAGTGCTCTGCTGACTAGAGGGTGTTGCCTCTGTTCCCCTTCGAGGTCAGCATGATCTGCCCCGGGGAAATTTCCAGGGTTCTAATACTCTGTGACCTTGGAATCTGGAGGCATTTTTTTTCTTTCTTTCTTTTTTTTTCTATTTGCATCCTTGCTCTATCAGCACTCAGGGCCTTCAGGGATGCCATTTGGAACATTTTTTGCCATTCATTCTCATTTATTCTGAGAATCGGATTCAGCTAAAGTTTAAAAAACTGCAGCTATCCTACCAAGAGGGCAAAACAGCTCGTTTCTGCCTTTCTCTTTGTGACTTTTCCTCACATTAGCAGTTCTAGCAGAAGGAAATATTTGCAGCTCTGTTGCTTTGATGACGATCATGGTGATATTGATGATGATGATGATCATGATCATACTGATGCCAACATCTAGCATTTTACTGAGCACTTTATATGGATTATCTCATTTATTCTTCATAACCCTAAGAGGAAGCTACTATAATGTGCACCATACATGGTCAAATGGAAGCCAGAAAAGCTTCCCTAAATAGAGAATTGAGAAGCAGAATAATTCCAACTGGTGAAGGATGCTGGAAGCATTTTTCCATAAGTACCTCATTGACTCATGAATGTTCATGTAAATCAGATTTACCATTTATTCTATTAGGGTCACATCCCAGTGAAAGTGTGTGATTGGTGCCATAAAAATAATAAATTGTGTCTTGGTTTTACACTAGTAATTATTGAGAGGCAGTAAGATTTCTCTTCCACTTCCTTTGTCATGAAACATCTGTTGTTCCACCTGAAACTCTATGTGATGAACCTGTGACAAGATCACACTGCTGTTGCCTATAGATTGTCATGTAAGCCAATCGGAAGGTGGACACATGCGGTTGACACTCACCATTCAGTTTTTATGAAAAGTTTGCCACAAGTTCAAGAGGAGACGGGAGCAGCATTATAGAAAAAGCAGAACACTGAGACATCTAACTCTCTAGCCAGTTATACACACATACACACAAACACGGAAATACAAACTTTTTAGACTTCATGCCAGTTTTCACCCTGTCAGCTCCTTCAGTACATTGCTAAAGTCCTATGATCTCAAACCCTGGTGTAAAAACTGATGACATTCAGCAGAACTCTAGGTATGTCTTAAACACTCCGAAAAGAAATGCATTGGGTGCAAGGATGCTCTTCTAATTGTGACGATCCGGAAAGCCAATCCTTACCTTGCAGGAAATCATGGTGCACATGAGTGGGGGACACCTGCTTCTGGCTCTGATCAAGAAAGAGAACCGGGACGCTGCCAGCAAAGGGCACCCGAAGTAAGCAAACAAGAAGCAGCTTGTGTCAGAAGACTAAGAAAAATATATCAAAACCCTTCAGTCTGGAAGACGGAAGCTGAGGGGGCCGTGACCCGGGTCTGCACCGCTTTGGTTACAATGGACACCAGAACTAGTATCAACCTCCTAACCTTCTGGAAAATGGCTTTAGTTGTGCTAGCACGGGTCCTGTGAGACACAGATTCCAAGATGGGATTGAGCATCCAAGACATTTTTAAAGGAAATATTGATGAAAGAAAATTAGGAAGGAATCAGAAAAGACTGGGAGAATCTACGGACGAAAGTGCAGTTCTGACCCCAAGAAAAGGAGAGAAAGAAGGCTGCAGGGAGGGAGAGGGAGGGAAGGCGTGAGGGGAGGAGGGAGGGAGGAATGGGGCGAGCTGGCCGGCGAGAAACATCTCAGACGGTAGGGCACTTCTAGGGAGAGTTTGGGAAGACCACTCTGGAGTCTTCAAACCCAAATCCCTCATCAGCAGAGTCCCACATCTCTCAGGATGGGACATGGCTTAGTATTGCTGCCTCACCCAATCAGTGGCTGGAAGCAGTCCCTGGGAGCAAAAGCTGCACTAGATTTCAGAGCAGAGCGCTTGGGCCTCTGGCCCATCTGGCCGCTGCAGTTAGGGATCTGAGAGCTGCTTTTTCTCAGGCACCACATCAGGTCAAGTAACAATGAAAACCACAATCATAACTATGGCTGTTCACAGATAGCCTGCTCAGAGACAAGCATTGCTCTGGATATTGTACTTATATGAAGTATAATTTTCAAGCAGCCCTCCAAGCTAGGCACATTTGCTCCCCAATTTCAATAAGGAAGCTGAAGCTTGGAAGGGTAAGACCCTTGCCAAGGCTACGCAAGTGGTTGGTGCATAGGTGACAATGAATCCTGAGTCGTGTTCTTCCCACAACAAATATATGAGAGGACTTTCACTTCTGCAACAAGACATACTGACTCCCCTGAACTTAAGCTAAAAAAAATAGGCACTTTTTAAAAATACAAACAATGCTGAATATGGGGCTTCCCTGGTGGCTCAGTAGTAAAGAATCCACCTGCAGTGCAGGAGACAAGCGAGCCACGGGTTCGATCCCTGGGTCGGGACAATCCGCTGGAGAAGAAAATGGCAACCCACGCCAGTATCCTTGCCTTGGAGAATCCCATGGACAGAGGAGCCTGGCGGGCTGCAGTCCACGAGGTTGCAAAGAGTCAGACATGACTGAGGGACTGGACACACAATGCTGCACATGTTCTGCATAATTCATAAGTGACAGGATGTGAGAACGACAGCCTCACACTTTCCAGCAAATGATTCTTCACAGCACTGGGCCCTAGATGATTCCAAATGGTATTCCTTAAGTCCTCCTGATTGTCTAAAAATGGCCTGGTTACGGCCAGAAAGGGACAAAGTCCTAATACTTCCTTACTGCATGACTTTAAGAATTACCTTAGTCATCAGCATTCTCCTCCCAGAATCAAGGTCATGTCTGTAAACATGTAAAACATCCAGCATGGCACCCAGAATGTGACAGGCCTTTGACAAACGTGGCCCCCTTCTATGAGCTTATACCAAACACACACAAAATCAAGCTGTTCTTCTTGTACCACGAACTAACTCTCCAATGAATATTAACTATTAACATTAACATGAATATATACTATTACCTCTCCCATCAGTAGTATATCATTCTTTACCATCAAGTCTTCCCACACGTTCCAGTTGTCTGCAGCAGGGGTTTTTCAACCTTACTCTCTGTGTAACGCTGTCCACACGCCCCACGCTCCTGCTCCGCTCTACTACCCCAGTTCTGTGGGTGGGCAGGAGGAGGCGAGCGGGCGCACCTCCCTGAACAACGACATGAGCCCCTCAGAGACGTAGACTGTGGTCTGGAAATTCTCATCTTCCGGCAACTTGGGTTGCAGTCCTCACCTCCCCTTTGAGAGTTTCCAGGCCTCAAGGTGAATCCCAAGGGACTTCCCTGGTGGTCCAGTGATTAAAACTCCATGCATCCAAGTCAGGGGCTGTGGGTTCAAACCCTGGTCAGGGAACTAAGATCCCATATGCCATGGGACATGGCAAAAAAAAAAGCTTTTTAATTAAAAGAAAAAAGAATGAACTCCAAGCACTTGCCACCCCAGGGCCTGGCTGGACCCTGGTGGCCCCTGCCTCCTGCCTCTGAGGGTTTCCTCCCTCTATGTGGAAGTTTCCTCTCACACTTTTGTCCCCTACTTGGAAAACTCACTTGTCCATTTCAGCAAAGTTTTCACTCACTGCCTCAGGCAGAACTGTAATTCTCTGGTCAGAGCTCTGGCACACCAGAACCTGTTCTCTCCTCTGAAGGTAGTGGATCCACCAGAAGCTGAAAGCAGGGACAGTGGTGAGTGTGGCGGCTTCAGGCAGGCGAGTATAGTGGAGACTGCTGGAATCCAAATAAAACCCACCCTTCCATCTTCCATGAAATTAAAACACTCTTGCTCCTTGGAAGAAAAGTTATAACCAACCTAGACAGCATAATAAAAAGCAGAGACGTTATTTTGCCAACAAAGGTCCATCTCGTCAAAGCTATGATTTTCCCAGTAGTCATGTATGGATGTGAAAGTTGGACTATAAAGAAAGCTGAGCACTGAAGAATTGATGCTTTTGAACTGTGGTGTTGGAGAAGACTTTGGAGAGTCCCTTGGACTGCAAGGAGATCAAGCCAGTCCATCCTAAAGGAAATCAGTCCTGAATATTCATTGGAAGGACTGATGCTCAAGCTGAAACTCTAATTCTTTGGCCACCTGATGCGAAGAACTGACCCATTGGAAAAGACCCTGATGCTGGGAAAGATCGAAGGCAGGAGGAGAAGGGGATGACAGAGGATGAGATGGTTGGATGGCATCACCAATTCAATGGACATGAGTTTGAGTAAACTCTGGGATTTGGTGATGGACAGGGAGGCCTGGTGTGCTGCAGTCCATGGGGTCAAAAAAGTCAGACACGACTGAGCGACTGGACTGAACTTCCTTCTTCCATAGAAACAGAAGTGAAGTCAGGCCCATGACTGCCTGTCTGGTCCACCTTTCCCAGGCTTGCTTGGCCTTGACACTAAGAAATTCAAGCAGAAGCCATGTGGCCAGATTTGGGGTTGGGACTTCACACATCTGCTGGGTTTTCTCCACTACCACTTCCCTCATTTCTCTGCCTGGGCCTGGACAAGGCAGTGACTGTCCAGTATGCCTTTTTGAGATGATGGAAATCTTCTAGACCTATGCTGTCCAAGGTGGTAGCCCCTGGCCATTTAAAATGTGTCTAGGGCAGCTGGAGAATTAGATTTTAATTGTAAAATAGCCTTGTCAGCCGTGGATACTGTATCAGACACTGGCATCCTTGGGGATGGAAGAATAAAGACGTGGAAGGAATATGGGTCTTGGGATGCCTAGCAGAGCAGACTTACCCCACCAGTATGGACCGCTTAACTCAAAACTGTTGAGAGTGGGGGAGAAGTCAGTATTAGCATAGTGTGGCAGGGTGGTTATGGCAATGACATAGAGCGGTCATTTGTCAGGTCCAGTTCCACTTAGTTAGCTCTGCCGCTTAATATCTGTATGAGCTTGAGCAAGTTGCTTAACGTCCTTGTGCCTCAGATCTCATCCCTGCTCTGGGGAGGTGAAGAGTTTGCAACCTCAGGTTGTTGCAAGAAGCAAATGGAGTAATAATGTAAAGCGCTCAGAACATCCTGTCTCTCTAATTGTGAGCTATTGCTATGACATCTGGGGGCTCTTTGTCACGGCACCGAGCTTTGCACTGGCTGATCCATGTGGGTTTGAGTCACGCTCCACCATTCGCCATTCATGTAGACACTGGCCAAGTCCATCCACCTCCCTGTGCCTCTGTTTTCTGTTTATTACACGATGGGGAAAACAGGCTTTTTTTTTTCATAGAGTTCTTGGGAGTGATAAATGACCCGACCTGATATTAGTACGGTGTTCCTCGCAGTGTCTGACCCACGGTGAGCATTCCGTCACTGTTACTATAGTTACTCTAGTCGTTACTGTGTGTGCATGCTGAGTCGCTTCAGTCATGTCTGACTCTTTTTGACCCCGTGGACTGTAGCCCGCCAGGCTCCTCTATCCATGGGATGCTCCAGGCAAGAATCCTGGAGTGGGTTGCCGTGTCCTCCTCCAGGGCAGCTTTTCGACCCAGGGACCAAACCCATGTCTCTTAAGTTTCCTGTATTGGCAGGCAGGTTCTTTCCCACTAGCGCCACCCGGGGAGCCCAACGGTTACTATAATCTGTAACTATTGTTATGGAGCATATCATCTGATAGTACAGGCAGCTGTTGAACTATCCCTCTGCTCCAGGATAGAGACTGTCGTTAATTTTTTTGTTCTTCAGTGTTTAGCACTGTGAAGATGGTCAACAAATGTTTACTGAATGAATGAATAGATAAGTAACTCCTCTAGTATTAGTTTACCTGAAAACCCAATACCTTAGCCACTGAAATGCTGCTTCTGGGACTGCCCTTGGACGTCCAATCACAATGGCAGTAAAATAGCAGCCCAAACAAGGGTTCTCTGTCCCCTCCACCCAGAGCCTCCGCAGGGAAACAGCCCTTCCAACCCTCACAGAAAGGTTGCTATGTAGCCTTCCCTGAGCACAAAGGCTGGCCGGGGTGACTCGCTGCTGTGGGCTGTTGGCAGAGGATACCTTTTGGATCACTCCCATCAATTCTCGTTTATCAGGTGTGTGCCCCGAGGGGTACTGGGGACAGGTGGGGACATGAGGCTGGGACCAAGGGCCATGGCAGGGGCAGCACTGTTTCCCGACTCCTGCAGATAACTTTTCTTAAGCGAGCGCCTGGCAAGGAAGCTCTGTTCAGGCTCCAGTGAAGGGGAGAGTGAGCAGTCTTACCTGTAGTCAAGGCAGGACCAGAGAAGAGCTGGCCAGTGGTGATAGCTAGAAGACCCCCCTGTACATCCATCAGGCAGTGAGCCTGGGGGCCGTGGTCAACCAGTCAGGCTTTTCCAGAGAAAAAGAACCAGTAAGACAGGTAATTGTTGATTTGCATATAGATATATTGTTGTTGTTCAGTCGCTCAGTCATGTCAGACTCTTTGTGACTCAATGAACTGCAGCACGCCAGGCTTGCCTGTCCTTCGCTATCTTTTGGAGTTTGCTCAAACTCGAGTCCACTGAGTCAATGATGCCATCCAACCATCTCATCCTCTGTTGCCCGCCCCCCACCTTCTCCTGCCTTCAATATTCCCAGCATCAGGGTCTTTTCCAATGAGTCGGCTCTTTGCATCAGGTGGCCAAAGGATTTGGAGCCTCAGCTTCAGCATCAGTCCCTCCGTTGAATGTTCAGTACCAGTGTGAAGGCCTGAAAACCAGACAAGCTGAAAACCTAAGTCCTGGTCTGAGTGTAAAAGCCGAAGAATCAGGAGTGATGACAGCCGTGGGTTGGACATTGGTGTCTCCGCTCAAGCAGAGCGAATTCATCTTTCCTGAGCTTTTCTGTTCTGCTCAGTCCATCCACAGGTGAGGGTGGTCTTTGTTTGGTCTACCAATTTGAATGCTAATCCCCTTTGGAAACACCCTTACACACACACAGAAACCACGTTTCCCCAGCTACTGGGAAGTCCCTTAGCCCAGCCATGTTGAGAAATGCGATTAACTGCCACAACCGTGCTACTTTCTGAAATCTGAAAAGCTGAATGCTGACTCAGGCCCAGGGCCACTGCTGGGGCTCAGACCAGAACCGTGGGTCTGTCCAGCGGGAACACAAGGTCTCAGGAAATGAATGCTGTTGGGTGGGGGCTGATCCACAGGAGTCTATGAGGGTGAGAGCTGAATGAGCATGGGCTTGGCCACAGTTCTGGCTTCCGAATGAGTCCATCCGGGTCTTGTCCCCAGTTCTCAGTGGTCCTGGATTCCGCAGAGTCCATGTGAGATGGGAAGCCTGCTAGAGAGGTGAGGTGACTGTGGGGACACTCAGGTGAACTCTGCTGGAGGAGAGAGGAGGGAAGAACCATGTGTGGCTCTGGGTTCCAGCAGGAAGGCAAGGGTGAAAAGAATCCGGAGGAAGGAAGCCAGGAGCATGGAGTTGGTCTCAGCCACGTGGAGGCCGAGCTGCTTGTGGGGGTTCCCAGTGGAAATAGCCAGCACACCTTTGTGGAGATGCCCCAGTGCTCAGCATCAAGGTCACGTCATGGCCATGGTGTGGAGGGGGAGGGGACCCAGGACCACAGGTCACAGATGCCAGGTGTGGGCTGAGGAGGTTCAGGGAGAGCACATGGGGTGAGGCTCGAAGGGCTCAGGGTGCTCATCCGGGGGTCTGCAGTGCACAGGGGAGGGTGGAAAGAGCCCCAACAAGATGGGGAGAGAAGGGACCTCGGAAGGTTTGAGGTGATGCGGGGCGTGAGGACCGGGAAGGGCGAGACAGAGTAGCCACTGAGACGGGAGCCGCACTCAGGGACAGGCGACCATGGGGAAGGGGAGTTGGAAACGCAGCCATGGTTGGGAGATGGCGAGACTCTGGAGGGGCAGGTGGGGCATCTCCTCCAGCGTCACATGGTGCGTGAGAAGGGCGCTGTCAGAAGGGTGATGCAGCTCATTGGTTTAGACTTCGGTCCCGCGGTGGTTTTAGGGCCACAGCAGACGCTCGCATCCTGGGTGATTAAAAGTGAAACCAGTGCTTCTAAAGAGGCAGCACAGGCCAGGCTGCTCATAGTCACCTCACACATTTTAACTCCGCTTCCCTTGTGGCTCAGCTGCTTAAGAATCCGCCTGCATTGCGGGAGACCTGGGTTCGATCCCTGGGTTGGGAAGATCCCCTGGAGAAGGGAAAGGCTACCCACTCCAGTCTTGTGGTCTGGAGAATTCCAGGGACCAGTCCATGGGGTCACAAGAGTTGGACTCGGGGACTTTCATTTTCAATCCTCACAACAGGTGGTGCTAGTGGTAAAGAACCTGACTGCCAATGCAGGAGGCCCAGGTTCGATCCCTGGGTCAGGAAGATCCCCTGGAGGAGTAAATGGCCATCCACTCCAGTATTCCTGCCTGGAGAATCCCCATGGACAGAGGAGCCTGGTGGGATACGGTCCACAGGGTCGCACAGAGTCGGACATGACTGAGCAACTTAGCAAGCGTGCACGCACGTGATCCTCGCAGCATCCTCACGCCGTAGAGTATAGCCTATAGTTGGTGCTGTTCTCTGTCAATACAGGACAGAGGCACACGGACCTAAGCAGCTTGCCCGAGGCTGCGTGGTCGGTGGAGGCCAGGCCAGGATTGAGCACAGGCAGCCAGCTCTAGAGAGCATGTTTCTAAGACAACAGGGCTGCTGGGCACAGGAGGAAAAGCTGGTCAAGAGATTCCACTCTATAGCTTTCCTGTGTCACTTGGATAATCTTTGTAGGGGACTGAACAGTGACCTCTAAGAGACATGTCCAGTGGCCCAGCCCCTGGAACCCAGAAATGTGACCTAATTTGGAGGGGAGGGAGCCTCTTCATATGTAATTAAATTAAAGATTTGGAGGTGAGGAGATCCTTCTGTTGTTCAGTCGCTCCGTTCTGTCCGACTCTTTGCAACCCCATGGACTACAGCACGCCAGGCTTCCCTGTCCATCACCAACCCCAGACTTGGCTCAAATTCATGTTCACTGAGTCAGTGATGCCGTCCAACCATCTCATCCTCTGTCACTGCCTTCTCCTCCTACCCTTCCCAGCATCAGGGTCTTTTCCAATGAGCTGACTCTGCATCAGGTGGCCAAAGTATTGGAGCTTTAGCTTCAGCATCCATCCTCCCAACGAGGTTTCAGAACTGTGAGAAAATAAATTTCTGTTGTACTGAGCCATCAAATTTGTGGCAATTTGTTGCAGAGGCAGTAAAAAGCTAATACACTCTTATCAAATCACAGAGGACATTCTGGAGTCTGTCCTGAGTTCATTCCCTGCGAGCCCTGAGACAGAGACATTCCTGTTCCCATTAACCACACCCGGAATCCTAGCAAGTAGCGTCTCCAGGAAGTATCTGAAAATTCCACAAGCCGCAGGAACTTCACCCTGAAACACTCAACTCAGAATGTCTTTCTAGGACTTTGGGGCACCTAACGTGGCGCCCACAACAGTCAGATTATGAACTCAGGCGAGGTGGGGTTTTGCACTGACTTGCCCGTTAGCAAGAAGAGCAAGGCTCTATGACCCAGCGAGGAATTTGCTCAGGTTCAAATGCTTATGAAATGTTTTTCTTTTTTTATTATACAACTTTTTTTTAAAAGTCTGATCATTTTATTTTATTTATTTACATTTGGCTGTGCTGGGTTTTTGTCGCTGAAATGGGCTTTCTCTAATTTCGGCTAGTGGGGGAGCTGCTCCTTGTTGGGGTGCCTGGGTCTCTCACTGCACTGGCTTCTGTTGCTGCAGAGTACCAGCTCTAGGTGGGGGCTCAGCAGTTGTAGCCCATGAGCTTAGTTGCTCCATGACGTGTGGCATCGTGCCAGACCAGGGATCAAACCCCTGTTCCCCGCATTGGTAGGCAGATTCTTAACCACCATATCACCAGGGAAGTCCTGTATTATATGACTTTTACTCCAATACTTAAACCCATTCTCACCATCTGAAACAATTCTTTGCCACACAGAGGGAGATGACTCATCCAGCCCCTGCCCCCTAATTGTCCTCCAAGGCCTGCCTCACGTACCTAGACCCTGAAATGTACCCAAGGTGTTAAGGCCAGGTCTCTGCAGCCTCTCCCCATCTGTGACATCACAGCCCCCTAAGGCCTTTCACGTGGGCAGATGTTATCCTGGGAGTTAACAGTTGGATATTCGTTCATTTCAATACCAAGCCATTTCCAAAACTTAGATAAAGGTCTAATGATTTGTTAGGCATGTAAAATTGCTAAGAAACTGTCATACCGAGTGTCATGGGTCTATTCATGGGGTCTGCTCTGCTGAATTATGTATGTGTACCCACAGCCAGAATATCATCATCCCAAGAGCTGTGTTTTCTTAGCTTTCACTCTTTCATGTTAATCTCCAGTCTGTCGATCTGAGGATAACATATTTCACAAACATAATCACCGAAGAAGCTATCCAGCTTTGGTTCTGATTAAAAGCATAAATAACTTTTTTGCATAATCACAACAGTAAATTAAAAAATGCCCAGCCTCTAAATTATCAAAGGACTTCTGTACTTAACACATAAATCACTATATAAATAATCTTTCTAAGGTATATATTTTATCCCAACTATATATTTTATTATATTGTGCGTGCTCAGTCACTTTAGCTGTGTGAGGTCCCATGGACTATAGCCCGCCTGGCTCTTCTGCCAGGGGCAAGAATACTGGAATGAGATGCCATTCCCTCCTCCAGGGGATATTCTTGACCCAGGGACTGAACCCACATCTCCTGTGTCTCCTGCACTGCAGGCAGATTCTTTACTGCTGAGCCATTTATCCTTTTACAATAATTGCTGGATTTTAAATTCCATATTTTCCAAATAGCATATGAGTTCTCATTTCTTGAGAGGGTAAATTAACACGTCTCAAAACTTAGTACTATTTATAGAAGTTAAATTGGGGACAGGGATTTTTTTATGCTAACAAGTATTAAGGAACCACTCCATTTCAAGCACTTTTACATATGTTACAGTAAATAACTTTAGAATTTCATTTTTTCTTTATTACTTCTTGGTGCAGCTCCTCGGTCTCACTCATTTTCTCTTAAGGGAGCCCTTTGGGTGGAAACAGTGGTTTTTCCAAATTTTCCAGAACTCTCTGGGGTGTGCTGAGGTTGTAAGACTCACAGCTGATTAATTCCTGCTACAGGTACCCCCGTGAACACCCCACCCCCGGTCACCTTCCTCCTACAGGAGTCAGACATTGCTCTGAAAAGTCCCCTCAGGTCATGTCCTGGAGGATCCAGGGGTGCTCGGCACATGTGAGTGTGTGTGAGTGAGTGTGTCTGTAAAGGTGTGCAACTGTGTGGGTTAATGGGAGGTGTTCAGAGGAGAGAGAGAGCCATAAACACCTGTGAGAAATCATGTTTTAACTTCAAAGTTTTATCTTCACTCAACAACCAATTGCTAAGCCCCTTGGACATCTGGAAACCGGAGCGAGGTATTCATGGTCTCTTCCAAGCTGAGGGTACCTGCATCCTTTGGGGGAGAGGGCAGGAAAAGCAGGGACTCTCCTGGGGGGGGAGGAGGGCAGGGACAGCCAGGGTATGGAACTGGGAACCCAGAGCTCGAATCAGAACAGGATCTCCAGTACACAGAGCAGAAGTTCCCATATCTGCTCCCTGCCCAGCCTGAGGCAACCTAGCGACAGTCCCTTTGTGTTTTGTTTGTTTTTTAATATATTGTATACCTTTTCCAACTTCTATGCACTCCATGAATAAAAAACTCAAGGCATACAGGAGGACTTACAAAGAGCAGCTGTCCCGGGTCCTTGCTTTCCAAATGCCCTCTCCTCCCTGCTGATTCCTCATCCAGTGGTTCCAAACATATCTCTACAAAATGTGCTTGTTAAAAAAACCCTGATGCTGGGAAACATTGAGGGCAGGAGAAGGGGACCACAGAGGATGAGATGGTTGGATACCATCACCGCCATCCTAAATTTGAGCAAACTGCAGGAGATGGTGAAAGACAAGGAAGCTTGGTGTGCTGCAGTCCATGCGTCGCAAAGAGTCGACATGACTGAGTGACTGAATGACGACAATTACTCGACCTGTCAATTACATATTGATCTCATGCTCTGTCACATGAACTCTTTACTTTACTGTGCCCCACCCCTGCTCCCAGCAAGTACATCTCTGTTTTTAGTTTTCCTATTGGTTCCTTAGTAATTTTAGTAATGCCCTCTCATCTCTTAACTCCGTCAGGTGTAAATCACACATCCCTCAAATGTATAAGTTACTTAGACCCCTAGCAATGAGCTCTTCAGGGCTTCATCTGTAGGGCTGGTTCCACATGCTACAAAGCAGCCAACAGTGATACCTTCCTGAAACCATAAAGATTTTTGAGAACCAAATGGTGTGTTTTGAATCCACTCCTTGTACTGTGCTGTTCATTGTTTTTCTCATGTCTTCCCAGGATTGGCCTTGCTCACATCTTTCCCACCACCACCTTCTTCCGTATCTGTTCTATCCACTCAAACCCTCCTTCTGCTGGAATGACCTGTAGGAGGTCCCCATCCTCACCCTCCTAGCCTGGATCTACTCTCCAGGCCACATCACTGACATCTGGGAGCTTCTCTCCTACTGGGTGCAGCTCACTGTCTCCTGGAGCCCCAATTTCCTTTTTTGCCTTGCTTAAGTATAAACTTAAGTGAAAGTGAAAGCTGCACAGTCATGCCCTACTCTTTGCAACCCCATGAACTGTAGCCTGTCAGGCTCCTCTGTCCATGGGATTCTCCAGGCAAGAATACTGAAGTGGGGAGCTGTTCCCTTCTCCAGGGGATCTTCCAACCCAGGGATCAAAACCAGGACTCCCACATTGCAGGAGGATTCTTTACTGTCTGAGCCACCAGGGAAGCCCAAGAAAACTGGAATGGGTAGCCTATCCCTGCTGCAAGGGATCTTCCTCACCCAGGGACTGAACCGGAATCTCCTGCATTGCAAGTGGATTCTCTACCAGCTGAGCTACCAGGGAAGTAATTTTTTTTTAATATATTCTTTAATTGCGGAAGTATGATAACTCATTCACAGGAGACTTGGAAAACATAAAACAAAAATTTAAGTAGTCTTTCGAAGAGAAAACACTGGTAGATAGAGTTTCTGAATCTTCACACATCTGAAATGTGTTCATCCTGCCTTCGTAGTTTATACTTTGATAGCTTGACTGGGTAGAGAAACCTTAGTTCCAAGTCATTTTCCTTTAGAACCTGAAAGACCACTCCATCGTCTTTTAGCATCCAATGTAGGTCACAGGAAATCTTATTTCAAACCAATTTTTATTTATACAAAGAGTCTTTATGCACCCTTGGTTTTCCGAAATCCCCCCCAGGAACGTGTCACGGCTGGGGGTCTCAGCCATGGCACTGAGAACTCAGTGGTCTGTTTTAATCTGATCACTTTTGTCCCTTAATTCTGGAAAGTCTTCAATCTCTGTTATATATTATTCCTTCCCTCTGTTTTCTTTAATTTACCCCTATTAGCCACATATTAGGCCTCATACATTTTTCCTTCAGGTCTTTTTTTTCTCCTACTTCATCCTATTGCTTCCCAGGTGTGTCTAGTGGTAAAGAACCCACTTGCCAATGCAGGAGACATAAGACACACAGCAGATGTGGGTTCCATCCCTGGGTCAGGAGGACCGCCTGGAGAAGAAACCTCGTCCAGTATTCTTGCCTGGAGAATCCCATGGACAGAGGAGCTAGTGGGCTACAGTCCATAGGGTCTCAAAGAGTCAGACATGATTGAGGTTTATGCTTATATATGCAGTCTCTTTTGCTGTTATTCTGCTGTCTGAAAGATTTTCTCTATTTCATTTTCCAGTTTTCAATTTTTTTTTAATCCCAGCATTATCTTTTATTTCAAAAAAATTCTCTTATTCTCTGATTGTTCCCTTTCTTCTTTAGTAGAAGTGCTATGTCTTGAATCTCTGAGACACTAAGTAGTGTGGGGGGGCTGTCTTTTCACATGCAGTAAAGTGCTCTCTTTTTCCCTGTATTAGTTCCATTTGCTTTGCTCTGTTTCTTCTCCTTTTCCTTTCTTTTCTTGCAACGCTAACAGGGTTTTGCAGTCACTGTGAGCACTTTTCTCCTCGGTTGGTCCCTGCTTACCCACTGCTGGTGAAGTGCAAAGCGAGAGCTCAGCTGCCTGTGGGCTGTGTGTGGGAGTGGAGCTCAGCTGGGGATGGTGGGGTACAGCCAGCATGTTTTAGGGCCCTCAATGCAAAACGGGGAGGATGCTGCTTGGAAAACCAATTCCCATGGCTAGCTGCCTGAATTCTCCCAAGACATTTCACTGAATGCCTTTAGAAAATAATTCTACTTTCAGGGAAGGGCGGTGGATGAGGTAATAGGGACTGTGTTTGCTGTTGTCATTGTTGCTGTTTTTGGGTAGGCTTAGTCACTATGTCTGACTCTTTCGACCCTATGGACTGTGCCCACATAAATCACAGTTGTGACTGTGACCATATGCTTAGTCCTCTGAGTCCTCCCGTGTGTGTACTCAGTGACTCAGTTGTGTCTGACTCTTTGCAACCCCATGAACTGTAACCCATCAGGCTCCTCTGTCCATGGGATTTCCCAGGCAAGAATATTGGAGTGGGTTGCCATTTTCTTCTCCAGAGGATCTTCCTGACCCAGGGGTCAAACCCGGGTCTTCTGCATTGCAGGTAGACTCTTTACCACTGAGCCACCATGTTTTTGCTAGGAAATAAATTCCCAGACATGGAATGGTCTTCCTAAGAGATGGAGGAGTATTTGATCCTTAGAAAAAATACAGCATCTCCTACAACCACGTCAAAATCCCCTAAGTATAAAGAACAGGAATCAAATCAGATATTTCTGTGATGCCAAAATTGGTGGAACCAAATCCCAACTGAAAATTGGTCTGGTTTTCTTAGGTCAAAATGAAGAGGAAATTTCTAAGACATTGCTGATGAGAACAAAAATCAAAGTGTGCTGATTTGCAGCCAAATGAAACAGAACTCTTTCATCATGTCAAAATGAGGATGTGGTCTATTCTCGAATGTGTATTTCTGCTATGTGCAGACTTCCCTTGCTTCTTTACAGCCGTACTCTTCAAATGACATATGAAACCAAATAGCCTTGCTTGCCAGCATGAACCTTAAAACTGAGACTGTCGTAGCGGTTGCCTAGTTTAGGTTCAAATTTTAGAGACAAAGAAACGAAATCCCAAGGAGATGCTGAAAGGTCATACCTTCAGCTGGTGGGAGGAGACAGAAGAAGGGACACAGTGGGGGTGGGGTGCTTCCCTGGTGGCTCAAGAATAAAGAATCCACCTGCCAATGCAGGAGACCCAGGTTTGATCCCTGGGTCGGGAAGATGCCACATGCATCGTGAGACTGTGGACCACAGCTGCTGAGCCTGTGCTCTCGAGCCCGGGAGCCACAGCTACGGAAGCCCTCACAGCTTATAGCCCGTGCTCCACATGGGGGATGTCGCTACGATGAGAGGCCTGTGCAGCAGAACTAGAGAAAAGCCCGCACAGCAACGAAGGCTCAGCCAAAAATAAATGCATAGAATTACGTAAAATAGAAGAGACTTGGGGTTAAGAAGGGGAGACTTGGGTTTGGACCTAGGTGTGCTAGTTGGAACTGGCCACATTGCCTGGGGTGTGCTTCCAGCTGGTGAATATGTGACCTTGAATCCTGGTAACAGAAATCTGGGGGGTCCTAGGTCCCAACAGACACTGAAAAATACAAAAATTATCTGAGAACTGTAGGATGATCATTCCCAATGCCATAATTTAAAAGACAGGAAAGACCCTAGACTTTCACTGGAATCCATTCTAGCCATTTGCGTCTGAATGTGCAGGTGAATTTTGAGAAACCAGATTGTTCTCTGGCATTCTTCATGGAACCCTCAGAAGCAATGGAGAGGGATCTGAAGAGGGGCCAGAGATTTGAAGAATCGGGTGATACAGCCTGATGCCTTCCCTGTTCAGGGGAAGAAGAGAACTTATAAGCAGTTGGATCAAATCACTCAGCAAGTTAAACAACAGAGGCCAGAGGAGCTGCAAGCCACAGGAATGGGATGTGTGGATAAATACTCACCAACACATTCTCCAAGGCCGTTCCCTCCAGAGATACATGAACCTTTAAAAAGAGTCAGGAAACCATGATTGGTAAAGGTAATCTCTGGGTGATTAACATCATATAAGAGACATGTGGCTAGATCCTAGTTGATGAGTTTAAGTATTATTTAGCATTTATTTAGTATACGAAAGTGAAAATGTCAGTCACTCAGCCGTGCCTGACTCTTTTTGACCTCATGGACTGTAACCCGCCAGGCTCCTCTGTCCATGGGATTCCTTAGACAAGAATACTAGAGGGAGTAGCCAGTCCCTTCTCCAGGGCTCTTCCCGACCCAGCCACTGAACCGGGCTGCCCTGCACTGCGGACAGATCCTCCCCATCTGAGCCACCAGGGAAGTCTCTCATTTTGTAGACAATAGTGTTTAGTGTTATATGGTATATTTACATGGACATTTAAATCTCTGTTAATTTCTCTTTTTAAATTTTTATTGAAGTATAGTTGATTTACAATGTTGTATCAGCTTCAGGCCCAGCAAAGTGAATCAGTTTTATATATATATATATATATATATATAACCACCCATTTTTAGATTCTTTTCTCATATAAGCCATTACAGAGTATTGACTACAGTTCCCTATGCTATACTCAGTTCAGTCGCTCAGTCATGTCCAACTCTTTGCTACCCCATAGACTGCAGTATGTCAGGCCTCCCTATTCATCACCAACTCCCAGAGCTTACTCAAACTCATGTCCAATGAGTCAGTGATGCCATCCAACCATCTCATCCTCTGCTATTAGGATGGACTGGTTGTATCTCCTTGCACTCCAAGGGGCTCTCAAGAGTCTTCTCCAACACCACAGTTCAAAACCATCAGTTCTTCAGTGCTCAACCTTCTTTGTGGTCCAACTCTCACATCCATACATGACTACTGGAAGAACAACAGCTTTGACTAGACAGACTTTTGTCAGCAAAGTAATGTCTCTGCTTTTTAATATGTTCTCTAGGTTGGTCATAGCTTTTCTTCCAAGGAGCAAGCATCATTTCATTTCATAACTACAATCACCATCTGCAGTGATTTTGGAGCCCAAGAAAATAAAGTCTTTCACTGTTTCCATTGTTTCCCCATCTGTTTGTCATGAAGTGATGGGAACAGATGCCATGATCTTATGAGTTTTAAAACAAATTTTTCACTCTCCTCTTTCAGTTTCATCAAGAGGCTCTTTAGTTCTTCTTCACTTTCTGCCATAAGGGTGGTGTCATCTGCATATCTGAGGTTATAGGTATTTCTCCTGGCAATCTTGTTTCCAGATTGTGCTTCATCCAGCCCAGCATTTCAAATGATGTACTCTACATATAGATTAAATAAGTAAGGTGACAATATACAGCCTTGACATACTCCTTTCCCAATTTGGGGAAAAGTGCTCATGTCCACTTCAGTGTTTCTCCAGCCGAGGGACCTATTTTATCTTGAATTATGACGTCGACACTGAATTTTAGACACCAGGGGTGTGAATCTACCTGTGTGGTTACGTAATGCAGGTGGGCAGTCTTGTTAAAATGAGTAAGCTCGATTAAAAGCCTCCACAGACTCTCCTATCAGTGCTTTGAAATCAGTACGGTGGCTTACTTTCCTGGCACGAGCAGCAGAACACTGGAAATCTTGGCCATGAAGCCCATTCCTCTTTGACCAAGTCCCAGTCAATAGGCTGCCTGCCTCCCTTAGCCTCAAGGTCAACCGCACGCCGGCGAAGTCACAGAAATACAGCGATGTAACTCCTGACTCCTGATGCCCAGGGCTGGGCATCCGCCCCAGAGGTTTCATAGCTGTGGTCACCTCGTCTGCTCCGCCAGTACCCTCTCCGAGAGGCCGTCTAGTCTCTGGCCTCCTGCCCCTTCTCGAGTCCAGCAGCCCCAGGAATGCCTGTTCCAAGCCAAGAGCTGCCCTGGAAAAACACAGGTTTACAGCAGAGGCAGCTGCTCTGTGGGCAGCGACCTGATTGAGCAGGGTGACCTAAGGCAAGGTCAGCTCGGAGCCGGCGGTGGGCAGGGCCGTGGCTCCCACACTTTCTCTTCCCTCTATCACTTTCCCTGCCTTAATTTTGTTCTGTGTTCACAGGGTCTTCTTTTAATAAAGGCAATCGAGTCTGAAGAGAACAGAGGATTTATTTAAATGTCAACCCAGGAAACTCTTGGGAATGAGCTGGTGATCATAAGGAAGAAAGAGGTGTGTTTTCACAAGAAGGAATTGTAGACTGAAAAAAAATATGCGCACTCTAAAGGTTGAGAGTTCTGTCTTCTTTGATGGGAATTTTTAGGACTCATGCCTAGGAGGCAGCATCTCAAGTGAGAGACCAGCTCTGAGGAGGTGGGGGGAGGAGCTCGGTTATAGAGACGCTTTGCAACAAAGGACAGGTAGTCTGAATATCCAACGATTATTGGTAATTAAAGGGACTCTCAAGAGTCTTCTCCAACACCGCGGTTCGAAAGCATCAATTCCTCGGCCCTCAGCCTTCTCTATGGTCCAACTCTTCCATCTATCCATGACTACTGGCAAGGCCATAGCTTTGACTATGCTCACTGGAGGGAGTGCCTGTATTCTGACGGCTGCTGGACGGCAGGTATTCGCCTTCCTGAATGTCCTCAGGGCTCACCGGTTCACGGCGGAGGGCTGGAATTGCTGATGACTGTGACATCCTCGTTGACTGATGTGGCAGGAAACCCTCCGTCTCTCAGAATGAACACCGTTCCAAGCACAGGTCTCCTTCTGAACCTTCTCTCGAGCTACAGGTCAGCAGAGTTGGGGTACGCTGCACCTTCTGCCCTCAGCTCCTCGAGGACAGGACAAAGCAGTGGTGTGGTGGGGAGAGTGGCAGAGGGGCATGCCAGCGTGTTGATAAAAAGGATCCTGCAGAGGGAATAAGTCAAGCCCTCTAATTTCAGATCCTTGGCTGATCTTACAGAGAAATTCATTTCTTCCCCCCACACCCCCATGCAGTGGCCCCTGTGAGGATTTCACACGGGGGTGTCTAGAATGGATCCCTCTCAATAGTCCAATTCCAGAGCAGGCAGACTTGAGAAAAAAGAATCAGACCAGACTCTCAGGACCGATCAAGCAGAAGTGGGTGCAGACTGTGGTCTCTGTGTGATTGTGATTAGATAGTGGGATGCCCACAGCATCACCAGCCCAGTGTACCGTCCAGGTATACATGACGCCTTCTCACCTGGGACACCACCACCTCATGACAAGCCCTGGGCTGACCCTCCCTCCTGAGTACCAGTCTTGTTTGCTTTTCTGCCTCCAAGAGAGCAAGGCCACAGCCAGGGCCATATGGATCCCATGGGGGTAAATGGTGCTTCTTCTCCAGACTCATCAATAAGTCAGTATCATGAAAAAAGCTGCTGCATTTGGGGATTTTATTTTAGTTTTCTCAGGGGGGTGAAGGTATACCCTAAGAAAATCACAATTCTAAAAGACACATGTACCCCGGTGTTTGCAGCAACACTATTTACAATAGCCAGGACATGGAAGCAAGCTGGATGTCCACCAACTGATGAATCGGTAACAAAGCTGTGGTACATCTAGACAATGGAGTAATTACTCAGCAAAGAAGGAATTTGAGTCAGTTCTAGTGAGGTGGATGAACCTAGAGCCCATTATACAGCATGAAGTAAGTCAGAAAGAGAAAAACAAATTCTGTCTATTAACACATGTATATGGAATCTAGAAAAATGGTATTGATGAACTTATTTGTAGGACAACAATGGAGACATGAAATTAAAAGATGCTTGCTCCTTGGAAGAAAAGCTAGGACCAACCTAGGCAGCATATTAAAGAGCAGAGACATTACTTTGCCAACAAAGGCCCATCTCATCAAAGCTGTGGTTTTTCCAGTAGTTATGTATGGATGTGAGAGTTGGACTATAAAGAAAGCCGAGTGCCAAAGAATTGATGCTTTTGAACTGTGGTGTTGGAGAAGACTCTTGAGAGTCCCTTGGACTGAAAGGGGATCCAACCTTTCCATCCTAAAGGAAATCAGTCCTAAATATTCATTGGAAGGACTGATATTGAAGCTGAAACTCCAATCCTTTGGCCACTTGAAGAACTGACTCATTGGAAAAGACCCTGATGCTGGGAAAGATTAAGGGCAGGAGGAGAAAGGGATGACGAGGGATGAGATGGTTGGATGGCGTCACCGACTCAATGGACGTGAGCTTGAGTAAACTCCGGGAGTTGGTGCTGGACAGGGAGGCCTGGCATGCTGCAGTCCATGGGGTCACAGAGAGTCGGACACTACTGTGTAACTGAACTGAACTGAACTGGATGCAGACAAAGATGTCGAGAATAGACTCGTGGATATAGTAGCAGAAGGAGAGGGCGAGATGAATGGAGAGAATGGCATCACCTTACAGACACTATCATGTGTAAAACAGATAGCTCGTGAGAAGTTGGGAGATTTTAAATCAGAGAAAAATCCAAAGCTTCCCGGGAAGAGTTCAATTAATAGCTTCCAGACCCCAATCTCTTTTTTGATAGC
This sequence comes from Antilocapra americana, assembly GCA_007570785.1. NCBI lineage: Eukaryota > Metazoa > Chordata > Mammalia > Artiodactyla > Antilocapridae > Antilocapra > Antilocapra americana. The sequence continues at coordinate 10,964,608 of ML661340.1, read as the reverse complement.
ACTGTTGACATCCCATGCAAAAACCTAAAAGGAAAAAAATGCACCTAAAAAGGTTAGATTTTCAACAAGATTATTCCCAGCATGAGTAACTGAAATAATTGATAGACAGAAAGTGGATTTGAACTGTCACAACCCAGCCCCCCAGACCTGGAGAGCCTTTTAAAGAAGTAAACCTCTGTTAGCGAATGCACTCAAGTGTAAATGATCTCGACAAGCAGGCTTTTGACACCGAAGAGGGAGTTTAACAATAGTTTGTGACAGGTAAGTTTGCATGTGCAGAATCGGAGAAGATAACATTTCCCCACTGTTTCTTTAATTACAGCTTTGAGAGAGGAGGCTGTCAGTTCCACCTCATTCAGGAAACGGTCTTGTGATGTCTCTGTTAATTAAGACTGTCTACCTGTTGTCAGGCTTTCTGGGTGGCTCAGCTGGTAAAGAATCCATCTGCAATGCAGGAGATCCTGGTTTGATTCCTGGTTCCGGAAGACCCACTGGAGAAGGGATAGGCTACCCATTCCAGTATTCTTGGGCTTCCCTTGTGTCTCAGCTAGTAAAGAATCCCTCTGCAATGCGGGAGACCTGGCTTCGGTCCCTGGGTTGGGAAGATCCCCCGGAGAAGGGAAAGGCTACCCACTCCAGTACTCTGGCCTGGAGAATTCCACGGACTGTATAGTCCATGGGGTCGCAAAGAGTCGGACACGACTGGGCGACTTTCACTTTCATCTGTTGTCAGGAAGGCTCCTCCTCATTTCCCAGCCTTGCCGTATGTCTCAGGCCGGGGCGGTCCATGCAACTCTCCAAACGGGGGCGCAGTGGACAGGCTATCCACTCGGACTCACGTCGCCCATTCACGCCTTTGACAAGAAGTCCCTTTCAGCATGAGAGCCACGGTGTGTTCATGACATGAGCCCCCTGGGGACCAAGCACCAGTGTCTGTCGAGGTCATCACTGAACAAGGACTGTTTGAGCCGCTGATGTTTTCATCACCTGTTGTCTGCAAAGGGATAAGGTTTGGGAACATCTGGACCCACCTCTCATAAAAGCCCTGCTCAGGAACGGTTCCAGAAGGTCCGTGTAACTACTCCCCCCTCCAGCAGGTAGAACATAACATCATTCTTGCCCCACCAAGCTGTGCACTCAACTCCACGACCCTTGATTCCAAAAGACAGAATATGGCAAAGGGGAGGGAATATGTTAGGGTGGAGAAACCAGGGAATCTCCACTCCACATGATCAGGGTTATCTTGCCCCGGGATGTCATGTCCATATGGGGTGCCCCCGTGTGATGGGCTACAGGAGACCTCTACTTCCTGGTGTGGTTCCCCCAAACATCTTCAGTATCGACAGGAGAGAAAAACCTCCAAGAAGCTAAGTTGAGGGACATTCTACACAACTTCTAGGCTTCTCAGGTGGCTCTGTGGATAAAGGATCCACCTACACTGCAGGAGATGTGGGTTCGATCTCTGGGTAAGGAAGATCCCCTGGAGGAGAACATGGCAACCCTCTCCAATATTCTTGCCCAGAGAATCCCATGGACAGAGGAGCCTGGAAGGCTACAGTCCATGGGGCAGCAGAGAATCGGACATGACTGAGGAACTGAGCACACACAGCCCACAAAGACTAATAATAATCCAGCAGGGTTCCCCAGGTACATCGCTGTGTTTAACAATACCCAAAAGGCCACCTGGACTCAGAGCTCTAAAACCCAAGGAATCTGTTGAGAATGTTGGCACCATGCTATTAAAAGCTTATCAGTGGACTATACTTACAGCTCATTCTGATAAGAATCCTCAAAGAATTAACTCCAGCCCCAAATCAGGGTGGATACCATCCCAGTGGATCCAGGCTTGTGGGACCCACATTATTCTTCCCACCTGTGATCTGGGCTGGTTGAGTGGCTCTCTTACCTGGTAGACCCATGAGAGTTGGCCATGTCTGTCTGCTCTCAGCCTTCGCTCAGGAAGCCAGAGAGGGCCCCACATAGCACTACGAGTCTCTCTGCCATCCTGTGATGTGGACCCTCTGAACAGGGTACATTTCATCAGCTGTGTCCTTGACAGATCCCACCCAGGAATAGGGCAGGATGGAGGGAGAGAGAGAGGAGATGTGAATTCTTGTAGGGAAGAGCATCACCTCCTACTTGAATTGAGAGTTTAAAAAACGTTCTCCCATGTGTGTGGCACCACGGAACTTCCTGTGTGATGCCACCAAACACCCACCCATGGAACACAGATTCCAGTTCTTTCTCCTCCACTGCCCAGTGCCGGGGGAGAACTGAGAGGAGCTGACCCACCCCCAGAAGATGACACTGCTGATGTGGATGTTGGTACAACAGTGAACAGCTAGGCAGTTTTGAAATGACAATGTTGAAAGAAAAAAAAAAAAAAAGGAAGATTGGAGAATCTTGCCAGAGGAATAGCTGAATGTCAGCGAGGAGAAAGAACCCTGAATAAACCCAAAATATGTTTTAAGGAAACCCTGAAAATGCATCTGCATAACATTATCTCCCACTGCTAGAACTGCCAATTTTTAGATTTCTCCCTATTTTTATTTTCTTGAGAAATGATCAGTTTTATAAATAGCTTTCTAAATGTCAAACTAACTGCTGAATAATTTATCTCGCCTTATCCCGAATAACTTGTATTGTTCAGTCACTAAGGCGTGTTCGACTCTTTGCAACCCCATGGACGGCAGCACACCAGGCTTCCCTGTCCTTCACCATCCCCTGGAGTTTGCTCAGAATCATGTCCACTGAGTCAGTGATGCCTTCCAACCATCCCCATCCTCTGTCGTCCCCTCTCCTCCTGCTTTCAATCTTTCCCAGCATCAGGGTCTTTTCCAATGAGTCAGCTCTTCACATCCAAAGTATTGGAGCTCCAGCTTTGGCAGCAGTCCTTCCAATGAATATTCAGGACTGATTTACTTTAGGATGGATTGGTTTGATCTCCTTGCAGTCTAAGGGACTCTCAAGAGTTTTCTCCAATACCACAATTTGATAGCATCAATTTTTTAGTGCTCAGCCTTCTTCGTGGTCCAACTCTCACATCCATACATGACTACTGGAAAGACCATAGCTTTGACTAACTTAATCCTTGTTTAATTTTCTTGGGCATCATGAAATGGGGGTGGGGGGCGGGGAGGGATCACCAATGGCTGGAATGCGGTCATCTCTTTGAATGTCCTGTTGGTTTTGGCCATTCAACAGTGACAGCCCATGGCCAAATTCAGGTAAGATAGATTGAAGCCACCAAGGATCAAAGACAGCAGCCGCAGGAATGCTTCCTCTGTAGTGACAGTGAGCCTGTGACTCTGTTCCTCAAGGAACAGAGTATACATCTACCTGGTCTAGGGTACTGTGGACATTTGTCTACTTGGACGTTCTGGTCTCCTTTGTAGGGGCTGCAGAACCAGCCTGCAGCCGGGATGAAGTCCAGGAGACTTAGCTTGACCTGGAAGGAGGTTCTGCATGGGTGTGCCATAGCATTTGCATTACCTGGTGTGTTAGAGATCCACTGGCTGAATCAGGAATTGGGGTGGAAGAGGGACAGTGACCTGTGAGTGAGCACACCCTTGTGGTCACTTGGATGCACCTTCATGGGTGAGGACTCCTGGTCTACAACCCTGGTTCTCAAACCTGGCTGAACATTAAAAAAAAATTTAAAAACTGATGTGTCTATGGAGCTTATGGTCCATGGACATGGCATTTGGGATGGACACCAAGGTTTTCAAAACTCCTCCAGTGATTCTGATGGGCAGCAAAGTTCGGGGCTACTGATCAGAAACAACCCAGAAGTCCTGAGTCGATGTCCTGTGCCCACTCATGCATTGTGGGAATCCTGCAATGTCTTCTAGAGCCAAAATACTCCTTTTCTCCAAAAGGTTGTTCTAGAACAGGGCTTATTCTTCTCCTGCATGTCAGAATCTTCAGAGGAAGTCTCAGAGATTTTCATTTAATTGTCTTTAAATTATTATTTCTTAGGTTATTCTATTGTGCAACCAAGGTTAAGACTCAAGGATTATGGCTGCATCCCACATCCTCATCTGGAAGGGTTTCTTCTTTCCCAACAAGACTTTGAGTCATCTCAGAAATGGGCTTGGTGAGGTGATACTGTGATTTATAAGGGAGGAGCTGGGAGATGGGCATTGACATATGTGATGATGGTAGTGCTCGGTCACTTCAGTCGTGTCCAACTCTTTGTGACTCCATGGACTTATCCCACCAGGCTCCTCTGTGCGTGGAATTCTCTAGGCAACAATACTGGAGTGGGTTGCCATTTCCTCTTCCAGGGGATCTTCCCACCTGGGACTGACATATACACATTACTACACATCAAATAGATAACAAATAAGAACCTACAGTATAGAACAGGGAGCTCAACTCAACACTCTGTAATGACCTATATGGGGAAAGAATCTAAAAACAAATATTTATGTATATATATATATATATATATATATATATATATATAACTGAGTAACAGTACTGTACACCTCAAAGGAGCACAACACTGTCAATCAACTATACCTCAATAAAAAGAAAAGAAAGGAAGAAGTACTTGAGCCCTGGTTCTGGCACAGAGCTCCTAGAACCCTTGGCAAGTCCTGCGTCTGTTGTTCTTTTAGTGAGATGAGTTTGGGAAGCAGTAAGGAGGAGGGCGGGTGGGCAGGGACTCAGCCTTTCAGAGTGCTTTAGATGGTGGGCTTTCAGTCCCAGCCCCAACTCACGGGAGCAGGGGCTGGAGGCTGAAGGACGTAACCAATCCTTCCTCGTAATGAAGCCCCCATAAAAGGCCTGGGGTGGGAGGGCTTCTGGGTTGTGAACAGGTAAAAATCCAGGGACACTGGTGCTCAGACACCCGGTGCCCCCTGCCCCTCCCCGATGCCTTGTCCTCCGCGTCTCTGCCATCTGCCTCCTCCTGAGGTCTCTCTCCTTTTATAACACACTGGAGAGCCAGAAAGTAAGATGTTGCAGCTCTGTGAGCCACTCCAGCAAATTAGTCAAACCCGAGGAAGGGGGGGAAACCACTGGACCCTCCGATCTATAACCATAGGTAGGTCGGAAGCACAGGTGAGCAGGCCTTGGAAGTGGCCGAGGGAGGGGAATGGGTCCTGTGGGAATAAGCTCTTAGTCCAGGGGATGGACTCTGTCTCCAGGTGGGGGGTGGGGGTGGTGAGATCCCCAGCTGGTAACACAGAAATGCTTGCTTAGTGGTGCAGGGCACTCTATACCAGCAGGCAGAGTTCAGAGGGTCAGGTGGGAACTCCTGCTGGAACACAGTGGACTGCTTGGAACACAAACCACAGTAAGAACGGGAAGAAACTGGGAACAGAGAGGCATCAGATCCAGATAAAATACAAAGTGAAAACATAAGACCCGTGAGCTCTGTACAGTCTCCCTTAAACAGACATATTATTACAGGAGACTGCTCTATTTGCAAGCTCATTCAAGTCCCGCTCCATTAAAACAGAAAGTGCTGTCTGCTCTCCACAGTAGTTTGACACCATTTGGCTCCTAGTTGTCCACAAACCCGCCCTCCTGAGTGACATTTTAGATGAGCCCTGGGTTCCCGCACCTGTCTTGGGACCTGGGCACGTCAGAGAAGTCTGAGCAACACCTTCCAGGATCTCAGCTTCCTGGGCTGCTTCTCAGCAAAGCTCTTCCCTTCCAGGCATTCCTGCTTCTATAAAGAAACGAAAAAGATGCATCTCTTCTCCTATAATTTAAGGAACATCCTTAATTAGGACAACTTGATTAAAATGTTTTAAATAAATAATCCAAAATTTCAATTTAACGTAACCAGTTTCAAAGTAATTAAAATGCCTGGGAAGATGCGAATCTCCCAGAGAAAATATCAAAGTCTCCAGTTAAATTTCTAAAACAAGTGTGCAGATTCCTACATAAAATCATCTTGACTCAGCAGACGCATCCTCCAGGAAGCCCTCTGTGACTTACCCCAAAGTCGATAAAGCCCCCGCTCGAGAGCTTCCCAACCCTGTGGACCTTTGTTCCTGTCACTCAGCGTCCCCAGCCATTGATCCCCAGCTGACTGGCCACTCTCCAGCTGCCGAGGATGTAGCCCTCTGGGTGGCTCTGTCTTGCACCTGGGGTGCTTGGCCCAGTGATTGGTGCGGGTAAACAGAGAGCTCTTCCTCGGGCTCCAATGAGCCTGTGCGCTGTCTCTCATCTTGCAGCCTCCTCCAAATAGTCAAGTTGCCCAGCGCTCAAAATCAGGAGGGATTCAGGAAGTTCATCACCCAGCAGGGAAACTTAGCACCAGGAGCAGGAGAGATCCTGCCCCTTCAGCAGGGTCAGCGGCAAAGCCTGCCAGGGCCACTCGGTCTGGTTTATTGCATCCTGGCTCGATACTGCTGCAGATGATTGAACACAGAGCAGGGGACACGCCACAGTTCGGGAGATC
>ML661340.1:10929621-10958180 GCA_007570785.1 Antilocapra americana | reverse complement strand
GGAGATCAGAGAGCCCCAAGTGAGACACTAATGAATGCTCCCACTCGAGGGGCCCCTGGACAAGGGCAGACATGATTCAAAGCTGGGCTCTTCCTCCTGATCCCCGGGGACTGACTGTGTCCTGGGAAGCTCTGGTCACAGTTACAATTTCGACATTTGTCCTGGACTGAATTGTGTCCTCCAAAACTCAGAGGTTGAAGCCCCAGCCCTCCATGTGACTGTATTTGGAGGCAGGGCCTCTAAGAAGGTGAGGAAGGTCAAAGAGATCAGAGGGTGTGAGCCTGACCCAGGGGTGTTCTTCACGGAAGAAAAGAGATGCGCAGGTGGTCTCTGCCTCCCTCCCCCCATCTCCCTCCCTCCCCCCATCTCCCTCTGAGCACACACAGAAATGGCCTTGTGAGGACACAGCAGGAAGGAGCCATCTGCAAGCTGAGGAAGGCGGTCTCACCAGACCCAGACTTGACCTCAGACTTCCAGACTCTAGAACATTCAGAAAATAAATTCCTGTTGTTTCAGCTGCCCTGTCTGTGATTTTTTTTTTTTTTTTTTGGTTAGGAAAGCCCTAGCAAACTCATACAGCATCGTTCTGCTTTATCAATAACTCTGTGTTTGATTTCATCATGTAAACCTGGGAAAAATAAACAAGATGACTGCCTTTGGAAGGTGGAACCGTCTGGAGATGAAAGGGGTGCCTGGCTTCCTCAGTACCCCAACAGGAGACCTTGTGTGTCGGGAGCTCAGAGTTCACTCACATATGGCCCTAGGTCTTCTGTCCTCACCAAATCCATTACCCTCTTTCTGTAACCCAGAGGTTTGCCACCGGGGCAATGGTGTCCCTCCACAAGGTCACCTGGCAGTATCTGGAGACACTTCTGGTCCTCACAAGGGAGGGGGATGCTGTAGACATCAGCAGCTATAGGACCAGAAGGCTGCTAAACACCCTGCAGTACAGGGAAGGCCACCAAAAACAAGCCAGCCCCAGGGACAATCGTGCTGAGAAGCCTGCTGGCTCGCATTCCCCCAGACTCGGATTCCCAGTCGTCACAGTGTTTTCAGATCCCACGTTCATCCACCCAAACCAGTCGTTATCAGTGGAAGAATGTCAATAATTATGAAACCAAAGGAAAGTCGTGGAAGAAAACAGAAAGCAAGCAAAGACATCAAGACTAACTTTCCGGCTGGAAACCTTAAACAATCAGTCTTATCACACCATCGTGCAAATAAAATATCAGAGGCCGAATAAGAAGAAGGTTCCTTTTCCACTTGCTCTGTCACCTCGGCATGGCTTCTGACGAGTCTCACATTTAGAACGGTGGTGGGAGCCTGTATGACTTTCGTCCTGTGAATCCAATGTCAGCCAACAGAGAGGCATGTAAGCATACCTTAGGGAGACCGAGTTCACTTTCCCAGCTTCATGTTTTATAATTTAATAATCTCTCATATAATTAGACACTGCTACAGCGCGTGATGTCACCGACACTCAGAACTCTTCTTGGGGGGGATTTTTCCATGCTTGTGCTGCACCCAAATGACTTCCCAGTCTTCAAGATGTTCAAATCTTTTTATAGATCTCACTAATAAAAACAGAGAAAGAAATAGCAAGCCAGCTGCCAAGGGGGCCTCTTTACTGGGACTCTCTGGGTCCTTGTGGCGATTGAGCAGCCCGACGTTTATGGAGGTGATGCTCATCTTCTCCTGGGCATCGTGTGGCTGGTATAGTGGAAATGGTCCCCACCTTGGGTGACATCTGGCAGATCAGAGGACTGAGCCTTGCTTTTCACTTCCCCAACCACTGTCTGTGAGCTTCCTGGGGCTGTCGTAGCAAAGTGCCAGCAACTGCAGAGGCTTAAACGGCAGAAATGCATTGCTCAAAGGGCTGGAGGCCAGAAGTCCTAGATCAAGGTATGGACAGGGCTATGTTCCCTCTGAAGGTGCTAGCCTGCTCCAGGCTTCTCCCCAGGACTGGTAAATGGCCACGGTGGCCTCTGTGTATGCTCTTCTCAGCATCTAAATGTCGCCCTTTTATGAGGGCTCCAGTCATATTAGATTGGAACTCACTCTAATATCCCATGCTATGGACTGAATGTTTTCAGTCACTAAGTCATGTCCAACTCTACGTGTACACACATGTAAGCACACACAGCCTGTGGAACACCAGGCTTGTCTGTCCTTCACTAGCTCCTGGCACGTGCTCAAACTCATGTCCATGGAGTCAGTGATGCCATCCGACAATCTCACCCTCTGTCATCCCCTTCTCCCACCCTCAATCTTTCCCAGCATCAGAGTCTTTTCCAATGAGTCAGTTCTTCCCCTCAGGTGGCCAAAGTTTGGGAGTTTCAGGTTCAGCATCAACCCTTCCAATGAATATTCAAGGTTGATTTCCTTTAGGATGGACTGGTTTGATCTCCTTGCAATCCAAGGGACTCTTGAGAGTCTTCTCCTATGGACTGAACGTTTGCCCGTAAATTGATATGTTGAAGCTTTAGTCCCCAGTATGATGGCATTAGGAGGTGGGACCTTCAGAAGGCGATTAGGTCACCATTGTGGAGCCCTCACTAATGGGATTAGTGTCCTTACAATATTAGCGGTTGGTAAAGAATCCACCTGCCAATGCAGGAGACCTGGTTCAACCCCTGGGTTGGGAAGATTCCTGGAGGAGGAAATGGCAACCCACTCCAGTATTCCTGCCTGCAAAATCCCACGAACAGAGGAGCCTGGCGGGCTGCCATCCACGGGGTTGCAGAGTCGGACATGACTGGCGGACTAGCACTTTCACTTTCTTTTTTCCTAAAGACTCCATCTGCAGGTAAGCTCCCATTCGGAGGCGCTGCTTGCTTTGGTTTGTTCCTTGAGAAATGTGCTCTGGGTGTCATGCTTGTTGAGGGGCCGCAGAACGCAGGCCTTGAGCAAAGTCCTTCATACACTTTGCAGAGTGAATCCCTCCACAACCCAAGGGGTAGGTTGAATTTACTCCCACTTGTACAAAGCAGACACTTAAATGAGCTGATCCACTATCGCAGCTGGGCATCGTACACTCGGGCTTATGGACAATGTCTGACCAACTCTAAAGGCCACACCCTTTCTCAGTCCAACCTGCTGCTCCCATCACTTTCTCTTCATCCTGGTAGTTGAGATAAATCAGCTTTAATTTAGTGCCCCTAGAGAAATCCCTTGTGTCATTCACATGTCACCGGGAAATTTGCTTCCATGATTCTATATTTTCAACAAAGGGAACAACTACAGCCTTCCAGCTTTGCTGATTTTTCTAAGTCTTGTCAGCAGGGTATCAGAGAGCCGGCAACTGATTATTTGTTTTCTGTTTTCTCTAAAGACAGAATTTCCTGCCTTTGAAGTGGGAGGCAGCTCTGCACAGCTCCAGGGGGTCAGTTCACGCTTTAATGGCAGTGAGGCCAGCTCCCAGGTCAGTGGGCACCGTCACAGGGGCATCGGATGGATGGGCCCTGAGGACCTGGGCTGAGGTCAGGACACAGCGTGATGTCATCACTTCTTCCTTCCTTGCATCCGAAGGTTCACCTGTCTCCCCCCTCACCCCCATCTCACGACCCATGACTTGAAAGACAGACTGTGTACTTTGCTCCACAAACCAAGACGTTCACCTCCTGCCATTTTAAAACATGTCCATGATGCAGGAGACCCCAGTTTGATTTCCGGATTAGGAAGATCCCCTGGAGAAGGGATAGGCTACCCATTTGGGTATCCCTGGGCTTCCCTAGCAGCTCAGTTGGTAAAGAATCCACCTGCAATGCGGGAGACCTGGGTTCTCTCCCTGGGTTGGGAAGATCTCCTGGAGGAGGGCAACCCACACCAGTAAGTATTCTTGCCTGGAGAATCCCCATGGACAGAGGAGCCTGGCAGACTACAGTCCATGGTGTCGCGAAGAGTCAGACACGACTGAGCGATTGAACACCATCTCCAAAGACAACCCCTAGGACCTGGGACCATGCGCTTGTGTCAGGATTCCTAACAGCAGTGATCAAGCTAGGAAGAGGCCATTAGGGTGAGCCCAAGCCCAAAGAGCAGGGTCCCTAGAAGGGGTGAAGCCACGTGAGAACAGACACACAGGGAGGTCTCCCTGGGGACAGAGGCAGCTGCAGACCTCGGAGCCCCAAGCATTTCCGGAGACGCCAGGAGCCAGAAGGAGGTGAGGAAGAGTTGACCAGAAGATTAGAGGGTGCTCAGGCCTGTCGATGCCTTGGTCTCCTACATCTGCTCCCCCAGAGCCAGGAGAGAGGAACCTTCCATGGTTCTCAGCCACCCAGTTGGCGGTCCTTCGTCACTGCCACCACAGAGCATTATATTCCTTCCTGCAGCCAAATACCTGGCCTGTTACGAACCTAGATGCCCATCCACTGACGAATGGATAAGAAAGCTGTGGTACATATACACAATGGAACATTACTCAGCATTAAAAAAAAAATCATTTGAAGCAATTCTACTCAGATGGACGAAACTGGAGCCCATTATCCAGAGTGAAGTAAGCCAGAAGCAAAAACAACAATACAGTATATTAACGCATATATATGGAATTTAGAAAGACAGTAACGAGAACCCAACATACGAGACAACAAAAGGAACGCAGATGTATAGAATAGACTCGTGGACTTTGTGGATGAGGGTAAGGGTGGGATGATATGGGAGAAGGGCACTGAAGCATGTTAATTGTCATGTGTCTAATCAATCGCCAGCCCAGGACTGATGCTCGGGGCTGGTGCAGCGAGATTTCCCTGGGGGGAGGGAGGAGGGAGGGGGGTTCTGGAGGGGAAGCATATGTAAACCCATGGTGATATCATGTCATTGTATGGCAAAAACAATAAAAAAAAAAAGTGCTGCGGAACAAAAAAAAAATTATTCAAAGAACTTCTAGCGGTAAGAAGTTGAGTTCATTTTAAACAAAAGCAAACAAATGAAAAACCTCCTTTAAAATTGAATGGGGCTTCCCAAGTGTCTCAGTGGTAAAGAATCTGCCTGCCAATGTGAGGGGCCCAGGGTCATTCCTTGGGTCAGGAAGATCCCCTGGAGGAGGAAATGGCAGCCCACTCCAGTATTCTTGCCTGGGAAATCCCACAGACAGAGGAGCCGAGTGGGCTGCGTCCAGGGTGTCGCAGTTTTGGACAGGACTGAGCACTCACGTGTGCAAACTGAATGCTTTCTGTCTTATGGGCAGAGCACAACGTTCCCACCACTCCCTGCCCGGCTGCTTTGTCAGGAGCTGGGACTTGTCATGAGCTCTTACTCGGGCTGGCGGAGTCTCCAAAGGGTACCTGGGATGCTGGCAGACCGGCAGCGGGCCGACTCCTGCTGGATCCTCGGTGGGGCAGTGCCCGAGGGCAGCTTTATCACCAGCCAGCCAGAGCCTCTTTCCTTCAGCGCTTTCCTGAGTTATTGCCAACCGGCCTGGTTCAGCTTCTTCCATTAAGAAAAACTACTCACTGGGGAGAGGTTCTGAGGGCCATGAAAATGATTATGGACTCAGACTTGGAGGATCAAGGAGGGACAAGAAGGTCAAACAGAAAACAGGCAAAACCTGTGATGTATATGGTCACCCACAACAACGCGTCTCCATCTCGCCCTGGACCCCCTGATGCCAGGAAGGCCTGGTTCTATGGAGTACGTGTGTAGCTATCAATCTTCTTTAAAGATGGCCATTAACTGCCCACAGTGTCAATCTAGAGGACAAAACAGACGAGGGAGGGAGTTCTGATTAATTCTGTTCCTAAGAAAGTCCTGAATACTCATTGGAAGGACTGGTGATTAAGCTGAAGCTCCAATCCTTTGGCCACCTGATGGGAAGAGCCTACTCACTGGAAAAGACCCTGATGCTGGCAAAGATTGAGGGCAGGAGGAGAAGGGGACGACAGAGGATGATATGGTTGGATGGCATCACCGACTCGATGGACATGAGTTTGAGTAAGCTCTGGGAGATAGCGATGGACAGGGAAGCCTGCCGTGCTGCAGTCCATGGGGTCGCAAAGAATCACACAGGACTGAGCAGCTGAACAAAGAAGCTGCTAACAGTGACCAGGCTGCCATCTCTGCAGCTCTTCTTCTCAGTGTAATTCCCATCTCAAGTCCATGGTCGCCGGGGCAGTGACCAGCAGCTCATTGCTCTGTCCCAGCTGAGCATGTGAGTCCCGTGGGGGACCCTCTACACCCTCTGGAACCACTGTGTCTGACTCATCATCAGGCCTGGAGAACACACCAGGAGTGACCTGGCTGTGCAGACACTTTACAGGACCATTGTGTCAAGTGACACAGACCACCCCTCTCAGAACCTGCCCCGGGACCAGCGAGTCGCCTCTGGGCTTTCAGACCCAGTGAACAGCCCAGGGGGAGGACACTGTCCACTTGGGGCCACATTAGCTCCAGCTGCTCACCCAGCCAGAAGTCAGTGCCCACGGCACAGAGGGTGATGGTCTCCCGCCTGTCTTACCAGACCAGCAAGCCCCACCTGGCTAGAGGTGACAATGGGAAAGCTGTCCAACCGCCCAGATCTGAGCCTCACCCAGGAGGCTCTGTGTAACTTGCCCTGGGGAAGTGGGCATCAGTTTATCCCAAGATAGCCCCATGTACCCACCCACTATGAGCCTCTATGCAGCCAGGTTGAGATGGCTGAACTAGAATATTAACCCCTGCCATTCCAGCATCGCAGTTTATACTTATCTTTTAATTATAAAAGCCTGGCCTAGTCTACCACATTCAACAAATACTCCTTGAATGTGTGAATGAATGAATAAACAAATGAAACTTTATCTGACCTCCTCAGGTTCGGAAGAAGATCTTTAATTTTTTTATTTATCTTTTAACTTATTTGTTTTAACTGGAGGCTAATTACTTTATAATATTGTGGTGGTTTTTGCCATACATTCACATGAATCAGCCATGGGTGTACATGTGTCCCCATCCTGAACTCCCCTCCCACCTCCCTTCCCCTCCCACCCCTCAGGGTCATCCCAGTGTACCAGCCCTGAGTGCCCTGTCTCATGCATCGAACCTGGACTGGAGATCTGTTTCACATATGATAATATACATGTTTCAATGCTATTCTCTCAAATCATCCCACCCTCACCTTCTCCCACAGAGTCCAAAAGACTGTTCTATACATCTGTGTCTCTTTTGCTGTCTCGCATATGGGGCAAAAAGAGTTTTAAAAGTGATCTGCCAATTCTGAGACATAAAGATGAAGGTTACTTTCCCGCTCAACAGTGATTCAGTAGAATTTGTTATTTGGCAGGAAAAGGGCAATGCTCTATGAAAAGTGAATAATAAGTTTTTCACACCTGCAAAATTGCCTCACAGCAGACCTTGTTTGACCCAAATAAACCAAGAGTAATTTGACTTTGGAATTAGATTAAATATGGAGAGTTGCAGACATAAGCCACAACTTAGAAAATGGAAGCAAATGGAAACTGATGAGTAAAAGGAGTTTATAATAAACCATTTGCAAGTGTGACGGGGGCAGTGAGCTGCCAGGGCTGTGCTGGAACTCGTTAAATTTTCTCATTCTTTGTATAGCAAAAGCCCTGGTTAAATGACGTCTTATTTATCGAGCATCAAGCACACAACATCTCATTAAAGTCAACTCTCTCTCGGCTCAAACATTTACACAGTAAGAAAAGCAATCTTTCAGAAAATCAGGAGATTGAAAAATAATTTTGAAATTATGTAAGTAATGAAGGAAAGTCTGTGTGTGTGTGTGTGTCTGTGTGTGTGTGCGTGTCTGTGTGCGTGTGCGTGTGTGTGTGTTCTTAGTCGCTCGGTTGTGTCTGTAGCCTGCTAGGCTCCTTTGCCCATGGCGTTCATCCAGACAAGAATACTGGAGTGATTACCACTTCCTCTTCCAAGGGACCTTCCCCACCCAGGGATCAGACTGGCCTCTTCTGCATCTCCTGCCTTGGCAGGTATTTCTTTACCACTGAGCCACCTGGGAAGGCCAATGAAGAAAAGTAACAGTAGCCCAATGTAGGAGTCCCAAAATCCTCATGGAATGAGATCTAGCAAAAGCTTTCAGTGATACACAGAAATGAGGGCCTTATAAATGCATAAACGGAGGCTTATCACAAAAAAATCACTGGCTGGAAGAATATGGGGAAATACATTTGCAAAGGAAAATAGTAATAACAGCCTCCTATTTACTAAGCCGTTTTTTTTACTTCATAAGAAAACATGTATTTAATAATGTTCTCAAGGTAAGCTGCTTTTTTGTTGAAAAGATGCTGTGTGCCTGTGCTGCACTCCTCTGGACTAACATGACCTTGAGAACAGGAAGGATGTCTTGTTTCTCCTGACCTCCATGTGCAAGCCCTGTGCCTTAATGCCATTTTACTGTAGAGCATACGTCCAGAGCATCTTCCACTAATCATGCCATTTATAATAGCATAAAAGCAGGTAAGGAGTCCGCCCGCAATGCAGGAGACGCAGGTTCAATCCCTGGGTCAGGAAGATCCACTGGAGAAGGAAATAATAACACACTCCAGTATTCTAGCCTAGAGAACCCTGGAGGGCCGTGATCCACAGAGTCACAAAGAGTCAGACACTATGGAGCACAGACACCATGCGTGTGTTTGCCAGGCTTTATCGCTGTCGTGTCTGACTCTCTGTGACCCCATGGACTGCAGCCCACCAGGCTCCTCTGTCCGCGGGATTCTCCAGGCACGGATACTGGAGTAGGTTGCAGTGCCCTCCTCCAGGGCATCTTCCTGACCCAGGGATTGAACCTGGTCTTCCACATTGCAGGAGTATTTTTTACTGTCTTAGCCACCTGGGAAGCCCACATATATATATAATATATAAAAATAGTACTCCATAATATACAAACAAAACCAGTGGAGATGATGGAATTCCAGTTGAGCGATTTCAAATCCTACAAGATGTTGCTATGGAAGTGCTGCATTCAACATGTCAATGAATTTGGAAAACTCAGCAGTGACCACAGGACTGGAAAAGGTCAGTTTTCATTCCAATCCCAAAGAAAGGCAATGCCAAAGAATGCTCAAACTACTGCACAATTGCACTCATTTCACAAACTAGCAAAGTAATGCTCAAAATTCTCCAAGCTAGGCTTCAGCAGTACATGAACCACGACCTTCCAGATGTTCAAGCTGGATTTAGAAAAGGCAGAGGAACCAGAAATCAAATTGCCAACATCCACTGGATTATCAAAAAACAGAGAGCGTTCCAGAAAAACATCTAGTTCTGCCTTATTGACTATGCCAAAGCCTTTGACTATGTGGATCACAACAAGCTGTGGAAAATTCTTAAAGAGATGGGAATAGCAGACCACCTGGCCTGCCTCTTGAGAAACATACATGCAGATCAAGAAGCAACAATTAGAATTGAACATGGATCAACAGACTGGTTCCAAATAGGAAAAGGAATAGGTCAAAGTTGTATATTGTCACCCTGCTTATTTAACTTATATGCAGAGTACGTCATGAGAAATGCTGGGTTGGATGAAGCACATGCTGGAATCAAGATTGCCAGGGGAAATGTCAATAACTTCAGATATGCAGATGACACCACCCTTATGGCAGAAAGTGAAGAAGAACTAAAGAGCCTCTTGATGAAACTGAAAGAGGAGAGTGGAAAAGGTGGCTTGAAACTCAACATTGAGAAAACTAAGATCATGGCATCTGGTCCCATCACTTCATGGCAAATAGATGGGGAAACAATGGAAACAGACAGACTCTATCACTGCAGATGGTGAATGCAGCCATGAAATTAAAAGACGCTTGCTCCTTGGAAGAAAAGCTAGGACCAACCTAGACAGCATATTAGAAAGCAGAGACATTACTTTGTCAACAAAGATCTGTCTAGTCAAAGCTATGGTTTTTCCAGTAGTCATGTATAGATGTGAGAGTTGGACTATAAAGAAAGTTTATCACTAAAGAATTGATGCTTTTGAACTGTGGTGTTGAAGAAGACTCTTGAGAGCCCCTTGGACTACAAGGAGATCCACCCAGTCCATCCTAAAGGAGATCAGTCCTGGGTGTTCATTGGAAGGACTGATGCTGAAGCTGAAACTCCAATACTTTGGCCACCTCATGCGAAGAGTTGACTCATTGGAAAAGACCCTGATGCGGGGAAATATTAAGGGCAGGAGGAAAAGGGGACGATAGAGAATGAGATGGCTGGATGGCACTACCGACTCAATGGACATGGGTTTGGGTGGGCTCCAGGAGTTGGTGATGGACAGAGAGGCCTGGCACGCTGCGGTTCATGGGGTTGCAAAGAGTTGGACATGACTGAGCGACTGAACTGATACTGAGTATTACTAACCATAATAATTCCATATGTATATATTAAATCCTTAAATATGTATCACATTGGAGACCCTAAAGTCTTTTTGAACTTGCCTTTTTAGAGAGGCTGTTGTTAAAAGCAAATGCATCATTTTATAAATAAGTTCGTTTGTATTGTTTTTTTTAAGACTGCACATATAAGCAATATCATAAAATACTTCTTCTCTGACTTACTTCACTTAGCATGATAAATCTATAGGTCCATCCATGTCGCTGCAAATGACATGACTTCATTCTTTTTAATGGCTGAGTTGTATTCCACTGTATGTACACACCACATCTTCTTTATCTGTTCTTCTGTCAATGGACATTAAGTCTGCTTTCATGTTTCACCTATTGTAAGCAGTGCTGCAATGAACATTGGGGTGTATACATCCTTTTGAACCATATTTACAAAACAGAAACAAACTCAAAGACTTAGAGAAGAACTTACAGTTACCAGAGGGGAAAGGTGGGAGGATGTCTAGTAACGGAGTTTGGGACTGAAATGTACACACTGCTGTGTTTAAAATAGATGATCAGCAAGGACCTACTGTAAAGCACAGGGAACTCTGCTCGTAACAACCTAAATGGGAAAAAAAATTTGAGAAAGAAGAGACACATGGACATGTATAACAGAATCAGTATGTTGTACCCCTGAAACCAACACAGCCTTGTTTATCAACCATGCTCCAATATAAAATAAAAAGTTTCTTCAAGAAAGCAGATGGATTCAGCTTAGGGAATGAGCAGCCCTGGGGCAGCTACAGTGAGAAACACCTCCCCTTGTTTCAGCTACCACCTCGGGAACTCTCCCTGGAGACAGGGTAACATCTTCAGGATGCCCTCAAGGTTTTCTCTATCTACATATTCCTAGTTTAACACTACTTTTATATCTGAACAACTTAATGTCAGTCCCAAGCCTGAATATTTTTACATTTTCCTATTACAAAATTCAGTAAACCCTAGACTTTTAACAAGGCAGTTTGCACGAGCCCTCGTGACCTCAGAGTCAGTGACGTCTGCAGATCATTGGCAGATGAATCATTACTCCACTCTGCAGGTAGACTGCTTCTACGTCTCACACACAGCTCTTGCGTGTTACTTTTAAAAATAGCTCACCCTGGTTGCCTGGGCTGTTCGTCCTTGCTTCTGCATCCCCTTGGAGAGGTTCCCAGACTGGGGGCCCAGCAGGGCTGGGCTGGGCTCCAGAGTCTCCTGCAGCGCAGGGCTCATCTCCCTCAGGGAGATGGGGGAGCAAGCAGCTCCTGGCTTAGGAAGCTGATGCCTCTACCCCTCAGGTGCCAGCCCCCCTCCCCCATGGTGCCAGCCCCTCCTCCCCCACACATGCTGACTTCCAGTCAGCAGGCCACTCCTCTCCCTGTACATCTCTCTCCCCTTCCTTCCCTTGTTGCTGTTTAGTAATTCAATCGTGTCTGACTCTTTCAGACCCCATGAACTGCAGTACGCCAGGCTCCCTTGTCCTTCACTATCTCCCAGAGTTTGCTTAAACTCAGGTCCATTGAGTCGGTGATCCAACCATCTCATCCTCTGTCATGCCCTTCTCCTCCTGCCTTCAATCTTGCCCGGCATCAGGGTCTTTTCCATTGGGTCAGTTCTTCACATCAGGTAGCCAAACTGTTGGAGCTTCAGCTTCAGCATCAATCCTTCCAATGAATATTCGGGACTGATTTCCTTTAGGATGCACTGGTTGGATCTTCTTGCAGTCCAAGGGGTTCTCAAGAGTTCTCCAGCACCACAGTTTGAAAGCACCAATTCCCTACAGAGCCCTAAGACCTGACTCTTCCCCCTTCAACAACAGAGCATGGGGACCGAAGAGAAAAGGACACTGTGTGTGATGCCCACATTAGGGGAGTAGAGGACAGATGATCCCCTCTGCCCTCCACACACTCCCTGAGAACACTGCCTCCATCAGCACACTCCCTGGGCTCCAGGTGCACACCGTCAGGTGCCAGCTGCTCCGCGGGGCACTGAGGGCTGCAGAGAAGCTGAGGCCCTAGCTCACAGGCAGTCAGTTCATCACCCACCTGAAACAAGCAGAACCATCTGTTACAGTGACATGAATCTAAGCAACAGGATGAAGGGAACCCTGCAGGACTCAGCTCCCCCTCCCAGCCCCTCTGTCCCAGATCCCACCCAGGTGGTCCGAGAGCCCCAGCATCCCCTCCTGGGACAAGCCCAGGGGAAGCTTCAGTAGTCCCAGGGAAAGAGAAGACGTGAGCCCTCCAGGGTTGGGGGGTCAAGTGTGTGTCTGCCTGAAGGTCGTGAGGAAAGACAGGATGAGTGGCCTGGAAACAGTCTCACATATTAAGGTTCCAAGGGCTTCCCGGGTGGCTCAGCTGGTAAAGAATCTGCCTGCAATGCAGAAGACCCCGGTTCAATTCCTGGGTTAGGAAGATCCCCTGGAGAAGGGATAGGCTACCCACTCCGGTATCCTGGCCTGGACAATCCCCATGGACAGAGGAACTAGGCAGGCTGCGGTCCATGGGGTCACAAAAAGTCGGAGGAGTCTAAGCATGGCCCAAGCACATTAAGGGTCCCAGGGCCACTGTTCAGCCGTCTGGGCACCAAATCACCGCCCAGAACAGTGTTTTAGGGACAAATGAAGTGTGTGTCCCAGCCAACTTAAACGTGAGCCTTGGCAACCCAGTGCTTTGCAACTAGCTGGAGAAGAAGGTTGGAACTAGAAGCCAGGGCCGTGCAGAGCAGGCCAGGACTCTGTGCACAAGGACCCCAACCCTGAGCAGGGCACCGTGGGGCTCACTGCCCTGGGCATGGCACCGTGGGGCTCATTGCCCTGAGCAGGGCACCGTGGAGGCACACTGGGCCAACACACCAGCACAAAGGTGGGGGTGGGTATATTCGTTTACTAGGGTGGCCCCAACAAAGTACCATGAGTTCACAGCACTAGAGGCTCCACGATGAAGGAGCTGGCAGGGTTGGTGTTTTCTGAGGCCTCCCTCCTGGGCTTGTAGCCAACCGTCTTCTCCCAGAGTCCTCCCGTGGTCCTCCCTTGGAGCCTCGGGTCTGTGTTCTAATCTCCTCTTCTTATAAGGACTCCAGGCCTGTTGGATCGGGCTCCACCCTCATAACCTCATTTTACTTTAATTGCCTCCAGAAAGGTCCTTCTGAAGTACTGGGGATTAGAACTTTAACACATGAAGCAGAGGGTTACGGGACCAAATTCTGTCTGTAACAGGTAAAAACTGTGAATGTATGTCTTGGGGTAAGGGGATGTCTACTTAAAAAATAATCACTACAGGGGATGACAGAGGATGAGATGGTTGAATGGCATCACCAACTCAACGGACATGAGTTTGAGCAAACTCCAGGAGATGGTGAAGGACAGGGAAGCCTGGCGTGCTGCAGTCCCTGGGGTCACAAAGAGGCAGACACACTTAGCAACTGAACAACAACCTAAAGTTAAAAGATACCAACATTCAAAAAGCTAAGATCGTAGCATCTGGTCCCATCACTTCATGGCAAATGGATGGAGTAAAATTGGAAACAGTAGCAGATTTTATTTTCTTGGACTCCAAAATCACTGCAGATGGTGACTGCAGCGATGAAATTAAAAGACACTTGCTCCTTGGAAGAAAAGAGATGACCAACCTAGACAGTGTATTAAAAGGCAGAGACATCACTTTGCCAACAAAGGTCTATATAGTCAAAGCTCTGGTTTTTCCAGTGGTCGTGTATAGATGTGAGAGTTGGTCCATAAAGAGAGCTGAGCAACAAAGGATTGATGCTTTTGAACTGAGGTGTTGGAGAAGACTCTTAAGAATCCCTTGGACTGCAAGGAGATCCAACCAGTCCATCCTAAAGGAGATCAATCCTGAATTTGGAAGGACTGATGCCGAAGCTAAAGCTCCAACCCTTTGGCCACCTGATGCAAAGAGCTGACTCATTGGAAAAAGCCCCTGATGTTGGGAATGATTGAGGGCAGGAGGAAAAGGGGACCACAGAGGATGAGATGGTTGGATGGCATCACTGACTCAATGGACATGAGTTTGAGTCGCTAAGAGTCAGACACGACTTAGAGACTGGACAACAATAACGATATTTTATTCAGTGAGAATGTTTAGGACTTTAAGCCGGGGAGACAGCATCTCAAGTAACTCTGAGAAAACTGCTCCAAGGCAAGGGGAGGGCAGGGAGGAGTCAAGTTATAGAGAAGTTTGCAACAAAGAGCAGGTAGTCTGAACATCAAAAGTGTTTTTGTGAATGAATGAAAACCAGGCATTTCAAGGTAAGGAATTTAGTGCTTGTCCGTGTATGGGAAGAGGCAAGAGTCTGAGCTCACTGAAGTCATTCCTCTCATTTGCCTCTCAGCTAGCTACCTGGGGCCCGCACGGCAGGCACTGCTCTCCTTCCTCTGTGCCCTGGAGGGCTGATGACTGTGACATCCTTATTTATTGACGTGGCAGGAAACCCTCCATCTCTCAGGGAGGATATGGGCTTCTCCCCACCCCCACCCATGCTCAAGTAGGCATTTTTAGCTAATTCAAATAACTGGCACCCTGTGTGGCACAGGTAACCAAGAAAGGTGAGCTGAGGTGTCTCAGGGAGCTGTGAGCTCTGGGGTGGGGGGCATTTTCCAGCACAGAGAACAGAAGCAGAGTAGGGACTGGGCAAACCTAGCACATGGAGGAATTTGCGAGAGGAAAGGGACCACCACAGAACCACAGGGTGGAAATAAGAGCTGGATCCCACCTCTCCTCCTCAGCCCAGAACCAGCCCTGCTGGGCGATCGAGGCCAGTAGTTCAACACACACATTTGATGTAAGCGAAATGTCGGGGCAACCAAGAAGGACCCACACCTCAGCTTCAGGGGCTCCTCCCCTTCTCGAAAAATATAGTCACAAAACTGTCCTGCCCTGCAAGACAGCAGTCTACACATAAACTCCTCTATCCAAAACCCCAAACGTTGTTTATATAATGAATGTGAAAATAAAAGAAAAATATTAGAAGCCCTTCTCGGTGAATTCTGATAAGGATATTATTCTGTTCGGAGGCGTCCTAATTATAAAGCTGCACAATAATCCCCAATTCCAGCAGAGTTATTCTTCTTCATCAGGCAGATGAGAATTGCTTTCAAAATATATATATATGTGTGTGCACGACTCATGGCTTATCTGCTTAAGCTATCTGTTTCGGAGGAAGTAATATCTATCTTCTTAAATTGCCTAATTTCTTATTCTGCAGAGGCTCACTCAGAATAAAATCTCTTTTCAAGAAAATATTGCTGTCTTGATGAAACAGCAGCACTAAAACTATAGAATATTTTCTCGGAAAAGATGAGATTGCAAAATGATAGATTCAGAGGGAGGTCTCATAAACGTTTGCTCCCCAGCTAAAGTGAATGCAAAGAACAGCAAGGAGGTTTTAGGCTGTTTAGATGGCGGGGATCAGACACATGGGTAGGTTGGGATGGGGTCGGCCTCTGGGCTCATCCAGACCCCAGGAAGGGGGTGGGGGAGTTGGACGCATTTTCGGAGTAATCCAACGTTGATTACCCCCAGGGTCATGGATGACCATCTTCTTTCTTCAAAAGTGACTTGACATCGTGTGGTCCAGCCATAGATGGAGATAATGCTTTCCTCCCCATAAGATGTTTCAGGGCAACAAATGCTTTATGGTGTGTTGAGAGGGTGGCAGCTACATTGTACAAGCAGGAGATGCAGGACTCAATTTTAACACAGCAGACCAAAGCCTATTGGAAAAGAGAGACGTCAATTCAGCATCACCTATAAAAGAAAATCATGGTTTCCCAGGTGGTGCTAGTGATACAGAATCCAGCTGGCTGGACTTCCCTGGTGGTCCAGTGGCTAAGGCTCTGAGCTCCCAGTGCAGGGGGCCTGGGCTCAATCCCTGGTCAGGGAACCAGATCCGACATACTGCAGCTAAGTGTTCGCACGCTGCAACTAAAGACCCGCCATCCCACAGCTAAGACCTGGTGCAGCCAAATGAAAAGCAATTTAAAAAAATAAAAGAATCTGCCTACCAATGCAGGAGATGCAAGAGACTCAGGTTCGATCCCTGGGTTGGGAAGTTCCCCTGGAGGAGGAAATGGCAATCCACTCCAGTGTCCTTGCCTGGGAAATCCCCTGATCAGAGGAGCCTGGTGGGCTACAGTCCAGGGGGTCACGAAGAGCTGAACACACTGAGTGCGTGCACACACACAGACACACACACACACAGAAAATCGCAGGAATTGACTAGCCTGGATTCAGTTCAGTTCAGTTCAGTCGCTCAGTCGTGCCCGACTCTGTGCAACCCCATAGACGGCAGCCCACGAGGCTCCCCCGTCCCTGGCATTCTCCAGGCAAGAACACTGGATTAAGACAGGACAAATAAGAAAATACCCCAGGGCCTTGTACATAGGAAGGATTCGCGTGGTTGTGCAAACCTCAAACCCCCCCAGGACTAAATAATAATTTACTCTGAGCAAGTCACCTGCTCTCCAGGCAGTGGGGCTCATGCTGCCCCGGAGCCGTTTATGCTGAGACCAAAAGCACTGGAATTGCTGGAAGGTGACAGAGGGAGCAAGAACCAGAAAGTTCTATGAGACACAGTGGCCACAGTCAGATGGAAATGTGTGCCGTCTCTGCTTTAGAACAACAAACAGATCCAAGTCTGGGGCAAAGAGACAAATGCTGCTCACAATATCCATGAGCACTGAAACACAAAACCTCAAGTAGGAAAACAGGACATTTGAAACGTTTTCCAAAAGAGTTCCTGTTACTTCAAAGAGAGTTCATGAACTTACTATAGATTCTTCCCATCAATGTCTGTGTATATGCTACAGCCCACTCACACATCCCGTGTCCAAAAGCATGCCAATTTCTTGCAGAAATACTCATAATTAAATCTTGCATTTTTAACAAGCTAAAGGACAAAATGAAACCCAAATGTGGGTTACAGAGGTAGCATGGCATCTGCGTCAGCTGGGGCAATTCAGAGATAGCATCCACAGACTTCACCCCTGGTCCAGTGGTTAAGAATCTGCCTGCCAACACAGGGGATGCGGGTTTGATCCCTGGTCTGGGGAGATGCCACGTGCCACAGGGCACTGAAGCCTGAGAGTCGCGACTCCTGAAGCCCTTGCACCGCGGAGCCGGTGGTTCACAGTAAGAGAAGCGCTCGCAAGGAGAAGCTGGAGCACTGCAACCCGAGAGGAACCCCTGCTCTCTGCAACTCGAGAAAACCCATGGGCAGCAACCGATACCCAACGCAGCCAAAGAGAAACGAATAAAGCAAAAGAAAAATATCATTTGCTTCTGAGATAAACATTTGATGACTCAAACCACCAGCATCACCCCCTCAATATCTTGCTTTCATTGGGTTAAACAAACATTCTTGCACTCTGGGACACTGGTGGCTTCTAAATCCATGACGAGACAGTCTCCATCAGAACCATGACCTTTGACAGTGGTTTTTCCCACCTTTTTTTCCCTAGTTCACACTCGCTCTAAATTAAGCTAGAATATAGTTTTTTGCTTCTCTATTCCCAGTCTTTTCTATGTGTTTGAAAGAGTTCTCTGCCAGGGCTCTTTCATCATCTAATTTGTCTGTTGAAGGGACTATTGTCATTGACCTTAGGATAAAACCTTCCCCTAAATCCTGTGCCAGGAGTTCTAGGAAGACATCTGAGCTCAGAGACCCCGTGTCATTGCCATGACCTCAGCTGCCAAGCAGCAGTCACGACTCACTCCAGCGCAGGGCTTTGGTGGTTGGTGTCTCTTTCCCAGGTCGCCTGGCTGTTTGTGTGGTCTCATCCCTCAGAGAAATCTGGGATTCCTCTGGGGCAGGCTGCCTGCGCGGAGTCACTATGCCCTGTTTCAAAAGCAGATGGGGACCATATATCACTGGAACAGCAAAACGACTCCTCCCACGTACTGCCACCCCTCCCTGTCCACGCTGCCTGCACACAGGGACCACTGCACAAACATCTCCAGGCAGGCAGCCTCACCGGTGGGGATGGCTTTGATCAAACTGTGGGCTTTTCATCTATCTGGAATCTAGAAAAATGCTACTGATGAACTTATTTGAAAGGCAGGAATAAAGGTGTATATGTTGAGAGCAGACCGGTGGATACATCGGGGGAAGGAGAAGGTGGGACAAACTGAAAGGGCAGCATGACACATGTGCGCCACCACGCGCAGAAGAGCGAGCTGGAGGGAGCCTGCTGTCTAACACAGGGGCTCAGCTCAGGGCGACGGGGGGAAGGGGGGCTCAGAGGGCAGAGGCATGTGTGTACACAGCTGACCCACATTGCTGGACAGCAGAAATCAACACAACATTGTAAAGTAATTCAGTTCAGCTCAGTTCAGTCGCTCAGCTGTGTCTGACTCTTTGTGACCCCATGGACTGCAGCACACCAGGCCTCCCTGTCCATCACCAACTCCGGGAGTCCACCCAAACCCATGTCCATTGAGTTGGTGATACCATCCAGCCATCTCATCCTCTGTTGTCCCCTTCTCTTCTTGCCTTCAATCTTTGCCAGCATCAGGGTCTTTTCCAATGAGTCAGCTCTTCCCATCAGGTGGCCAAAGGATTGGAGTTTCAGCTTCAACATCAGTCCTTCCAGCAAACACCAAGGACTGATCTCCTTTAGGATGGACTAGTTGGATCTCCTTTCAGGCCAAGGGACTCTCAAGAGTCTTCTCCAACACCACAGTTCAAAAGCATCAGTTCTTCAGTGTCAGCTTTCTTTATAGTCCAACTCTCACATCCATACATGACTAGCTTTGACTAGACGGACCTTTGTTGACAAAGTAATGTCTCTGCTTTTTAATATGCTGTCTAGGTTGGTCATAACTTTTCTTCCAAGGAGTAAGCATCTTTTAATTTCACGGCTGCAGTCACCATCTGCAGTGGTTTTGGAGCCTCCCAAAAAATAAAGTCAGCCACTGTTTCCACTGTTTTCCCATCTATATTTGCCATGAAGTGATGGGACCAGATGCCATGATCTTAGTTTTCTGAATGTTGAGTTTTAAGCCAACTTTTTCACTCTCTCACTTTCATCAAGAGGCTCTTTAGTTCTTCTTCACTTTCTGCCATCTGCATATCTGAGGTTATTGATATTTCTGCATATCTGAGGTTATTGCTTATTGATATTAAGCAATCTTAATTCCAGCTTGTGCTTCATCCAGCCCAGCATTTCTCATGATGTACTCTGCATATAGGTTAAATAAGCAGAGTGACAATATACAGCCTTGACGTACTCTTTTTCCTATTTGGAACCAGACTGTTCCATGTCCAGTTCTAACTGTTGTTTCCTGACCTGCATACAGATTTCTTGGGAGGCAGGTCAGGTGGTCTGGAATCCCCATCTCTTGAATAATTTTCTAGAGTTTGTTGTGAGCCACACAGTCAAAGGCTTTGGCATAGTCAATAAAGCAGAAATATATGTTTTTCTAGAACTCTCTTGCTTTTTTGATGATCCAGTGGATGTTGGCAATTTGATCTCTGGTTCCTCTGCCTTTTTTAAATCCAGCTTGAACATGTGGAAGTTCACAGTTCACGTATTGCTGAAGCCTGGCTTGGAGAATTTTGAGCATCACTTTAGTAGCTTGTGAGGTGAGCACAATTGTGCGATAGTTTGAGCATTCTTTGGCAGTCTCAGTCTTCATTCAGTCTCAAATAGTCACAGCCTCTGTGGCAGAATGCTCATGTCATGGATTCACTGAACTGCTTTCCCTGACAATCTGCTTCAGTCTGCTCTTGTCTGTTATTCTGGTGAGAGTGGAAATCAGTGCAACCAACTTGGAAAAGAGTTTAGTAGTTTCTTGCAGAATTAAACATAGACCTAGCCTTTGAAATATTCCTTGTCATAATCTGAAAGAAGTGAAAACATACATTTAACAAGACTTGCATCTTGGTGGGCACAGAAGCTATGTACACAATATCCAAAACTGGAAGCTACCCCAAAGTCCTTCAACAGGAAAATGGATAAACACACCACGGTGTATCCATTCAATGACCACTGTTGCTGCTGTCCAGTTGCTCGGTCGTGTCTCTCTGCAACCCCATGGACCTCAGCACGCCAGGCGCCCCTGTCCTTCACTATCTCCCAGAGATTGCTCAAACATATGTCCATTGAGTCAGTGCAATGAACACTACTGATCAGTAAAACAAACTACCAATACAGTCACGGCGTGGATGAATCTCACCGTGAGACCACATATTGATTATATATCGACTGACAGAAGCCAGACACAAAAGAGGACCTACGGTATATCCATTAATATAAAATTCAAAAACAAGCAAAGCTGCTTTACGGTAATAGACACCAGAACAGAGGGCGCCCTTGGTGGAGGCTAAGGGTGGGCTTGACACATCGCAGAGTGATGGAAATAGTCCATATCTTAACTGAAGT
The DNA here is from genome assembly GCA_007570785.1 of Antilocapra americana. Lineage (NCBI taxonomy): Eukaryota > Metazoa > Chordata > Mammalia > Artiodactyla > Antilocapridae > Antilocapra > Antilocapra americana. Next base: position 10,937,480 of record ML661340.1, on the reverse strand, counting down.
CTAAACTACACAAGTGCATGCATGCTTGAAAGCCCACTCAGTCATGCAACAGAAATCTGTGCACTTCCCTGGATGCAAATGAACCCTCTACTTCAAAAAGTTTGAAAATAAGATACTATTTTTGAGTACCAGATTTGCAGAGTTTGTATTTAATTATGTTTTTCAAAGCTGCTGTGAGAGCACTAACACATTTACTGCCCTGAACTGCTGGGAAGATAAACAGCAAAAAAGGCTCAGAAGATCCCATTATATTCTAATGCTCTGAAAATGCATAAGATAAATATAATACATGTGCTCAGTTTCAGCTAATTACAATATTTCACTCACCACCCCTCAGCTGTGTCAGGAAGCAGGACTGACTTTCTCAGAACACTGCATTTGGACCTATATTTAAACCTAATATTTAAGGTAACAGTGAATAGAGACACGCCACGTTGACACACAATATCAGCTGTCATTTTGCACTTCCGTACAACCAGAAAGTAACTGTCTTTGCCTCCAGCAAAGATAAAAAGGGCAGGAAGAATGAGATGATTATCTCTGGAAACCTCTCCAGGACCAAGCAGCTTCTTCTTCAGAAAAGAATGTATGACTCATTTCATCAGTCAAGCGTGCCTTCAACTGCCAAGAGAAAATCTGAATTCTGTAATTACAAAAGCCATCTCAAGCTCTTTCTTCTCTCCTCAAAAAGCTAAGTATAGCCCAAGAGGAAGCCTTCGGCGACCGTCGTGGTGATGGTTCACGGGGTCTTCCAGGCGGTCCACACGCTGACCCCCTCTGGACTAGACCACCTGACCTTCTGACCTTTGGAGGTCACGAATGGACAAAGGCGTAGGGATGCTCTGCCAGCTCCTGAAAGACGCTGCAGTGAGGGCAGAGGGGACACAGCTGTGGGCAGCGATGGGGACTGCCCTTTGCTGCCATTCCAGCATTCACGCAACTCTGGAGGAGTGAGCAGCTAAACCCCAAGGGTGATTCCCCTTTTTTGGCTTCCTCAGCACCCGTTTCCTCTTTTGTTTCTCAAACACCTCAGTACCTTTCTCATCAATTTTCTGGGTTAAATATCTCCTATTGAAACATATGGCATATCTCTGTGTTCCTGATTTGCTGTTGTTGTTATTCAGTAGCTAAGTCATGTCCAACTCTTTGAGACCCCACAAAATGCCAGCCTTCCCTGTCCTTTACTATCTCCTGACGTTTGCTCAAACACATGTCCCCTGAGTCAATGCTCCCATCCAACCATTTCTTCCTCTGTCACCCCCTTCTCCTCCGACCCTCAGTGTTTCCCAGCATCGGGGTCTTTTCCAATGATCTGGCTTCTCTCATCAGGTGGCCAAAGTATTGGAGCTTCAACACAGTCCTTCCAGTGAATATTCAGGACTGATTTCCTTTAGGATGGACTGGTTGGATCTCCTTGCAGTCCAAGGGACTCTCAAAAGTCTTCTCCAACACCACAGTTCAAAACCATCAAATCTCTGGTGTGCAGCCTTCTTTATGGTCCAACTCTCATATCCATACATGACTACCGGAAAAACCATAGCTTTGACTAGATGGACCTTTGTCAGCAAAGTAATATCTCTGCTTCTTAATACGATATCTAGGTTTGTCATAGCTTTTCTTCCAAGGAGCAGGCATCTTTTAATTATATGGCTTCAGTCACTGTCCACCGTGATTTTGGAGCCCAAGAAAATAAAGTCTGTCACTATTTCCACCTCCCCCCCACCTATTTACTGTGAAGTGATGGGATTGGGTGCCATAATCTTGGTTTTTTGAATGTTGAGTTTTAGGCCAGCTTTTTCACTTTCCTCTTTCACCTTCATCAAGAGCCTCTTTGGTTCCCCTCCACTTTCTTCCATAGGACGGTGTCATCTGCATACCTGAGACTGGCACTCTTGATTCCAGCTTGTGTGCTCCTGATAGGACCCGGACTAATACAGCATTAGCACCAGGAGTGAGTCCAAAGCCTGAGAGGACCAGCTAAGGGCTTTGACTTGAGCACAATGATGGAATCAATGCTGGTGGAAAATAGGAAACTGGGAGTCAGAGCAAAGCAGCATCACTTCTGTCATGTTCACCACCTGCATTGCCTGAGATGCGGGACGCACTTGAAAGGAAGGTTTGGGGAGAGCACACAGGTGTTGCACTTGACCCTGACGGTAGAGACACTGATGACAGTGGGAAGGCAGAAGATGAGGGGCTCTGTACAGTGGGGAGAGACCTGGCAGAAGGAAAACAACATCCTCAGAGATCAGAACACTCAGCTCAAGAAGAGTCAGAGCAGGCAGGACACTCCACCACGGCCCCAAAAGACCGTCCTAACCCTCAGAGTTGCAGGACTGGCGCAGCTGAAACCAGTCCCCAGTGCTGCTTCTTGCGGCTGCTGAGTTATAAAGGACACTGAATTCACAGCCTTGCCAGCACTCCAGTGGGAGAGCCTGGTCGTGGATTGGGAAGAAACAGAACCTGGATGACTGAGATGAGCTCATCTGGGTGACTCCGAAAGCTTTGAGAATCTAGAACCCTAGCTGCCCTTGCCTGCCGAGAGAGTTTCTCCACATCTGAATAAGGATACTAGCTCACACACCTGGGAAGTGTTGGTCACTCAGTCATGTTCAACTCTTTTCAACCCCATGGACTATAGCCTGCCAGGCTCCTCTGTCCATGGGATTCTCCAGGCAAGAATACTGAAGCAGGCTGCCATTCCCTTCTCCAGGGAATCTTCCCAACCCAGGGATCGAATCCAGATCTCCGGCACTGGCAGGTAGATCCTTCACCATCTGAGCCACTGGCGAAGCCATTCTATGCCTGGAGGCCCCATGCTAATCACACCCAAGGAAGTCCTCCCCAGCACTCACCTGCCACTCCTCCCTGCCCCCAAACCAGAGCCCCGCTCACCCCAAGGGAACAGGTGCCAGGTCTGACCCAGCAGGAGAGAGCTTGTCCTCTGGTAGAAAGCAGCAAGCCCCTGCCCTGTTAGGACACAACCTCCGGCATGTGGATGAGGCATCTGGATAAGGCATCAGGCCTGAGGGTCCAGGCTCCATCACCACCACCTCCTGTGACTTTGGGCAAGAGCCTCACTGCTATGACTTCAGATGCCTGTTCTGTAAAATGAAAAGCTGAGTTTTCAATTAAATTCTTTTGCATCCATTGTGGGTCTTGAGTAAGTGCAAAGCACCGTATGGAATATTCCTTGATGTCCTCAAGCTCTTTCCTCTTGAGCTTTCTAGAGCAACTTTCTAGGGAGCGCTCAGAGGGTGATAAAGACGTCCTCCCCAGAACCCCAGCTCCAGGAGGGCAGGACCCCCGCCCCGCAGTCTCTGCAGTGACCGCACGCACAACGTGCTCACAGAACAATGGTGCTTCACCGTCTGTCCAGGCTTGAATCTTGGCTTCACTGACCATTCACTGCATCATTTTGGACCAGGTACTTAATTTCTCTGTAAAGTAAGGCTAAAACATGCTGCCTACTTAAGAGCTGTTAGGTCCCATCACTTCAGGGCACAAAGATGGGGAAACAATGGAAACAATGAGTGACTTTAGTTTTGGGGGCTCCAAAATCACTGCAGATGGTGACGGCAGCCATGAAATTAAAAGATGCTTGCTCCTTGGAAGAAAAGCTACGGCCAACCTAGATGGAGTATTAAAAAGCAGAGACATTATTAGTCTGTCAACAAAGGTCCATCTGGTCCAGGCTATGGTTTTTCCAGTACTCATGTATGGATTTGAGAGTCACACTATAAAGAAAGCTGAACGCTGAAGAATTGAAGCTTTTGAACTGTGGTGTTGGAGAAGACTCTTGAGAGTCCCTTGGACTGCAAGGAGGTCCAACCAATCAATCCTAAAGGAAATCAGTCCTTAATATTCATTGGAAGGACTGATATTGAAGCTGAAACTCCAATTCTTTGGCCATCTGATGCGAAGAACTGACTCATTGGAAAAGACCCTGATCCTGGGAAATATTGAAGGCCGGAGGAAAAGGTGATGATAGAGGATGAGATGGTTGGATGGCATCACCAACCCAATGGATATGGGTTTGGGTGGACTCCGGGAGATGGTGATGGACAGGGAAGCCTGGCATGCTGTAGTCCATGGGTTCTCAAAGAGTCAGACATGACTGAGCGACTGAACTGAACTGAAGGTAGATTAAGTGAATTAAGATTCAGATCACATAGTGCTAGGGATGACATGAGATATGAATTGCTATATAAGTGTTGGCTTTGATGATTAGTTGAAAAACGAACGTCATCATAGGTCATGTGACTAGTGACATCAGAGAGCAACACTATGCTGCCTTGCGGTGAATTTAGCAGAAATTTTCTGCTAAAAGCAGAAAAATGTTTGCATTTTGGTCGTGATCTCAACACCTCCGTCCAAGGGAATAATCAACGTGCATGCCTCAGGTGTTGACACTTTGAACTGGTCTGGTTGATGCCGTTTTGAGACTAGACTCCAAAAGAAATAGCACCAGCTGGAAAAACTAGGATACAGCCCTTTGAGACAAAAAAATAAATGGCCAAACCCAGTTCTGCATCTCTTTCTAAAAACCACCACTGGAGACAGATGGCCCGACACCACTGGTTCGAATGGTCAGGGGAGTGTCACTGGCAGGTACAACGCAATTCCCAGATGAGCGATGACAACTGTGATAACCAGCTTCCCTTCCTCCCTCCCTTTCTTCCCTTTGAGGCAGACTGGCTTCAGCTCTCTCTCAGAGATTCCCTAGCCATTCCCCTCCCTGTGCCATCACTGCTTGCAAATGAAGAAGGAACTAGGGACCTGCAGTTGTACTTAGAGATTACTTTCTTTTGCTAAATGCTCTCAATTCAACCATCCTAATGGTGTAAAGTTCATCTCTTGTAAGGTAATTTTTTAAAACTTGCTAACTTTTTTTTTCATTGTAACTGCAACATATTCCTTTTCAGAGTGTTGGAAAATCAAATAAACAAGAAAAATTTTAACAACAAAGTTTAACCTCTGCACACTGCTAGGCTGGGTAGTTACCCAGTCATTCTTCTAACACAGAACTTTCTAGAATCTCCTAAGATAAGAAGGAAAGGGTCCTTCTAACCATTGCTGCCTTTGCCATGCAGCCACTGAAGCAAGTCTCTGGGCCCATTAACTGGAGGGCTGAGGGGAGAGTGAGTTGAGAATACCTACCTGTACTAATGTAATAACTTACCGTTTCAATTTTCCTCCTTCAGTCTTCTTCCTACACATAGCTTTATGTAGCTGTAGCTATAGTGTGGATATAACTTCTCACTCTGCTTTCTTACTTGAAATTATTAAGTACATCATAAATATTCTCATTTTGATATATAATCTTCATAGCTATAACATTATTGCTGCATAATATTCTCTCAAGTGGATGATGTATAATTTACCTTCCATTCCCCTGTTAAAAATTTAGTTTGTTTCCAGTTTTTAACTAACATTTGCCTTTAGCCTTTTAAAGATCAGAGATGCTGAAAGTGTGACAGGTAGAAAATAACTAAGACAACCACATCTCACCTGTCGGTCAGTCTTGCTTTAGCCTCTTGCTTCAGTATCAGTATTTTATTCCCCCCCAAAAAGCTGCATTCAGAGAATAAATTGTATGATCACTCTAACAACCTTCCCAATCAGAAATAGAGACCTTACAAACAGCTGCCTGGGATTTCAGTTAAACCATTCCCAAACCACATCGGATGACACCCCTGCTTCAGGTAAGAAACATTTTTCTCTGAGGCCTCCCCATGGTCCGCTAGTCTGTGGGGATGACAATCTCAGGGCTTTCTCACTTCACCTCCAGGACAGAACCAACACCCAACCTAAGGCAGCTGGTCAACCCCAGCACAGGACTCAGGGACACAGGGTCGGGGCGTAAGTCCCAGCACAGGGCTGAGCTGGGCCAGCGGCTGAGCTTCTCTGAAACAGCTTCTTCATCAGTAAAATGGGTCAAGTAAAACCTGTGATGCCTTCTCTGGCCGTAAAATGATAAAACACGTAATGCTTGCCTGTCCCCCCAGCATCATCTGATCTTCTAACATTCCGTCTTCCCACAGGTTAAATGCAATCGGCACATTTACAGACAGACCCATTGTCTTCCTGCTCCACTTCTCTTTACAAATCAGAGCTGGATAGAAGGGGGATCACAAAAATGTCCAGGAGACCCAGACAACTACATCGCAGTCAGTTACAGCTGAGACTTGGTCAGCAGCACTGGTCTCGCCTGGGCAGAAGCTCTGCCCAGTCCTACCCACCAGAAAAACAGCCTCCACGGAGATGAACCTTTGTAACTCATCCCCAATCCAAGGACCATGTCCCAGGGTGCGTGCCCTTGCCACAAGCCAGAGAGGACTGGCCAGCACCCTGCTCTGCTGGGAGACAACCCCAGAAAGCCAAATCGCAGACCATGCCGTCTGTATTTATTTGCAGGGTGGTCTGAAGAGTTATTTTTCACTGTGAAAATTCTTAACAATTTGGAAAAAGTGAAAATGGTAAAGACATTTAGAAACAATCTTCATGATGACATCAGAATGAACATGCTGGGCAGATGAATTTAGAGGGTCCTCGAGAGAGATCAAAGCCAAACCACAAAGGGCGGGGAAGTCTGGAGTCAGCCCTGAGTCATCTGGGCTTTCGGAGGGATTCCTCCTACTTTCATAGCTCAGTCGGTGGGTAAAGAGACTGCCTGCAGCGCAAGAGACCTGGGTTTGATTCCTAGGTCAGGAAGATTCCCTGGAGCAGGAAATGGCAACCCACTCCAGTATCCTTGCTTGCAGAATCCCATGGACAGAGGAGCCTGGCAGGCTACAGTCTGCGGGCGTCGCAAGAGTTGGGCACCACTGAGCGACTAGGCACACACACACCTCCTACACCGCGGCGCTCGCTCATCACCGCCCCACCCGGGTCCCCGTTGCGCAGCTGGGCCGTGCACACCAGACCCGGCCCGCGCGGCAGCGCGATCGCTGCAAACATTGTCTCCAGGGCTCCTCTGGTTGGCCCAGCTATGGGGGCTTTTTGCTTGAAATTTCACCAGATAAAAATACTTTTCAGTGGGTTCAAGGCAGAAAGAGAGCGGAGGGAGGAAAGCGCCCGAGTGGAGGGAGGCTTCCCACCCTTTCCGCTACCGGTCCGGAGGTCACCCGCGGGTACCGAAGTCCGGGGCCCGCCCCGAGCCCCCGCGGGGGCCAGCGTCGGACGCAAAAGCCAGTGCTCAGAGGTCCCTTCCGTCCCCTTTCGGAACGCAGGGCCCCTCTGGCGTGGCGAGGAGGAAAGGAGCCGGGCCAGGACGCAGGGGTCAACTCCCGAAACGGTCGTCTTCTAAAGTCCTCACTCGGGGCGGGGGGCTATTCTTTAGGGGGTTTTGGTGCTCACGCTTCCCGAGTGCTCCTTCCCAGGCCCCGATTCTTTGATCGGTCTTTGGGAAAGCGCTGGTTCCGCAGACCCGGGCCCCGGATTGCCGTGTGGGACCCCAGGCTCCATCTGGGACGAGGGAATCAGTAAACAGGTTGCTTTCCATCCTTTCCCCGACGCCCTCTTCCCCTCCAGACTGTTGGAAGCGAGGTCGGAGGTCCGGGGCGGGCGGCCGAGCCTGGATCCCGGCTCGGAAGGACGGGGGGCCTCTGAGACACCCCCCCTCCCGAGTGCGCGCCCACACACGCCCCTGGTCTCCCTACTTCGCATCCGCGTTCCGCGTCCGCCCGGCTCCGCGAGCGGCGCCCCCGCAGCCGGGCGCTCGGCCTGGCCGGCGCGCGCCGTTGTCTCCCCCCAGCGGCCGCGCGCGTGTCGCCGCCGGAGCCGGGCGGGCGGCTGCGGGGAGCGGGGAGCGGGGAGGCTCGGCGCCCGCAGGCCCGCGGCCCCGCCCCGCGCCCCCC
>ML661340.1:10866468-10929221 GCA_007570785.1 Antilocapra americana | reverse complement strand
GCCAGGGCGGGGCCGGGCCCGGCGGCGGCGGCGGCGGCGGTGGCGGGCGGCAGCCTGGTGCCCGCGGCGCGCCAGCAGCACTGCGCGCAGGTGCGCAGCCGGCGCCTCATGAAGGAGCTGCGGGACATCGCGCGCCTCAGCGACCGCTTCATCTCGGTGGAGCTGGTGGACGAGAGCCTGTTCGACTGGAACGTGAAGCTGCACCAGGTGGACAAGGACTCGGTGCTGTGGCAGGACATGAAGGAGACCAACACCGAGTTCATCCTGCTCAACCTCACCTTCCCCGACAACTTCCCCTTCTCGCCGCCCTTCATGCGGGTGCTCAGCCCGCGCCTGGAGAACGGCTACGTGCTGGACGGCGGCGCCATCTGCATGGAGCTGCTCACGCCGCGCGGCTGGTCCAGCGCCTACACGGTGGAGGCCGTCATGCGCCAGTTCGCCGCCAGCCTGGTCAAGGGCCAGGTAAGCGGGCGCGCGGGGCGCGCGGGGCGCCTTCGGAACCTGCCTCCGACGGGGAGACGTCCCCCGGGCGCCTCCGCTCTACTTGCCTGGGCCTTTTCTCCCTTGCCCGCTTTTCCTTCCCGTCTCTCCGGGTCCCCGCCTCCCCGGAATTCGGGTTCTCCCTCCCGCACACCCTGCTGTCTCTCCTCGGTTCCTCTCCGATCGTCTCTCTGGCTCTTCCCGTCCACTTCCGGGCCCTTGCCTCTAACCCGCTGCCTCCACCCGCTCCTGTCTTTTTCCCCCTTGCCCCTCCACCATCTCCGCCTCCTCCCTCCCTCTGCCCCTCGAGTCCCCGTCTCTCCTCCCCTCCCACGCTCCACCCCAGGTCTCCTTCTCCTTGGCTTCCGTATTTCCTGTAGCCATAATCTTCCCGAAGGTGAAACTTTGTATGGACCTCAGAATCTAAACAGCCAGCCCAGTTTATCGCCCCCTCGCCCGCCACACACAGAGGTTTCCCGCACCCTCACCCCCAATAGCTCAGGGATGCCCTGCGAGTTGGGGAGTGGGGCGGTCTCTGCAGAGTGCCAGCTGCCTGCTGCCGAATCTGCTCGCTGGCCCTGCTTCGTCCTGACCGGCATCTAGTGCAAGGTGAAAATGCTGCTCTTGAGAAATTTCACTGGCGAGGCAGAGGTGTGGTGTGAGGCGTTCTGTAAGTGACAAGGCCAGACTCCCTCCAGGAAACGCCTGGGACCTGCCTCTCACCAGAACCGTCAGCTCCGGGGAGATCTAGCTCTCTCTCTCAGACCTGTAAATTTCCTCCAGTTTCCTCATGCCCCCAGGGCTTAAATCCATCATCAGGGTTAAAGATTTTTGACTACTAAAATCAGGGGCCAACTTGATGTCTGAGTCTTCTGCCTACTGCCCCAGATGGCAGCTTTGCTGCAAAGAACCCCCAGATAACCTGAGGGCAGAGAAGGAATGAACCTCCTTGAATTCCCTTCCCCTAGCTTCGGGCAGAGGTGTGATGGTTTTCTCTTCCCAGGCTATATGCTCTTGATCATGTTCAGGTTGGCTAATGTTTTCCTAAATCGCTATGGAACATTACTTAAAAAAAAAAAAAAAGCATAGCTTTATGTGGGTGTGTTTTAGATGTATGGAGAATCACTGTTTTGTTTAGGAGACCCCCAGTGACCCCGATGTGATCTTTCTACAGCCAGCATCTTAGAAGCCACCAGTCCCTTGTCACCTGCCTCTTCAGGATCTTTCACACTAATCAAATAATGCTTGTTCTGCCAATTTCACTAGCGGTGGAGCCCCTGGGATTCCACACCAATCACCTTGGCACTTAATTCTTAACTGAGGTCTGTTTTCACCAAGTAACTATCCTGCTAGTCCAGCTTTCCTGGGGTTTAGCTTCCGCTTGTCTCCCCAGTTCAAAACAGGATGGATTTGGCAGCTTTAGAAAGGCGAGGTTTAATGCTTTAACATCAGAAATTCACCCTGAAGCTTGTGGTTTAGTGCTGGCTCTGATGTGATGGGAGCCTGTGATGGAACACAAGCCACAGGGGTCAGAGGGGGTACTGTTTATATTATCAGGATTCATATAAATGATGGGGAAGAATTTTTCACAGAAATGCATCTGTTATCGGTATCAGAAAGCTTTGCTAATCAGAACTCTCTAGAACTCTCTCTTACCATCTTTTATCCTTCACAAGGATGACTTTGGGGGCCAGAGGCAGAGGAATATCATTTTGCCTTATAATTATAGAATCATAGCATTTAGAGTTGGAAGCAATCCCAGAGGTCACGTGGACCTCAGCTTGCAGTTTGAAAGATGAAGGAAAATAAAGATTTCAAATGACAAGTAAGGACATTTTTTTCTAAGAAGAGATCTATCTTAGTGAGTATTAATAAATATTTTCCATGTTCACATCAGTGCTGTGAATGATTGTTCTGTTGGTGCCTAGGCACTTCTATTAAATTGGGCAAGTCCTTGGGTATATATTTCTTTTCTCTGTAATCCAAATTGAGAATCTTCATAGAGTTGGCAAGCAAGAGACCTTATTGTTGAAAGTAATTATCAACATTTTTATTTATTAGTTTCAAAATCTTAGTTGAACTCAGGGCCTCCCCAACCTAGCATATTGCATTACACTACCTATTCTAAAGCCTAGTGCATAAAATATCTGAAAGGAAGAGGAACACTCAGAACTTAAACACCAGTTCAGTTCTTTTGCACTTTTCCTGCTGACTTTAACATCCAAAGGAGAGTTGTGTAGGATACGCACAAACCGCTCGAAATACAGTGTAAGGACCGGAGAATGGTCGTGCACCAGTGTCTGGGGCTTCTGTGCAGGACAAGATCAGGGTAGTGTTTGGGGGCCCTGTGTGTTAGGTGCCTTTCCTGCTTTTGTAGATTTCCTACCTACAGGTTGTTCATCGCCTGTACCTTGGTTACCGAATTATTTCCATAGTTAAAGGTAATAGGCTTTGGGAAAGCAATCAAAATACCTGATGAGGTTTTCAAAGAGAACCAAAAGTGCTACCAAACCAGTAATTACTTGAAAAGGCAGAACGGTTCCATTCCAGTTGTCTTCCCCCCTCTGTTGGCACTTTCTTTTTTAGGATTCGTTTTTCTTACTCAACAAAGTTAGAAAATGCTCCTTTTCCTCTTTCGCAACTACTAAGCTTAACTTTCTGAATCGGGGATACCCTAATTGGTTCTCTGCCTTTAGATACATCATAAAATACTGTTAGCATGGCATAACATGGTGAAGTCTCTCAGTCGTGTCCAACTCTTTGCGACTCCATAGACTGTAGCTTACCAGGCTCCTCCGTCCATGGGATTTTCCAGGCAAGAATACTGGAGTGGGTTGCCATTTCCTTCTTCAAGGGATCTTCCTGACCCAGGGATCAAACCTGGGTCTCCCGCATTGTAGGTGTCTGAGCCACCAGGGAAGACAAAATACTTTTAAGGCTCATATTAAGAAGAGATTGGTCTTCTTAATCACCCGGTCATATGGAGAAGAGAGCTGCTTCACCAGTGTGTGGAGCATTACATGTTTGGGTTTATCACTCAGCGTGATAGATCAGTCATTTCACGGGTCATTTCACATTACCTGACTCTTGGGCACCCCGTGTTACCAACATCTCTAGTGTGCTGCTTTAGGAATTTTGTCTGCTTTAAATTAACTTACCAAATATCTCTTCTGTATATATTCTGTGTAGAGATGATGACATACATACCTTGCCTGGTTATTACCAAATCCTCTTCTGACTACAAAGAGACATTTTAGGTAACTCTTCATTTGTAAAAATAAATGAAAAACCTCCACGCCTTGGAGGGTCCTGCCTAGGCTGTGCCCTGTGTGTACGGGGTCTCGCTCCCGGAATAAATGATGATTCTACAGATGCCCTCTACTTGGACTTGTCTGAGCAGAAGGCTCCCCAAAGTGACTTGCTGTTGTTCAGTTGCTCAGTTGTGTCCGACTCTTTGTGACCCCATGGCCTGCAGCACACCAGACTTCCTTGTCCTTCACCAACTCCCAGAGCTTACTAAAACTCATGTCCATCGAGTCAGTGATGCCATCCAGCCATCTCATCCTCTGTCGTCCCCCTCTCCTCCCGCCCTCAGTCTTTCCCAGCATCAGGGTCTTTTCAAGTGAGTTGGCTCTTCACATCAAGTGGCCAAAGTATTGGAGCTTCAGCTTCAGCAGTACTGGAGTCAAAGTGGCTTGAGGGTACATTAAGTCAGGGATCTATTTTCACATCAGTGCTCCTCCTGAGTGTCCCCTTTTTATTTAGTGAGACGTCACCTTGGGCAGGGGAACCAGATGGCACTTGAAAGAGAGTTTCTTACTCCTCCTCTGTCCCCTTGGTGCCAACCACAGGACTCAACCCAGCGGGAGGTCGATGCAGTAACAGCAGCTAGCATATACTGTTCGCTCTGTGTCAAGCTCTGGGCAGCTGAGCATTAGGGCCATCAGCTTACCTGGTTCCACTGTTCCGGTGGTCACTGTCCGGGTGAGGGAACCTCAGCTGCACGAGGTCAGGGGAAGTGAATGCAGCTTCATATGCTAATACCAGCAATGACTTCGAGGCTCTGAGCACCAGCTGAGTTGGTGATAGTAGTCTGTGACAGCACAGCGAGGCCTCTGGTTGTCTCCAGCCAGTGGTTGGAGGTGACCTATGTGGTCATCATTTGTGTCCACAGAGGACAGGGACATAGTCAGCCATCAGCAGAGGAATGAGAACAGCTGGACTGAAACAGCTTCAGCTCTTAGTGTTTGAACTAGAAATAGGTAAGCGATTCTGGGACAGTTGAGTTTCCTGACAGCAATTGTTTCTGAAGTTTTGGAGCACAGCAGAGTAGCAGGTGTCCTAACTTGTGAACGTGTGGTGAAGAAGGGACAGGCTCTGCAGATCAGCATCTCTGGAGGTCGACTTCAGGGCTTCAGGGGTCCTGCATTGAGGGTGTTCCTGAGTCTTGCACATGAGTATGCACGTGCACACACTCACACACACACACAGCCCATCTTCAAGACTTCTCCCAAAGCACTAGGCCTGGAAATAGCTTTTTGCTTGTCACAATCTCCATGGCTTCCCAGGTGGCTCAGTGGTAAAGAAGCCATCTGCCAATGGGGACTGTCAGGTTCAGTCTCTGGGCGGGAAAGATCCCGTGGAGGAGGAATGACAACCCACTCCAGGATCCTTGCCTGGGAAATCCCGGGGCCAGAGGAGCCTGATGGGCTACCGTCCAGGGGGTCGCGAATGAGTCGAACACAGCGTGGCGACTAGACGCGAGCAAACACAATCTCAAAAAAGTAACGAAAAACCGCCCTGTGGGTTCCTAAAGTGTATTGGCTTCTGAGCTATTGTAATTCACACATTTTGAAGGCGCTGGGTGGGTTTGCTAAGGCTCTGACCCAAAGTACCGCAGTCTGGGGCTCTCAAACAACAGGCGTTTACTTCTCGCCTTCTGGAGGCCAGAAGTCTGAGACCAAGGTGACAGCAGGCTTGGCTTCTTCTGAGGCGAGGAGGATGTTCTCGGGCCTCCTGCCTGGCTCGTAGACGGCCGTCTGCTCCCTGTGTCCTCACATGGCCTTCCTTCTGCCTCTGTGTCCTCACCTCCCCTTCTTGTAAGGACACTGGTCTTAATGGATCAGTGAAAGTGAAGGTCGCGCAGTCGTGTCCGACCCTTTGCAACCCCATGGACTATACAGTCCATGGAATTCTCCAGGCCACAATACTGGAGTGGGTAGCTCTTCCCTTCTCTAGGGAATCTTTCCAACCCCAGGATCGAACCCAGGTCTCCTGCATTGCAGGCAGAATCTTTGCCAACTGAGCCACAAGGGAAGCCCAAGAATACTGGAGTGGGTAGCCGATCCCTTCTCCAGGGGATCTTCCGGACCCAGGAATCAAACCAGGGTCTCTTAGCATTGCAGGCAGATTCTTTACCAGCTGAGCTATGAGGAAAGCCCGTGTGTTACTGGATCAGGGCGCGCCCCCCCCATGACCTCTATTTGACATGATCACCTCTGTAAAGACCCTCCACAAGCTGTTAGTTACCTTCTGAGGTGCTCTGGGGTAGGATTCCATCCTTTGAGTTTCAGTGGGGATCACTGCGCAGCCCATAATAAGCCCAAACGGGAATTTCTTAACCAGTTCAACCTCTTCTCCCTGGAGGCTGTTGCTGGTTTGCAGAGTGCCATAAATGAAGCCCGCCTGTGTGCACACAGGACCGCGCTCGGGGGGCCAGCTTGGATCAGAGACGGCGGCCCCTTCAAAGGGAAGCTGGGAGAAGCTGCCTGGTAAACAGCGACAGCCGGGCGTGGGTCATGCCATGTGACTCACCTCGCGGAGCGGATTTGTGTGTTTCGGGGCGGGGGCGGGGGTGTCTTATGAGTCACCGTGTGGTCGTATCCTGTGCCCACGTGCAGGTGACAGAGGTCATCACCCATGCCGGATGACTCTGCGGCTTGAGGTCTCGATGTGTGCTCGATGGTTCGGAGGGAAAAAATAGCTTGTTCCGCTGTCAAGTAGGGCGGGCGGGAGGACGCGGCCAGGGCTCTGCATCCTAAAATAGTCCCACGCCGACTTGGCGAGCTCCCACGCGCCCGCTCCGCGGCGAGGCTGCTCATCCCAGGGCTGACGGTGCAGTGCATAGCAGCAGTGACGCACTTTACCCTGAGTTGTAGCCTTTTGAGGATCAGCACTTACGGAAAGAGGATGTAAACGCATTTCTGTTTGCTTGTCTGATTTATAGTAAAGGGTGTAAAGGTCTGCTTTCCTTTTTCAAGGCCAGGAGAGTTGAGGGGCTTTTGTTTGGCTTTCAGTGGGCTTGCCAGTGCAAACAAGAGGTTGAAGTTTGGTTTGACCGAGTCCTGCCCTTGCTCATTCCCAGGAACAGGTATGTGTGAATGCGGGTTTAGGAGGAGAGCAGCCTCATGGTGCCACTCTGGGGGCAGTGAGGGGACCAGACAAATGACTTTCATATCTATTTAAAAGAAGGGGAAAAAAAAACAGCCACTAATAGTGGGTTCTTTGAGCTGCGTTTCAAATCTTGAATCCTAGATTCTTACTGGGTTGATAAGCTGGTGGGAAGGGCTTTGCTGGTGGTTCAGTGGTAAAGAATCTGCCTGCCATTGCAGGAGCTGAAGGAGATGCTAGTTCGATCCCTGGGTGAGGAAGATCCCCTGGAGGAGGAAATGGCAACCCACTCCAGTATTCTTGCCTGGAGAATCCCATGGAAGGAGGAGCTTGGTGGGCTACAGTCCATGTTGCAAAGAGTCGGACAGGACTGAAGTGACTTCGGACACCCACGCACGCAAGGGAGTGGGGGAGATAGGACAGGATGGGGGAGGGGTAACTCCTGTCCCCTGTGCTGGAGGTCGTCAGCCTTGGGTTCATTAGATGCTCTGGGAAACTTTTAAATTATCCCAGCACTCATGTGTGTGCTCAGTTGATGAGTAGTGTCCAACTCTTTGTGACCCCATGGACTGTAACCCGCTAGGCTCCTCCATCCATGGGGTTCTCCAGGCAAGAATACTGGAGTGGGTTGCCATTTGCTCCTCCGGGGGATCTTCCCAACCCAGAGATCAAACCTGCATCTCCTGCATCGGCAGGCAGATTCTTTACCACTGTGCCACCTGGGAAGCCCACATTATTCCAGTGCCAGGTCCCCATCCTCAAAGAGTCAGATTTCTCGTGGGTAAGATCAGGCCCTAGTAGACTCCTGCTGGAAAATCTCCTACGTGATTGTAATGGACGACCAGGGCTGGACCAGAACTGCTCATTTATCCCACATCCGCCATCTGTGGTTCCTCTTCCCTCCAGCAGCTGGAGCCTCAGGCGGTGGTGGGTGTAATGAACTTTTGGGGGGGGTGATGAACCTGCCCCCCTTCCCACCTTGCTTGGATTCCACTGTCCTGTGTCCGCCCTGACCAGCCCTCTGGAAGCCCTGCTTGTGTAGAGGAGACCATCACATAACCCACGCCTGCCTCCCTGGACTAAGGAGTGGATACCCTACAAAAACGGAGCGTGGGTGTCAGGAGAGTCCTCAGTTCGGATCAGACACAACTCTGAGGGCTCGGGTGCAGGACCACCAGGAACTGTGGATAACTAGCTGGTTCATGCACTGCAGGCATTGAGTGCCCACTCTGTGCCAGGCACACCCTGGGCACACAGTGAATAAAATTTGTGGAAAATTCTGGCTACCAGGAACTATCTAGTGATTGCTATTCCGTTGCTCCGTCATGTCCACCTCTTTACAACCATGTGGACTGCAGCACTCCAGGCTTCCCTGTCCTTCACTATCTCCCAGAGTTTGCTCAAACTCATGTCCATTGAGAAAGTGATGCCATCCAACCATCTTATCCTCTTCTTCACCTGCCCTCAATCTTTCCCAGCATCAGGGTCTTTTCCATTGTGTCGGCTCATTACATCAGGTGGTCCAAGTATTGAAATTTCAGCTTCAGCATCAGTCCTTCCAGTGAATATTCACGGTTGATTTCCTTTAGGATGGACTGGCTGGATCTCCTTGCAGTCCAAGGGACTCTCAAGAGTCTTCTCCAACACCACAGTTCAAAAGCATCAATTCTTCAGTGCTGAGCCTTTTGTAAGGTCCGGCTCGGCTCTCATGTCTATATGTGACTACTGGAAAAGCTATAGCTTTGACTACAATGGACTTTTGTCCGAAAAGTGATGACAGTCTAGTGGGGATGATGCGAAACCCACTCACGTGTGTCTGATATGCCCAGCAACCCTGCAGTTACCGCTTGCTTAGTATTTAGAGAGGCCCGTTCGCTGGTGTGTGCAGACTGGACACCTGGCCATGGCCTACATGTGCACGGGGGACTTATGAGAGGCAGGGTCCTGGGGTCAGCAGGGTCTCCCAAGCTTCTGTGTGACTGTCCCAGCAGGAATGCTCACTGCAGGCACCTGACTGTAACACTGAGGCTTAGCCTGCTTTTCTGAGTATTGTTTCACTGCCCAGTTCAGTTCAGTCACTCAGTCGTGTCCGACTCTCTGTGACCCCATGGACTGCAGCACTCCAGGCTTCCCTGTCCATCACCAACTCCCAAAACTTGCTCAAACTCATGTCCGTCAAGTCTGTGATGCCATCCAACCATCTCATCCTCCTCTGTCGCCCCCTTCTCCTGCCCTCAATCTTTCTCAATCAGGGTCTTTTCCAGTGAGTCAGTTCTTTGCATCAGGTGGCCAGAGGATTGGCGCTTCAGCATCAGTCCTTCCAATGGATATTCAGGACTGATTTCCTTTAGGATGGACTGGACCAAGGACCCCAGATGGAGAGCGTCAGGGGAAGAAACAGAATTGGGACCAACCAGGTGGCATCGGTTAGGAGGGGAGGGCTGGTGGGATCTGGGAGCCGGAGGAAGTGGCCGGAAGGTGCCGCCCTAGCTGTCGGGTCTGGGGGTGGTCTACCACCTCCTTCCTGTTTCCCAGCCTGGCTTCTCCCCGCCCTGCCCCGCTGTCTCCTACAGGCGTGTCATCCCCCGCTTGGCTTCCTGCGGTTCCCGGTCCAGCTTCTCTGTCCCCTTCCATCCTCCCTGCTGGCATTGCTCTGGTTCCTCTAAACCCTCACCTGGCTTTCCCACTCCTTTGGTTATGACTATTATGGAATACATACAAACCCCCAGTCACCGCCCACCCAGGATGTGGCTTTTCCCACCAGGGCCCCCAGGAGGTCTCTCTCCCACCAGCCCCACCCTCCCAGGGCACACCAGCAGATCTCCCCCTTTGCTGAGCTCACAGGCCCACCCCTATCTGGAAAGCTCCCCCACTCATCACCTGAGCCCCTTCCATCCTCCAAAACCCTGCCGAGATGCCTTAGCTCCCGCAGAAGACTGCTCCATCACTCCTCCAATAACGCGAGGGCTCTGTTCTCCAATACCTCCATGAGGTCCGGAAAATGTTGACTTCTATGCTGATCCTGCTAGACGGCATTAGCTATTTGCAGCTCTGTTTCCCGTTCCCCTCACCCAATGCCCAGTGTATCTTATGGGCCGAACAAATGTGTCCATTACCAGTTTGCTCAACTGAGCACACACCCCATCCCCTCCGCTCGTGGCTATTTGAAAATGCTGTACAATTGTGAATTTGCCAGGTGTTTACTGTGGGCCAGCTGCTGCACAAATGCTTTAGTGGGTCATTTGATTAAATCTTTGCAGCCGCCTGTGGGGTAGGTGCTATTGTTATTCCCATCTTACAGAGGAGGAAACTGAGGCTCGCTGAGGTTGAATCTGTGCCCGAGGCAGAGGGCTAGTAAGAGGGCAGAGCTGAGATGTCACCAGGCAGTCTGGCAGAGCCACCTGGTCTCGTGGGCTGTCGCACTGACAGGTGGCAGCCTCCACCCCCGCCCCGACCAGGTAGCACCTGCAGCTTGGTTGTTCCTCATGGGTCCCCACCCTCCTTGGGGGCGGCTTTGTAAGGATATCGTGCTTGGTTTAGCTGCAACTCAGAATTAATACACAAGGGGCGGGAGGATCTATCCATCAAATCTAATCTAAAATTCCATAGTTTGTGGTACAGAATTATCCACAAACTTGAGCAACTGTACTGACCCAAATTCAACAATCAACGGCTTGTATCTATTATGTGAAATGGAAGAATGTTTTAATTCTTTCAAACTACAGGAGAGAGATAATTGTTACTGCGTTATTTCTTCTATACACAAAAGAGAAAGACATTTTAAAGATTCTGAAAATAACTGGAGAAAGAAATGCTTTCTGAACATAATGGTTACATTGGTGGAGCCACACAGGTTGAAGAAATTGCTACTTTAAAAATAGTTTCTGTAAAATAATAATTCTCCATCACAATATCTAGCAAGTATCACCAAGATTTTTTATTATTATTAAGAGTTCTTGATGAGAGAAAGAAATCCAATGTTTTAATGCATCAGATTACATTTTAAAAGTGTATTCAGCTCACTTGGGAATTGAAGGAGAAATTTCCCAGAAAAATATTGTTAAGGGGGTACTTGCCATTTTTTGATGGTGAAAATCAGACATTTCCAAACATCAGAATATGAAATTATAAAATGTATAATATGGTGACAATAGTAAAAAGCAGCTATTCTTGATTTATAAAGTTGGTCATTTTGTGCACACACACATAGACACACACCAATAGTTGCTTTTGCCTTACCGATACATATAAATAAGGGTGATTTTGACTATCAGGCTGGGAGCCGATTTTGCTTCCCAGAAGACACTAGCTAGGAATTGCATGTGACTGTACAAAATAGGCTTTGACTGTGGCGAGGATTAACCTGTGTCAGTATTCCACAATTAGAGGCATGCCCTACTCCTCTCTGCGCCCCTGCTGGCAATATCATGAAGGAAACTTGAAACTGAATTTGTTACAAGCTTAAATTAATTGTAACAAGATGACATGGGCTTTTACAATGTAACTTTTAAAAGTCATCCAAATACTAAATTAATCATAATTTCTTTAATCTCACTTTGTGCAAGAGGACAGCATCTCAGGGAAGCTTCCTCTGAAGGGCGCATGTGTAGGGACACACTCCCCTGAGGTCGGAGCCCCTCCGGCTTGGCCTGGGGAAGGCAGAGCCCCACAGACATGCAGGTCAGGGTCCTCGGGAAGCCCTTTACCCAGTGGACGCCTGAAAGTAACACAGATGAGCTGCGGGTAGAGGCCCCCGCGGCCCTCCCCTCACAGAACTGCTTGTTTTTCCTTTGATCACTTTTATAATGCATATTAGGAAACATTGTAATCTTAGCCCATAAAAGACGAAGTTTCTCTATAAGGATCAACCGGTTAAATTACATAAAGCGTCAAGGAAATTATTTTAATTCATAACTATAACTAATCTAATAAAAAGTGACTTTGAACTCTACTGGATTGAATTACAGTGATTTTTGTTTCGGTAATTTTATTTAAAAGATCCTGGCATCCGCCTTTTCATAGACAAGAGAGATGGATGCCTTTTGGTTATTCTTGCAGATCAGAGAAGGAACCAGAGGCCCCAGGAGCCCCTTCCTGCAACCGCAGAACCCACGAGGCCACTCTTAGCATCTGTGGACATCTGGAGACCCCTCCCCAGAAAGTGCCTCAAATGCATAGAGTAAAACTCACAGGAAGACAGTCAGACTTAGAAATATAGTTATCACCTTTTAAAATGGTGAACTAAAATATGAAGTTAAAAAGCATGACTTTATTGACACGTTTAGTATCAAGCTCTAGTTAGTGGGGTCCAGTGGCTAAGACTCCACGCTCCCAATGCAGGGGCCCAAGGTCGATCCCTGGTCAGGTAGCTAGGTCCCACATGCCACAACAGCCATATAAATGAATAAAAACAAATAGTAAAAAGAAATCTATTTACTGCCCTAACTGGACATAGAAAGAAACTGATGACATTTCAAGCTACCTACAATGGTCTTGGGAGTTTTGAATGTCTGGGATTTCTCTTGGTAACAAAATGAAAGTAATGCTAAATCTGCTCTGCTGTGTTACTTCCACCCACAACTAAATGAAGTGCTGAACTGCAGTTAGGAGTTAATGAAAATTAAAGACAGCTTTTGCATCCAAGTTTATGTTCCCTTGAGGATGCATGGCCTCTGGAGCCCATGGCTCTAGTCTTAAATCTTACCAGGCAGCTCATGACCAAACCTCTGGGGATGAGGTTCAGGACCCCAGCATGTAGCTCAGTCATGGTCTTATTGGGTGGAGCTGGGATAAAGCCATGGGCCTCGAGCAGGGGCTGGCTGCACCACAACCCCTTCTCCCAAGCCTGCTTCCCAACTGAGCCTCAGTTGCCTCACCTGAAAATAACCCGACATCACAGGTGTGTTATGATGCTCAAAGAAAACGATGGCCACAGGCGCCGTGCGTACGGGAGGTGATCAACAGATGCTCCTTCTTCTCATGAAAGTAGAATTTTATTGAAATAAATATGTAAGAAAAATACAACCAAAGATCTAGAATTGGTTTTACATTCAATATCCATCACGGGAAGCAATCTGCTTTCATAAGTATTGGTATTCCAGAGTGATAGTGACATTCAGTTGGTTCAATTTTTTTTTCATATTTGACCATAATTTTATAATATTCACAAAAACCAGTGCTGCTTCATCTTAGCCCTCTCAAAACTCTCACCTCCCCTTGTAGACTCTTGTCATCACTTGTTGACTTTCCATTGTCAAGTCATTTTATATTGTTAAGAGTTGATTTCTGATAAAAACCATGATTGTGTTATTATCCAAGCACAGATCTGAGAGCTGCTTTTTCAGCTTTACAACCTTTCTTTCCAAGAACCCTAATTGTTAAATTACCTTAATTTCTGCTGCTGCCAAGTTAGAAAATCACATTGAAGAATATAATTATTTCACACATATATCTTCTCTCAGTCACTCCTTGGTACCATTCCATATTGTTGAGATGCTTTCTTTATTACAGAATATGAAGTCCACTTGAAAAGTTTTGGGCTTCCATTTTGTTTCAAGACGAAACACTGAGTCAGAAATGACATTTTAAATGTTTTCAAATGCTGTGGTTTCCAGCAGGTCACACAGAACAAACACAAATTGCCTCAGTACAACTGCAAGAGAGTCTCACTTAGTCGGTGGTCCTTTGCCTCACTGATGCCTTTAGGGTAGGTCTTTTCTTTTTTTTCTTTTTTTTAGAATGTATATACATGTATAATTGTATATATATATATAAGAATAAGTACATGTATGTATTTATAGATATATACACATATGTATATACATTCTTGTCCCTCATTGGTTATTATAAAATATTGATTGTAGTTCCCTGTGCTATATGTTAGATCCTTGTTTTTTATCTGTTTTATATGTAGTTGTGGTGTGTATGCTAATCCCACACTCAAGGAAAAATCTTTCTTTAATGAAATTCATGAGAAGTGTAGTTGAAATGTTCACCCTACCTATGTATAGAACATATCACAGTAATTGGAGGATAATCGACAACAAACACTGATCTTCTCTTATTGCTTAGTCAGCTAAGGCTCTGAGCATTGGCGTGGAAACTGGGGTAAGGCTTCCTGCATTTGACAAAAGAGTGACTAGATGTCTTCAGGATTTTTTCCAGCTCTTAAGACTCAGAAGAATGGAGCCAGCATTCTCACAAGGAGAGGGCATAGTATACGGTTCATTGGTCCTCAAGGATTTTTATGTTGTTTTCTGTTGTACACACACTAATTTCCCCCAAGGTTAGCAACACTGAAATCTGAAACTCAACCTCTGAGATCACCGGAGACGTGAAGCACCCTCCTGTCCCCAAGGTCTCTCAGCTTGCAGGGTGCATTAGTCTAAGAAGGGAAGTGGAGTCTGTAACAACATCTAAATTAACGTGTGGGGCTGGGTGGTGTTGCCGTAACTACCGCTGTAGGTTGGTAATGTTTTCAGCACCACAGTCAACAAAGGGAAATGGTTCTACCCACCACTGCTCAGATTGTTTTTTTCACGTGTGTTTATATCTCTTTTCCCCTCCTATAAACTCATTATTTGGCTGTCATTGAACCTTCTGGTTGAGATGCTTTCAGTGGCCCTACCCTAAAAAAAGCTTCACAGGTGGCATTAGTGGTAAAGATCCCACCTGCCAATGCAGGAGACGTAAGAGATGAGGGTTCAATCCCTGGGGTGGGGAGATCCCTTGGAGGAGGAAATGCCAACCCACCCCAGGCTTCTTGCCTGGAGAATCCTATAGCTAGAGGAAGCTGGCGGGCTATGGTCCATAGGGTCGCAAGGAGTTGGACATACCTGAAGCAATTTAGCATGCACCCCAAGAAAAAATATCAGCAGGCCTCAATCTGCAGCTTGGCTCCAACCATGTACCACTTAGGGTCTCAGAGGACAGCTGATCACCCCATTCAGATGAGGATGTGCCTAGCAGCTGTTGGTCAAGCCCTGACTTGATTGCCAGTATGTCTCACAAGAGCAGACGACCTTTGTTTAACCTTTTCAAGATGTTTGAAGAAGGGATAGATGGTCTCATGCCAACTCTATGGCCAGAAAAAACCCAGGGTCTTAAGAACTGGGTCTTGATCAGTGCCCAATCCAGAAAGACACCCACAGCCCAGAACTCTAAACTCAAATGTGGGAGAAATTGTAGGGAGGATGCAGCCAACAGGAGACGGTAAGAGCCATGGGTCTGCGTGGAGGGAGGCGTGAGGTGCTAGCCAGCAGGGGTCTCAGATGGAGGTGAGCAACCAGATCCCCACCCCGGAGCAGTGCTTGCATTCCGCATTGCTGCTTACAGAGCAGTTCTGCTCGCGTGGCTTCCTGGGGATCGGAGATAAGAGGAAGTACAGCCTGAGGAGCAGGGCAGACTGGCAGACCCCAGGGTACAGTAAGTGCTTGCTTTCTTGAGCTCCCAAGGGCAACGTGACTGAGCCAGACCATTACTCCTCAAGTGGGGACGAGGGGCTTAGTGATAGTTTCCAGGAGGGATCTCCTCTCCCTATTGTCTCATTCTGTAGCATCGTTAAGTAGGTGTTGTCAAATATTCAAGTCTGAGGACTATGGAGTAGAAAGATCACTTCTTAACAAATAGATGAGGGGAGGGAGTAGAAACAGTGACAGATTTTATTTTCTTGGGCTCCAAAATCATTATGGGCTGTGACTGAGGCCATGAAATGAAAACACACTTGCTCCTTGGCCAAAAAGCTGTGACCAACCTAAATAGCGTATTAAAAAGCAGAGACATCATTTTCCCTACAAAGGTCTGTGTAGCCAAAGCTATGGTTTTTCTAATAGTCATGTCCAGATATGAGAGTTGGACCTTAAAGAAGGCTGAGCACCGAAGAATTGATGCTTTTGAACTGTGGTATTGGCGAAGACTCTTGAGAGTCCCTTGGACTGCAAGGAGATCAAACCAGTCAATCCTAAAGGAAATCAGTCCTGAATGTTCACTGGAAGGGCTGATGCTGAAGCTGAAGCTCCACTCCTTTGGCCGCCTGATGCAGAACTGACTCATTGGAAGAGATCCTGATGCTGGGAAAGATTGAGGGCAGGAGGAGAAGGGGGAGACAGAGGATGAGATGGTTGGATGGTATCACCGACTCAATGGACATGAGTTTGAGAAAATTCTGGGAGACAGTGGAGGACAGGGAAGCCTGGCGTGCTGCAGTCCACGGGGTTGCAAAGTGTCAGACACGACTTAGTGACTGAACAACAACAATAACAATTAGGAAGAAGATAGTCTGCCAGAAGGGCTGGACAGAATGAACTTGTTATAGGACTCCTCGAGGTAAAAGACCACCCTACTAGTATGCATTTGGGACAGAAGGAGCCTTGTGCAGAGTTCCTGCGGGGTGATCCCCGAAGTCAATGGAAACTTCCATTCTATGCCATTGAATTAAGATGTCCCAAAAGGTGACGGGAAAAGTTGAGCGTTAAGATTTTTGCCACAAGGAAACACTTCTGACATGTCTGCTTTCTAAACCTATGTGGATTTCATAATTTGTTTGGTCTACAGAAGAAGAATGCAATGTTATTAACTCGTCTGATAAGTCAAGCATAGTTTGAGTGGTAGAATTTTTCATAAGTGATGTTATCTTTTAGAAGTGTGAATGTCTAAATCACTCATTTATTTGCTCCTTAGTATTTCCCTTTCTTTTCCATGTTATTTTCTCTATGTAATTACAGTGAATATTGGTGCATTGTACCCAATCTTCATTTTCCCCATTTCCTGCCAGTTTCATTTATCCCACTACTTTCTGCAAGGCTTTTAAGTCAGTAAGTCACAATATTTACAGATGGGTAGTATATTAGAAAATATTTCAGAATGCTCTAGAAGGTTTCACTCTGAAGTTGGCTGAGTGAGTCCTTTAAAATATATTCCTGGCAAACCTTAAGCATGTATCATGTGTTAAGTTTAAAATACAGTGATTCCAGTATTATTTTGACTTAATGAAACTTTTACTGTTGTACAAACCTGAAGGATGTGCAGCAGACAGTCTGGGGGAAGGGTTTGGTGGTGACTGGAAGAGGAGAGAAGGCCACCAGTGAAGAGGAGGGTCGTCTCCTCCGTGTTGGGCCTTGGGTGGGACACCCCTCCGTTTCTTTATGCTGCCTGTTGCTGCTGCTGCTAAGTTGCTTCAGTCCTGTCTGCCTCTTTTCTACCCCATGGACTGTAGCCTGCCAGGCTCCTCTGTCCATGGGATTCTCCAGGCAAGAATCCCCGAGTGTGTTGCCATTTCCTTCTCCAGGGGATCTTTCCAACCGAGGCATTGAACCTGTGTCTCTTACGTGTTCTGCATTGGCGGGTGGGTTTTTTTACCACTAGCGCCCCTGGGAAGACCTCTTTTTTTTTTTTTAATTTTCTTTACTTTATTGTGTTGGTTTTGCCATACATTGACATGAAACCGCCATGGGTTTACATATGCTCCCCCTCCGGAACCCCCCTCCCTCCTCCCTCCCCATTCCCTCTCCCTGGGTCATCCCGGTGCACCAGCCCCGAGCATCAACCCTGGGCTGGCGATTGATTTCACATATGATAATTACATGCTTCAGTGCCCTTCTCCCATATCATCCCACCCTTGCCCTCATCCACAGAGGCCACGAGTCTATTCTATACATCTGCGTTCCTTTTGCTGTCTCGCATGCAGGGTTCTCGTTACTGTCTTTCTAAATTCCATATATATGTGTTAATATACTGTATTGTTGTTTTTGCCTCTGGCTTACTTCACTCTGGATAATGGGCTCCAGTTCCGTCCACCTGAGTAGGACTGATTCAAACGATTTTTTTTTAATGCTGAGTAATATTCCATTGTGTATATATACCACAGCTTCCTTACCCATTCGTCAGCTGATGGGCGTCTAGGCTGCTCCCGTGTCCTGGCTGTTGTGAACAGTGCGGCGGTGAACACTGGGGTGCACGCGGCTCTTTCAGTTCTGGTCTCCTCGGTGTGTGTGCCCAGCCGTGGGGTTGCCGGGTCGTGTGGCGTATGGGAAGCCCTCCTTACACTGGTATAGACCGCAAGGTTACCCGTTCTGACACTGCCCTGGCCTCAAGCCCTGATCCAGCCAGGGAAACCAGGTGCCAGGCCTTGATTCAAAGATCTCCTCAAATCCGGTTAGGCTCAGATAGCATTTGTATTATGATTTTTATACTGAATTTTTGTTCCAGAAGATTCTAAGTTTTTTAAACAAATCTGTGGTATCTCGGGATTAAGTGGAGTTGGGGAAACACGTTCACCTGTAGACCCAGATTTCAGTGATGCTTACTGAGCTGTAATGACATTTGGTATTTCCTTGGCATGCAGCCAGATTCTCTCCCCAGTATAGCATGGTTTAAAATCCTGTGCTAGGAACACTGAAGGACTTCCCTGGTGGCTCAGATGGTAAAGAATCAATCCCTGGCTTGGGGAGATTCCCCTGGAGCAGAGAATGGCTACCCACTCTAATATTCTTGCCTGGAGAATCCCATGGGCAGAGGAGCCTGGCGGGCTACAGTCTCCAGGGTTGCAAAGAGTCAGACACGATTGAGCACAAGGCACAAGCATAGGAACCAAAGCTATGAGAGGCTCGAAATCCTGCATCTCACAAAATCCCAAAGTCAAGGTGGTGGGCCATCTCATCAGCGTGAAATCGCCGCAGTCAGTTCCTGCAGGACTGCCCAGCATGCAGACTGATCATGTGTTTGTAGGGTTCTGAAGGCCTTTATCCGAAGTAGCTGATTTCACTGTCCCCTGTGTGAGGGTTCTTGTCCAATTCTGGCTGCCTTTCTCAGTCGGAGCTGAACAGGATCGGTTATGTGGGAGTCAGAACAAACTCTTGCCAGCCCTCCCCTGGGGCTCAGAGGCTCTGGGGTCTGCGGAGGCTGCCTTTCCAGCCTCCCCGCTGGGCTGCCCAACCCTGCCCCAAGTGTGCACGCAAACCTCAGGTCATCCTGAGTCAAATGCTTGCACCCCCCCAGGGGGAGCATCTCCCCAGAGGAGGAATACCTTCCCCCAGCAGGGAGCCCTTTGGTGTGGCTCCCAGGGGGCTTGTGGGGGCGTGGGGGCTAGCCCAACCCTTCCCCCTAGTACACAACCCGCAGCTATTATAGAATGAAGTTGAGTTGGTGACCTTCCAGTATCCAAGACCGTGAATCATCAAAGAGAGAGTAAAGGTGTTGAGTGCGCTGTAATTACAGTGTCAGTAAAGTGGGCATTTTTAGCTCCATCAAGATGGTGTTTCTGGTTGACACCGAGTATCAAAATAATTTCACCTCCTGCAGTTTGAGCATTCCAGGAGATCTGAATTTTTTGCTTCTCCTCTAAACACCAAATGTGCTAATCCTGGTGTCTAAGTAAATGAGAATTCCTCTTAGGAGCTTTTTAATCACGTGCCCTTGAAGTGTCCTCATTCGATTTGCCAGCAAACACACCAGGGGGACGCTCATGGAGACTGGCGTTTAGAGTCCAGGAAAGAGGGAGCGGGGGTCCTGCCCACTGTCAGGTGAGCAGTCCACATGGAGGGCTGACTCTTCTGTCAAGCAAGTTTACTGTGAAGGAGCTTCCCTGTAAACATCTGTTTCTCCGTGGTCCTAGCCTGACTGGGGTTTCTATGAGGCCAGATAAATTCATTCCGTCCTCTCCCCCTCCTTCCATTCAGCAGAGACTTTCCTTCCTAGAGCCTGCACAGGCTATATAGTTATGGGAGCTGTGCAGCCACCACGCACCGCAGTCTGGGCGGCTAGGCGGCAGACGTTTACTTGTCACAGTCCTGGAGGCTGGAAGCGAGATCACATGTCCGCGGGGCTGGTTTCCTTGGTGGCCTCTCGTCCTGCTGTGTAGACGGCCGTCTCCTCCCCGCATCTTCCCGTGGCTGTCCCTCTGTGTGTATCTGTGTCCTGATCTCTTCCTAGTGATACAGCACGTGAAGTGAAAGTCACTCAGTCACATCCAACTCTTTGCGACCCCAGGGACTGTACAGTCCATGGAATTCTCCAGGCCAGAATCCCAGAGTGGGTAGCCGTTCCCTGCTCCAGGGGAACCTTCCCAACCCAGGGATTGAACCCAGGTCTCCTGCATTGCAGGCAGATTCTTTACCAGCTGAGCCACAGGGGACGCCCAAGGATCCTGTAGTGGCACATCCATGTTTGTTCAAGAATGTACCCCAGTTTCAAATGGCACCATTCAGCGATGCAAAGCCACACTTACGTTCACACCCACCTAATGCAAGGACCCTGGTCAGGTGAGATCAGGGTCCCTCCAATGACCCCACTTTACCTTGCTTACCTCTGTACAGACCTTGTCTGCAGACAGCCACGTTCTGAGGTCCTGGGGTGAGGGCTTCCACGTATGAGTGTTGGGGAACACGGCTGAGCCCGTAGCAGAGTCTCTTTCACAGCGTATCGGTCTTGGCCGCTTGTTCTCCTCTTGTCACGCGATTTCCGGTTTCCCATCTTCCAGTCGTTGTCCGGGTCCCCAGCACCTCATCCGTGGCTGCCTCCAGGCCCCTGGAGCGAGTGTCTGGGTGTTTCTCATCTCACGGGCCCTGTTCCTCCTCACAGGCAGAAGGTTCCTGTTTTCTTCGCTTTTTCAGAATGCCTAGCTTTTTTACTTTTCATCAAAGATTATGATTGCCTTGATTTTTTTTTTTTCATGCTTTTCTTCTCTTCCTGAAAGATTCTTTCTGGCCCTATTGGCTGCGGACTCTTCCCCCAGCTTTTATCAAAACCAGGCATCAGGGCTTGCCTTCTCCCTGGTGCTCACCCCAGCCCCCTCTTATTCTCCGCACCTTGTGACTTTTGCCCCCCTTTCTCTTCGCGATGTCTAAGCATCTCCCCAGCCCTGCTCCCACGTGGCTCCACCCCTCTGCTTGGTCCCAGCTTGACCGGAATGTGCTTTTCCCTCCTGTCTGTCCGGCTCCCCCTGCCTCCCTTGTCCGCATTCGCCCTGGACCAGCCGCTCACTCTTCTGTTTCTGTCTGGATGGGTCAGTGTTTCCCCTCCTCCACTTCACCCAGATACTGTGCCTTCTCTTTCTGAGCATCTCAGTCAGCCCTGGGAGCAGGTGTCTCCAAAAAGGGGGGCTGTGCTCCATGCATCTGTTGGGGGGTCTGCAGAGGCAGAGGGCCCTGGGCAAAGCCAGGGTGCAGAGGGGATGGTGTTGGGAAGGCAGTGTAGATTTGCTGGGTGGACCGAAAGGGAGAGATGCTGATGTGCTGATGATTTATTTGAAACAACAGCTTGAGATTCAGCCATCCTGGAAGGCCACATTAATGGACCAATTGAGGTCAAAATTAGAGTGAGAATGCTTAAATCAAATTGATTTTTATGCTGATACAGCCACGTCATTGCATTTTTTAATCAAAAGTGATATTTATCATTCTAGATGTCTTGAACAAACTTCAATGTAGAATGCTTTCTGAAAACCCTCATTTCCATTTTTATGGTAATTCTATTCACTCAGTCTATGAAAAAACAATTCTTCATTGGTAAATTTATTGATCATGTCTGAAACAAGCCCCTAAGAGTTTGGGGGGATACATCAGACACAGGGTTTATCAGGGAGAACAGTTTATTCAACCATTTGCACTGGGCATGCATTCTTGTTTTATTCAAAAGTAGAAGAATTCATTAAACTATCCCCAAGTATCTCTATCAGCCTGAGAACAGGCCAGGACAGCCCTTCTTGGTGAAAATTCCTGGCAGAAGCGAATATTATTTATATACAGAGCCATGCTTCTCCTTCCAGTTTCCTGAATGCCTTGTTCAGCTCCAGGCCAACTAAACAAGCGGTCCCATCTCTGGTTCTCTTGGAACATGGAACTCTGTAGGGCAAGGTGGGCTTGGTGTAATCGCCAGCATTGGCAGAGGTCAGGAACACTGTTCAGACTCTTCCTGAATGAATCTCTTCAGTCACAGTCACGTTTGTCTGCCTGTCCAGATGAAATGCTTTGCAGATGACAGATGCTCAGCGTCTTTTCCACATCTGATTGCCAACACCAACTGACCCCAGATGTTACACAAGCAGAGGGATATTTCCATAAACTTCACAAATATCAGAGTCTAACAAAATGTCTTAAGACCGAAGCCTGAAGACTTATAATCCAAGGCGTCTTAAAATAAAAATTCATGTTTAAAGTACTACAGTAATTTTCTTACTCAAACAGCATACACTTAGATATTTACATTTACATTTTAATTTGGGGATGATATTGCTTTCACAGGATCATAGTTAAAATGATCTGTGGGCTTTTTTTCCTTCCACTTAGTGCAGTTAAGCACAAAAAGCCAATTAAACGAAAAACACCAAATGGGGGTTCTCTGTTGCGGCCGGCTTTGACCTTCCCCCACAACATAATGGTTTATTAGAGAAGTAGATGGCTCTGATCCAGTTCAGTCTAACAACAGTTATTGAATTGGAGTCAAATGCCCTTCTGAGATTAAAGTAGGACCAGGAAACATTTTTTTTTAATTTATTTTAGTGAAATATAGTTGATTTACAATGTGCTAGTTTCTGCTGTACAGCACAATGATTTATGTATATACATATATTCTGTATGTATATTCTTTTTCATATTCTTTTCCACTATGGTTTATCAGAGGATATTGAATATAGTTTCCTGTGCAATATGGTAGGACCTCGTTTATCTGCCCTGTATATACTAGTTTGAATTGCTAATCCCAAACCCCCAATCCATCCCTCCTCGCCTGTCCACCCCTTTCGCAACCACAGGTCTCTTCTCTATGTCTGTGAGTCTGTTTCTGCTACACACATAAGTTCATTTGTGTTGTATTTCTCCCATAGGGCTTCTCCGATCGCTCAGTTGGTAAAGAATCCACCTGCAATGCAGGAGACCCTGGGTTGGTTCCTGGGTCGGGAAGATCCGCTGGAGAAGGGATAGGCTATCCACTCCAGTATGCTTGGGCTTCCCTGGTGGCTCAGCTGGTAAAGAATCTGCCCGTAATGTAGGAGACCTGGGTTTGATCCCTGGGTTGGGAAGATCTCCTGGAGAAGGGAAAACACCCACTCCAGTGTTCTGACCTGGAGAATTCCATGGACTGTATCGTCCATTGGGTCACAGAGTGAGATATGACTGAGCAACTCTCACTTCAGATCCCACAAATAGGTGATATCATATGGTATCTGCCATTCTCTGCCTGACCCACTTCGTTTAGTATGACCTTCTCCAGATCCATCCTTGTTACTGCAAACAGCATAATTGTTTTTATTCTATTGTATATACGAACCACATTTTCTTTATCCGTTCACCTGTGGATGAATGGGCTTCCCAGGTGGTGCTAGTGATAAAGAATCTGCCTGCCAATGGAGATGTGGGTTTGATTCCTGGGTTGGGAAGATCCTTCGGAGGAGGGCGTGACAACCCACTCCAGTCTTCTTGCCTGGAGAATCACATGGACAGAGGAGCCAGGCGGGCTACAGTCCATGCGGTCACAGAGAGTCGGACACGACTGGAGCGATTTGCACAGCACAGCACAGCATCTTCTTCATCCGTTCATCCATCGATGAGCACTTAGGTAGCTTCCATATCCTGGTTATCATAAATAGTGCTTCTATGAACATAGGGGTGCATGTATCTTTTCAAATTGAGGATTTCCATCTTTTCCGGATATATGCCCAGGAGTAGGACTGCTGGATCACATGGTAGCTCTGCTTTTAGTTTCTAAGGAACCTCCAGGCTGTTCTCCAGAGTGGCTGCACCGATTCACACTCCCACCAACAGGGTAGGTGTGTTCCTTTTTTCAGGAGACGTTTTATGAGACTCAGGTGAGAGCCCGGGTCGGCCCATGACAATCAGAGGCCAACAATGATGAGCGTGGCCAAGGGGACCCAAGATTCAGGCGTGTTTCTGTGCCCAGTGCTGAGTCCAGAGACGTGAGGGTCCTTACAAGATAGCATACAGCCCGATGCCTTTGTCTCCTCCCTGAAAGACAGCCTCTCAGAAGACTGCCCTTCCCAGAGGGTAGTCAGCTATGGCCTTTGTCCACTCAAGGCAAGACTTGTGATGACACACTTCTATGATGCTATTACACTTTTTATCATCATCATCTTTTTTTTTAATCTTACTATGAATATCAAGGACTCAGTATTTCCTGAAGGGGCCAGGCAAAGCATAGATTTTGTGATAATGCACAAAATTGTAATGTTATACATGGTTTTATCTAACATGTAAAATTCTGAGCTTTTTTCTGATTATAGAAAGTAGTACATGCTTATTGTACAAAATTCATCCAATAGCAGAATGTTCAAAATAGGGAATGAACAGATCCAGAATTCTACCTGCCAGAAATAATGATTTTTTAACACACACGCATACACACACACCACACATACACATGTGAGCTCACACACACACAGACACACCACACAGACACACACGAGCTCACACACACGCATGCACACACACCACACATACACATGTGAGCTCACACACACACACACACACACACCACACAGACACACCACACAGACACACCACACAGACACACCACACAGACACACACGAGCTCACACACACGCATGCACACACAGTTGCCCCAGGGTAACAGCTGTCACAGTCATGGCATCGTGCTGTGTGTCTGATGGTCTGTCGTCTTCTCTCACCCGTGCCCCCTGCGCGTCTAAACATTAGTTCGCTGAGCCCGATCAGGTCGCTCTGCAAGGTTGCCAGGCACCCCCGGTGTGGAGTCGTGGTCTCCAGAGCTGTCCACAGAGAGCCTTCTCTCTTACCGTTCTTGCACCACACAGCAACTCACCTGTGCTTCTGCTACTGTGAAAGACCCTCCCAGACGCAGGTCACTGGGTCCGAGGGGGTGGACACGCACTGATGGGTCAGTGTTGTCAAATCGCCTGTCATCAAGGTCACTTCAGGTTGCATCTCACCAACAGCGTGAGCCTGAAGCCTCTCCACACCCCTGGACTTGTTATTCCAGTGCGCACTTCCTGGTCTCATTGACAAATCAGATCTGGTTCTTTCTTAAACCCTACACTGAACTGCCTCCCTATTTATTTATTTGTCTCTGTATTTGTCTTTTTTAATTGAGTTCTGGTTTTGTTTCAATGCCCTGTGAGTTTTAGGTTATAGCTCAGTGATGCAGCTGTGCATATATATGTATATTCTCTTTCAGATTTTTTGTCCTCATAGGCTATTACAAAATATTGAATATAGCCCCCTGAGCTGTACAGTAGATCCTGCTTGTTTATTTTATATATTGTTGTTTAGTTGCTCAGTTGTGTCCAACTCTTTTTGACCCAGTCGACTGCAGCACGCCAGACTTTCTTTTCCTTCACTGTCTCCCGGAGCTTGCTCAAACTCGTGTCCATCAAGTCAGTGATGCCATCCACCCATCTCGTCCTCTGTCGTCCCCTTCTCCTGCCCTCAGTCTTCCCAGCATCAGGGTCGTTTCCAATGAGTCGGCTCTTCCATCACGTGACCAAAGCGCTGGTGGTTCAGCATCAAGTGTGTGTTTTCTCATCACAAGCTCCTAACTTATCCACCCTCCCTTTTCCCCTTTTCTAGCCATATTTTTTTTTTCTATGTCTGTGGGTCTATTTCTATTTTGTAAATACGTTCATTTGTATCTGTTTGTGTTTTGTTTTTATTTCACATCTAAGGGATATCATATGATATTTGTCTTTCTCTGCCTGACTTCATTAAGTATGAAAATCTCTAGGTCCTGCAAAAACATTTCTTTTTTTAAACCGAGGAATAGCATCTGTACTCCTTTCCTAGGGCTGCCATAACAACGTACCACAGACTGGGCGGCATTTATTTTCCCATTGTTCTGGAGGCTGCAAGTTCAAGATCAAGGTGGGGGCAGGGTCAGTTTCTTCCGAGGCATCTCTCCCTGTAGGTGAGCATCTCCTCCATGCCCTCACTGGGCATCCCTCTGTGCCTGTCTGACCCCTCATGTCCTCTTCCCCTAAGGATCCCAGACCGAAAGGACTAGGGCTTGCTTATGGGCTTCCCAGTTCTTCCCAGGTGGCGCTAGTGGTAAAGAACCTGCCGCCAATTCAGGTAGATGTAGGAGATGCAGGTTCAACCCCTGGGTCAGGAAGGTCTCCTGGAGAAGGAAGTGGCAACCCACCCCAGCATTCTTGCCTGGAGAATCCCATGGACAGAGGAGCCTGGCGGGCTACAGTCCACGGGGTTGCAAAGAGTCAGACACGACTGAGCAACTAACACTTAGCACTTCACTAGTGACCTCGTTAACCTTGTGCGTGCTGTGCTCAGTCGCTCAGTCATGTTCGACTCTTGTGACCCCATAGACTGCAGCCCTCCAGGCTTCTCTGTCCATGGGATGCTCTAGGCAAGAATGCTGGAGTGGGTTGCTGTTTCCTTCTCCAGGGCATCTTCCCCACCCAGGGATCGAACCCGGGTCTCTTGCGTTGCAGACAGACTCTTTACTGACTGAGCTATGAGGGAAGCCCTGATTAACCTTAATTACCGCTGTAAAGGCCCAATTTCTCAGTAGAAATAAGGGCCTAGATCGGCTGAGGAGCTGAAGACCTGACGGGGCGAAGACCCGCTTCCCGGATCGCTCACATTCTGGCCCCTGGCGGCTGCTGGCTGGGCCTCCCCTGTCCCCCGACCTCTCTGGAGGCATCTGGCCCCCCTTGGAGGGAGCTGGAGAGAGAGCAAGAGAGCATGCCTGCAGCAGAGGCCCCATCCTAGAAGGGACATCTCGTCAGCTCTGCCATGATCTGTTTACATGACAGGTGACAGGTCCTGCCCACACTCACATAGCAGGTCACCAGGGGCAGGAACCCCAGGACCAGGGATTTGGGGCCACCTTAGAGGCTGCCTGCTACAGGATCTGCCGTGTTTGCTGATCTGGTCAGTAAGGCTTTGTTTTCATTACATTTTGTACACAGTTATTATTGACATATGGGAAAGCTATCAAATTTTCACATATCCATCATGAATTCATATAGATGAATTTCCATCTCATGTTTACTGTGACTTTTTTCTTTCAGCCTCACGTACAGAGAGAATTGGGTTAATCATGGCCCACCAGTCCTCTCCCTCTCTCTCTCTCTCATCTTTTATTGAAGAAGAGATGGCTAATTTTGCAGTAGTTCGGTTCATCCATCTTTTCACAGCAAGAACTGTGTGTGAAGACCCATCTCCTCATGCTTACATCACAAGATACACCCCTGTATGTTCTTGCAGTCGCTTTATAGCTCTGTCTTTTGCATTTTCAGCGTGGTCCATTTGCTTTGTGGGCAATAAGAAACCCAGCTTCCCCGTGTACTGCAGGGGCCTGGC
Organism: Antilocapra americana; assembly: GCA_007570785.1. Lineage (NCBI taxonomy): Eukaryota > Metazoa > Chordata > Mammalia > Artiodactyla > Antilocapridae > Antilocapra > Antilocapra americana. The sequence goes on along the minus strand of ML661340.1, from coordinate 10,902,051 downwards.
CGTCTCCCACTGTCCTTTACTTCTTTGCCTTCATTCTTATATACAAATCCCCACATACGCAGAGTCCTCTTCAGCTCCACTCACCCATCTCCCTGCTCTTGCACGAGCATCATCCTGTCTTAGGAACACAGCCTCCTGGTCTGCTACTCTGTCCAACGTCAGGAGGGTAAGACCGCCTCTTGGCTCTTCCCAGCTCTTTGTGGGTCACTCATGTCGCGCATAAGTCATTTTCAACTGTTTGTCAAGGATTTTATCACAGTAGGGAGCTCTCGTCGCTGCAACAGAGCATACCCGGAAATCTCAGTGTCCATGACGAGTGTGCATTTCCTGCACCCGGTCTGATGGGAGCTGGCGCCTCTCCCCATCGTGTACCTTCTCCATTGAGAGCACGTGAAGCACACTGTCAGATTCCCAGCCACGCAGGCCGAGGATGACTGACACAGCAGCTCTTACTGGCCTGCCCACAACGGACCTGTCCCCGTGTCACTGCCCACTGGCCACGACTAGCCACACGGCCACCATCTGATGTGCAGGAGGTGGGAACACAGGGCAGCAATGCCCCCCACCCCATCAAGTTCCCCAAAACAGCCATGTCTCAGGCTCAGCAAGTTGTACACCTTAAATACAGACAGCATTGGCCTGTCAATCATGCCTCACAGGGGTTGAAAAAAATTGCTAAGCCTTGAGGATTTTCTGCGTAGACAATTCTATCATCTGCAAATAATGAGGTCAACAGGCGATTTATCCCGGTGGCATGAAAAAACTCTTAATACCATGAGAGGCAGGCAAACAAAGCTGGAGCCAAATGATCATTTTTTGCCACTTCAAATATCAGAATCGAACAAGCTTGATTTTTGTATATTTGCATCACAACACAAGCCAACATGAACATCAAATGACAAAGCCAGGAAATTGTGAAAAATTGCCCTGTAACATTTAAAATATCATTGCAAAACGTACCTGGGATTACCTTTCCCATTCCCAGGAAAAGGGCAGTTTTGATCATTTAATTCTTTCATTCCCTTTGATATCTAATTAGCACCTCCAAAATAACCCCTATCCCAAATTGTTGACTGTAAACATAACCATTGCATGAGCTGTTTTCAGCAAAAGTGGAAGAAGAAGTTTGTCTTCTGTAAACATTGACTTTGTTAAAGATGCTTATTGGAAACCTCTCATCAGAACTGGTGTGCTTGTTGGTTTTAAGTCTTCAGGGGCTTCCCTGGTGCCTCAGATTATAAGGAATCTGCCTGCAATAAGGGAGGCCTGGGTTTGATCCCTGGGTTGGGAAGATCCCCTGGAGGAGGAAATGCCAACCCACTCCAATAGTCTTGTCTAGAGAAACCTGGTGGGCTAAATCCATGGGGTTGCAAAGAGTCACACACAACAGAGCAACCAGCACTTCACTGCAGAGCTAAGATGTGCTCACGGACCGCCCACCACTGCCATCTGCGACACCGTGGAGATGACCCCCGCGGCAGGAGTGCTGGTCCTTAGACTGTTACTTAGGACGAGAGCAGGCAGGGGGTGGTATGGTGAGAACAAGGTCTTCTGTCATCAGATAAGGCTGGTATATCCTGGCTTGCTCGGAGCCATTAAATTCCTTATGCTGATGATATGGTGATATTTCTTGTGAAAGCTGAGTTGCACATCGGCTCTACGATGCCAAGTTTGGTGCGGTGAGCTCCAAGCCTAACTCCAGCAGCTGGCTCGGGTCGCTGTGGGCGCATGCTCCCTGCTTCACGTGGTCCACCCCTCTGCGATGCCGTGGACTGTAGCCTTTGGGTCGCTGATGAACACCTGGCTACCTCTGCTGCCACAGAGAAGCGACTAGCCCCTTCATTCTCCACAGGATCATTTGCAAAATTATGACCGTGTCCACCTCCCAGGGGAGGATTAGATGATCTAATGTAGGAAACGCCAGGTCCCACTTCCCCCTGGCCTTCTGGCCGGGACACAAGGGACCCTTCACCACATCAGTGCTGGAGACTCTGCTGTATCCCTGCTTCCCCCTTGGGAAGTGGCTGGACCACGCGCAGAGTGCAGGGTGCATGGTCCTGTGACGCCTCCGTGGAGGCCTTGGGTACCCGAGACCACGGTCGGGGATGCCTCAGCCTCCCATGTCCCTCCCGACACACAGTGAGAAGTGGCTTGTTCCCCTCCAATCTGTGCCATGTGTTCACAGGTGTATGAAAATATATCCGTGGAACTAAAATACATCATCACAGCTGACCTGAACTTGCCATACAGACTAAATCCATACATTATATCCATGGTTAAAATCAGGTGTCCAGAGGACTTCCCTGGTGGTCCAGTGGTTAAGGCTCTGTTGCTCCCACTGCAGAGGGCCTGGGTTCAAGACCCCACATGCTGGGAGGTGGCCACAGCATCAATAAACTGGCTCCTCCATCCATGGGATTCTCCAGGCAAGGATACTGGAGTGGGTTGCCATTCCCTTCTCCAGGGGATCTTCCCAACCCAGGCATTGAAGATGGGGTCTCCCACATTGCAAGCAGATTCTTTAACGGTCCCAGCCACCAAAGAAGCCCATTAGAAACTTAGGTTTCCAAGCTGGAAATATAATTGTTAAGTTACAGTAGACTAGCAACTGACAGCCGATATGGCTTTCTCATGCTACCCACAAAATGTAACCAAGCCAAATGTTACCGTACCGAACAGTAAAGCCAGTCTACCAACAGCAGGTTGTGATGAAGGACAGCACAGTATTTTTTTCGAGGCATCCAACATGGGGCAAGGAGAACGGGCAGGTCATGGTCAAAAGACCAAAGTCCCCGGTAGCATTCAGGGAAGGGTTTTGAAGACAGTGTTTAGGCTGAGGGTCAAAGGTGCCTGATCAGCTCATGGACGTTTTTTTTTTTTTTTTGGTTGGTTGGTGATGAGGTTGTTGTTGTTTAGTTGCTATGTTGTGCTCAACTGTTTGTGACCCCATGGACTGCAGCACGCCAGGCTTCCCTGTCCTTCACTGTCTCCCGGAGCTTGCTCAAACTCATGTCCATTGAGTCGGTGATGCCATCCAACCATCTCCTCTGTCATCCCCTTCTCCTCCTGCCCTCAATCTTTCCCAGCATCAGGGTCTTTTCTAATGAGTCAGCTCTTCGATCAGGTGGCCAAAGGATTGGAGCTTAAGCTTCAGCACCTGTCCCTTCAGCATCAGCATTCAGGGTTGATTTCCTTCAGAATGGACTGATTTGATCTCCTTGCTGTCCAAGGGACTCTTGTGGTGAGGTAACCAGGTGGTATATCGGGAGTCAACATCATCAGCCTTCTGGTTCTAGTGGGTCTGAGGTCTCCACGCTTGTGGGGAATGTACAGTCAACTTCTTCCACCTGGTGGGGGTTTTAGTATCCAAAAAACAGCTCAAGGGTACAGCTCAGAATATTATCTATAGTCCTCGAGGAGGACGTAAAGGTCCTTGACTTTGTTTTATGGCTAAACTATTATTGTTTTGTCTTACTTGACTGTTTTCCTATGTGTCCTCATTTTTTGACTTCTCTGATTAAATTCCTTCTTTAGAACTCTGAGAAGGCCAAGAAGGCTGCAGTTTTTCTACAGACAAGAGGCAGGGGACGCAGAGAAGGGTGGGGGGCAGCCTGTCCCTGGGAAGGCCCCATGGCATCCTGGTTCTTGTTCAGTCATGTCTGACTCTTTGCGGGTCCTGCTTGGTCTCAAAAACTTAAAACGATGATTCTTTAAAACATTTGATTATGCTGTTGTCTACTCAGAAATCTTATCCATAAGAATTACTTTGTTTAATTTGTATTACATTTTAGATGTCTTGAGAATATGTTTGTGTTCAATTTGTATAGTTTTTATTAGGCTTAATAGCAAATCTATCAAACAAAAAGTTCATATATCTGCAAAACACAGTTTGCATTGTCTGTGCAAACATTATCTCTGGAATTTGCTTTTCCTCAAAAGCTATGTCTTTATGACAAGTGTGAAAGTGTTAGTGGCTCAGTTGTGTCCAACTCTTTACCACCCCATGGACGGTAGCCCACCAGCCTCTTCTGTCCATGGAATTCTCCAGACAAGGATACCGGAGTGGGTAGCCATTCCCTTCTCCAGGGGATCTTCCCAACCCAGGGGTAGATCCTGGGTCTCCTGCGTTGCAGGCAGATTCTTTACTATCTGAGCCACCCAGGAAGCCCACTGTGTCTTTATAGAGGCTTCATTCTGCCCTCTGTGGCTATATTAGGGTTTTGGGTTGGTTTTTTTTCTGGCTACATTAGTTGTTATTACGTACAATTATATTGACCAAATAGTACCCAACTTGATCTTTACAGAGAAAACCAAATTAATTGGCCTTGCCATGGTGTAGTCTTAACATTGAGATTATGTAACTAATAATGTATAAATCAGAGACTCCTTTTGGTCCAGTTTCTAAAATTCTCGAGTCTGTGGGGTCTGGTAGATCTAGGAAGCTGCTGCTATCTTAGATAATGAGGGAGGGATGTTTACAAATCAGCGGGTCCCAGCTCCAGTCGTGACCCCAGCATTTCTTCTGGGTGACCCCACCCCCCCACCAGCATCCATTTCCACCTTTTATCATAGAAGGTGATAGCTACTGTTTCTGCCACACCAAGAAGCAAGATGCAAATGAGAAAGTCAGTTGAAAATGATGTAGAAACCGTAGCACGCTTTGCAGGGATCACTGTCCACTTGTTAAACAGGTTTCGTTTACACAGCATTATGAAGCAGAAGATACCCACAGGTCGACCTGGCACCTCTGTCTCCATCATGACGCCCGCCCTTCAGCATGCTCCAGTAGCCGGCTTGTGGCACGCGCGTCCCCGAGGGTCGGCGGCTGCCGCTTTCAGCACGCACACAGGTTTTGATAAAAGACAAGCCCCTACCCACTATGTGTGACGACAGACCCTCACGGAGTCTACCCTCCATGTAGCCTCACGGAGGGAGGGCCTGGAGGGAGGGACACACTCCTTCCTCTGGCCCCAAATTTCAGTGCCTTTGTACAAAAGAGGAAAATTGATTTGGGGAAACAATGAAAGGAAACAAGTATAACCTTGATTACAGTGAGAGGAGGAGGTGAGGCTAGGAAAGGATCTAACAGTCTGATATGAAGAAACAAAGCGATCCTTTCTGTTAGAGGGACTGGCACAATGGGGTTTGTTGCCTTTAAAAATGTATTTAATATTTAAATACGATTGTGAACTGCTCAATTAAAGATTGGGCCAGTTATGCAGACCTGCTGATCCCTAGGCGTGTGTGGGTGGGAGCCGCTCAGGCAAGCCGCTCAGCCTTCATGTTTGCATCAGTGGGCATCGCTTCGCTGGTGCAGCGGATCCGGGATGCGCAGGGAGAGGGAGAACGTGAGCCAGTCGGTCAGGGCCGACTCTGCAACCCGAGGACTGGAGCCCGCCAGGCTCCTCCGTCCATGGGATTCTCCAGGAAGGAATACTGGAGTGGGTTGCCATTTACTCCTCCAGGGGATCTTCCCGACCCAGGTCTCCTGCATTGGAGGAAGATTCATTACCTTCTGAGTATTCAGATTCCAGCTCCACCAGTGGAGTGTGACCAAGGGCTGATTAACTCTGAGCCTGTTTCCTCCTCAGGAGGGCGGGTGTCGAGGTCTCTCTACGGTGCGGATTAAGCAAGTTGGTGCATGTCACTCTGTCAGAACTGTGACCAACGCAAGCTTCATGTTGTTGCTGTTCGTTGTTCAGTCACTAAGTCACGCCCAACGCTTTGCGACCCATGGACTGCAGCACCAGGCTTCCCTGTCCTCCACCATCTCCCGGAGTTTGCTCAAACTCATTTCCATTGAGTCAGTGATGCCATCCAGCCATCTTGTCCTCTGCCACCCCCTTCTCCTCCTGCCTTCAATCTTTCGCAGCATCAGGTTCTTTTCAGATGAGTCCGCTTTGCGCATCAGGTGTCCAAAGTATTGGAGCTTCAGCTTCAGCATCAGTCCTTCCAATGAACACCCAGGACTGATCTCCTTTAGGATGGACTGGTTGGATCTCCTTGCAGTCCGAGGGACTCTCTGAGTCTTTTCCAGCACCACAGTTTGAAAGCATCAATTCCTCAGTGCTCAGCCTTCTCTGTGGTCCAACTCTCCATACATGACTACTGGAAAAGCCATAGCTTTGACTATATGGACCTTTGTCAGCAAAGTGATATCTCTGCTTTTTAATACACTGTCTAGGTTTGTCATAGCTGTTCTTCCAAGGAGCAAGCATCTTTTATATTTGTGGCTGCAGTCACCATCCTCAATTATTTTGGAGCCCAAGAAAATGAAATCTGACACTTTTCTTCATCTATTTGCCATGTAGTGATAGGACTGGATGCCGTGATCTTAGTTTTCTGAATGTTGAGTTTTAAGCCCACTTTTTCACTCTCCTTTTTCACTTTCATCAAGAGGCTCTTTAGTTCTTCTTCGCTTTCTGCCATAAGGGTGGTGTCATCTGCATATCTGAGGTTATTAATATTTCTCCCGGCAATCTTGATTCCAGCTTGTGAGTCATCTAGCCCAGCGTCTCTCATGATGTACTCTGTGTATAAGTTAAACAAGCAGGGTGGCAGTACATGCCTTTACGTACTCCTTTCCCAGTTTTGAATCAGTCCATTGTTCCATGTCCAGTCCTAACTGTTGCTTCTTGTCCTGCATACAGGTTTCTCAGAAGGCAGGTAAGGTAGTCTGGTATTCCCATCTCTATGTTCATTGTATTACAAAGCATGTGTTGGTTAAAGATTCCCAGTGATGTTTATAAAAATCACTGATTGAATTCATTTCTGTACTTACTATAGTTCTGACTTAATCCAAAAGAAAAGATTCTGTAGCATCACCCTTATACAAATAAAGAGCTGAAATCAGAACATCCCTAAAGTAATGACCTGAAAGCAATAATAGCCATCCCAGGTGCTTATAGAAAATCACTTTAAATTTTTATTAGGTCAGCCAGAATCAGCCCGTCATTTTCCTAAGCTTTTCAGGCAGACAAGAAATTTGACTTTGGAACCGACTTCCTTTCTTGATTACAATCTTGAGACTGTTTTCTGGTGACAGAACACGGTGTTCTCTGGAAAGGTCCCCTCCCCTTCCTTCTCAGCACTGAGTGAGCCGTTCCACGTGTCCTCTTTGCCCTGCATTTTCTCACAGACAGAAGAAGGAGCAGGTGTTGGGTTTCGCCTGCACGGACCAGCACCTGTGTGACCCCGCGCGTGGCCGGGGGCAGCGTGCAGCCCTGGGGCCTGCAAGCCTTGCCTTCATGCAGGCGTTCCTAGCACGTGGCCGGAACACTGAGCGCTGTGCAGTGGGCCTCTTCATACTCCTGGCGCTTTCTCCATCTGACGAGGAAACAGTGTAAGGAAGTGGTGTGGGGAGCTGCGGGCAGGGCGGTGGGGAGGGCTGGGGAGGCCTGGGACGTAATGCCGGGGACAGAGGACCCCAGCGGCGCAAGTGAGACATTGGCTTGCCATGGACGCTCACAGGGCAGCAAGGCACCGGCTTCCAGCACCCACCTGGTTATGGGTGCTGCACCCCAGTTACGGGTGCTGGATTTCACCCCAAGACCCTCCAGAAGGTGCACCTGATGAAACACTCTTGGTTGTTAAGGTCAGGTGCACTAGGATTCCTATGTTAGGACGTCTTCGCACCATTGACATGGCTCAGAACAGTCTGGGGTCCTCGGAGGTCAGGGTGGGGAAACGCCTGCTCCGGTAGGGTATGGGGTCGGGTGTCTGCAGTCAGTCGGGAGCAGGGACAGGCCGGTCGGGGCGGGAAGGCAGGGGGCTGGTCCCACTCTCACCTCCCTTCCTCCCGCCTCCCTTCCCCCACCTCTGCCCCTAGCACCACACCTCATTAGCACCTCATTACCAGCCGGCACAGGAAACTGTAGAGTCAAGTTCTCGGGGCAAATACACCAGGTGTGATTGAGTTTACTACAAGCTGCTTGCTTATTCAAGGTTTTCACACATAGATGGCCACTTTCCCCAGGAAATAAAGTTCCCAGGTTTTTTAAATTGAAGTCTAGTTGATTTACAATGTCATGTTAGATTCAGGTGTACGCGCAGTGACTCAGTCTACATTTCATATATGTATGTAAAAAAAAAAATATATATATATATATATATATATATTCTTTTTCAGATTCTTTCCCCTTATAGGTCATTACACAATGTCGAGCGCTCTCCAGCAGGCCCTTGTTAGTTGCCTGTCTTATACACAGTTGTGTGTGTCTGTTAACCCCATCCTCCTAAGGTGTCCCTGCCCCGCCTTCCCCTTGGTAAACGTCGGTTGGTTTTCCTTTACATTTTGACTGTAGTCTAGGTGATTTACAATGCTCTGTTAGTGTCAGGTGTACAGGATACGTATACCCGTATCCACTCTTTTTTATGTTCTTTTCCCATATAGGTCATTACAGAGAACTGAGTAGAGGTCACTGTGCTTTACAGCAGGTCTTTATTAGCTATGTTTTATGGATAGCGGGGGGGGGGGGTGTCAGTCCCAGTCTCCCAGTTTATCCCTCCCTCCTGCCCCCCAATAACCCTAAGTTTATTTTCTACATCTGTAACTGTTTCTGTTTTGTGGATAAGCCCATTTCTGAGGGAGGTGAAGTCAGGACAGAAACAGACACATACCTAGTGATATTGCCTGTATGTGGATCTGAACTAAGGCTACATAAGTTTGTTTTCTGTCTGGGGCTCTATTTTGAAAACACCCCATTTGAAGACCATGGAGGTGGGACAGGGCTCAGGGAGCTGCTGTTTGGCCGGGGTCCCCATGTTGACTCATTATGGGATGGAACGGAAACTTGGGACTCCCCGAAAAAAGACACAGGTGCATCCTAAAAGGTGCAAAGCCCACCCCACAGCCAGTGTGCCTGCGTGTGGCGCGCTCCTGGGGACGCTAGTCTGGCTCTTTCCCCTACCTGGAGCAGTGTTTCAAGGCTCATCCTGTTAGCGATGCCCACCGGCCCACGAGCCTCCTTATTTTCCATTTTTACAACCAAAGAACCATTGCTTTAGCTGGGCTTAGGTGCCTCGGTGATGGTTGCCGTTCTTGGGGCAGGAGCGCCCCACCCTCCTTGGTGTAGGGAGAGGAGAGGGGTCAGAAATCGCTCTGTGCCCATCCTCAGGGGTGGCCTCACCTGTGAGCGCGGGGACCACCGGTTCACACCAGTGCTGGCGGTCCGTGGTTGCGTGAGGGGGCGGGACCAGCAGGACAGAGCCTCCCACACGCCCCCCACGCCGGTCAGCCCCCACAGCCTTCTGCCTCAGATTGCGTCACCTTCTGCCACCCCCTGGACTTCCCCAGCTCCTCTGGGCACCCTCCAGGAGAGCGCGGCCTCACAAACAGAGCCCGGCTCAGGCCACGCCCCCCGCCCCCAGCCAAAGCGACATCTCGGGCTGGCATCCCAGGCCAAGTTCAGGGGCGGCTGGTTTCAGCCCCGACCCTCACCGGGCTTCCCTGGTGGCTCAGACGGTAAAGCGTCTGCCCGCAATGCAGGAGACCCAGGTTCCATGCCTGGGTCAGGAAGCTCCCCTGGAGAAGGAAATGGCACCCCACTCCAGGACTCTTGCCTGGAAAACCCCATGGACGGAGGAGCCTGGTGGGCTACAGTCCACGGGGTCGCAAAGAGTCTGACACACTGAGCGACTCACTTTGACTTTCTCCTGCCCTCCCTTGGGGGGACCTGCAGGTGCGCTGGGCAGGGGAGTGCGGAGCTTGCAAGGAGCCGCCCACTTCCTCCCCAAGACAGGCGGCCCAGGCCCCCACTCACCTCCCCCAGCCTTCAAAACCAGAAGGGCTGGCCCAGCAGGCCTCCTTGGCTGAGCGAGGGACTCTTGGGGACGTTCCAGACTTTGAGAAACAGCTGCCTAGAAAGTTGGTGGTTCAGTCCCTCGGTCGTATCCGGAGGCCATAGCCTGGCAGGTTCCTCTGTCCGGAGTGGGCTGTCATTCCCTTCTCCAGGGGAGCTGCCTGACCCTTCTCCAGGGATCGGACCCAGGTCTCCTGCGCTGCTGGCATTCTTTACCGACTGAGCCACCAGAGAAGCACCAGAAAGCTGGGGGGTTGTGCCACATGGGAGGGTGGGAGGTACACACTGTTGGGTGTAAGATAAGCTCAGGAACATATTATGCAAGGAACATAGCCAATATTCTATAATAACTATCAATAGAAAATGACGTTTAAAATGGTAGGAACAATAAAAAATTCTTTTAAACTTATGTAAAAATACAAAGTCAAAGAGTAAATGGGAGAGTTCGAGAAAAACGCTGATCAGAAGGTTGATGAGTCGGATCCCCGCGGTGTCCACGCAGGCTGCAGTGATCAGCCCGGTGACCATGCCCAGCAGGAAGCTGGAAGCACCTGGAAGCACCTGGAAGCCGGGGGCAGGCTGAGCTGTGGACTCCAGGGTTCCCACTCTGGGCATGTGAGAACCAGGACGTGTGCACTGGAGACCCAGTCTGCGTGGCTCTTCAGAGACAAACCATGTTCTGGGCTGTTGTCCGAGGCTTCATCATGTCCCCATCACAACGGCTTCCATCCTTACCCAGCACTTTAAGAAAGAGAACCCAGCTGACCACAGACCCTGCCTTCTCAGACCCATCCCACTGGAAACAGGTGGACGGCAGGCGTGAGGTCTCTCCAGTGGGCAGAATTGAGATCGTACACCATTACGAATACCACTGCTTTCCTGAAATTCAGGAAAAGTCGTGAAGAGCAGGGCTTCCTGAGTAGCTCAGGTGGTGAAGAATCTGCTGGCCATGCAGGAGACCCTGGTTCGATTCTAGGGTCAGGAAGACCCCCTGGAGAAGGGATAGGCTACCCACTCCAGTGTTCTTGGGCTTCCCTGGTGGCTCAGATGGTAGAGAATCCATCCGACTGCAATGTGGGAGACCTGGGTTCTATCCCGGGGTGGGGAAGATCCCCTGGAGAAGGCAATGGCAATCCACTCCAGTATTCTTGCCTGGAGAATCCCATGGACAGAGAATCCTGGCGGGCTACAGTCTCTGGGTTAGCAAAGAGTCAGACATGACTAAGTGACTAAGCACGCACACACACACACAGTAAAGAATAAAGTAACAGAGTCTTCATCTTGCAATGTCACGTGTCAGGGGTAGGGGCAGAGGGTTGGCCCAATCCTGACCCAAGAGGTCCAGTGGGTAGGAAAACATCCCCGAGCCCTGCTCACTTGCCAGGACCCAGAGCTGCCCCTGTGAGAAGGCTGCTGAGTGTGATGGAGCCAGGTCGGGGGGAGCGTGACCAAGCTGATGAAGAGCCCCCACAGGGATCTCCCGGCAGGGCAGAGGGTGTGCTCTCCACCTTCTCCAGGCTCCAGGATCCGCTCAGAAGCGGCAGACCCAGAAGCAGCGGCTGTGCTGTGTTAAATGGGCCCTCCAGCTTGGAGACGGGAACACGCCATCCATGGCTGGCCCATGGCCAGCAGCTCCTACTGCCCCCTGTGTGGAGCAGATGGAGACCACGGATGCCAGCGTCCCTGGGAACGGGCCCCGGGGTGAAAGCGCCTGGCTGACCAAGGTCCCCAGAATCGGGCAGGGGCCGAGGTCCCCGCAACGGTGGCCAGAGGCCCAGGCGCTTGGTTCTGAAGGCAGATTGGGCAGTAGATCAGCTCAGAGTGTGCACACAGGGTGAGCTCCAGGTGGGAAGAAGGGTGCGGTAGGGAGAGGACAGAGGAGCTCAGCGAGCCCGGCGCCCCACCTCCAGCGAGAGCAGCCAGACTGCAGCGTCCTGTGCAGCCAAGGGTCGGTATCCGGTTCCCTTGCTGACTCCAGGGAGCTGCTCTGCGTTCTGAGAGCCGGCGGGGCCTGGGGTTCGGCTGGGGGTCCTGTGTGATTGTGAGTCCGTGATTGGCTTCTCCATGTCTGTCTCCTCACCTGTGAGTCAGGGTTGAGGGGCTGACGATAGCAGAGCCCACCTGGTGGGGGTCCAGGGACCACCCCCCACCCCACTTAAGGAGTCTATGCAAGCCGGGTCCTGAGAACAGTGCCTGGCACAGCAAGGACAAGCCCCCAGCACCACCACGATTGCCTCTAAAGAGTGAAGCCCAGCTGCCACTGCCTGTGTCCCAGCTGGTGAAACCCACCAGGACCCAGTTGCTTAAGCAGAAGTATTGGCAGAGTCTCCAGAAAAAGATAATTCTGAAGTGATTATCTTACATAATTGAAAGTCTTATCATCACGTTCCTTTTTCCCTATTTGCTTCTTCTAAGAAAATGCAATCTGTCTTAAAACAGATCCCATAATTGCTAGAACTTTATTTAAAGTGCAGAAGAAAGAGATGCTAATGTTTTGCAAGAATCAAAAATACCCATGAACTGTGCCTTTGGTGCTGCCAGTGGCTTGAGGATGGTTTAACGGTAAACAAGTCGTCCCTTCTCATCTGCGGGGGCTTACCCCCGGCAGATGCGTGAAACCATGGATAGTACTGAACGCTATGCATATGTTTTCCTCTACGTGGAAACGCTAGACAAGGGAGGATCCACGTCCTGGTGGGACTGAGGGCGGTGGTCAGGCGCATCTCGTGTCACTGTACATCACAGATAATGTGTTTTGTGTTTTAACAAATTCAAGGTTGCGGCAACCCTTCATCAAGTAAGTCTATCAGCGCCATTTTTTCAACAGCATTATTTTGTACTTGGGCTTCCCTGGTGGCTCAGACAGTAAAGAATCTGCCTGCAATGCAGGAGATCTGACTTTGACCCCTGGGTGGGAAAGATCCCCTGGAGAGGGAATGGGGACCCACTCCAGTATTCTTGCCTGGAGAATCCCAGAGACAGAGGAGCCTTGAGAGCTACAGTCCACAGGGTCACAAAAAGTCGGACACGACTGAGTGACTGACATTTTGCTGCTTTTTAAATGTTTCCATTGTTTTTCTACACACAATGCAATTGCACACTTAATTTACTAGAGTGGTGTGTAAATGTAGCCTTTATATGCACTGGGAAACCAGAATATTCATGTGACTCACTTTACTGAGATACTTACTTTATTTCAGTGGCCTGGAACCAAACCTGCAGTGAGTGTATCCAGGATCTTCCTGGGCATGCGATTTCATCTCGCTGTTCAGAACAGTCTGTGATTTAAAACTTGTGAATTTTTATTTCTGGAATTTTCCATTTAGAATTTTTGGACCGTAGTTGACCGAGGGTAACTGAAATCACAGAAAGGGGAACAGTAGCTAAGGGGCGCCTCTGGGTTAAATGATGTTGTGGCTTCACTTTAACTTCTATTAAATATTATCCAGGTTTATATAAAAGTGATGCTGACTTTGTCCTGAGAGGTTCACAAAAATCAACAGAGACTGTCTGAAGATGTTGATCACTTAATAATCGGGAAACTGCTTTAGAGACTGTTGTGGAGAGTCTTCCCACCCAAAAAACATTCCTTCCTGATGATAGTGGCCCCGCATCCTTGGCCCTGATGAGGGTCAGTGGAAAGCTGGCCTGTGGTCCTGCCAGGGAGGGGACGCGAGTCTGGCCAATTGCATTCATGCACCCACTCCTCCAGGGCTTCCCTGGTGGCTCAGATGGTAAAGAATCCACCTACAGTGTGGGAGACCTGGGTTCGATCCCTGGGTGGGGAAGATCCCCTGGAGGAGGACATGGCAACCCACTCCAGTATCGTTGCCTAGAGAATCCCATGGACAGAGGAGCCTGGTGAGCTATAATCCATGGAGTCACAAAGAGTCGGACACGACTGAGCCACTAAACACAGCACAGAGCATCCACTCCTCCAGGCATTCCCACTGCTGCCACCCACCAGGCCCGTGCCAAACCCGAGCCATCGCCTTCCCCTGGCGTCTCCAGGAACCCACACAAGGTCTGCTCTGTGGCAGGCACCTAGTTTATCTATGGGAAATACCGTCCTTTGCACGTCAGCAACTGTGGTTCACCAGGCGTGTCATTAAGCAGGGATTCTCAATGTCCGGCATCTAATGCCTGATGATCTGAGCTGGCGCTGATGTCATAACAGAAGGAAAGGGCACAATAAATGGAATGCACTTGAAGCATCGCGAAACTGTACCCCACCCCAATCCGTGGAAAAATCGTCTTCCATGAAATTGGTCCTTGGTGCCAAACAGGTTGGGGCTGCCATCTTTCAGGATGGGTGGACCCCAAGAGCAATGCTCCTGCTGTGTGTGTGTGCAGCGAAAGGCTGTGTGCTGATGGGGAGAGAGTCCCAGCTTCCTCCCAGGTGTCCCGGCTTCACCCAGTTATCTTTCCTAGACACAGCATCACCTGCTGGCGCTCTGCCTGCCCTGGTGGACGCATGCAGCCCCGTGATGCTCCGTGAGGCCATTTCCGATGGAGGGACCACAGCGCCTTTCTGCAGCGGACAGTGCATCCTCGTGTGCACCTGGATAAGGGTTCATGCTACTCCCTGAGCGGAGAAGTCTGGGCTTTCCCCCTGCAGCCCCCGAGGGAGGCTCCATTCCATCCAGCGCCACGAGCACACCACCGCCCCCTCCCCCAGTGTCCTCTGCTCCGGTGGAATGTTCTAGCAGCCTGCTGTGAAACGCGCTTTTCTAATAGGCTTTGTGTGTCTAGCTATGGATTAGGACCCGGTGTCAGAATTAGAAGACAGACCTTGTGTCCTCAAGGTGTAACTTCCAGAAAGATAGACAGCTTTTTTTGTTTCTGAGAAGAAAATTTTGAGTTGATTGTTTCTAGAGTCTGCCTCACAGTCTTTTATTTTTTGGTGGTTTATATTATGAGAATAAGACCTTTAATGTATCACAGAACCAGGGGGCGCTGGTGATAAAGAACCTGCCTGCTAACGCAAGAGACATAAGAGATGCGGGCTTGATCCCTGGGTCGGGAAGATCCCCTGGAGGAGGGCATGGCAACCCACTCCCGTGTACTTGCCTGGAGAGTCCCATGGACAGAGGAGCCTGGTGGGCTACAGTCCGTGGGGCTGCAGAGTCAGACACGACTGAAGCGACTTAGCAGCGGAATCTTTATAGTATTTTGCAATGAGGATATAGAGGTTTGATTTTTTAATTGAAGTATACTTGATATAAAATATTATTTAAGATATAGGCATACAATATAGTGATTTGCAAATTTTAGAAGTTGTGCTTCGTTTGTAGTTATTATAAAGTATTGGCTGTATTCCCGGTGATGTACAGTATGTCCGTGTAGCTACTTTATACCTAGGAGTTGATATCTCTAACTCCCTCACCCTTATACGCCCCCCTTCCCACTGGTAGCCGCTAGTTTGTTCTCTTATACCTATGAGTCTGTTTTATTTTTTCTGTATTCACCGGTTTGCTTTGCTTTTTAGATCCCACAGGTAAGTGGGTACGGTATTTGTCTCTGTCTGACTTACTTCGCTTAGGACAGTGTTTTCCAAGTCCATCCATGTTACTGCAAATGGCAAAATTTCATTCCTTTTCATGGCTGAAGACCCTGATGCTGGGAAATATCAAAGGCAGGGGGAGAAGGGGACGACAGAGGATGAGATGGCTGGATGGCGTCACCGACTCGATGGCCATGGGTTTGAGTAAACTCCGGGAGTTGGTGATGGACAGGGAGGCCTGGCGTGCTGCGGTCCGTGGGGTCGCAGAGTCAGACACGACTGTACTGACTGGGTGACTGGCTGAATATTCCATCATGCATGTACACATCTCTATCCGTTGAAATGTTGACGGAGCCTTCGATTGTCTCCACGTCTTGGCGACTGTAAACGACGCTGCTGTGAGCCCTGGGGCGCATGTACCTTTTCGAATTAGTGGTTTGGAACTTGGTTTTGTTTTGGTTTTTTTGGATGTAAACCCAGGAGTGTATTTGTATGGTGCTCTATTTTTAGTTTTTTTGTGTCTCACCAAAGATGTTCCCAATAAGATCTGAGACTAAATTACAAATAGCTGGGGTGGGGTGTGAGGGTGATGTGATAGGAGCCACGCTGGGCATGAATTCTGCTTAAAACCCAAAAGGAGGGCACAGGGACCTGAGTGCCCGGCACAGGGACAGGGCGCAGGGAGGGGCTGAGCCTCTGTCTGTCTGGAGGGAGCCCCCCGGGTCTGCAAAGCCCTTTCCCGCGGGCTCTGCGTGTCCTGCTGCGTGTCCTGCAGGCCCAGCCCCGGGGCTGGCTCCCCTTGGTCCCACGCTCTCCCGGGCCCGCTGGTCCTCTCCCGGTGGTCTGTGGGAAGCAGCTGTGTCTGAAGGAGAGTCAGCCGGTCCGTGGACGCCCACTGACCAGCCCCGACGACCGAGCTGATGTGGAGCATGGTCTGCAGAGGTTTAATGAGATGCAGCGTGTGAAAGCGGCCACCCCGCTGCAGCCTGGGAGCCGGCGTCACCCAGACACGGAGCAGAGGCCTTTGCACCTGCGGACGCTCTGGGGCTTTCGGGTCTGTCCAAAGCCAGCACCTCGGCAGTCCAGTGGTTAGGACGTGGTGCTTTCTTTGCCAAGGGCCCGGGTTCAATTCCTGGTCTGGGAGCTAAGATCCTGCAAGCCATGCGGTCCAGCCAAAGGAAAAAAAAAAGAACCATTTCCAGCACCAGCTCATCACCCGCTCAGGTGGCCACAGGGCGGGGCCCCACAGCCTCATTCTGCCCCCTCACTCACCGCCTGCCCCTGTCTTGGCTGGTGCTGGGTGGGGTCCCTGGCAGGCAGTGGGGCTCCCCCTGTAAACTGACCGTCCTCCAAGTCCAGGTATGAGGCCTGAGGCTTCCCCCAGTGACTCTTGGATTCCAGTCAGCTCAGGGACCCTCACATCGCTCTCCATGCAGTTTAAACAACATCGTTGTGGCCACACACATACACGCGTGCACATCACGTACATGCAAGCACATGTATGTCCGCGTACATGTGCACACACACACACACATTCTCAGACCCACGGTCAAGGCTGCAGAATCAACTCGGTGCATTCCCAGCCCTCATCAGCCTCTCCCCGACGCCTCACTGGACCCCATCCAGTGGGAGTGCCTTCCTCGCTGGTCAGTGGTTTCAGAGTTGCCCTTTGATTTGGGAAAGCGTGGCTTTGAGGCAGTCTCGTTCACTGCAGAGTCTTATCTGTCCTTTAGAGCTTGTAGGCTGACCTGCTTTGAACAGCAGAGCTTCAGAGAGAGGTGAGATCCCTGCCGTCTTTCCAAGCACACCTCCTTCCAAATCCGCGTGTTCCTGTTTCCCTCGAGCTGAGCCCGGGTCCGTTCTGAGCCTCTCCTCCACGTGCAGGGTCCTTGATAGAGTCTACACTGAGCACAATACTCTTGAAACCCACATTGGAGAGGTGGGGTGTGCAAGTACTTTTAGACTAACAGTTAACATTCTAAGACTTTAAAAACAAATTACAGCCGCTCTGTAATTCAACACAGGAAATGAGTGAAGGAGCCTCAAAACTTTGCATGAAGAGTCTGTAAGTTCCTACTAGTTTAAAGGAGCAGAAACCTGTAACTCCTGGGCAAATGAACCACAAAAATGTCATGAAAGTATGTTTGCATAGAAGAAAATCTAATCAAGTGAGAAATACCAAATGAATATGTTTATGTCAACCAGTTAAAATGATGTTACTGAAAGCTCTAGGAAACCAGCCCTACAAATACGAAATACTGGACTTGCCTGAAGATGTTTTTGTGACTGGATAAGCCGTCATAATAGCCACACTTTTTTTTTTTTTCCAAGAGGAAAAAAAACTAACTTTGCCAAAGAATAGGGATAAGATTATCTGTGATAATTTAAAAAATGAAAATCCACATTTATTGTATTCGTCCTGTGCCTGGCACTCAGCTGAGCGTCTTACACCTGTTAACACATTAAGTCCCTATAAAACTTCAGTGTCTTATAGTACTGTTATTATGCTTATTTTCCAGGTGAGGAAGTTGCGATTCAGAGAGGTTAAGTAATACACCCAAGGTCACACAGCCAGGAGGTATTGGAGCAGGGCTTTGAAGCCAGGTGTACTGAATTCTTCACCCCCGCCCGACCCACACACACACAAGCATGCACATACACGCCCTAGCTCCGCCAAGCTCGGTGCATTTTCTGAATACACGCATGTCTTTATGTCTTTCAACCTCCTCCTTGGGATCCCTTATCCTCACCCACCACAGCCTGGCAGACACTCTCCACCCATATTTCAAGGCTCAGTCCAAGTGTCTTCAGAGGTGGAAATCTTTCTGAACCCACAGACAATGAATACTGCCTCTTCCCTTTCCCTCTCCCCCCAAGGTAGACCCCATCCTCCCTTCTGAGCTATAAGTTCCATGGGGATCAGAATCGTTTCCAATTTAGAAAACCCTGCAGTCCCAGTTGGAGAAGGGAATGACAACTCATTCTTGCCTGGAGAATCCCATGGACGGAGGAGCCTGGCAGGCTGCAGTCCATGCGGTCACAAAGAGTCAGACACGACTGAAGTGACTTAGCATGCACACACACAGTCCTAGTAACCAGCACAGTTCCTAACTCCGGGAGGACTTGGAGCGATCGTTTGCTGAATGAATGGAGATGGACTGTCTCCCCCTTGCTCCAGGCCGTCTTTATTGCATACATCAGTGGCTCTCATCCGGGGGTGATTTTCTCTCTCAGGGGACGTCTGGCAATTTCTGGAGACGCTTTGGATGTCACACCTCACATAGTGCTACTAGCATCTCCTTGGACGCTAAACATCCTCCAGGGCATGGGACACCCCCAGCTGAGAATCACCCAGCCCGTGTTGTCAGTAGTACTGGGGTTGAGAAAACCTGACGCACCCCCTCTTGTCTCAGCAGCGACAACATACTCAGTTCTCTCCCCGTAATGAATCTAAGGTCCTGCAGCAGGAGCCCCAGGCCCTTTTTTTCAACACCCAGGATTCAACATACTGAGTGAGAGAATGAAGGAACAAGAGAGGAGTAAGAGACAGCCAGACAAATTCAGCATGCACACTGGGGATAACAGAAGCCACGGCAGACCCAGAGGCTGGTGCAAGGACCTGAGTCTCGGGTCATCATTAGCTCTGTGGAAATGTTTTCATGTTGTTCATTGTGATTGACACCCCCCCCAAAAAAAAAAAAAAAAACAGCCGTGAGCAAAATAGAAAGTTCAAACCAAGCACCGACTAATGGCTGTGTTTGGCAGATGCAGCCCCAGAGAACTGGGTGCTTGTTAGCGCTGCTCGGTGTCACTGTTACAGTGAAATTTTGAGCTTTTTAAGGTTATTGGGGCAGAACCCTATGGTTACATATAACTGTACATTTATAGTCTGGAACAAGGCTGACGGTCATCAGGAGAGAGAGGGTAGTTTTCTAAGCTCTTAGAGCACAGAGCTATCACGTGGGCTGAGTAAACTGTCAGATCGGGCCCTTTAGCATTAAAGTGGAGGTGTCTGAGGGAAAATGAGTTATTTGAAGGGAAATCTCCAGGAAAGACTCTCCAAGTATTAGTTACGTGGAAACAGATAGGAGGAACTATCAGTGTTAGGAAAATAAGAAAAACTGTTCTTAATTCATTGTATTCACCTTAAAACTCTCAACATATTTTGAAATTCAGTATCTTATCTGACATCCATAATGATGCTGTGAAGAGGGTTTTGTCCCTGATTTATAGAGGGAAATACAGAGGGTCAGGGAATCAAATGGCAACCCACTCCAGTATTCTTGCCTGGGAAATCCTGTGGACGGGAGCCTGGTGGGCTACAGTCCATGGGGTCGCACAGAGTCGGACACGACTGAGCGACATAGCACGCACACACAGAGGGTCAGAGAAGTTAGGCTGCAGTTTTCCTCAGAGTCCAGGCTCCAGGAGACTGCTCCCTGGAGGGAAGAGTGGCAGCATTACCAAGTATTAGAGAAACGCAAAGCAAAACCACAGTGAAGGGCCACCTCACACCGGTCACAACGGCCATCATGAGAACGTGTACAAACAAATGCTGGAGAGGGCGTGGAGAAAAGGGGGCCCTCCCACACCGCTGGTGGGAGTGCAGACTGGGGCAGCCACTATGGAACAGTGCGAGTGAGTGAGGGAAGGTCGCTCGGTCGTGTCCGACTCTTTGCGACCCCGTGGACTGTATATACAGTTCCTGGTTCTCCAGGCCAGAATATTGGAGTAGGAGCCGTTCCCTTCTCCAGGGGATCTTCCTGACCCAGGGGTCGAACCCAGGTCTCCCACATTGCAGGTGGATTCTTTACTGTCTGAGTCACAAGGGAAATCCATCCAACAGTATAGAGGTTTCTTAAAAAACTGAAACTAGAGCTACCATGTGATCTAGCAGTATTACTCCTGGGCATATATCTGGAGCAAACTATAATTCAAAAACTCTTTAATTCATGCACCCCAATGTGTATAGCAGCATTGTTCACAGTGGCCAAGACACAGAGACAACCTGAATGTCCGTGCGCAGGTGAATGAGTAAAGGAGATCATATATGTTAATACGTGTACAAGCGTGCGTGCTAAGGCACTTCCCTCTCGTCTCTTTGCAACCCCATGGACTGCAGCCCACCAGGCTCCTCTGTCCATGGAATTCTTCAGGCAAGAATACTGGAGTGAGTTGCCATGCCCTCCTCCAGGGCTTCTTCCCAACCCAGGGATCGAACCCTTGTCTCTTGTGTCTCCTGCTTTGGCAGGTGGGTTCTTTACCATTAGCGCCACCTGGGAAGCCCAATATATGCGCGTGTATTACTATATACATATATCATATATATATACAATGGAATATTATGCAACCATACAAATGAATGAAATGTTGCCATTTGTAGCAACATAGATGGACCTAGAGATTACCATTCTAAGTGCAGTCAGAAAGAGAAAGGCCAATACTAACACCATATAATATCATTCATAGGTGGAATCTAAAAAAGGTGATACAAGTGAGCTTATTTCCGAAACAGAAACAGACTCACAGACACAGGAAACAAGCTTATGGTTAGCAAAGCAGGGGAGGGATAAAATTAAGAATATGGGATTCTCATATACACACTACTACTATATATAAAAGATATAATAAACAAGAACCTACTGTCTAGCACAGGCAACTGTACTCAACATCCTGTAATAACATCAAATGGAGAAAATGTCTGTATATAACGCACATATTCAGAGAATTAATACAAATGCGTGTGCACACACGTGTGTGTATACACACACACATATGACTGAATCGCTTTGCCATACGCCTGAAACAATACCGCACTGTTAATCAGCCATACTTCAGTTAAAACACCAAAGACGTTCCCTGGCAGTCTAGTGCTTAGGATTCATTGCTTCACTGCCTTGGCCTGGGTTCAGTCCCTTGCTGGAAAACTAAGATCCCACAAGCCACACAGCACTGTCCAAAAAAAAAAGGGGGGGAGTTGGTTCAACGTCAGAGTGGCCTGGACCATCAAGGGGCCCAGCGTGGACAGTGGCCCTGGCCTTCTCAGCGCCGTGGGCAGCTCACGGGCATTTCAGCAAGCGCAGCTCAGCCGCCCTGGTTTTCAAGCCCAGCGTGTCCCTGGGCGATGCTCCAACAGCCAGTCAGAGGGGGACAGGCGTCTATGCAGCCGTATCAGTTAGCTGCAAACTCGGGCGTAAGACGCGAGGCCAGAGGGGAGGTGCTGGCGGCCAGCTGAGCGCAGTGGAGGTGCCCACTCCCCGGCTGCCACACACGGCTCTGTCTCCCACGGGCTGTGTCTCCCAGCTGCTGAATTGACTGGGTGCTGGTGTTTTATGTTCATAATTCTTCTCGGGGAGAAGAGGCCACAAAGACTAGTCTGTTCAGTTGGGGTTTTGTCTGTTGTTTTCCCTAACAATTGGGACTTTCACAAAGAATAAGCCAAGTATACGTTCACGCCAAGAATACAGGAATATTCCAAGATTATTGCGAGCTTGTATTTGTCCGGCTGCTTTTAGTTCAGAATTCTCAAGTCATACCATAAATTTTCAGTGTCATAGAAAAGAATGATAGACGTGGTTAGAATTGGCGTTTTATGCAAAAGAAATTAGCTCTTAACACTTGCTCCCACTTATGTAGAAAATGATGCTGACATCCCTGCAAAGATACATTTGCCTGTGTTTAATGAAATGATGCTGGACTTGGATCTTGGCCCACACAGTGATGATTATAAATGCATTAGCTTCTCATGGCCCCTCTGTATCTAGTATAACTACATCCCATAAGCAAAGCAGGAGAGGCATGGGGCATTTCTAGAAGTCAGTAAATGGTGGTTTCCTGTCTTCTCCAGTTTTCCTTCACCGTTTAGCAGCTCACTTGACATGGTTGTGGCTGTTCAGTCGCTCAGTCGTGTCTGACTCTTTTCGACCCCATGAACTGCAGCACGCCAGGCTTCCCTGTCCTTCACCATCTCCCAGAGTTTGCTCAGACTCATGTCTATTGAGTCGGTGATGCCATCCAACCATCTCGTCCTCTTTCGTCCCCTTCTCCTCCTGCCTTCAGTCTCTCCCAGCTTCAAGGTCTTTTCCAGTGAGTCAGCATCAGGTGGCCAAGGTATTGGAGCTTCAGCTTCAGCATCAGTCTTTCTGATGAATAGTCAGGGTTGATTTCCTTTACGATAGACCGCTTTGATCTCCTATTTGATGAGGACCAAGAAGCTAATTAGAAGACGTGGTCTCGCCCTTGACTGGCAGATGGAAAAGTTCAGCCAGAGAGATGGCCAGAGGAGACAGAGCAAAACAGGAGCTCCGGGTGTGCGGCTCCTCAGCTGGGCATGCTCTGAGTCTGCGCTGCTGAAAAGGAAGAAGCCCCGGATTTAAAAGTGTGACACAGGCTCCCATTCTCAGATTCAGATGTCTTCCCGGGGGACTTGTCAGTGGGTTATCAGAGAGAGCTCGGATGGGGGGTCTCAGGCACCCAGCCACGCCGACCTGGGGGGCTGCCTGTGCGGGGGACCCTGGGGAGGAGGTCTGGCTCCTGTCTGGGTCCCCTTACACAGGAGGCTCACGCCTGTGTGGTGTATCACTTGTCGGGAATACAGAGAGCCTGCCCAAGAGCGCATTGTTAGTGGATGTTCTCCTGCTGAGAACAGCGTGCGTGTGTTCGCTAGCGGGTGAAACTGAGTGTTTGCATCCCACCTGCAAAACGTGTGTATGAGATGCTCGGGATGAGAAGCGGATCTTCCAGGACAGGCGAGCGAAAGGAGGCCAGATGCAAGGACGTGCGCCTGAGAGGCTCAGGCAGCATTTCTGCTGATGGGCTGTCACGTAGGAACTGGCCGAGCCCAGGGCAGTGAGAACAGTATCAGCCCATCTGACAGGGAGTCCGGCCCCGCTCCGCTCCTGTGGTCCTTCGTCCACCCATCCCCACCACCGCCAAGTCAAACCTCCCTCCCCAGGGCTCCCTGAGGGGTGTGATGGCCTGAGTCGCAGCCACTCGGTGGGGTCTCCTGGTTCCTCCTCGCTTGTGGTCTAGAGCCTGTGGCCATGCCGAGATGAACCAGACCGTCTGTTCTCTGCAGCCTCAAATGCTCCATCCTCCAGACCACAGCCACCACCCGGGCACTGAAAGCTGGGCAGACCTCCCCCCTCGCCCCCCACCACCAGGGACTGTGTGGGGGAAGTGCTGGCCTCACCTGAACCCCTCCCTGGGAACACTCACAGCCAGGCTTCTACCTCCGTGTGTATGGCCCCTCTGTCTTCTCAGCAGCTGGCTCCCTCGCGACATGAAATATAAGAAAGTCGCTTATTGCTCCTGAGCTAGAATGTGAAAAGTCAGAATTTTCAAGTGTGTGTGTATGTGTGTGTGAATGTATAAATACACATATTATACATAAACGCATACCTCTAAGTTGTAATTAAAGGCACCCTGATGTGGGAGGGAAGAGAAGTTAGAATAGCATTTTTGCCTCCAGCGCGACGCACTGCGTTCTGCATGGATGCTCTTTTGATAAAGCTGGTCCTCCCAGGGACCACCTGCCAGCATCCGAGGATGAGCGCCTTCCAAGGACGCCAGCAGCACGCGTGCCTCTCCCTCCCCCAAAGGCTGCCTGCCGCTGGACTCCTCCATCTCCTTGGTACCAAAGCTGTGATGTTCCCTATCTCTCCTTTCATTAAGGCCATCAGAAATCCCCACCTCTGTGAGTGTTCTTAACAAAGAGGGCGGTAATCTGCATCACTGCTGGGCTCTAACCTGGTTTTTATCTTTTTCCTCTCACACAGGGGCGGATCTGTAGAAAAGCTGGCAAGTCGAAAAAGTCCTTCAGTCGCAAGGAAGCCGAAGCCACCTTTAAGAGTTTGGTGAAGACTCATGAAAAGTACGGCTGGGTCACCCCACCCGTCTCTGACGGCTGATGTTTGCAACTGGCACTAGACGCTTAAGCTGCCTCTCCACACACACAGACACCTGACATCTCCTCTCCACGCTGAGCATCCTTCATCCTTTTTATACTCCAGCCTTCGGAACGGAATCCTGAATGCCAAGGAGACGCCTAAGTTATTTATGATCAGATGTGTTTACAGAGAGGAGGAGGGGGAGCCAACGCTGTTCGGGATTAGGTTTCGATTATAAATGAATGATCATTTCTAGGTCACTTTAGAACACATGTCGAGATGGTGACGTTCCCCTGCCCGCCTGCCCTCCCCCCACCCCACCATTGGGCCCCAGCTTCTTCTCATGACAACAGCTCCCAAGAGCAGGCAGGAAATTCAGCACCCCTTGCTCGACCTGTTGACGCGCCAGTGGCGCCGTTCGTAGCCCCTAGGAACGCCGTGCCCTGCCTGGTACCCATTTGCCGTGCCCCGTGGTCTGTTTCTCTCCCCAGCAGGTCAATGTAACTTGAAGACACGTCTTTCTGTGGCCCCGTGTCATGACATGTAGACCTCATTTGTGCTCTATGACCGCTGGTTCAGGAGAACAAAACTTTAATATGGCCAGGTTCTCGGGATGGAAGACAGCAACCGCCCACTTGGCTAGACCGTTCTCCCAAGACCGATGCCGAAGCGTGTGTGGTCTGCAGCTCAGCCCGCGCCCGTGGGTGGAGGCGGCAATGGGGCACACAGATGCAGACGCCGGGGGGGCTCAGAGCAGCGGTGGCGGGGTGCGGACGGGGTCTCTTCCGGCATCCTCAGATGCTCCTCGACGTCCGTGTCCCTGTCTCCTCTCTGCTGGTCGACCCACCTCCAAAAGCAAAAGACAGTGTCCCATTCGCTGAAGCCGCCTGACCCATGTCCTTCCATGTGCTCGTGACAGGGAATGCCAGAACTGCCTTCGGAGACCCGGTGACGGTAGGACGATTTGCATGGCCCAGTAGTCACTTGTGTGTCCCCGAGGCCGCGACGCGTGAGCACCCTCGCTAGGATATAAACTTCTGTTATTTAATCTCCCCACGATTTCAGTTTTCTCTTCTGTTAAGTTACTTAGACCTTTCCAAGAAGTTCCATGAAATGAGGAAACCACTGTTTCTTATAATATGCGGAAAGAGGTAAAATGTTCATTCCAAGTGGAAAAATCTTATTGGACACATTTTAAATAAAATCACGCATACCTGAATCCAGTCATTGTGGGCTCTCCTTCCACTGAAATTATGTAATCTATTTTTGGGCTTTCCAGGTGGCGCTAGTGGTAAGGAAACCACCTGCCAATGCGGGAGACGCCAGAGACGTAGGTTCGATCCCTGGGTTAATTTAATAGTTCAGATATTACACATGCCAGGATGGCATTCTGCCACAAGTTGAAGGAAAGGAGTCCCAGGAACCCATGGTCTTTGCAAAAGTCCAGTGGATTGAAATGGTCCCCAGAAGCAACCAGTAAGACAACAGGAAGCTAACTGGAAGGACTGATGGGTTTTTGGCCAAGCCTGGACGTTACCAGTTATAATTTAGCACCATGAAGGAAGAGGGCACTTCTCCGCTCATTACAGTAAACCCTTCTGGCAGTTTTGGATACTTGGAGACCCAGTCACCTGTCCCAAGTGGTCAGAGAGCTGAGACACCAAACCTTATAGCCAAGGGCCAGCTCTTCCCTGTAGGCTTTGTCCTTACCCATATCTACTCTTTATTGCTACTTTTATTTTTTTAACCACGTGCTTATGGCCCTGGATACACATGCAGTTCTGTGCAGCTAAAATGCTTGACCTCTTGCTCAAGTTCCCTCTGAGTAAGAGTAGTCATGAAATTCGATGACAATGAACCTGAAGCGTCCGCTCACCTGATCCTCCCCAGCGGAATTATCCATCCTGGAAGCATGACAATCAGCCGACAGTCCCTGGGCCCCTGGGCTCCACTCTGTAACAGAATCATAGGTGGGAGAGTGAGGACCTAGGGCAGAAACACTGATCAGGGAGAGCACCTCGGTTTCTTTCTTTCCAGAAGTCCCCTCTTCCAATTGTAAAATGAAAGTTACTTTCTCTTAGGAACGTAGGCGCATCCTTGACCCAAAGCTGGGTCACTTCAGTGCTGCTCATTAGCTGATCGGATAGCTTGGTTCAGGTGTAGCCAGGTGGTGGGCAAGGTGACTGCCAACAGCTGGAGGAGGGAGACTGTCAGCTTGGCCCACCTCCAACCTGTACGTCCTAGACCCCCTTCGTGTGGCGTTTCCATTAGGTTAGTTCGAAACCAGAAGTTATAGAAGAAATGACTCCTCAAAAAAAAAAAAAAAACTGCTAGTCTTCACTTAAATCGGGAAGACTTTTTTAATTAAAAAGCCGCAGGGAATAATTTAAAACTCAACTATCGCTTTGACTCTTAGAAGCCAGAATTCCCCTTTCTGGGGGCTGGCGGCAAACATGGCAGGGTTGCCCAACAGCAGAGCCTGGAGGGGATGTTTCGTGATGGCCCAGCCTGTGGGTCCTGCCTGCCCTCTGAGCCGGGCTGGCTGGGCTCCTGTTCCCACGCAGGCCAAGAAGCTCACCCCTCTGCAGGCCGACAGCAAGGGAGTAACTGGACGGGCCAGCAGCTGTTCAAGGCCCACCTTGCCCACACCCCTGCTCATGGACAGGAACCTGAATCCAGCCAGTGCCCACAGAACCAAGGGAAAGGAAACGCAACCCCCCATGTGCCTCCTCTCCAGTCAGCGGTTCTCCTGGACTGACTGCCCGAGCGCCTGGGTGTCCCCTCCACAGCAGGCCAGGGGCTGTGCGTGAGACCTGCGGGTAGCTTATGGCCTTTCTGAAGGTCAAGAACTACTGCTGCTTAGGAAGTGCTTGGGCTTCTATGGTGTCTCAGATGGTAAAGAATCTGCCTGCAATGCAGGAGACCCGATTCAATTCCCGGGTCAGGAAGATCCCCCTGGAGAAGGGAATGGCTACCCACTCCAGTATTCTCGCCTGCAGAATCCCATGGAGAGAGGAGCCTGGTGAGTTACAGTCCTTGGGGTCACAAAGAGTCGGACAAATTGAGTGATTAACACTTTTACTTTCAGTAAGTTCTCTGTGATCGGTAATGGTGCACACACACACACACACACACACACACACACACACACAGAGTCTCTGGAAGACTAACAATTTCTAAAATTCATTACTCAGAAAAAAAGCAGGGTCTAGACCTCAATTTCTCAGCCCCCAGCTTCATTCCATTTATCACAATCTAACCTTATTTCATGAGAGGAAACTTGGGCGTCATTAAAAAGACCCAGCATAGAAAGACAAACACCCGCCGTGTCTGTGTGACTAGCGAGTCACATCATCCGTTTGAGCCTCAGTTCCCTGGCCTGTAGCTTCCCTCATAGCTCTGTCATAGGGTTGGGAAGATCCGCTGGAGAAGGGATAGGCTGCCTACTCCAGTATTCTTGGCTTCCCTTGTGGCTCAGCTGGAAAAGAATCTGCCTGCAATGTGGGAGACCTGGGTTCGATCCCTGGGTTGGGAAGATCCACTGGAGAAAAGAAAGGCTACCCACTCTAGCCTTCTGGCCTGGAGAATTCCATGGATAGAGAAGCCTGGTGGGCTACAGTCCATGGGGTCGCAAAGAGTCGGACACGACTGAGTGACTAACACAACCTTATTCCATGAGAGGGAACTTTGGCCTCATGAAAAAGACCCAGTCTAGAAAGACAAACACCCACAGCGTCTGTGGGCCTGGCGAGTCACGTCACCTGTTTGAGCCTCAGTGTTCTGGGCTGTAACCTCCTGTAGTTGGCATGAGAGTGGACTTAAACAATGAGGGAAAGTGCTTGGGAAGTAAAAAGTTGCCATGTGAACTTGAAGTGTCAGTTTTATAGTACGAGGAAATGTATATAGTACCACACACTTGAATAAAGGCGCAGACTGAGCAATTACAACGGCTCGAATGCAATCAGCTTGAAATCCTACGCTGGCTTTCTGTCCTCTGCCGCTTGCTATAAGTCAGTCAAGCACACTCACTGAGCATCTCTCTACCCACTCAGATACAGGGAATGCAGAAGTCAGAGGCACGACTCCTTCCTGGAGGACTTCAGCAGTCAAGAAGAGCACACAGACAGTTAAATGCTAAATCTCATCGCAGCAGCTGTGCCGCAGAGTGTTCCTGGCCCATCACCAGGGAAGATTTCAGAGTGAGTCAGCTCTGAGCTATGGCTGGGAAGCGGGAAGGCCAGGATGGGGCAGGGTCTCCATCCACACAGGCCCAGGAGGGGGCACTGGGCAGCCACTTGTCCCTTCTCCCTGCAGGGACCCTGTGTGTGGGTCTGCTCTCTGAAGGCAGGACAGTCTACTGGCCTCTGGGGCTGTCCCATTCCCCAACAACTGGATTCCCACATTTCATCTGAACCCTCCCAAAAGCACGCAGAATTTTCAAAGCAGAGCTGATCCCAACTGTAGTGAGGGCAGATCCACTGAATCTAGGAGGAGCTTAAGTCTAACTTGATACACCCTACAGTGGAGGCAACAAGCCCAGGGTCAGTCAGAGAGGTGACACCAAGCTGCTGTCTCGGTGGTGCCTTCTGATCCTCCATGGTGCTTCCCACAGACCGTTTAGCAATTCACATGACCCACACCCCATTGCACGCCTTTTAGCTCACTGTCGGGTCCAAAGAGCCACAGGGCTCCCAAAGCTGGGAGGGATCACCCAGAGTCATCCGCTCCGTGTTGAAAGCAAGTTGCTGTGAAAGACAATCTGTACTCCCTCCTGGTTTGGGACGCCGTGGTGAGGGACTTAGAGCTCACCAAGCGCTCTGTGACTCGGAGCGGTCGCAGGACTTTTCATTCTCTCCCAAGACATTAACATCATATACAGCTTCATTTCTTAACTTTCAGCTATGACACTGTGGTCTGACTCACCTGTTTGATTTTTGCTGCCTCAAGTTTACATAGGATTGAGTATCACCGGATCCGAGGGCCCATCTGACCCGTAAGATATGACCAGCCAACCAACTGGGGCAGCCCAGCACACACTGTCGTCATCAGGGCTGGCAGTCAGCTCTGTCAGCTCGGATCCAGAAGGAGCATAGGCGCCCAGTGTGCTGGCCAAAGACGCATGATCACGGCAGAATGTTTAAAGAGAACGCAGACCCAGAAGAACCAGCATTTACCACCAGGTCGTAATAGGGGGTGGGGGAGGCGGCTCCAAGGTCCTCCCCTTGGGTCAGGAAGGCAGTATGTCGTGAGGGGATAAACGCTGTACCCCTTCTCACTGCAGACTCACCACTGCTGCCTGCAGAGTTCCAACAAGGAGGTGCTTCCCCGTTTCTTCTGCCAGACATAAATTAAGACACACAATCAAATGTCTCTGTCTTGGGAATCACTGCTGATGACACTCCTTGAGCTGAACTAGAACTGCTGTGGCCTGAAGTGCTGGGCTTCGTGTCACACTCGCCCCTTTTACTGACAACATTTTATCTCATGAACACTGTCGCCACGGTGACCGTGGGAGGATGCCATCTGCAGCTGTGGGCTACTGGAAGCTCTCAGACTATTACCACGGTGCACCCTGATGCTTCCCTGTATACTGCTTCCAAAGTTGTCCTAGTCCGTGATCCGCAAATGAGAGAGGGGAAATCACGTGTGGCATAAAATAAATAGGAAGGAAATGTTGACTGTTAGAAGAGGTCGAATGCCTGAGTCACATAATCTAGAGGCAAGGTCTTAACAGGGAAAATCATGGTTCTGGAAAGAAAGACTTTAAAATCTATAAATGTCTTTCCGTGGAATGTTGGTTACGTCCTTGCATGTTGTGTGTTCGTATTTGTCAGAACTCTGGATTTCCACGTACGTTATCCGCTGCGGTCCGCTGTGGGCAGCTCTCTGTCACATGGCGTCCCCCGGTTCTTTTGTGCTTTGATGTATTTGTGGTTTGCCAAGTGAAAACTCTGAGGCGTGTCGCAAGTATTCTCTATAAAAATCAATGAAATGTGAACCAAATCTAAGCATTTGTGTGATTTAGATTTCTCCTTCGGTTGTTATACGCATTATAAACAGATTTGCCAAAGATCCCCATTAAAGTTTCTCAGCATAATTGACATGGTATGCTTAGCACAATAGTGTCGCCTAAACTAGTACTGAAGTACAGAGATACTTCTCTAGAAAACTCTTACGGAATGGTAATTCTGGAAAGTGACAGTTTTCATGTAACATGAGCGCACTCTCAGAGCGTCCCTGGTGGCTCAGTTTTGTGAAGAATCTGTCTGCCAATGCAGGAGACAATCCATGGATCAGGAAGACCCCTTGGAGGAGGATATGGCAACCCACTCCAGTATTCTTGCTTGGAAAATCCCATGGGCAGAAGAGTCTGGTGGGCCACAGGCGGTGGGGTCACGAAGAGTCAGCCGATTGAGCCACAGAGCATGCAAGCTCGCTTTATTTAAAAGATGCTTCAGCCAACTTCTCATACCAGTATATAAGTTGGCTTTTAGTTTTAAATTGTTTATCAGAGAAGCTTCTCAGCCCTGGTGTCAATATTTGAGCCTGTTTTCCAATCAAGAGCACATTTTTCTTTAAAAAAAAAAAAAAAGCCCTAAATGTGATTTGGTATTAACAGGCGAAGGCTTTGGAATCAAACATCCTTGAATCCCCTCTGCCTTTCATCACACGTGAATAAGGAATTTAGCCTCCCAGATGCTGTTTCCACTTTTTAAATGAAAATTATGCAGTGACTGTTCACAGTGGAGATCGCAGTGACAAGATCAGCACTAAATAGGAAACAGAGTGCCCCCTGCCTAGCATGTAACTGGTACTCAGAGCATTTGGGGGAAGTAACAATGAGACTGACCTGGAATGGTCACACTGACTGCTTGAGCTGGCTGTTAGAATCCACTTTAAGCTGTTCATTTCCTTCTGGGTGAACTCACAGCCTTTCCCGTGAGCAAAGGCAGGGAAGGTCCTCCATCAGCTGGGCGTTGGCTCTGCCTTTCTCTCGGGTGATGGAGATGGACGAGTGTCCAGTCCTACTCTCTTCCCTGAAGCAAATCCAGGTCCAGCTGGTGGGGGAGCTGAGGTGGTGGCCTCAGTAGCCTGTGTCCAGGGACATTGATTCCTTAAGGCAAAAGTTAAAGGCCCAACAGGACTGCAGCAGACCCCTAACTACAAGACGTGCGGTCTACGTCCGTACCCGGACGGATGAAGACGACGTAAGATTCATGCCCTTGGCTTCTGCTTTGTCACTTAAGTGTTTGTCTAGAGTTCTATTTCCATGCTAGAATAACTATTTCATGTTCATCAAAACAAGTTGCTTTTACTAAACACAAGGATAGGGTAGAGATATGGAGGTAGATGTGTACACCATCTGTTTGGAAAAATGAAGTTTAAATAAACTGTGTTTAGTCTGCTCAGTCTCCAAGTGTAGGGACTGTGGATAATCTGGCAGGGATTGGTGCTTAGAGAAGCAACAGGGTCAGAACATGGTGAGTTTTGAAAGCAAAGCCTGTTTTGTTGTTTAAATTTATCCCGGAGAAGGTTTTTTAAAAATTTTTTTTGAGTCATGAAAGGTTTTTTAATAAGTATTTTGAAGATTGTTGTTGTTCAGTCTCTAAGTCAAGTCCGCCTCTCTGCGACCCCATGGACTGCAGCACACCAGGCTCCTCTGTCCTTCACCGTCTCCCAGAGTTTGCTCAGATTCCTGCCCATTAAGTGGGTGGTGCTATCCAACCATCTCATCCTCTGTCAAATCCAATCACATAACTGTAAGCAACTTGAACGACCCTTCCCATAGGAACTATTCCTTTTTTCTTCTTCCTGTTCTTCTACACTGGCAACGTTTTTAATTTCTCGAAGACCTTTTAAAACTATCTTCTCATGTCATCTCCATGAGCAGCATTGTGAGGTGGACTCATGGGCAGTACTTTGCTGAAGTTGAAGATAGAAAGCAGGAGTTAAAAGCTTAATTGATTTTTCTAATCTGATTTCACTTAAATGTGGTCAATTACTGCCAAGTGTCACTTAAGTTTTACATTATGTTGATCCTAAAACACCTTTTAAATCTCTAACTTCAAAGGATACTTCTAGCTACAACTTTCCAAAGTTTACCGATTTTAAACAATATAATTTTGTAGATAATCTCTTCTAGGACCTGGAGGCTCGCAGGGTCTCTCTTCTCATGTGCTGGGGGCATGTGTCCTCTCTCCATCATCCTCAGAGCCCTGGACTTCAACAGCATCCAGGGTCCACCTTTCCCACATTCAAATGGTAGGAATAGAAACAATTCATAGTAAGTGATCATGTGCAGCTCGCTCAAATTTACTCCAGAAAGTTAGTGTTGGAAATAAAAGCAAAGGCTCTGACTTCAAATCTTCATGCCAAGTGTTTATTTAATAAAAGAACTGGAAAGGGACTCAGCGGTCACTGGAAATGAATGACCTGGTCATTTAATTTGGTTCAGTCTGCCCCAGGGGGAGTCCTCAGCCTAGAGCCTGTTCCCATCACATGGGGGGTTTTCAGATGCTTTACTATCTGAGCCACCAGGGAAGCTCATTTTAAATTAAATTCAGAGTCCAAGGTTCTCATCCAATATATTAAGAAGCTAGGACCAGAGGTGGGAACCTGGTTATTCTGGTCATGTTTTCCTAGATGTATAAATATATCTGGGGCTTCCCTGGTGGCTCAGACGGTAAAAAGTATGCCTGCAACCCAGAGACCTGGACTCGATCCCTGGCTTGGGAAGTTCCCCTGAAGGAGGGCATGGCTACCTGCTCCAGTATTCTTGCCTGGAGAATCCCATGGACAGAGGAGCCTGGTGGGCTGCAGCCCATGGGGTCGCAGAGAGTCAGACACGACTGAGCGACTAACACTTCCATCTATACAAGCACATATATGTGATGCATCTAAGAACTAAGCATTGTCTTGGAACATAAAGAATATACATATGTATGCCAACAGGCACATAAAATAATAAGTTTCCCGGGGCTACCATAACAGGTCATCACTAGCTGGGTGGTCAAAACAGCGGCAGAACTTACGCTCTCACAGCTCTAGAAGCCAGAGGCCCAAGGCCACGGTGCTGGCAGGACCACGCTCCCCTCCAGGGGTCTGGGAGGGTTCCCCTTGCCTCTTCCAGCCTCTGGTGGCTCCTGAGGTCCCCCGGCCGTGGCTACAACTTGCCAGTCTCTGCCTCGATCTGTGCCAAAAGCCTGCTCTGCCTCTTCTCACCAGGGCACTTGTCGTTTTGGGGGGGCACACCTAGATAATCCAGGGTGATCCCCTCATCTCAAGATCTTTAATCACACCTGCAAAGATTTTTCCCAATAAGGTTGGGCGGTGAGAGGCAGGTGTCAACTCACCCCAGGTGTCACTGCCGGCAGTGCTGAAACTGGCCCACACGCCGTGTCTGGCCCAGCCCACCCTTGGCTCCAGGCAGAGCCCCCCACCTCTGAGTCTGCAGGTCACGCTGCCCAGAAAGCACCGTCCATGCCCACTCTCC
The DNA here is from genome assembly GCA_007570785.1 of Antilocapra americana. NCBI lineage: Eukaryota > Metazoa > Chordata > Mammalia > Artiodactyla > Antilocapridae > Antilocapra > Antilocapra americana. The sequence continues at coordinate 10,868,367 of ML661340.1, read as the reverse complement.
CACCCCCCACAACCTTCCACACTGGAAGCCTGAGCAGGATTCCCTCGCCGCGGTGGGCCCAGGTTCGATCCCTGGGCTGGGAAGATCCCCTGGACGGGGAAATGGTAACCCACCTCAGTGTTCTTGCCTGGGAAATCCCATGGACAGAGGAGCCCGGGGGCAACAGTCCATGCGGTCACAAAGAGTCAGACACAACTGATCGAATACACTTTCTTTCTCCTGCATTGCAGGCAGATTCTTTACCCTCTGAAACACCAGGGAAGCCCTGCCCAGAATTGCCCTGTGTTACTTATCCCCCCACCCACTGCCACAGTGCAGCCCCCATTCTGCTCCATCTGCCAGGCACAAAGCAGATGCTCTAATGTCTACTTACGGGTTAACTAGAAAGAGAGAGCCTTTTAACTAGAGGGAGATGGGGAACAGAAACCAGACACAAAGAGGCTCAGCATCACCCACTTTCTTGGCCACTAGCTCCGGAACACCATGTTCAAACATGTGGGTGGTTCCGGGCCATGCTAATCACTCTGCTTTCCGAAGCTCATCCAGGCTGGGACTCAGTGAGACACCAAGCGGTACATGAAGTGATCAATCTGCCCTCACATCAGATTCTCTGCAGGGGTAAGTTGGACCTGGTTCTGACTGTTTCCACCAGAACCGATGACTCTGGAGACCGGGCCTGCTCAGAGCCCTGGGGGAGGGCGTATTGCCACAGAGGATTCAGCAGGTCAGCCAGTGAGATGAGACTGCAGGAGAAACTGGCCCTCCCGATTGCAAACCTAAAATAGAAGGCTGCATTTCTCAACCACAAATAACACGTCAACCAGCCAGATAAGCAGGACCTGTACAGAAATACCCATCTACAGTTCACCCTATAATTTGCTTTCTTTGTCATAGAAGAACTATATTTTTTTCTTTCGAAGTTTCCTTCCCTTCCCCTTAATTCTGAACATTGGGTGGAACCAGGAGATGTACCAATAAAAGATTTCTGTCCTGCCCAGAGGCCTGGTCAGGGTCCCCATTTCAGCAGGCCCAGCGGGACCATCAGAACAAAGAGGCCTCAGCAGGGGGCCTTCATGGGCCCAGGAGGTGTAGAATTCACACAGATGGGCCCAAACTGCCCACTTGAGCTTCTTGACACGTTATTGGTGTGGTTCTTTTTCTTAGTATTTTTCCATTTTGGTAGAGAGGAAAAGCCATATATTCCCTATAATTTTTTACTTTAAAAAAAATATGAGAAGGCAGGAATGAAAAGGGAAATTCATGGTCAGAGAGAGTCGAGTCCCTGTGAGCAAGAAGGGTGGGGCAGAAATGAAAATATTTAAAGTGCTATGGCTAAGGCATAGCATCGGCCTTCCCTGGTGGCTCAGTGGTAAAGAATCCACCTGCAATGCAGGAGATGCGAGTTCGATCCCAGGGTTGGGAAGACCCCCCCTGGAGAAGGAAATGGCAACCCACTCCAGTGTTCTTGCCTAGAGAATCCCATGGACAGAGCAACCTGGCAGGCTACAGTCCATAAGGTCACAAAAGAGACAGACATGACTTAGAGACTAAAGAACAGCATGGCAGTGCCAGGCCAACAGAGAAGACGTGTATGTGTGTGTGTGTGTGTGTGTGTGTGTGTGAGTCACTCAGTGGTGTCTGATGCTTTGTGACTCCATGTCTGTAGCCCACCAGGCTCCTCTGTCCATGGAATCATCCAGGCAAGAACACTGGAGTGGGTTGGCGTTTCCTTCACCAGAGGATCTTCCTGACCCTCCAGATCGAACCCAGATCTCTTGCATTGCAGGTGGAATCTTTACTGTTTGAGCCACCAGACCCCTGGTTTACCTGGAGGCTGGGATGGGGTGGGACCTGGGAATCCAGGAAGGCTCCAGCCAGGCCCCCATCACCAGCCCCCCC
>ML661340.1:10831182-10866458 GCA_007570785.1 Antilocapra americana | reverse complement strand
CGGGCCCCCTTCACCAGGCCTCCATCATCAGCCTCCCCATCACCAGCGCCCCCATCACCGGGCTCTCTGCAGGAAAGCAGCAGCCCTCCGTGTGGCTTTCTCCACTCTGGGGTCAACTGGGGCTCTCCTCAAATCTCAAACTAAAGGCTCAGGCCTGTCAGGGGACTACCTGTCTCAGCGCCCCAAGGACCAGGAGCGCTGTCCTTCAGGGGACCAGGAGCAGAGCTCAGTGATGAGGACAAATCAGACGAGGTGGCCGGGCTCACTCTGGAGGGCATGGTGCTGGGCCCAGGCACACGGGTACCACAGGTCAGGCGTCCCCTGCCCACAGATGGAGAACCAGCACCGCACGGGTGAAACACAGCCCTGATCTGGTGTGGCCAGCAGACCAGTGGCCCCCAAAGATGTTCGAAGGGGCGTGACAAACCTCTGACCATGTGACCTTCCTTCCAAGAAAAAAAAAAAAAAAACAGCTTTGCCAGTGTGATCCAGTTAAGGACCTTGAGAAGAGAAGACGGCCCTGGACCGTCTGGGTGGGCTCGAGGTCATCACGAGGGTCCTTCTAAGAGGGAGGCTGCAGGGGCAGGGGCAGAGAAGGAGCTATGACAGCAGGCAGAGTCACCCGGGGTAAGGGACACCGGCACCTCTAGAACCTGGACCCCAAGCCCCCTGACCCCTGCTTCCAGCAGACGTGGCCGAGCTAGGAGCTTCTCAGATGAGCCAAGGTGGTGGATGACTTGGGGACGTTTCTGGCTCACAACGCTCGGAGCAGAAGTCAGCCCAGCCCTGCCTGCTTCCCTCCCCTGGTGCCCCCAACTCCATGGAGCGCCCGAGACTCCCATCCCTGGAAGGTGGCAGGACTCTGGTGACTGAGCGCCCCCGGCAGTGTCTGCGGAGCAGAGCAGTGGTGAAGCTGGGATTCTTCTTGCTCAGAAGGGACTCGATTTCCCCACAGCCCCAGGGCCTGGCCACCCACCCACCGTGGCCTGCAGATCCCCTGGGCCTCCCAGCAGGACCCTCATGCGACTGGACCACCCTGGGAGTGAGGGTCTCCAAAGGGCCTCCTTGCCTGCTCAGGTAGCATTCCAGAATCAGGAGCAGCAGGAGAGGCCATCCAGGAAGGGAGTGGTGAGTGCACCCCACCTCCAGGCTGGCTCCCCCGAACATTCCAGAAACAGCAGGCTGCAATTGCAGAGCACAGGCTGAAGCCAGGCCGGCCACCACCACTCCTACTCTCCAGGGGATGATCGGCCCAGAACAGATTCCACGGCCTCCTCTCCCTGTGTGGACATGTGTCCAAGGGCACAGCAGAGGCCAGCACGGGGACTCTGGTTCTGGGGTAACTGTCCCCAGTGTTACCCCAGACGCTCACCCTAGGTTGCTTTCCTCGTCACAGTGTCTGTGGGCAGGATTACAGAATCCGGAGTGGGCAGCTGCCTCCCCTAGTGGATTTAAAGAGTTACCGAAAGCAGGGACTGGCTTCTTGTGGCTCAAAAGCCAATAAACAGGCCAGGCTGATGGAAAGGAAACCTTGCTTTATTTTAGATGCCGGCAACTGGCAGGTGGGGGGGTGGGGGAGGGCAGACATCTGTCCAAAGGCTGAGCCCCACCCCAAACAATCAGAGGCGACAGACAGAGGCAGCACACGCATGCAGAAACAGCACAGTCGGCTCCGACGGTCACCTTGAAACTGGTCATCAGTGGTCTGATCAGCGTCATCTTGATTGTTTTAGGTACAGTTAATCTTCAGTTCCAGGGTCAGTTTATTTCCATTTCTTTGAGGCCAGTTCTCAGAATTATGGCAGCTTACGTCGTGGCTAAGTCTGGTCTCGAGTAGTTAACTCCTTCCGCCTGGTGGAGTTTTTGGCATAAGAGAGCTCACAGGATGTGGCTCAGAATATTATCTACAGCCCTTGAGAAAGAGCTAAAGGTCCTTGACTGTGCTTAATGACTACTTTATTACATTTGGTTTCCTTTGACGGTTTTATTTTGTTTCTGCATTTTCTCAAGTTTCTAATTAAACTTATTCTTTGGCTGAAATTTCTCCACAGATAAAAGTCAGGCCGAGGGCCTGGAGGGCAGGGGAAAGGACCTGCTCTGTTTCAAAACCACTGGACGCTGTGCCCCAAGAGTGTTTCTCACTGGCGAGAGGTCCACCCAAAGGGAGATGCCCACCAGTGGCATGTCCACATTACTGAGTCTTTTCTCCATCCCAATGCCAGGATGCAACCAGGACGCCTAAAGGCTTGGTGGAGCCACGCCCCAAGAATCACCTCTGCAAATGTCTCCCCCAGCTGACATCTTGGCTGGTGGCTGGCAGAGCTATGGCTGGAATGCTTATGAGGTTTGCAGACAGCCGGAGTCTGGAGGGAGCGCTAATTCCACACATCATGGGATGAAGGCCCACAGGCAAAGTCAGGAAGCTGAAGTGCTGGCCCAAGCAAGCGGGGTGAAATTAAACTCACACGGCCGTAAAATCCTGGATCCAGGTTCCACGGATGGAGGCTGAGAGGCCATCTGTAATCCACTGAAAAAGAGGACCTGGGATGGAGCAGGCTGACACGCCTGCAGCCACTAGCGCTGATGCAGGCGGCCTCGTTTAGATCTGGTCCACAGCCGTCTGGGGACAGCCGCCGTGTGGGTGATGCTGGGACCACAAGAAGCAAAATGATTCTAATTCCAGACTTGGCATTTCTCTGCTTGACGAAGTCTGGGAGAAGTGAAAACTGGGAAAAAATCCTCCCATTCCAATGGACTTATGAAGCCTGGGTTTCATAAATAGTGCTTAAATTTGGTTAATGTTTAGACTTCCCAGGTGGCTCAGAGGATGAAAGCGTCTGCCTACAATGCAGGAGACCAGGGTTTGATCCCTGGGTTGGGAAGATCCCCTGGAGAAGGAGATGGCGACCCACTCCAGTGTTCTTGCCTGACAGGGACCGAGGACCCTGGCGGGCTACAGTCCATGGGGTCACAAAGAGTTGGACATGACTGAGTGACTTCACTCTCTTTCACTCTGGTTAATGTTTAAGTGCATAGTGTGGGACTTCCTTGGTGGCCCAGTGGTTAAGAATCTGCCTTGCAATGCAAGGGACACAGGTTCAACCCCTGGTCCGGAAAGATCCCACATGCCTCAGAGCAGGTAAGCCCATGTACCACAGCTGCCGAGCCCAAGCTCTGGAGTCCATGCTCTGCAACAAGAGAAGCCACTGCAGTGAGAAGCCTGTGCTCAGCCACTACAGGGTGGCCTCTGCTGCTGGCACCTAGAGAGAGTCCCCACGCAGCAGCGAAGACCCAGTACACCACAGATAAACAGATATATGCATAGTGAACATATAAGAAAGGAAGGATGGTTCTCAGAAGAGACAAATAAGGCGGAACCTCAAGGCCAGCCAGAGATGTGAACAGAGTGAGCCTTGAGGCCAGAGGCTGAGCCTGGATTCCCGGTGGTTCCTGCCTGCAGACATGTCCATTTGTCTGGATACGTGGGGACAGGACAGGAGCTCTTAGTGAGATGCTCCCATACTTCCGAGACACTCAAGGACTCAGCTCCAGTTACAAGTGAAGGAGGAAAGCTTGTTTCATTTTGTAAACATTACTATTGCTGGGTACCGATGTGAGAGTTGGACTATGAAGAAAGTTGAGTGCCAAAGAATTGATGCTTTTGGACTGTGGTGCTGGAGAAGACTCTGGAGAGTCCCTTGGACTGCAAGGCGATCCAATGAGTCCATCTTAAAGGAGATCAGTCCTGAGTGTTCATTGGAAGGACTGATGCTGAAGTTGAAACTCCAATACTTTGGCCACTTGATGGGAAGAGCTGACTCATTTGAAAGGACCCTGATGCTGGGAAAGATTGAAGGCAGGAGGAGAAGGGGATGACAGAGGATGAGATGGTTGGATAGCATCACCAACTGGATGGACATGGGTTTGGGTGGACTACGGGAGTTGGTGATAGACAGGGAGGCCTGGCATGCTGCAGTCCATGGGGTCCCAATGAGTCGGACACGACTGAGAGACTGAACTGAACTGAACTATTGCTGGTTTAGTGACATATAGTAACAGCAAATAAAAGATGATTTTACGGTACTAGAAACAAAAAAAACATATCTGGAGCCTTAGGGAGATTTCATTCCCCAAGGCCCGTTCTGCAACTGTCATCCATTCCTAGGATTTTGAAAGGCCTTAAGTCCTGGCCACGTTAGGACCAGAAAGTGCAAAGGTCAGGAAATGCCACTTCTGGACCCTGTCCTCCTAGGGCTTGCATTCTACACCCTTCTCTTAAATTTGGTGAGAAAGTCAGTACAAATGGGATTAGAAAGAGAGTCTGCATAGGATGGGTGGCAAACCGGCCTTGTGGGTTCCAGGAGGCACGGTGGAGTGCAGGCTGTTTGTTACGGGACCTGCGAGATTCTCAAGTGAGCATGTAGGATCTCCCGGAGAGGCAGGCATCATGGGGTCAGTACTGGGGCAGCATTTGCCAAATTGCACGACATCCATGAGCACCAGGCCAGGTGGCAGGGACTCGCCCTGGACACAAGAGGTGAGCTTGGCTCCTGCATGGCGAGAAGGAAGGGCCCATAAGTCCCAGACATGCAGCATCCCGGCACCTCCATCACAAACGCGTCAGTGATTTAACTAAAACCACACCTGCCCTTTTCTTGAAATGTAAATTGGACCAGATCACCCAAGCAGGTTTGCAATGAGGTCAGCCCCTCTACTGGGGGTCCCAAGCTCACTAGGACCTCCTTGGACCTTAGGAGATGCCAGGTTGGCAGGAAGGGAACCTCCACCAAGCACAGAGCAGCAATTAGGCCAAACACACAAAGACAGAAACAGAGAGGGAGATGAGTGTCTGCCAGGTGAGTGCACGATTGTGGGGCTGGCACAGTCACAGGGGCAGAGATCAAGCGTGAGCTCTCCCAGGGAGGGTCCCCTCAGGGCTGAGGACCTAGACCCTCTCAGCCCACTGAGCTCTGAACCCCTGGACGAAGCCTGGCATAGGCTGCCCCATCCAACACGGCGTCCCTTTGGCCAGTCCGAACTGAGATGCTGCAGATTTCAGAGCCTGAGTGTGCCAGGAGGAATGTGAGGTATCCTAATGACAGTCTCGATTCCTATTATGTGTTGAAATCGTATTTTAAAATTGTTTACTCATTTATTTATTTGCCCACACTGGGTCTTGGTTGCAGCACCCCAGTCCTCTGCCGCATCGGGCAGGACCTTCTGTTTCAGGGCCCAGGCTTTCTAGTTGTGGCTCAAAGGCTTAGCGCCTCCGAAGTCCGTAGGATCTTAGTTCCCCAACGAGGGATCGAACACATGTTGCTTGCCTTGCAAGGCAGATTCTTCACCACTGGGCCACCAGGGAAGTCCCTGAAATCATAGTTTAGATACATTTTATTAAATAAACAGTTCAAACTAATTTTACCCGGTTATTCTTACTACTGTAACTATTTCTGATGGATAGTATCGCTCTAAGGCTCGTGGCAGCAGCCTGGAGGATGGTCCTAGGATGCCTCCTCGCTCCCGGTACCCACAGTCTTGTGTAATCAACCCCTGCTCCCCACGCCACTCACGTGACGGCTTCAGGCCTGAGAACACGGCAACATTGAGGGAACGTCACTTCCATGACGGGGTTACAAAAGCTGGTGACTCCGTCTTGCTGGCCGCTCTCCCCTGGGTTCTTCAGGGACCCACGTGGCAAGGACTTGAAGGCAGTCCCATCGAGGAACTGACCCTGCCCACCACTAATGAGGTCCTTCTCCATTGCAAGTCAGAGGCGGCTAAGGCCTCATGAACATCCTGATGGCACGAAAGGACCCAGCAAAGCAGGCCCGATTCCCAGCCCCAAGAGACTGTCATGAAACAAGTGTACATGGCTTCAAGCCACGAAGTGTGTGCGCTCAGTCGTTCGGTCGTGTCCAGCTTATTGTGATCCCTAGGACAGTAGCTCTCTCCAGACAAGAATGCTGGAGTGGGCTGCTGTTTCCTTCTCCGGGGGTTCTTCTCGACCTGGGGATCAAACCCAGGCCTCCCGCATTGCAGGCAGACTCTGTACCATCTGAGCCACCCCGGAAGCCCTAAGCTACTAAATTCATGGCTCACTTGTTACACAGTGACCGCTGACTAATAACAGTCCTCCACCAGACTTCACGCAAGAACACACTTTCCTCTTGCTTCTGGCCTTTGGGCTTGCCTGTTCAGGGTTAAATCCTCCAGACAAACAGTGTAGACCCAGCCCTGAGCAGGAAGAAGTTGGTTCTCAGAGTAGCAGGCAGGCCCAGATGACACTTTCCTTAGCTGGAGTGTGACCCACGGCCACCGCCTGCGGCCACCCCTCGCTTCAAAAAAGCTGCCTCGCTGCGAGCCACAGCCCCCAAGCATCTCTGAGGCCTCAGGCATAATAGTTATAATAAGATAATTAAACCAAATGAGGTGCTCCACCCTGTCTGTAGTCTTCAGGCACTCAGTTACGACTCCCACCCGGGATGGGCTTGTCTGGAGTCATGGGGATGTCCGTCCCCACTCTGGTTTCTCTGCTGGATCATGGTGCCCTGGGACAGTGAGGTAACAGACGGGGGGAGATTCCGCACAGTCCAGGGGGCTGCAGGCTGGCTCTGGCCCGGGGCCCCCAAGAAGCTCCACACAGGCCCAGCAGACAGCCCTGGCCAGCGGGCCTCCAGACGTCCACCTTGAGTCACTGGGCCATCACGCTCAAGGGCCTGACTCGGTACACCTGCGAGGTCCCCAGGAAGGACCACATGCACATACACACATCCCCAACATGTACATGCACCCTGACATGCAGCCACACATCCCCAACATGTACATACACCCCAACATGCACACACAGACACACACATACCCTCCCAACATACACACACACATCCCTAACATATACATAGACCCTGACACACACACGGTTCCAGATCTTCCCCAGCCCCAGGCCATCGTGGACATCTCAGGAGTCATTTAATGACACTCAAACCCAAAGGCATCCCCAGGCCTCCCCTGGCCTCAGAAGTCTGGCCCCGCAAACTGCTGAGGTGGGGGGGAGTGAAGGGTCCAGCCACCTGGGAAAACAGTCTAGCAGCTCCTCAGAAAGTGACACATGGGGTCACTACGAGACCCAGCCAGTCCGCGCTTGGGTGTATACAGAATGGACATGAAACCATACGCTCACATAGGAAGTTTAACACCACCACCCCATGAGCCAAAAGGGAGAACAACCCCAATGTCCACCCAGTGATGAATGAATTCAAACAGCACTGTGTCCATACAGTGGAATATTAGTCAGCAAAAAGCTGCAATGAGGTACTGATGACGCCATAACATGGTGAACTGTGAAGACAGTAGGGAACAAAGAGTCTCTGTTTCCTCCAGTCCTGTGGGGACATTCCGTGATCAAATCTTGCTGCCCTTCAAAATCAGACTCCCTGGGGATTCCCAGTCTGTGTGTCCGACCCCCAGGCTGGGATCCTGACGTGGAGCTCAGAACCTCCACAGAAGTGCGAGAACGTCTTTGGTATCATTGTTCTCCGGTATGTGGGTCGCCCACCTGGGGGGCACAGGATTTGACTTTAACGTGATTGTGCCCCTCTGGCCGTCTCCTTGCGGCTTCTCCTTTGTCCTTGGACATGAGGTATCGTTTTTTTGGTGTGTTTCAGCGTCCTCCTGTCGATGGTATCATGCAAGTCTACTTGAGCTCCCCCTGGGGCTGAGGTTCAAGAAGACATTACATCAGCCACGAAAGACCACATGTCGTATGACTGCATTTGTAGGAAATGTCCAGAATAAGCGAATCTGTAGGGACTGAAAATGGGATAAGAAGTTGTCAAGGGCTAGGGGAGGATTAGGGAGCTTGAAGGGGTGGTGTTTAAGCTGAAAGATCTTTTGGGGTGATGAAATTTCTAATTCAATGGCAATGGTGATGAGCACGCAGATCTGTGAATGTGCCGAAACCCACTTGCCTTAGTCAAGGTTCTCAGAGAGCCGAGCCCATAGGACGTGACTGTAGAGAGGATCATTTTAAGGAATCTGCTTCACTCCACTCATTTAAACATTAATCTCAGCCAAGCGGCAACCTCGCAGACACAGCCATGGTCATCTTTGACCACGCACCTAGACACCGTGGTCCAGCTGAGTCAGCAGAGAAAACTCCAGCCCACCGTCAGATCATCATAGACTTTGAATGACCATCTTGCGTGATAAGTGGGTTAGGACTCAATGAAGATACTTCTTCAAAAGGACTCTGGCCCCATCTCCCACTGACGTCAGCCCCAACGTGCTGAGCACACACCGAGCCAGCCCCCCCGGACAGCACCCTGTACCCCCAAAATCCTGCTGGCAATCAAGCAACCGGATGCCAGCCCTCCCACCCAGAGCCCACAGCAGCAGTGCCTGGTGTGGCGTGGGCTGACTGTGGTGTGGAGCCTGCCAAGACCGAAGGGGCGCAGATCCAGCTATGAAAGGCCACTGGAAAACAGTGCTGGCCTGGAGAGGGCCGCTCAGTGGTCAGAGGACAGGGATCGTGGCGGAAGGCCTGCAGAGGACGGCAGGCAGCTGGGATGGTGCGTGCATGAGGAGGACCCAGTGCCCTGGGGAAGAGGGGCCGAGGGACTGAGGAGGGAGCCCAGGGGCAGCCCCGTTCGAGGCTCAGCAGAGAGAATGAGGATGCATGGTTTTATTGATCACTGTCTCTTCCGCAGCCTCTCGGGGTCAACCTGCTCCTGCTTCGTCACAGCCCGTGAAATCCGCATCTTTCAAGCTGCGACTCCCGAAGCTGGAGGACTTGGTGTGTGTGTGAGCCCCTCACGTTGTTCAGGATGATGGTGGGATTCAACGGGGGTGGGAGAGGGATAGGAAGGCTCTAAGCTCGACCACGTTTTAACCAGAGCCGCACTTCTCATCTCCTTTATGATGTAAGGATGTTTCTGTAAAATAAGGTAGGAAAATGGTTTTTAGTTGAATAAAGTGCTGCTATTGATATGTGGGCCCGGTGGGCAGGAGACCAAGGAGCCCCAGCTTCACCACTGCAGATGGGAGCTCCAAGGAGGAGCACGCTGTGGCTACTGTTGCTTAAGTCACTAAGTCCTGACTCTCATGACCCATGGACTGTGGCCCACCAGCTTCTCTGTCCACAGGATTTCCCAGGCAAGAATACTGGCAGTTGTTGTTCATTCTCTGTCATCCCCTTCTCCTCCTACCTTCAATCTTTCCCAACATCAGGGTCTTTTCAAATGAGTCAGCTCTTTGCATCAGGTGGCCAAAGTATTGGAGTTTCAGCTTCAACATCAGTCCTTCCGATGAACACCCAGGACTGATCTCCTTTAGGATGGACTGGTTGGATCTCCTTGCAGTCCAAGGGGCTCTCAAGAGTCTTCTCCAACACCGCAGTTCAGAAGCATCAATTCTTTGGTGATAAGTTTTCTTTATGGTCCAACTCACACATCTATACATGACTACTGGAAAAGCCATAGCTTTGACTAGACGGACCTTTGTTGGCAAAATAATGTCTCTGCTTTTTAATATGCTGTCTAGGTTGGTCATAACTTTCCTTCCAAGGAGTAAGCATCTTTTAATTTCATGGCTGCAATCACCATCTGCAGTGATTTTGGAGCCCCAATAAATAAAGTCTGTAAGGCCACAGTATTTTCCAATTTGCAACTCTTTCATTATGAATGGGTCTAAATGACACTTATTTTTCCAAGTCCTTGACATTTCTTCTGTCAGTTGTCTCCTTGTACCTTTTGCTCATTTTTTCTATTGGGGTTCTTTACTTTCACTGGTTAATGTCAATGTTTCCTTGCATAACTTATTTTTCAGCTCCTGGTTTTAAACATGAGAAACATCTTCTCTCAATAAGCACTGAATGGAAATATTTATCAAAGTGTCCCCAAATTCATCAGTAGTTTGTTTTGTAGTGTTTGGGGATTTTTTTATAACATCATCACTTTCCTTTTGCATCACTAAGACCCCATCTACATCCTCTTCTACCACATAAGGAGGTGCCACCTTTACTGTGTATAATATTCCCATATGTACAAGGGTCTCTCTCTGGTTCTGTCTCATTTCATTGATTATTTTTTTCCTTCAAAAATACCATGTTGTTTTTATTGCTATATCTTCGTGGAATGTCCTGATATCTAATTGGACGACTCTTCCCTCTTTCTGCTCTTTTTCAAAGACTTTAGATAATCCAAAAAATATTTAGAATAAGTTTATCAAGTTTCTCAAAAAAAAAAAATGTTAGCCGTAAATATGATTGGGCTTCATTTAGGAAGAAATGTCTTCTTCGTAACATTGTCATCCCATCCCAGAGCGTGGATTGCTCCCTGTTAACTCACATCAGCTTCTAGGTCCGTGGCTAGAATTTCGAGTGTTTGCCATAGAAGTTCCACAAAGGCTTAGAAGATTTCTGTACAATTTTTAGTTTTTGTTATTGTGAGTAGTCTGGCTTTTTATTTATATTTCTATAGTAATTATTTTTGATGTCAAGAAACACTACTGATTTGAAAACTTAATTAGGTACCCATCAACACTGCTAAAGTTTCTTCTCATTATAATTGTTGGCTGAATCTACCGGTTTTTCTTATAAGATGATCATATAATTTGTAACGACTGGTCTTGTGTTAAAGTTATTCATGTATCCGATTCCTTGGAGAGGACAGAATCCATGCTTGACCCACATTTTATTACATTCAAAACCAAGCAGAGTATTTGCTGTTGTTTAGTTGCTAAGTCATGTCCAACTCTTTGTGACTCCATGGACTGTAGCTCTCCAGGCTCCTCTGTCCATGGGATTTCCCAGGCAAGAATATTGGAGTGGGTTGCTATTTCCTTTTCCAGGGAATCTTCCCAACCCAGAGATTGAAACTTTGTCTCCTGCATTGGCAGGCAGCCACCTGGGAAGCCCCTCCAAGCATAAAGATAATCAATTAACATTTATTGATTGCTTAAATAAATGATGAGCCATCAAAAGAATGTGGTAGATACATTGGGGCCATTCAGAAGTGAAACATTCTCTCAAACTGGGTTGAGTATGAAAACAAATATGTTTAGCTAAGTGGGATGGGTGCATGACTGTGTCTAATTCAGGGCCCGGGCCTGTCATCAAAGAGGAACCACCGTCAGAGCAGCAGACACACAGACAGTGTGGACTAGAGAATGAAGAATAAATGATAGACAAGCAGCACGAGGTGACAGGTGAGTCAGCTCCGCGCGGAGCCCTGGGTCCTGGCAGGGGGCCCAGCAGCACCGGGTGCCTCCAGCTTCACCCCTGCCTGCATCTCAGGAGCCCATCCCAGCTGCTGCCCTGGTCCATCCCGTGTGTCCATCCTCACCCCAAGCTTTGCCAGGCATTTCCAGTTCTCGTGGCTCTCCCCATCCATCTGCCTGGCTCCCTCTCTCATCACTCCTCAGTTCAGTTCAGTCACTCGTTCATGTCTGAGTCTCTACGAACCCATGGACCACAGCATGCCAGGCCTCTCTGTCCATCACCAACTCCCAGAGCTTACTCAAACTCACGTCCACTGAGTCGGTGATGCCATCCATCCATCTCATCCTCTGTCATCCCCTTCTCCTCCCGCCTTCAATCTTTCCCAGCATCAGGGTCTTTTCCAATGAGTCAGTTCTTCCCCTCAAGTGGCCAAAGTATTGGAGTCTCAGCTTCAGCATCAGTATTCATTTCCAATGAATATTCAGGACTGATTTCCTTCAGGACAGACTGGTTGGATCTCCTTGCAGTCCAAGGGACTCTCAAGAGTCTTCTCCAGCACCACAGTTCAAAAGCATCAATTCATCTCTCCTCCCTGCCTCCCCAAACTGCCTAAGCTCCCACCGGCTCCAGCCCACCTCTGCTTGTGATGACCTGGGACTTTTGGTCCCTCTGGGGTGCTGTCTGTGGATGTCTGCCCAGTGGAAGGGTCAAGTGGGAGGCCATGAGGGATGGGCCAAGATGGGGCAGGGCTGTCCCTCCTGATCTGCTCCTGGGGTCCCAAGCCAGAAGAGTCGACGGCCCAGATCTCTCCGGGACTGCTTTCGGCTCTGACGGTCAAGAGGAACCAGTTCCTTTCTGAGACTCCTGAGTGGATGGCCTGGCTATGGGCAAGTGCCTGGCTCTGGGCAAGTGCATGCATGTCCACCCCCTGGGGGGCTGGAAGCTGGAACCCGGGGTCTCAATCCCCATGGGTCTCCCAACCCAGGGCTGTGGTGGGCATCGCAGCCTCCACTTGGAGCTGCTATCACTGCACTGAGTGGGCCTTTGGAGACTATTCAGAGCCAAACACCAGCCCAGGGGTCTTCCTTGTCCTGGACCTTTGCCCCCAGAATACTGCATTACTTGGGCTGGCTGGCTCCACTCCTGCCCGAGGGTGTGGACCCTCAGTCCTCAAGTTTCCCAGGGCCCCTGAACAAGCTCTGTCATTCAGTGTTTGGGGGCAGATGACAGATGGGCCCCCCAACCACAGCAGAGGCACCATGGGCACCCCCAGGTGGCAGTCTATAGCCTGAGCTGCCCTCCCTGAGAAACACGTGTGGGCCACAGGCAAGACCCAGGCCCAGCTCTGACCTTCTTATCTGCTGCTGCTGCTAAGTCGCTTTAGTCGTGTCTGACTCTGTGCGAACCCATAGACAGCAGCCCACCAGGCTCCGCTGTCCCTGGGATTCTCCAGGCAAGAGCTCTGGAGTGGGTTGCCATTGCCTTCTCCAGACCTTCTTATCTAAGACTGGTTTAACGAAGATGGACAATCACTTGGGGGCACCAGAGGGCAATTTTGTCCCGGTAATCTAATAGAAAAGAGAAAAAGCCAACAGATCTAATTTCTGTGCAGAGCAGTCTCATCAGAAATTTGCAAATGTGAGCTACTCTCTTCCCCATGCATGTGGTATCATTTATCATTTGGAAATGGTCCATAGGTCTTTGCAGCACTTTGCTTATGAACAATAGAGAAAAACCCCAAACTCTCCTTCCTTACAGGAAAAGAAAACTGGGTTTCTCCCCACCCCAGACTCCCCCAGCATCACCCCCAGGAAGGAGAGGACGCTGTGTCTGACACTTCTGGGGTATCTCTTGGCTTCTACCCCGCAGTTCATCTCCTGAACTTCCCCCATCTTAGAGAGTGCCTCTCAAACCCCATGACACCTGCAAGATGGGTGTGTAGCTCTTTGGAATATAAAGTGGTTAATCTTAAGTGTCAAGTTGACGTGGCCATGGGGTGCTCAGATGTTTGATCAAATGTTATTCTGTGCATGTCTTTGAGGGGGTCGTGGATGAGATGTACATTTTAACTGTTAGAATGGATTAAGCAGATTACCCTCCCTAATGTAGGAGGACCTCACCCAATCAGTCCTGATTGGAACAAAAGGGCTGACCATCCCTGGAGCGAAAGAGAATTCTTCCTGCTTGAGGACCACAGAGCCAAGTCATCAACCTTTTCCTGTCTTCAGATTCAAGCCGGAATCCTAGGTCTTCCCAAGTCTCCAGCCTGTCAGCTTACCCGGCAGATCTTGGGAAGTGTCTGCTTTTATAATCATGTGGCCAGTTTCCGACAATAAATCTATCTCTGTATCCATCCACATGCTACTGGTTCTGTTTCTCTAGAGGACTCTGACAAATAGAGAACATGAGCAATTCCTTTGTTTCATGGCTTCAGAAAAGACCAGGCTGGGTTAGAACCTGCAGGGTGCTGGTGGGTCCACACTGGCCTCTGAGAGCCCCAGGCCTGGGTGAGGACAGCTCCGCCACCTCCTGCTTCTTGATGGTCACCTTCTGGGCCTCGGTGCATGCGTGAGAATAACAACCCTTTACATCTCTTCACGTCTAATGTTTTCTCCAAGTGTCACACGGGCTGGACTCTGATCCTTTGTGTCCACTGCTTATTATCAAGCATCTGGCAATATCTGGGGTATATAGTTGATGCCCAGTGAGTAGCTGTTGGATGTTGCATGGGTGGGTGGGATGGATGGATGAAGAGATAAATGGATGGGTGAATGGATGGATGGGTGGGTGAATAAAGGGATAAATGGATGGATGCACCTTGCACAGATGGAGGGGTGGTCAGATGGGTGGATGGGGGACTAGTTGACTGCCTTGCACAGATGGAGGGGTGGTCAGATGGGTGGATGGGGGACTAGTTGACTGATGAGTGGATGAACAGGGTGATGGTTAATGTCTCTGTCAACCTGACTGCTTTACAGGATGCACAGGTATTTCGTAAACATTGTCTCTTGGTGTGTCTGTGAGACGCCTTCTGGAAGACATTAACACGCGAATCTTTACAATTCGTGTCACTAATTTCCCCTTCACCTCCCCATTCTGAGTGTTTCATGTGGATGGAATCCCTTCGTGTCTGACTTCCTTCTCTGAGCACAGTGCTTTCGAGCTTCACCCACGTTATATTGAGATTCCTGTCCTCTTTATAGCCGAACATTCCGTTGTGTGAGTAGGCCGTGTCTCATCTGTCCCTCTGTCCACTGATGGTCGGTGGGCCTGCGGGCTGCCCCCACCTGCTGGTCATCGTGAACAGCTGTGCTGCCAACACTGTCATTGCTGCCCACTTTGCTGTGTCGCTGCTTTCTAGAGGAAAGTGAAGCGTGAGACAGTCTTCCCCATCGCTTCACACCCACACCCCCAGACGGGGGTGACTCAGGGCAGCCCAGTATCAGCGCGAACCCTCAGCCACAGGAGGGCACTGGTGGGGCAAGGGGCAGAGTTTAAGGACAGTGTCCTTGTAGTGGGGTCAGGGCAGCCCGTCTACCCTGGAAGCCCCCTGGGCATTCCCAGGCTCCGCCCCCAGCTCCCTGGATCAAAAGGGGGTCAAGGTCTCCCCAAGGTTTTTAGGCTTAGCCAGGTGAGGGGCCCTGGAAGAGAGGTTCGGGATTGGCGTGGAAAAGCATCTTGTGTCTCTCGGGCATCTGTAGGTGAAACAGGATCTTCCCTGGGTCAGGAAGATCCCCTAGAGAAGGGAATGGCGACCCACTCCAGTATTCTTGCCTGGAGAGTCCCATGGACACAGAGGAGCCTGGCGGGCCACAGTCCATGGGGCTGCAAAGAGCTGGACATGAGTGACCGATGCTTTCAAAGGCCTGGGAGGGAAGGGGCCCCGGAGCCACGGTCACCACTGGTCCTGGGACATGGACCGGGCCACCGAGCCCCCACCCCAGCCACCTTCACTGTGCACCGCAGGTCACAGACCCAGACCTTCAGAAATGTACCCACACTAAGAATGCAGTAAACGAGGTATCGGAAAGCATGTGTATCTGTCAAGGTTTTGAAAAATGCTAATAAAGTGGCCATGTCCAGGTTATGGCTGGCCAACTCCAATTTCCAGGGCAGCAGCAGAGGAAAGGAGGAAACTTTTATTACAAACTGGAAATTGGAACAGGTAGGAATTTATTCTTCAAAGTCTTCCAAAATGCATATTTTTCCTTTTCTACTGGAGCTGTGAACACAGTTTAGTAAACGAAGTGAGGAAGCATTCTTCCTGGGAAAACAGCTTTCTTTCGATGCTGTCTTATCATTTCTGTTACTGTTCAGTTACTCAGTCATGTCCAACCCTTTGCAACTCCATGAACTGCAACAAGCCGGGCTTCCCTGTCTTTCACTATATCCCAGAGTTTGCTCAAACTCATGTCCATTGAGTTGGTGATATCATCCAACCATCTCATTCTCTGTCACCCTCTTCTCCTCCTGCCTTCAATCTTTCCCAGCATCAGGGCCTTTTCCAGTGAGTCGGCTCTTTGCACAGGTGGCTAAAGTACTGAAGCTTCAGTTTCAGCATCAGTCCTGCCAATGAATTTTCAAGGTTGATTTCTTTTAGGATGGACTGGTTTGATCTCACTGCTGTCCAAGAGACTCTCAAGAGTCTTTTCCAACAACACAGTTCAAAAGCATCAATTCTTTGGCGCTCAGCCTTCTTTATGGTCCAAGTCTCATATCCATACATGACTGCTGGAAAAACCATAGCTTTATTGGCAAAGTGATGTCTTTGTTTTTTGATATTCTATCTAGGTTTGTCAAAGGCCAAATGAGGTCATAAAGTGAAGTGGAAGTCGCTCAATTGTGTCAGACTCTTTGAGACCTGGTGGGCTTTGCGGTCCATGGAATTCTCCAGGCCAGAATACTGGAGTGGGTAGCCTTTCCCTTCTCCAGGGGATCTTTCCAACCCAGGGATCGAACCCAGGTCATTGCAGGAGGATTCTTTATCAGCTGAGCCCCAAGGGAAGCCCTGAGGTCATAATGGAGGGGTGCTAATCTAGGACAGAGCCACCGTAAGAGGGGATTAGGTCTCAGACATGCACAGAAGGAAGGCCCTGGGAGGAAATGGCAGGGAAGACACAGCAAGGAGAGAGGCCTCGGGGGGCCAGCCCGCCCACACCTCGATCTCAGACCTTGAGCCTCTAGGACTGGGAGGGATGAAGCTCAGACCTGTCAACTCCTGCACCTGCAGGTCAGCAGGTCTTATTGCCCCTGAGCTGAGGTGTGAGGTCTGGAGCAAGGCTGGGAGGGTCCACTAGTGAGGCCCTGGCATTGGGAGCACACGGCCAGGGCCTTGGGGTGACGGGTCCAGGGAGGGGAGTGCTTGCCCGGGGTGGGTGAGAGGATGCCGCATAGAGGGGGTGGTGGGCATCGCCGACAAAGAAGCAGAAGCGGGAAGGTGGCGACTTCGGCCTCAGGGTGATTTCCATCCAGGGAGAGGTGAAGGGGAGAGCCAGGCCCCCTGCCGGAGTGAGAGCCAGGGAGTCCCAGGAGGCAGAGTAGGCCAACACCCCTCGGGGCCTTCCTCTCCCCCAGGGCCTCTTGCCTCCAGGGCCCCCGGAGCTGAGCCCTCTGCCTGTTCCCGTCCACCGGCACTTCTCCGATGGCGCGGGGGTGCCCTTGCGGCTCCGTGGGTCCTCCTGTCTGTCCCCCCAGCTCTGCCTCGCTGCTGAGCTCCAGGGAGGTGACAGCCCACTGTTCGCACTCCCCCCTGGGCCTGCCCCTTCCGTCCCTCGGGTCCCGCCACCCGGAAGGTGCCCAGCACGGAAGAGCCAGCAGAGCCAGGCGTCCCCAGCTGCCTCCTCCTCACCCAGGTCCGATGGACGCCTCCTCTGGCCACCCAGATGCTTGGGCAGTAACTGAACTCGGGGTCTCCTCCATCCCACCCAAGCCGCCCCACCAGTGTGAATGCCTGGTGGGCTGGAGTCAATTATAACCATCACCGCGGGCCTGGGCACCGGGGGCAGAGGTCAGGCCTCTGGGATCACTTTGATCCCTGCAGTCAGGACATCCAGCAAGCTGTCTAGCACCGAAGAGAGGCTCATCAGTCAGTTTGGGGGGGGGAAAATGAATAAATCCCCAAGAGAAGCTACAGTTCATTATTACTTCTAGACAGTTCTGAAAATCGTGCATGAGCATTCTGTTTAATATTAACATTTTAATGTTTATATAAATAAAATATTGATTGCTTTACGGCTAAGAGACTTTCAAAGTGTCCAAGAAAACTAATTTCTAAGTGAACTTTTCCACATTTCACGCTGTGTGTGCGTGTGTGCTAAGTCACTTCCGTTGTGTCCGACTCTTTGTGGCCCCAGGGACTGTAGTCCGCCAGGCTCCTCTGTCCATGGGATTCTCCAGGTAAGAATCCTGGAGTGGGTTACCATTTCCTTCTCCAGGGGATCTTCCCAACCCAAAGATCGAAGCCGGGTCTCCTGCTTTGCAGGAGAATTCTTTTCCTAATCCTCCTGCAATGCGGGAGACCTTGGTTTGATCCCTGGGTAGGGAAAATCCCTCAGAGAAGGGAAAAGCTACCCATTCCAGTATTCTGGCCTGGAGAATTCCATGGACTGTATAGGGTTAGGGTTAGGGTTATGGTAGTCCATGGAATCGCAGAGTCAGACACGACTGAGCAGCTTTCACTTTCTTTCATCATCTGAACCACCAGGGAGGCCCCAGGAACTGGGGGCTCCTGGAAATGCCAGTTCTGGCTGAACCCAAAACGAGCCTCAGCATCCAGGAGCTTCCGGTTAACCCCAGTTGACCCGCAGAGATAGATGGAGGGCACCATCTCCCTGGAGAGGAGGCAGCCCTCCCAGAATGCCCCTCGTGGCCGGGAGGGTTTGGGGTGAATCAATGCCGAGGGCAACCTCATGATCCAGACCCGCCTACCCCTCCTTCCTCGGTTTGAAGCAGGCCCTGGGCCTTGGCCAGCTGAGCTGTCCAGATACCGGGGCTCTGGCCAAAATGAACTGTTTTTCTAAAGGAGCTCGTGGCGGTCTTGGCAGAGATGAAAGAGAACGGCCTTCCTGCAGCCCAGGCCGGCTGGTAACGCTCTGAAGAGCCATTGACACTGAAAATCACTTGCAAGGTTCCTCCAGCTAAGCCTTTGGGTGCCCGGTTCCCCCTGGAAATCCCATCGAGGCTCACAGTCCACGATGCCAAGAATACAAGGAGCTGAAGCCTGACCCGAGCCTGAAACCTGTCCCAGCCAGACTCCCACGGGGACCCGTCCCCTACCTGTCCATCACTGGTGCACACGTGGTGGACTCGGTCGTCTGCAGAGGAGTTGCTGCGTTGGCCCCTGGGCTGAAGCCCCTGCCCCCTGAGTGCCCAGCCGGCAAGCAGGTGACACTTAGTGGAGGAATCCGGGGGGGTCTTGCTGCTTCTCCCTGGGGCTGTGCAGGGGCTGGTCACCTCCTTCCCACCTTAGCTGAAAGGGGCCTTGGAAACACTGATGTCAGTGGACTTGGGGTTTCCCTTGGTGGGGAAGGCAGAGGTGAACACTGGACAGGCAAACAACAGCTCTGCCCCAAAAGGGAGAAGGCCCTACAGCAGGAAATGGGTGCCCAGTGACTCTGCTGCAGGGTTGGGGCGGGAATGGGGGGCAGGCATCCCCCTCCCAGGAAGGGCGGCAGGGGGTGTGGGTAACATCCTCAGGGTGCAAACGGAGGACAGGAGAGAAAGTGCAGTTCCTGGAGGCCCAGGGCGGGCCATGTGCCTTCCCGGGACATTAATAAGGGCGAGGATCCCAGCGTGCTGACAGAGGTGCTAGGGAGCTTGCTGGGGCGGGGTGGGGGAGGCGAGGAGCAGGGAGGTGGGAAATCAATGACTAATATCCTAAGGACGGGCTAATCCTAAGGACTCCAGGAGGAGTCCACCTGTCTCGGGTCAACGAAGCCCACGCTCCACAACTGCTGAGTCAGAGCTCTAGAGTCCAGGAGCCCTAAGTACCCATCCCAGTGCCCGTCCACACCAAGAGGAACCTATACGCCGTAACTTGAGTGTAGCCCCCT
Source organism: Antilocapra americana (assembly GCA_007570785.1). Lineage (NCBI taxonomy): Eukaryota > Metazoa > Chordata > Mammalia > Artiodactyla > Antilocapridae > Antilocapra > Antilocapra americana. Next base: position 10,847,195 of record ML661340.1, on the reverse strand, counting down.
GCTCCCCCAAACTGGAAAAAAGCTTGCAAGGCAACAAAGACCCAACACAGCCAAAACTAAATAAAATTATTTTTTAAATATAGAAGGGGAGCACCGTGGTACCAGATGCCCTGTCTTGCAGCCTGAGACCCGGTCGGCCCCCCTGGAAAGGCTGGGCTCTCCAGGTCCAGGGACACCCCCTCCCCGGGGACTTCTCGCAGCAGGGGCGAGATGCAGTACTCACTGACTCCTGGCCCAGCTCTCTGCTCTCCACATCGCTGCCCTCAGTGCCCCCCAGCACAGGGCCTGATGCTGGTTCACCAAATGCCCCCTGAGGTAGGGAGGGAATGAGGGAAGGCGTGGACGAATAATAACTAACAAATTAAGCCAGAACCATTTCCCGCCATGCTCCCATCCCCTGCCCTAAGCGCCAGGCCAGCATGCAAGTTACCCGGCCGGCAGAAGCAGGGTCCCCTTGCCCTGCCGACTGTGGAGCCCTCAGGCACTTAGCCCCAGTGGAAGCACCTCCTTGAGGGACCACACCTGCTTCCTCCCCTCTGAGTTCACATCCTACCAGTGGGGCGGGTGTGACCTTAGGGAGTCTTCCAAGCCCAGGCCTCCAGACAGAAGAAGCTTCTACATCCTGTATCCCGGGGCTTGGGGTCACCTGGTCATCACACTGGAGGCTGCCCCAGGCTCATGGCAAGGCTACAGGGACGCGTGTCCTGGCCGACAGACAGCCCTGCTGAGGTCCCAGCTGACAACCAGCAACGACCACCAGACCTGAGTGAGGTCGCCTCTGAGATGACCTCCCTGAGTGCAATCCCGCAAGAGACCTCGTCAGCGTCCCAAGGGAGGAGCAGGAGGGCGAAAATAGGAACTTAAAAATAACAAAATTACTGTCTTTGCTTTAAGCCACTACATTTTAGGCTGATTGAACATTCAACAATAAAAGCTGGAGGATATTGTCAACTAGTGAGTATTGCTGAAACTGACCTAACAGCCCCTCCGCTGCCCGCCCTCGAGTCCACTCAGGGAGCTGGTCTTGTGGCTGTTGTTTGTTTAGTCAGCTAAAGAAAGCTGAGCGCCGAAGGACTGATGCCTTTGAACTGTGGTGTTGGAGAAGACTCTTGAGAGTCCCTTGGACTGCAAGGAGATCCAACCAGTCCATCCGAAAGGGAATCAGTCCTGAATATTCATTGGAAGGACTGATGTTGAAGCTGAAACTCCAATACTTTGGCCACCTGATGTGAAGAGCTGACTCACTGGAAAGGACCCTGATGCTGGAAAGATTGAGGGTAGAAGAAGAGGACAACAGAGGATGAGATGTTTGGATGGCATCACTGACTCAGCGGACATGAGTTTGAGTAAACTCCAGGAGCTGGTGATGGACAGGGAGGCCTGGCCTGCTGCAGTCCATGGGGTCGCAAAGAGATGCGAGACTGAACTGAACTGAACTGAAGTCATATCCAATTCTTTGTGACTCCATGGACTATAACCCACCAGGCTCCTCTGTCCTTGGGATTTCCCAAGCAAGAATACTGGAGTCAGTTGCCGTTCCCTTCCCCAAAGGATCTTGGTCCCAGGGATTGAACCTGTGTCTCCTGCTTGACAGGGAGCCTCCTTACCACTGAGCCACCAAGGGAGACCACTGAGCTGTTTACTCCAATACAAGTGAATGCAAAATGGCAGGACGCTCCTTTCATCGCTTTGAATCTCTTTTGAGAAATAGCATCTGCACTGTGGGCCAGAGCAGAGAAGCCAGATCATTTAATGCATCTTTAAATTTTAAAATGTCCGTTTGCAATGCTGGGCCTGCAGGCTACTCATAACAAATGCCTCAGAGAGGTGACTCCATTTGTTCATTAACACAGTATGCTCTGCCAGGCTCTCTCTTGGAGCAACATGAAACTGTCTGCTCAAGGACCCAATATTTGAGCAGGAACAGGTCGCTTTAATAATTGATGATTAGATAGCTTTAATATAGAAGTTGGAGTGAAACAGAAGGTAAAAGCATGAGTAAAAATGAACGGGGTCAACAGCATCGCTGCAGAAGAGGCGTCCTACTGCCCAATGGACAAGAAAAGGCAGTCAGCACAGACTCCTTTGAGAGGGTCAGAGCGCAGTCAGTCAAGAGCGGGGAAGATAGGCGGGGCAGGCAGGGGGCAGTTAAGTTCACTGCATGTCAGCAGGGATTTCCTCTAATAAATACAGAGCACAGACTCTGGTCTCATCTATAGGGAGCCTTAGGGCTTCCCCGGTGGCTTAGTGGTAAAGAATCCACCAGCTATGCAGGAGACACAAGTTTGATCTCTGGGATGGGAAGATCCCCTGGAGGAGGAAATGGCAACCCACTCTGGTATCTTTGCCTGGAGAACCCCATGGACAGAGGAGCCTGGGGAGCTATAGTCCACGGGGTCGCAAGGAATGGGACACGACTGAAGTGACTGAGCATGCGTGCATAGGAAGCCTTGGGGACACAGTGCTACCTCTGGTACCAAAAGGACCAACCAAAATATTTCCAGGAAATTTTGACAGCAGCCTGACAGCTCTGTGCAAAGCAGCACAGAATTAAAGAGGCGTTTGCTCAGGGTGGGAATGATCAGGACTGTCTGGAAGACGTTTCCAGCCTCACCACACCTTTCGGTCTTTCTCGATACATACCAGAGTAGAGACTGTCAATCTTGGAAGATGGATTTGGAAACTGAGGCCAAACCACAAGATCTATAAACTGTGTGTTTGTTGCTGGGCTTCTTGGCATTTGGTAGCACAGCTAAAGTAAGGTTTCTCTCCTCTTTTCCTCTCTTTTCTTGAAAGTTGGACCTCAGATGCACAGAACTGGGGTCCGCGCATAAGCCCAGATTCAGGTTACAATGTCATCACTGGTCCATGTATGGCTGTCTTTGTTAGGTATGTCTGTCTGTCTGTCTGTATTATACGCTGAACACCCTGAACTCAGCAGCCACCTGTATGAGGCCACTGCAGATGACTAACCCCTCCAGACGTGTTCTTTTCCATACGTGCTTATTACCACTTCACCTTTTTCCTCAGGGGCAACTACTGCCTTGCATTTGGGGTTCATTCTTGGTGGGCGCGGGGGTGGCAGTGATGGTGGTGGTTTAGTCTCTAAGTCGTGTTGATTCTTTCGACCCCATGGATGGTGACCTGCCTGGCTCCTTTGTCCACATCATTATTCTGCTTTAAAAAAAAAAAAAAAAAAACTACCTTGTGGAGTAGGAAATGGCAAGCCACTTCAGTATTCTTGCCTGGAAAGTTCCATGGACAGAGGAGCCTGGCAGGCTACAGTCCATGGGGCTGAAAAGAGTTAGACACGACTGAGTGCACACATTCACGCACACCTCCCTCCTTATAACTAAAGATTAAAAAGAAATCAGACTTGGGATAGGAGGAGCTTTGGTGATTAAGTCAAGTGCTTGGTTCAGCCTCCTCGTTATGAAAGGTCACCTTAGAAAGCACCCCAAAGAGGCTAATGTGTGACATTACAACACTGTTATTTGACTTTACAGAAAGACCCGAAGTCCAAAGGCCTTCAGAATCTCTGTTAATGAGCTCACTCATTTGGCATAGTTATAGCTTCAATATTTGAAGCTTTGCGTGGTAAGGAAGTTCAGTCTGTGTTACTTGGTATGGCATAAGAGGCTAGCATGAATATGGAATTATCAAGTTGAAAGTTAAATTTCCTCCAGCAGACCCTGCTTTCTACTGTCTAGTACAGTTATAAGGGAGAACTGGCCATAGAAACTTCTGGGTTAGTGGGCTTCTGGCATTATTATGAGTAGAGACTTTAAAAACACACTTCATTGAGATATAAATTCATTTATTGTAGTTCACCCTTCAGAGTGTCCAGCTAATGAGGTTTATTGTGTCCACAGATAAGCGCAGCCATCACCACTGTCGACTCCAGAACTTTCTCATCACCTGAAGAAGCCGTCTGGGGGATTCCCTGCTGGTCCAGTGATTAGGACTCGGTGCTCTCACTGCGGGGGTCCAGGGTCAATGTCTTGTTAGGGTTTAAGATCCCGCAAGCCATTCGGTGCTGCAAAAAAAGAAAGAAAGAAACCCCTTTAGCTGTTAGCCTCCTGTCCCTGCGCCTGCCCCATCCAGTCCTAAGGGAGCGCTCGCACCGTCTTAGTCTGTGGGTTCCCCTATGCTGAGCTTTCATGTGAATGGAGCCATAGAGAACGCAGTGTCCGTGACCGTTTGCTCGGCTGGCACGATGTTCTCCGTGCTCACCCATGTTGTTGCATGCATCAGCACATCACTCTTTTTTATGAGTGAATCATATTCTATTGTGTGGGTAGCCTATCTTTTATCTGTTCACCTGTTGGTGGACATTTGAATGTTTCCACTTTTTGACTATTAGAAATAATACTGCTGTGAACATTCATGTACAAAAAAATAAAAACTGTGGTGGCTTCCACATGGAGTCCTAAATATCGTGTAGCTGTGCATTTTTAAAGTTACGTAAGAGGCTCTCACACTGTGTGAGGTTTCTGGCGCTTGCTTTCTCATGCACCCTTATGCTCCTGCGAGGCATCGTGCTTTGTGGGGGCTTGGGGGGAGGGTTTTTTGTTTGTCTGTCTGGTGGCTGTTAATCTTTGGCCACACCACATAGCGTGAGGGGAACCTTGGGTCCCTGAGCGGGAACCGAACCGCCTTCCCCGCAGCGCTCCGTTTCACCGGACCGCTAGGCAGGTTCCTAAGTCGTCAAGCTTTCACTGCGGCTGTTGTTGGCTCCTTTTTACCCCGTGTAGCGGTTTGTGTGTGAGTGGACCCCAGTTCATATAGGCAGTTGGGATGCTTCCAATTTGTTGCTACTAGAAACAGTACTGTGCATTCTTGTTCATGACTTGGTAAATACGCTCGCGAGCATCTCTCTCTTTTTTTTTTCTTTCTTACTGTATTGCTTCTATTTTCTTTCTTTCTTTCTTTCTTTCTTTTTTTGTTTGCTTGTTTTGTGCAAGCGAATCTCCTGATGCTTCCTAGGACTGGAATTGCCAGATTGTAGGGTAGACTAATGTTCAGATTTACACAACTGATTTCCAAAATGATGGTAACCATTTACACTCCCCCTACCAGCGTGTACATTCTCAGTCTGCTTCCTCTCTAATACTTGGCCCCATTAGACTTCCTAATTTTGCCAAACACGGGTGTGCAACGGTATCTCACTACATGACAGGAACTTCCTTGATTTCTAATGAAGTCTGTCATCTCCTTACCGTTTTTTATTGGCTCCCTATATTTCCACTTCTCTGAAAGGCCTGTTCATATCTTTCACTCACTTTTTGAATCCGTTGTCTTTTTCTTATTCATTTCTTTTAAAAAAAAAAAATCTCCTTTTATTTTTTTTCTTTTGGCCAAGCCACAAGGTATTCGAGATCTTAGTTCCCCGACCAGAGATGGCCCCTGCAGTGGAAGCCGGGAGTCTTCACCACTGGACCATCAGGGAAGTTCCTCTTATTGATTTCCGGAAGCTTGTTTTATAGTCTTTGACAGTTACATGTACTACCAACACCATCTTTAATCTAGCTTACTGAATTCACCAATATTTCATATGAGTTGGCTGGCTTTTGGTACATTGTTTAAGAAAACTTCTTCTACCCCAGGTTAAGAAAAAGTAACCACCTATATGCTCTCATTAAGAATTTTAAAGTCTTGTTGTTCCTGTGACGTGATGTGTACATGCTCAGTCGTGTCTGTCTCTCTGCGACCCCATGGTCTGCAGCCCACCAGGCTCCTCTGTCCATGGGATTCTCCAGGCAAGAATACTGGAGTGGGCTGCCATGCCCTCCTCCAGGGGATCTTCAAGACCCAGGAGTTGAACCCAGACCTCCTGTGTCACCTGAATGACAGATGAATTCTTCACCACTGTGCCACCTGGGAAGCCCTTTGATGTCGCTACTTTTGATCGTGGTACTGTGGACTTCTGTGCATGATGTGAGGTAGGGGTCTTCCATATGGACGAGGAAACCAGCTTCCCTGTTCCATTTGCTGAACGGCCTCCCTTCAACCAGCAGTGCCCACCTCGTCGCAGTCGTGTATCAGGGGGTCCTGGTCTCTGCTGTGCTCCGCTGGCTGACTCGTCCTCAGCTCAGCCCCTCACTCTCTTTGATGCCATAGTTTCATGATTATACTTGGTGCCTGCTAGGCAAACCCTCCCCCTCCTTACTTCTATTGAGAATACACATGGCTCTTTCTTAGTCCTTTGATCTTCACTGCACGTATCAGAAAGCCGGTGCTGAGTTCATGTCAACCCTGTTGTGATTCTGAATGGAGTGGCCTGAAATCTAGAGATCTATCTGGACAGAATTCATATTTTTGAGCTGTTACGCCTTCCTGTTCATGAACATAAAACATTCAGCCATGCCCCTGGTCCTTCTTTAAGGATCTTCTGTTCAGATTTTCTGCAAATGGATTTTAAAAATGATTTCTTAGATTTGTTCTAAAGAAACTCACAGGTTTTTTTTACTATAAATTTTTTGCTATTCACTTTTGAAAATCAGTTTTATATCTAGCCACCTTGCTGAACACCTAATTGTACTAGTACATTATAGATTTTTTATATTACTGTAGATATTTACAAGTAGTATGATTTATAAATATAAATATTTGCATGTTTATAAATAATGACAAATTAATCTTTTTCTATCCTATGCCATGAATTCCTTTTTACATGTAATGTCAAAAAGAAGCATAAAGCTCTGTGTCAAACTTACCTTGTTGCTTTTAAGGTGGATGCTTCCGGTTTAATCACTAGAATGGTTCAGTGTGTATATTTAGACACCCTTCATTAAGTGAAGAACTCTGACACCCTGCTTCCTACTTCAATGAGAAATCTTTATTTTTCATCATGAATGATTAATTTTATAAGATGCTTATTTTAACTTCTAATGAGTTGATTTTCTCTCTCAAAACAATGACATTTTCAGATTTTCTAACATTAAATCTTCCTTATATTTGTAGGCAATTCCTAGGTATTGGTTACTATCATTTCTATACATTTAGGGAATCAATTTGCTAATAATCTTTTAGGGATCCATCTTCATAAGTGCAATGGCCCAGCAATTTGGCTTTCATATACTACCCTTGATTTCAAGGTCGCGCCTGGCTTATAAAATGCTCAATGGCCAGTTCTCTCAAATAAATTAATTTTCTGTCTCCCCTGGTTGACATTCTCAAGCTAACCTGGCCAGCTCAGTAAGTAAGATAGGAAGGAGTTCAAAAGAGGTGAGAGGAGCATTTTAACAAGTTATTAAGATATCAACAAGCACATATTTTTATAAAGACAGCCTATTTCAGAGTTTCTCAACCTTGGCTGCAAATTAGGATCACCTGGAGAGCTTTAAAACACTGCCTATGACAGGCACACCCCAGCCAATTAGACTGGAATCTCTGGGGTTGAGCCCGTTGCATTCACTAGAAGCCCTTTCAAGTAAGTCTAGCGTGGCCAGGATTGGAAATACTAACAGTGAAGAGCCTGAATTTTCCCTCCGTGAGGCAGCCTCAGAGGTCTTCATCTTATGAAGAGATGAGTCCATTAATTTAAGAGATGAGTGTTTGCTGGCGTTTCCCAAGCAGCGACTTTGGTGCTGATCACAGCACAAACGACACAGACACCCACCAACTTGTGACTGAATCAACTACGGTTCTTTTATTCAGTGTGGTGACCCAAAGAAAGTTCGACAGAGACGTTAGTGGTCTAGAGTTCATGCCGATTACAAAATCGGAGGTACTGACCATGACATTGTGTAACATGTTATATAGAAGAAAACATTGTGTGGGTGAGCAATAGATAACCTCATTAATTGCTATGTGTTGAGAGTAAGAACTGTTTTAGCTTGCTTTTGTGTGTTTTCTTTTTTTTCACCCAAGCCAATCTGAAACGCATCAGATGTTCTTAGGCAAAAGGAAAAAATAAATAAATGCAAAAATAAGATGAGACAGTTCCATAGTAGCTTATTTTATTGAAGGCATTTTCCTTGCAGGGACAAACCCACTCCTGTTATTACTAGCTCCGGCTTCTGTGCGCAGTGCACACACACTCAGGAAGTGAATGATGTCAAGCTGGCATCAAACCACGACCCCCGAGTTCAGGTGCAGCCCCTTCTCTGGGCTCCTGTCTCCCTCTCCGAGACCTGCTGCTGCTTCAGAATCCCCGGATGTCCTGTTGGCCCAAGTCCTTGCCAAGTAGCTTGCCATGAGGGAATTCAGACTTCGTCGTGGCCACACAATCTTTGAAGCCAGGACCAGCCCTTTGGGCGAGTTGCTAAACCTTTTCAAGGCTCAGTTTGTCATTTGCTCACAGACACACAATGAGACAAACTCAAATGTTTCTAGCAAAGTCCCTGTGGGATCAAAAACATTCAGCCAATTTGAAAAGACTCCGACGCTGGGAAAGATTAAAGGTGGGAGAAGAAGGGGACAACAAAGGATGAGATGGATGGACGGCATCACCGACTCAATGGACATGAGTTTGAGTAAACTCTGGGAATTGGCAATAGACAGGAAAGCCTGGCGTGCTGCTGTCCATGGGGTCTCAAAGAGACACGACTGAGCGACTGAACGGAACGGAATCGAATTTCACTACAAAATATGAAGTGTTATTACAATGGGGCTTCCCAGGTGGCGCTAGTGGTAAAGAATCTGCCTGCCACTGTAGGAGATGCAAGAGATGCAGGCTTGATCCCTGGGTTGAGAAAATCCCCTGGAGGTGGAAATGGCACCCCACTCCAGTGTTCTTGCCTGGAGAATCCCATGGACAGAGGAGCCTGGCGGGCTACAGTCCAAGGTGTCACAATGAGCTGGACATGGGTGAGTGACTGAGCACCTTATTACAATATTTGTTGATGATGCAAGATTACACCTCATCATTTCCCAGGAGGCAGAGGACAACTAGGGCATTCTGGAGGACAACAACATAGACCAGCCTCAGCAACCACGAGGGCCGTGGAGGGAGACGGCTGTGCAGAGGAGAGAGGGTGGCTGGAAGGATGGGCTCCCGGGAAGGCAGGTGTGGGCTAATGTGGAAGGACCAGGGCCACCTCTGCTCACATCATCAGGTCCTTGCCACGCGCCCCCTCCATTGGCCCATCAGACTTCCAGTCTCTCACTCCAGGAAGGGCTCAGGCCCTTGGAGCGCTCGCTTGATTAGGCCAGGTCCACCGGGTTCCTCTGCCTTTTGGTTAACTCAAGGTCAAGTGCTCAGTAACCTTTTCACAGGCACAATGCTCCACCATAGTCACAGTTTCTGCCTGCAATCCCGGGGTGGATTATAAAGCTCAAGACTGCCAGGGGACGTGAATCTTGGGATCATTTTAGAGGTCTGCTATGACACAAGCCCACGGGTATTAGAAGGCCCTCTAAAATCGGATTTAGCCTGTGATACCCAGGTGGTGCCCTTGGGTTCTCTGCTTGGCTTGTGGAGCCTCCTGGGGAAGCAGGTTTTACTGTGAGACATAGAAGGAATGAAGAAGTGGGTCTTTATCCTTCTGCAGGGCCTGGCCAGCTTTGAAGACCTCAGGGGCATCATCTGTAAGACACAGGCAGCCGGGACGTGGGAGCTGCCCCATCTCTCTGCAGAAGGGAACCCCTTGTGGTTTTCCATTAGCTGTGCTTGCTGGCTTCACAGTCTGCTGCCTCGACTTGAAGGTGTAAAACTGGGTCAAAGGAAATGATTTCGGGCCCTTGGAACAGTTATCTCTACTGGCCAGCCTGTGTGTGCTCTGGATGCTGTCAGAGCTAGGAGGGGGGTGGACGGTGGTCTTCACCCAGGCTGTCCGTGAGAGCCACGGCGGACAGTTAAGAAACTGGGGCCTGGCCCCCCCCACCTGGATGGATCACAGCACGTTCTCCTGTGTGATCTCAGCACGGCTCAGGGGGTGCTAATGGGCGGCCTGCGGGGAGAACCACTAGACTGGGAAATCACTTGGGGAACAAGTCCTAATAAGACAACAATTAGCATTCAAACTGCTTTCGTTGAAAGGGGATTCAGCCTGTTAGAGCAGAACTGGCACCACGCAGCGTGTGGGGAAGCAGCTTAGAGAGAACCTGGCTTTGTGCTGCAGGAGAGGGGTGGCTGTTTCCAGGACGTCCAGGGTCAGAGGAGAGTTCATGGGCCAGAGACGAGCGGCAGAGCGTCGGGAGCTGCGGGCTCCTGGGTGCGTCCAGGGTCCAGAGAGGGCTCGGATCCTGTCTGGGTTTTCTTTGTTTTTTTTAAAAAAACAAACACAGCAGGGTTCAACACTGAGGTCTCTCGCTTTTCAGGTGAGAAAACTGTATCATGGTGCGTAAGAGAAGACATACCTTTTTCTCCTGGAAGCTTAAGAATAAAATTATAGACTGTCTCGGGGTTGCTTTGAAATCATCTGGGCCAGCTGTAGGGGTGTGTGTGTGTGTCTGGGTAGGTACAGAGGTGTGTGTGTGGTGTTTGTGTGTCTGGGCAGGTGCAGAGGTGTGTATGTGGTGTGTGTGTGTGTGTGGGCAGGTACAGGGGTGTGTGTGTGTGTGTGTGTGTGTGTGTGCGTGTGTTTGAGCAGGTGTAGGGGTATGTGTGTGTGTGTGTGTCTGGGCAGGTGTGTGTGTGTGTGTGTGTGTGTGTGTGTGTGATCTGTAGACAAAATAAGATAAGCCCCAAAGTGACTTCTCAGAGTTGAGTGATGGTTGCATGCAGAAGGTTCAGCGTACCATTCGCCCTGCTTCTGTACATTTGAAAATTTCCAGGATAAAAAGTTAACAAAATTAAGCTTAACTGATGAACCAAAAGAGAGAAGAATAACACACCAGTTAAAACTTCCGAAGTATGTCTGGAAGAAGCAGCTGAGTTCAGAGAGGAGCGGAGCCCTGCGGCTGAGTGGAAGGCCCCGGAGCCCTGACCTTGGAGACCCGTGTCTGGTGATCTGTGTCCACGCGGGAGCCTGCGTGGGGCTGGGCGCTGCCTGCCTCGGCTCCCGATAGGGAGACTGCGTCTGGGGAGGCCCATCTGCCCAGAGATCGGGATGGCAGGGCCAGGCCTGCAGCGCTTTCGCCCCGGTGCTGGACAGTGAGCGGCGCAGAGCCCTGCCTGGAGAACCACCCGGCCTTCCCAGGACCGAAAACCAGCCAGGCGATGTCTTCTTCTGCTTCCAGGCCTGGTCAGGCTCTCGTGGAAGACACATCCCCCTGGCATCCTCGCTTCCTGAGGATGCAAACGCTGAGCAGGGTGGAGACGTTGAGACAGCAGGACCTCGGCAAGGGAGCTGAGACCACAGCAGAGTGCACAGGTCTGCGAGGACTGGGCCAGGGCAGCCGCTGGCTCTCCAGGAGGCGCCTCTCCTGGACAGGGGTGAGTCACGTCAGAGGTGCTAAGGGGTCTCTGGGCGGTCATCCTCCAGGGCGGAGGTCACGGCTGTTCCCTCACCAGCCATTCTGAGCACACCTCATGGCGCTGGGCATGTAAGGGTACGTGGTGGAAGGAAAGAAGGGAGGGAGGAAGGATGGATGAAAGGAAGGGGGGAGGGGGAAGGGGAGGAGGAGGGAGGAGGGGGAAGTAGGAGGAGGGGAGCAGAGGAGAGAGGGGAGGGAGGGAGGGGGAGGAGGAGGAAGGGAGGAGAAGGGAGGGGTTAGGAGAAGGGGGAGGAGGAGAGAATGAAGGAGGAGGGAGATGAGAGAAGGAGGAGGAGGGGGAGGAGGGGAAGAGAGGAGGTAGAAGAAGGAAGAAGGGGAAGGGAGGAGAAGGGAGGAGGGGGAAGTAGGAGGAGAGGGGATGAGTAGAAAGGGGAGGGAGGAGGGGGAGGAGAAGGAAAGGAGGAGAAGGGAGGGGGTTGGGAGAAAGGGAAAGAGGAGGGGATGGAGGAGGGGAGGAGGAAGAAGAGAGAAGGAGGAGGGGGAGGAGGAGGAAAAGGAGGAGAGGGAGGAGGAGGGGGAGGAGGAGGAGAAGGAGGAGAGGGAGGAGGAGGGAGGAGGGGAGCAGGACTCCTTAGAGGAAGCCGCAGCATATTCCGCACTGGAGACCTTTTATAGAAGACAGAAACCATTCAGAATTTGGACAACTGAATTGTGGTATTGAAAATGCAGGACTCAAGCCTTCCAGGAGAAATGAACCTTCAAGGGGGTGGAAGAATCACTCAGAACTTATAATAAGAATAGAACTCTGGCCCACAGCCCGCGGCAAGCAGCCCCGGAACCAAGCCCTCGTCTGCAGTAAGCTGTCCCAGAAGCCACCTGCAGGGTCCACACCAACCATCCGGGAAGCAAATATAATCCCTGTGACCCTCCACCCCATGTGGACAGCAGCTGACAAGTAACTGGTGGCTGCCCTAACTTTTTTTCCGCCCTTTCCTACTTACACCCAGCCAGAGGAAGCCAGCCATGCTCCCCTGACCACTCACACCGGTCAGCTGCCTCCGGCTCTGAGCAGCAGCCTGTGCTTCTCTCACGCACGTCTGCAGTCTCACCCAGACCCCTGCTCCCGGCCTGCCCTGCCGGCCCCATGCCCCCTTCCTCCTCTGTTGCTGCTCTGCAGGCACACTGCCCCTCCGACTTCTGGGGCATCCCCTCAAAGCCCCTCTGTCTCCCCTCTCCCCCACCTCCCTGACTACCCTGCCTTGCTAGTCCCTGGACCGAAGTTACCGGATAAAATACAGATGAGAGTCAACTTTGGATTTCAGAGAAACAACAAATAATTTTTTAATATAAGTATATCCCAAATATTGCATGGGACACACTTATGCTTAAAAATAGACAGGCATGCTTCATTTTATTGCACTCCTCAGATGTTGCATTTTAACAAATTGAAGGTGTGTAGCCTTGAATTGAGCAAGTAAGTCTACTGGCACCTTTTTTCCCACCGCATTATTTTTAAATTAAGGGATGTGCATTTTTTAGGCATAACTGCGATTGCACAGTTAGACCACAGCATAATGTAAATAGAAACGTACATGCACTGGGAAACCAAAAAACGTGTGTGACTCACGTCGTTGCCACACTTGCCTTATTGTGGTGGTCTGGACTGAACCCCGATGTCTCTGAGGTCTGCCTGTGTGCATGTGGCTTATCTGATGGTCAGATTTGACCAGATGTCCTGTATTCTTGTTTTCTGAGATTGGTGAGCCCGCCTTGTGCTCCCTGCGCTGGCCATTTACGCATCCCTCCCCTAGCCCGGTGATGACTTGGGTCAAGAATGCAAAGGCCTCTAGCATCATGGCCTCTGCCCCCCAGTGTTTCAAACAAGGAAGCAGAGACTTTGGGCTCTAACTACACAGAGGGAGGTGGGGGAGGCGAGCCCCGTGCCAGAAGCCACAGGAATCACACCGTCTCTGCACCCACCCACTCCACCCCCAAGCCGGGGAGAGGGCCCTGCCAGCTGCTGGAGTCACACACTCACACTCACACTCACACACGTGTCATGAAGACCCGCCGGTCGACACTGTGTGGTCCTGCTTCCCCACGTTTCAGATGGGGAAGCTGACCTCACAGCAGGGCTGGACCCTCGCCCTGGCCTCCTCATACGGCTGGGTGCCCACCTCGTCCAGGTGACGACGGGCAGCACACACAGCTCCCCTCTGGCCCCTGACATCGAGGCTGTGAGCTGGGAAAGGGGGAGGAGGGAGGACCCTGCCGCGAAGAGGGTCTCCAAGAAGAGCTGCTCCGAAATGCAGGCGCATCCTTCAGCTCACCTGCCAAGTCACCTCTGTGCCGGAACGCACGTGCTTCGATTAGAGCCACACTCGGAGACGCAGGCAGTAACTTAGGAACCCCAAGCGACGCCTGTCTGGGGGACGGGGTATCCCAGAGCTTAGGCCAGGGCCGCTGCCCAGTTTTGCATCTCATCTCCGGCTTCCTCCAGCACCTGATTCCCAGCTGACTGTCTATCTCTGATCCTCAAATGCCCATTAAAACAGTTTCACCTCCCCGTCACTCTCCTCGCTGCTGAGTTCTAAGAATCAGTGAACGATGTGGTCAGCAGTGGTTATCCACGGTCACTCCACACTTGTCTCAGAATCATGCTGTGAAATTTTTGAAACTACACTTGGATGGACCCCATGATGGCGTGCTTCTGCCTACCAGGTTTTTTATATACAGCAACTCAAGCCATGTTTCCAAAAAATAAAACTGTATACAGTAAAGGTCTGATGCTAAATTAGTCTATCAGTTCAGTTCAGGTCAGTCGCTCAGTCGTGTCCGACTCTTTGTGACGCCATGGCCTGCAACACTCCAGGCCTCCCTGTCCATCACCAACTCCCGGAGCTTGCTCACACTCATGTCCATCGAGCTGGTGATGCTATCCAGCCATCTCATCCTCTGTCCCCTTAGGCAGGATGCTAATCCCATGCTGGGAGCTCCACTCTCATGACCTAATCACCTCCCAAAGGCCCCACCTCCAAATACCATCATTTTCAGGATGAGGGTTTCAACACATAAGTTCTGGGAGTACACAAACTTTCAGCCCAAAGAAACTGTATTATTTTGAGTTCTATTCATTTTTAGCAAGTAACACATGTACAGGACAAAATTTCAAGGCATTCAATGCATTCCCCTCTGATTCCCATCCCCCCACACGTGTCATTCTGGACACAAGCACAGTGGCAGGTTCCACGGCCATCCTCCAGAGATGCCCAGGTAAAAGGGGGCAAGGGCTGGCACATCCTATGGGCCATTGTGCACCTTGCTTTTCTGCATTTAGTGAGGTATGTTAGAGATGCGTGTGTGTGTTCAGTTGCTCAGTTGTGTCTGACTCTTTGTGGCCCCAGGAACTGTGGCCCGCCAGGCTCCTCCGTCCATGGGATTCTCCAGGCAAGAAGGACGGAGTGGGTCGCCATGCCCTCCTCCAGGGGATCTCGACCCAGCAATTGAACCCGCATCTCTTGTGTCTCCAGCATTGGCAGGCAGGTCCTTTACCACTAGTGCCACCTGGGAAGCCTGAGTCTCCCTAACTGGAAGCAGTTTCTTTATCATCTGAGCCATCAGGGGAGCCTCACGTTGGAGACACACATCAGTACATATAGAGCTGCCTTATTCCTTGAACAAGTCCTATTCCATGGTGGACACACAACAATCTATTCAACTGATCCCCTATTTAGCAGCTGGTTTCCAATCCTTTGCTCTGACCATGGTAATGAATGGTATGGTAATGAATGGTAATTAATGCCATGGTAATTGAGCTGAATACACACCTTTTTCCCACTTACCAAGATATTTTATTGGATGAGTTCCTGGGAGGATAGTTCCCAAGCCAAAGGGTACAGGGATTTCGGACTTCCCTGGTGGTCTAGTGGTTAGGAATCTGCCTGCCCGTACAGGGGACAGAGGTTTGATCCCTGGTCCAGGCAAGATTCCACACGCCACAGAGTAACTAAGCTCAGGCACCTCAAGCACTGCCAGGACGTCACAGTCCAGGCTTCACAGCAAGAGCAAAAGCCACCACAACGAGAAGCCCTCGCGCCGCAACCAAGAGGAGCCCCTGCTCGCAGCAACTAGAGGAAGCCTGGGCAGCCACGGAGACCCAGCAGAGCTGAAAGTAAATAAATAAATCATTTTTAAAAAGGGTACAGGAATTTTACATTTGACAGGGGTGGTCCAGCGACCATCCAGAGGACTTAACGTCCACCCCTTCACCAGGATGCCAGGGCGCCGTGCCAACAGTGTTGAGGGAAAGACAAGCGACCCCGCTGCTTCAGTTCGCATTCCAAGACTGGGCGGAGACCACATGTTTGCTTGCTATTAGTATCTTTACATTTCTGCTTATTTCTCTGCTTGGTCATCTTTTCCTTTTGATTTGGAGGCAATTTATTAATGAAACTAGCCTTTTGACTCGGTATGCCAATTTATCTTTTGTCTTGACTATTTTACAGGTTTTTGGGTTTTTTTTTTTCCCATACAGGGGATCTTCATGTAGCTGGATTTCTGAATCTTTGCTTTCATGTTTATGAGTATGGGGTCGTATTTTTAAAAACCCCCAAGTCTGTAAAAATCAAATGAGCTTTACATGTCCCCTACACACACACAGGCACACACACACACAGACACACACACACACA
>ML661340.1:10777950-10826182 GCA_007570785.1 Antilocapra americana | reverse complement strand
GTTAAACTGAAGGGAGATCAAAGGTCAGCAGGTCTGGCCCCCTGTTTCCTGTTTTCGTAGTAAGGGAACCTAGACCCATGGGGCGACCGTCACCATCTGCAGTCCCATGGGCAGCTGGCCACATGGCTGGGTGAGCAGAGGCGACAGGGAACCCACCCTCAGTCTCCCCAGGATCCTGCCCAGACCACCAGGCCCGTCTCTCTGGGAAACCAGGAGAAGACCTGAGGTGTGGCTTCTGTTTACACACTTCGCATTCGGTTTCTGGGTGAAATTCAGTTGATACTTAAATCATGCAGTGCCTGGATTGGGGACTTTGGCAGGAATTTCAAGATACAGATAAAATCCCAGGAAACAAGAGGACAAATGGTTTTCCTGCCAACCCTTTTTCTGGAGGATAGAAACATACATTCTTGAAGCGCCCATCCGTGTTTTTCCCTGGAAGAAAGACACGCAGGCCAGGACAGGGCTAGGAGCGCAGAAGAGGACCAGTCTGCCCAGCTGCAGGCAGAGCTGGGAGAGGGGCCAGCGGAAGGCGCCCGGGGCCGACCCGAGGCCGAGGGTGGGGGCAGGGCAGCCCTGAAAGCTCTTCTGAACGCTGGGACCCAGCCCAGTTCAGTTTCGTTCAGTTCAGTCACTCAGTAGCATCCGACTCTTTGCAACCCCATGGACTGCAGCATGCCAGGCCTCCCTGTCCAGCACCAACTCCCGGAGTTTATTCAAACTCATGTCCATTGAGTCTGTGATGCCATCCAACCAGCTCATCGTCTATCATCCCCTTCTCCTCCCACCCTCAATCTTTCCCAGCACCAGGGTCTTTTCCAGTGAGTCAGCTCTTCGCATCAGGTGGCCAAAGGATTGGAGTTTCAGCTTCAACACCAGTCCTTCCAATGAACACCCAGGACTGATCTCCTTTAGGATGGACTGGTTGGATCTCCTTGCAGTCCAAGGGACTCTCAAGAGTCTTCTCCAACATCGCAGTTCAGAAGCATCAGTTGTTTGGTGCTCAGCTTTCTTTGTAGTCCAACTCTCACTTCCATACATGACGACTGGAATAACCATAGCCTTGACTAGACGGACCTTTGTTGGCAAAGTAACCCAGTAACTTTTCTCACCTAAGAGATGCCCCCAGCCTTGTCTATAAAACAGTTACTCGTTACCCATCCCCAGGGGCCGATCACGTCCTAATGCCTCTAACCACAGAGCGGTGCTGACAGTCTAGCAAGTGAGTCCTCGATTGTGTCTGACTCTCTGCAGCCCCGTGGACTGTAGCTGCCAGGCTCCTCTGTCCACAGGATTCTCCAGGCGAGAACACTGGAGGGGGGTGCCATTTCCTCCTCCAGGGGATCTTCCCCACGACTCAGGGATGGAACCCACGTCTCTTGTGTCTCCTGCATTGGCAGGCTGATTCTCTACCACTTGGGAAACATGATCTCAAATAGATCCCTGTACCCTTCAGCTCCACTGCCACTCCTGGGGGCCCAGGACTCAGAGGGTGGGCCCAGCACCCCAACCCCGTGACAGGAGGGCAGAGCCACCCCTACAGGGAGCTCCGACCTCTGGTGACCCTCCCTGGCCCTGCTTCCACCAGGCAAAGAGGCAACTGGGATGGAAGACTGGAAGCGGGTGAGAAAGGATTTGTTCAGAGGCCGACATCAACCACTGGCCTGATCTTTATTAGTCACAACGTCAGGGTGCCCTTAGCCTGTACGCTGGCCCTGTGCTGCAGGGGTTAGCCCATACAAGAACTGGTGCTCTCTGAGACCAGGGCTAGGGCTAGGCCAGTCCCCATCAGCCCTGCGGATTCCAGGCAGCAGACGCCGGTCCATGACGGAAGGAGCCTCATGATGCCCCCACCCACACCTCCCCGGTGCAAAGGCCATTAACCCACTTCTGGCATGCCCCAGGGGCCGCTATCAGCATCCAGGCACAGGAGGCCCGCCATCCAGCCCGTCTGTGGTGACTCAGAGGCGCCCCCTGCTGTCCCCTGCCTGAGAGCCTGGGAGCTGTGCCAGCTGGCAAGCCACCACGGGCCACAGGGCACACTCGCATTTGCTGGGTGGGCATCAGGGCAGCCCCCTGGGCCAGAGCATCGCTTGCTCCCGGAGACCCAGTGCACGGAAGAAGCAGCAGTCACAGCTTCACCGACAGGCTGACAGGACGGGGTCTTTGCGCATCAGTCACGGGCAGGGACCTCCAGGCAACGACATTTCAGAGATGCCTTTGCCCCTCCTTTAGGCGCTTCCTGCTGCCCCTTCCAGATGGTGAGAGACTCAATCCCTAGGCAGGTTGATCAGAAATCCGGGGTCCCCGAGGAGGAGAAATGGGTCTGCAGCTCCCATGGAGGAGATAGGGGTCTGGAATTCTCAAGGAGGAAAGAACAAACATTTTTTTCCTACATTCCTTAGTGAGGATTATGTAACAATCATGGGGCCTGCTTGAGGACATGCTTCTCCCTCCTGAAAACCTTCTGACTAATTCTGCTGTCTTAAAATGTATATTATGGGAGTGGGTCTACTAAAATCTTTACAACCTTGAGACATTCTTTTGGCTTATTGTAATAACTAGTTTAAAAAGGATGTAACTCCCTTACTAACACTAGCGAGGGGGGCGCTCTCTGCCTTCCTTCTGACATCTGTGTCAGAAGCTTTCTCTGTCCCTTTCATACTTTAATAAAACTCTGCTACACAAAAGTTCTTGAGTGATCAAGCCTGGTCCCTTGTCCTAAAGCTAAATCTTCTTCAAGGGCTCAGGGAAGCCCGAGACCTACCCAGACTCAGGTCGTGCAACTCCAGGGGGAGTTTTAAAGCCCTCTGCCTGAAACTTGACTGCTCCTGCCTCACTCCCCCTCCTGGAGGTATTGATATTCTGCCTGTATGGGCAATGGGGGTGGGGGTGACAGGGAGGGGGAGGGCAGGCTGGGAAGAAGGGTCTTCTGCATAGCGCCACCTGCCAAGATTCAGATGAGCTTCATTTTCTGCAATTAATGGGTTTTTTTTTTCATGTTCTTTGCATCGTGTTCCAAATGTAAAAGCATATTCATAATGCTGAATTTTTGTCATTGTTTTTCACTTGCTCAGTCTTATCAAACTCTCTGTGACCCCATGGCCTGCAGCACGCCAGGCTTCCTTGTCTTTCACTATCTCCCAGAGTTTGCTCAAACTTGTGTCCATTGAGTTGGTGTGGCATCCAACCATCTCATCCTCGGTTGTCCCCTTCTCCTCCTGCTCTCAATCTTTCCCAGCATCAGGGATTTTTCCAACTAGTAGGCTCTTCGCATCAGGTGGCCAAAGTATTGAAGCTTAAGCTTCAGCATCAGTCCTTCCAATGAACACTCAGGACTGATCTCCTATAGGATGGACTGGCTGGAGAGTCCAAGGGACTCTCAAGAATCTTCTAGAGCACCACAGTGCAAAAGCATCAGTTCTTCAGTGCTCAGCCTTCTTCATGGTCCACCTTTCGTAGGCTGAATAGATAACCACATCCCCACGTGACTTTACAGGAAGTCTCTCCCCCTCCATGTGTCACCCTGGTGAGTCGGGAGATAAACCCCAGCTCTGACTCTGGGCAGAGCCCTGTGGGAGCTCCCTCTGTAACCTCATCCTGAACTGTGTCAGGCACTGATGCCCCCCTGGCAGCCTGTCTCTAGGACTTCCCAGGTGGCACTAGGTAAAGAACCCACCTACCAGGGCAGGAGACGTAAGAGACATGGGTTTCATCTCTGGGTTGGGAAGATCCCCTGGAGGAGGAAACGGCAAACCACTCCAGTACCCTTGCCTGGAGAATCCCATGGACAGGGAAGCCTGGCGGCCTACGGTCCATGGGGTTGCAAAGAGTCGGATATGACTGAGTGACTTAGCACAACCCGTCTCCATGTGAAAGAGGTACGGACACTCAGCCAGTGTCAGCTCAGGTGGATGGGGGACCACGTGGGGGTTGTCCGCCAGGTCGACGCTTCCCAAGCATCACCTGCTTCAGGCTCCTTGAATCTCATGATAGGCTGGTGTCCCTGGGCAGGGGGGCAGGGGCTTGTCTAGCCTGTTCCCTGAGTTCTGTGACCAAATGGGCAGAAACCGCCCCCCCTGCAACACACACAGATGAGCAGCGGGCCAGCCTCACTTCCTCCCCCACCCCAATACGTCCACCAGGCCCTGGGGAGGGAGGGGCTCCCGGTCCTGGTGAAGCCTCTGTCCAGGTGTCCAGATGGAGGGAGGTGGACAGGGAGCCAAGCAAGCAGCTGCCAGAGGGCAGATGGCAGGACAGCTGTAGTGGCACCTTGGGGGCTGACACACAGGTGAGCGTGTGGGCGGAGCCTTGAGGCCTCGGCAGGTGGGAGGGCTCGGATGCTGGCTGACACCTGCCGGCATCGCCCGTGGTTGGTGCTCTGATTCCTCCTGCGTTATCATGCCTGGAGAAGCCCAGGGGCAGAGGAGCCTGATGGGCTACCGTGTACAGGTCGCAGAGGGTCGGACAGGACTGAAGCGACGTGACATGCACGTGCACGATGCTGGTGAAGATCTCTACCGAGACGGTCACCTCTGGGGCTCACAGCCAGCCAGGGAGAGGCTGACCTCCTCCCAACCCCCACAAACACACCTGGCACCTTCCAGCCCCAGGAGAGGAAGCAAAGACCCTTGTCCATCTGACTGCCAGGCCCAAGTCCGGCAGCCCTCGAATCCCCCGGGATGCACACACCTCCCTCAGGCCTTACTCAGCCCGAGTCACCCTGTGGGTCCGCAACACGGCCTCCCCTGGAGTCGGAGAGGAGTGTGGGGTCGCCCGCCTCCCTCAAGGACGGGCCCACCTGCAGGCACCCGTTTCCCACTGCCGTCACCCCAGACATAATTACTCCTCCAGCTGCGGTCCCTTCAGTGAGGGAAAGACTGGGACTCCTGGACACCACGTGCCTGAGCTCGTGCTCGGCTGACTCTGCAACGCCATGGGCTTCCTGCCGGGCTCCTCTGCCCACAGGCTGCTCCAGGCCACTCCCTTCTCCAGGGGATCTTCCCGACCCGGCGATCTGGGTCTCCTGCATTTCAGGCAGATTCGTCACCCTCCGAGCCACCTGGGAAGCCCCCTCTGTCACTATCACCTCCCATTCTCTAAGTCTGAATGGGGCCATCCGGGAGTCACGCGTACGTCTTTCTCTGCAAATGACCTGTGTCGCTCCTTTCTCTACTTTTCCCCCAACTGTTCTCTTTTTCTTACTAATTTGAAGACCCTATTTGCACAGCATGGGTGTGATGTGCTGGCCATTATATATACGGCAAATATCTGCTCCCAGTGCGTCATTTTGTAAAAATTGTTACGAAGTCTTTCATCTTTACTGAATCAGTAAGCTACTTAAATGAGTTTTTAATATCTTTCTAGTTCTTTTTTTTGAATTTTCATACATGGATAAATTATCTGACCTGCAAACAAAGGCAGGTCAATTCTTCTCTTGGTCTCACTGTACCAACCAGGACTGTTGATGTGAACTGAGACAATAGTGAGCAATATGTTCATTGATTCTGGTTTCTAATATTTCTACCATTAAGTATAATGTTTGATTTATGATTTCTGATAAATATCCTTTATCAAGTTAAATAAGTTCCCTTCTATTCTTAGCTTATTGTTATTTTTGAAGAAATCAGTGTTGAAGTTCATTAAGACTTATTTTAATTTTTAATTCTTTTCTTTTAACCACTTAATATTCCTTTTGATTCCTTATGTAACTATGTATACATTTATGTATAATTTAAATGTATACATTTATATATAATTTATTTTATAAATATAATAAATATAAATATGTATATATAATATATGTGTGTATATAATATGTAAAATATGTGTGTATATGTATATTATATATGTATGTATATAATACATACACACATACATATGTGTATATAAATATATAATATGTAAATTTATAATAAATGATATCTGCAGTATATATAATAATATGTAATCATATAGAGAGTATACTTCCTTGTGCCCTGTGACTACATCACAGCAGCTCTCTTATTTTGCTTCCTGCTTGTCTTGTCTTTTCCCATTCACTGCAGCTATGCATCAGCAGCTGGGTTTTCTATTCTGTTTTCCATTTGACCATTTGACTGGGGAAACATTTCGGCTTTTTCTATGAGATGAATTTAACGCAGAACATGGGTGATCCCTGAAAACTTGCGACGCTCACCTGGCAGTCTCCCTGGCCGAGGATGTAGGTGCGCCTCCGCCGCCCCTCCCCTTTGTCTGTGGCTGTTACCCCTACCTCTGTCTCTCTCCTTGTCTTGGAACAACGCTGGTGTTTTTATTCCTGCATGCTTCAAATCTCAGGCACAAAAGGAACTGGGTGTGTCCTTGCACACTTAGGAGCCTGTCCCATAGCGCAACTGGCTTCTCATACTGTCTTTCTTCCGTGAGCAGTGACTGAAGAGGTGCCGTTTTACTGGTCTTTCCAAAGGCTTTTGAATGACCGGTCACCACTCATGAGTACGTGTTCTGTTTCATTACTCTGTGTTTGCTCAGGCGTGTTAACTGATACTCACATCCCTGTGTTCTACTTCCGATAGATGCTGTTGTCAATTTCCGATAGATGCTGTTAATAAAATGTCTTAATATAACTGTGGGATTTGTCAGTTTCTTCTTCCATTTGTAATATTTTTTGCATTTTCAGTATTTTGTTGTAAGGTGATTTCAGGTTAAGGCTGCTACAAGTCCTTGGTCCATTATGCCTTTTATAAATATAAAGTATGTAAAGTATTCCTGTTTTTCCCATTTAATGTGTCTTGCAATGAATTGTTTTGATATTAATACCAAGATACGTCGGGTCACAGAAGAGTCGGACGTGACTTAGCAACTGAACACCTACTACCTGATATCTGCCCCGATTTTAAATGTACACATTCCCTGGCTAATAACTATCACTGCTAGGAATTTATTCTAACCCACATGCCATGTGCAGTGTTTGAAATGAAATGTGCAAGGTCATTTTTGCAGGAACTGGGGTGATAACGGAGGACCAGAAACAGCCCAAGTGTTTACTCATAAGGGTTTGGCTAAATGGGGGATCCTCTGCCCTTTAAGAAAGAATGAAGCTCCTGATGTACTGAGAGGAAATAATTTCCAAGCTGTGCTATTAAATAAAAACAAATATTAGTAGCAGAATATTCTGTATAGAAGTCATATCAATATTTGTGTAAACATCCTCTGAAACCTAAGCTATGTCTGACTCTTTGCAACCCCATGGACTATAGTCCACCAGGCTCCTCTGTCCATGGGATTCTCCAGGCAAGAATACTGGAGTGGGGAGCCATAACCTCCTGCAGGGGATCTTCCCAACTTGGGAATCAAACCCCCACATCTCCTGCTTGGCAGGCAGATTCTTTACCATTGAGCCACCAAGAAAACCTTACTTGTACGGAAGGGAAAAAACACTGGGTTGGCCAAAACATTCAGGTTTTCCCATAACATCATACAGAAAAACCCGAATGAACTTCTTGCCCAACCCAATACCCGCCTGGAATCTCGCTGGGTGGATATACAGAAAATTACCGATGCTCGTGGCTGCTACATGGGAGAACGGGGAGAGGCGAGGATGCGGGGAGGCACCTTGTGGACCTGATCCTCCCAAATATCAGATTCTGTGAGTGCTGGGTTCTTTCAAACAATACTGAAATGAAACGCCCACACCTCCATCTTTCATGAACGCTTGCCTGGGTCTGTCTCATTTCAGTTTTTGGAGCTGTTTCTTGTGTTTTCTTGTTATTGCTGTTCTTTCCCTTTCCCCTCTCTTCCTTAGACTGAGAACGTTTTGTTACCTTCTCCCTCTAGCGGATGGGAAGTCAGTTCCCATTTGAGCTTCTCTAGCTTGTTGACAAACAAAGTTCAGCAGTATCCGGGACGCACCCTGCTCTGCTCAAGCAGACAGTCCAGCCCGGCTTCCTTCCCTGGGCCTTGGGTGCCGATCCAAACTTCCTGCGTGAAAATCTCCCCCCAGGCGCTGTTTCCCAGGGGACCTGACTAAACCACACATCTGCGAATCAGCCTTAGAATTGATGGAAACTGTCACCTCCCTCTCCAGCAGGGCAGCCTCCTCAGCACACCCGGACATGCCTCCCCCACAGGACTTGATTTGCTGAAATCATTCAGAAGCAGAGTCCTGTGTACTTCTGTATTTATATGTACTTTATGGCTTTGCCTCTCCAAAGACTGGGTCATGCAAATGGTTCAATGCTAATAATGAAAGATTATTAAAAGGCATATCAGACTGGACCTGAATATCTTTTGGTAAACTTATCCCCATTCATTTCCTTCTTTGGATGCTGTTGTAAATAAACACAAAATTGCAAATTAAACTATAGCTTTAGGTTTCAAAAAACTGTTGCTTGTTTACAGAAATACTACAAAGTTTTCTATATTGGCCATAGTATTGTTATTTTATTGAATTAATTTGTTCTAAACTTGTTATTTTGGGTTTTTGAAGATTACTTAACATTTTCTATGGATGGAATTAAGTATGTTTTTGCAAATAAAAACTAAATTTTATTTCTTAAAAAAATAGATGTCATCAGTATCATAAAACCAGTTTAATTTTTTTTTAAAAAAGGCATATCATTTTTTTACACCCATGGTAGATTCATGTCAAGGTATGGCAAAACCAATACAATATTATAAAGTAAAAATAAATAAATAAATGATTTTAAAAAGGCATATCTGAATGTTGTGTCCCATTAGTGCAGGCTCTGGACCCTTTATACTGTTTGTACCTGTCACTGTTTAAGACTGGCTGAAATATTTAGACATTTTGTTACTGGAAAATGCTATTTATTGCAACAAATATCCACCTGGAGAAACAAACCACAGATATTTAATTTTATTTTTAAAAGTATAGTCGTCCTCCTGACACCAACAACAATCTTATGATAATCTAATTAGAGCACAAATTTGCATAATTTCACAGGTGCTCAGATACTTTTAATGCAAGGCCAGTATTTTCCAGGTTTGATGAGTTTTTCATTCATGACCTTCAGTCTTCGATACTAAATGAAGTTTGAGGGTGGAAGGAGCTAGTAATGGAAACGAGTCTGAAACCAGAGTGGGGTCAGTGGGGCTTCTCTGGGGGTCCAGTGGCTGAGCCTCCACACCCCCAGTGTGGGGGACCCGGGTTTGACCCCTGGTCAGGGACCAGGATCCCACACGCTGCACCTAAGACCCTGCGCAGCCAAGTGAATAAAAATTTTTAAAAATAGGGTCCAGTATGCCATCCCTATTTCCTGCCAACACCAGTTCCTGCGCTGCTCCCCTTGACATGAAACACCCGCTCCCCGAGCCCACAAAAAGAGGCGAGAGCAGGAGCCCTGGAGCCGGGCGATGGGCACTGGGTGGTCCCGGGGCTTTGCCTCCACATCTGACAGCATCAGTCACCCGAGACCGAGGACAAAGCCTATATTTGCAAGGCCATGGTTTAAGCCGCCTGCACGTCTCCCGGGTGATCTGTCTGCCCTGTGCGTGTGTCCTGAGTTACTCAGTCATGTCCAACTCTTCTGCGACCCCATGGACTGTAGCCCACCAGGCTCCTCTGTGGGATTTTCCAGGCAAGAATCCTGGAGTGGGGTGCCTGCCGTTTCCTTCTCCAAGAGGATCTTCCAGACCCAAAGATCAAACCATTTCCTGCACTGCAGGCAGATTTTGCACCACTGAGGCACCTGGAAAGCCCCTGTCTGCCTTGATTGAAGGTATTATCCACAAGCGAAAAGAAACATGGACTTGGCAGTGAACACCTTGTCCTAAAAAGCTAAATAAACAACTCAGCCCCAACCTTGACACAGCTGCTGTCCAGGGCTGTCCCTCACTGTCCCTCACTGTCCCAGCGTCCGTCTCATCAGGGAGTTGGGTGCCGTCACTCTGCCCATTTTACAGATGAGGAAACAGAGGCTGAGAGATGTTAAGAAGCTGGCCCAAGGTCACACAGTCAGTTGTCTCTAAGTGACTGTATCAACTATCTACGGCTGTGTAACAAATCACCCCAGATTTATTTACATTTACCGTCTCATGGCTTCTGTGGGTCAGGGTCCCGGATCTGGGCTGGGTCTCCAGCTGCAAAGCCTGCCGAGAGGTTCTAGTCATCTCTGGAGCCAACTCCGGAGGGACCCGTGTCCTGCCCCCTCCGCCCTGTACAGCTGCTGGCAGTATTCAGTGCCAGTGGGTGCCTGCCTGGGAGGAGGTGTGGGGGGAAGAGCTGACCCGGCGGGGCTGAGACCGCTGCCCTCGGCAAGGCCCGCACTCTGGCCGGCCTCCGGGAACTTGGATCTCAGGAGCGTCCCCTCCTGTGCGGCTCGAGCTGACTGGGAGGGTTTCCGCACCTCATCTGTGTACACAGACGTGTCTTGAACAGCTGCTTCCCTGTGGAACACTGCGATTTTGAACAAGCCAGGCGGGGGCGCCCTGGTACAAACCCTGGGCACGGGGTATCTGATGGCTTTTCTGGTGACGCGTGTCACAACTGGCTGGATGATTTGGGGCGTCCTGTGCCCCTCCACCAGGAGAGGACTCTTGATTTCCTCCCACTGCTTCAATGGCATCGAATGTACCTCTGCTGCTGTTGCTGTTCAGTCGCTCAGCCTTGTCCGACTCTTTGCGACTCCAGGGACTGCAGCATGCCAGTCCCTCACCATCTCCCGGAGTTTGCCCAGTGGTTAGGTATCACTCGTCCCACCGGTGCCCTGGCCACGGATGTCGCCGTCCTTCTGGTTTTCTGTTATAAACAATGTGGCATCCAATGATGAAGACACATCGTTTTGCTCATTTGCAAGTGCGGGAAGTGGACTTGCTGGGTCGAAGTTATGGATAGTGTCATTTTCTTTTTAGGAAATTTATTTCATCCATCTTCTCAAAGATGGATTCCAGAGTTCAAAGGAAACAAGATGCTTTTAAGCTCTTAAACCTTGTTGTCTCAGTGGCAGCCGAGCAGCCACTATTTCTGGACGTGTGGGTCTCGCTCAGCCACGCCCGCTAGGCACTCATGGGCGGGTCTGTGTCTGGAAAAGGAACCTGTCTTCAGCCAGCTCTGTCTTTTCTCCTTCAACACTCTTCTTTTAGAGCAGAAACTCCTCACCAAAATGTTGATTAGAATTGGAAAGAAACCTTCAGTGAAGCGTTCATGTGAAAAACACCCTGTTAACTTTTTATTTTTGGTTTTAAGGGGTCTTATCAGGCTTAGTTATACACCATCATCATAGAACCTTTTTTTTTTTTAAGTCTTTATTGACTTTGTTACAATACGACTTCTGTTTTCTGTTTCCTGGCTGCGAGGCTTGTGGGATCTTCGCTCCCCAACCAAGGATCAAATCTGTAGCCCCTGCACTGATTGGAAGGTGAAGTCTTAATCCACTGGACCACCAGGGGGGTCCCCAACTTTTTTAATAAAAGGGATTCTCTTAAAGAAGCTTTCTCATCCCTGGAAAGTCTGTGCCTCTTCCTGGCTTTTTCCTGCTTGCTTCAATCTCTGTGTTCGATGCCAGAGGCTGCCTCCTCTGGGCTGCTCCAGGGCTCCAAGGCGTATCAGCCACACGGCTGGGGAGACATGCCACTTCTGAGGGTGACTCTGGGGGGCCAGCTCTGGGGACCCCAAGGCCACGAACCCTAGATCTTTCCTCTGGAGCTGGACAGTTCCAGAGAAGTCTTCCGCAGGGAGACTGGCTGCCCCGAACACGCAGGAGCCGGAGCCGACCGAAGGGCCGCGTGCTTCTCAGCTATTCTCGCCCGGGGTTGGCGCTTCCCTCTCCGGGTTCTCCTCTTACTACCTGTCCCTTGCTCTCCAGCTTCTGAAACAGTGTTGCCTCTGTACTGCCCTCTCTGCTTTCGTTTCTTACAATACGGTTACTGTAGCTTTTACTAGCGTTTGGGGGTGGGGAGGTGCTGTGAAATTAGACGTCTGGATTCAACCCGTGTCTCAAACTAGGCAAACTCTCCTAACTTCCTGTGCTTTGAGAAAAGTTCTCACATTTACATCTGACAAAAGCAGCTCAGAGGTTTTAAACAGACTTCATTTTAAAAGAAGCCAGCCACTGCCCCTTGAAAAGGGAGGTGTCCTGCGATACTGCTCCGGTGGGCCCCATGCGTTTTTAAAAACCGGAATCCCGGGAACTGACGCCCTGGTGGTCTGGGGGTTAAGGATCTGCCTATCAATGCAGGGGACACAGGTTCAGTCCCTGGTCAGGGAAGACCCCACAGGCCGTGGGGCAGCTGAGGCTACGAGCTCTACAGCCCACAGGTCACATGGACCCCTGCTGCGGCAGAGGCCTCGCGGGCCACCGCTATGACCGGCTGCAGCCCACAAATCCTTGAAAATCTGGAACCCCGGCTTTGTGGCTCGCTGGGTGTGGTATCCGGTGACTACTTAGTTTCCTGCTGCAGTCTCCTTACCTGTAAGTGGGGGTGATAATAACCCTCTCCCTCCGGCCGCTGTATGGAATGAGTCACTTACCAGTCATCCTCATCGCAGGCTCCAAACGCACCCAATCATCGCCCTCGCTGGGCCCTTGACACAGTTTTGCCAGTAGAGGGCACCCGAGTGGCACTGCGGGAAGGAGAGGTCTTGCTTCCAAGATTCTGGAGCCGGGGAGACCCAGCAGCCGGGCACGGGCTCCTGCAGCGTGTCACGGCCAGCAGCATCCCGAGGCCAGCAACCATCCCCAGCACCCCAGGCGGCAGGCTTCCAGCACGTTCCTTGAGGGCAAAGGCACCGCTACATTCCTGCGTTCAGTGAGCTGTGGTCGGCCCCTCCCCAGCAAACCCCCAGGTGAGGAAAAGCAAACTCTCCCTGAGGCACTCTGGCCCCCCAGCAGGCTGCTCCTTCTGCAGCGCCCACACGCAGCCTTCTCTCGTTTTCCCAGCCAGACCCTCGTTACTCCAACCCCGCCACATCAGCGGTTCCTCCGTTTCCCTGCTCACATCTGACTGACACGGGTCAGTGTGAGTGAGTCACTTAAATATTACTGGCAAAGGCTGGTCACTGCTCTGTTAAATAACTGCAGTTACCTAGGCCTGGTTTGCTAATCCTTTGGCCACTTGGTGTGAAGAACTGACTCACTTGAAAAGACCCTGATGCTGGGAAAGACTGAAGGCAGGAGGAGAAGGGGACGACAGAGGATGTGATGGTTGGATGGCATCACCAACTCGATGGACACGAGTTTGAGTAAACTCTGGGAGTTGGCGATGGACAGGGAGGCCTGGCGTGCTGTGGTCCATGGGGTCGCAGAGTCGGACGCGACTGAGCGACTGAACTGAACTGGTTTGCTGATGTGTCAAATTGGGAAGAAATCGAAATACTCAAGGGTGCTTTGCTGAGCAGATGAGCCCGTGGTTAACTGTGATGCAATGTGGACACACCTGGGTTTGAACCTCGAACTCAGGCCTCTATAGTTCATAACTACACGAAACGTAAAGTACCTCAACTGAACAAATGCTGGGATTCTTTAACAGTAAGAGTTCTAACTTGCCTGTACAGGATCAGTCCTGTACAAGCTAAGGTTATATAAACCACTGGTCCTCAACCTGGCTACCTGTCAGACCACAGTGGGTGCAGATTCCAGCCCGGCCATGAGAAACAGCCTCTGGTAAGCAGGGCCAGAGTTTTGATTTTTAAAATGTCTTTTTGAGGATAACAGCTTTACAATGTCGTGTTGGTTACTGCCGTGAGCCCCCGTCTTAAGCCTCTCTCCCACCCCCCACCCTCTTTTTAGAAGAAGCTCTGGAGGAGAAACTTGCGAAACTAGGAAGGAGCTCCCTGTTCCCTGTGGTTGGTGTGGACGTTCATGCTGGCACTGGCTGGCAGGGACCTTCGGGGAGGAGGGTCAGAGGATGGTGAGAGTGGCCCCGGCACAGTCAGGGAACCGGAAGGGCCAGCGTGTGAGGCTTTCGGCCCCCAAGAGGGAACCAGTACCTTCACATGCTGAACAAACACAAACAGTGAGGAAATTCAGGGCTCTGGGGCCTGCATGGGAGAGGAGAGAGGATAAACATGGAAGGGGGACTACAGGAGAGCCCAGGGTCGGGTTGACATTAGAGGCACTGGCGTGATGGGGCTGTAAGCAACGTGCAGGCAGCACATCAGTGTGCGCACACATTCACACTGGGGTCCCAGCTCTCTCTGAACCAGGAACTCACCCCAGCGGGAGTGAGCACTCCTCACACCAGACCTTGGTTTCTAATGACCAGATTCCACTGCAGGGATCCAGGGACCCGGGGGAGACCCCACATGACAAAGATACATGAAGGATGTCAGAACCAACTAGAAGCAGGTCCCACCAGCCAATACTGGGACGATGACAGTAACATACCTTACTGAATGAAACAGGAATTCTTGAGTTCATGATATAAATAAATAAGGAAGCAAACAGGGGACAAGAAAAAATGTTTAATGTAGGATGCAAACTAATAGTGTAGACGAGTAATAAAACTGGAAAATTATCACTATGCAGCTCTAGTCCAAGCTATGGTTTTTTCAGTAGTCATGTACGGATGTGAGAGTTGGACTTTGGACTAGAGAGAAAGCTAACCGCCGCAGAATTGATGCTTTTGAACTGTGGTGTTGGAGAAGACTCTTGAGAGTCCCTTGGACTGCAAGGAGATCCAGCCAGTCCATCCTAAACATCAGTCCTGGGTGTTCACTGGAGGACTGATGTTAAAGCTGAAGCTCCAACACTTCAGCCACCTGATGGGAAGAACTGACTCACTGGAAAAGACCCTGATGCTGGGAAAGACTGAAGGCAGGAGGAGAAGGGGACGACAGAGGATGAGATGGTCGGGTGGCATCACCGACTCAATGGACATGAGTTTGAGTAAACTCTGGGAGTTGGTGATGGACAGGGAGGCCGGGCGTGCTGCAGTCCACGGGGTCGCAAAGAGTCAGACACGGCTGAGCAACTGAACTGAACTGATGGTAAAAAACTGGTTTAGGAATCTTTTGAATTGTTAGACACGATCTGCTAAAGGTGGGAAATAAGCAGAGGCACTAATAAGACTGTATTCACTGTGAAAGTCATCAGGGGACTTGAAAGTTCACTGTACCATAATCTTCTTAAAATTGATCGCCTTGAAAAGCTGGGCCCCCAGCACCCAGAGCCCCGCCTGGCACCCGGCAGGGACTCAGTTAAGGGATTAACTGAAACGCCAGGCCGCACCTGCCGGGTCAGCACAGCGCCCCCGGGAGCAGGCCGGCAGGGTGGTCGGCCCCCAGGTTGCTAGGGGCCCTTCTCAGCCGAGCCAGACTCACTGCGGCTGCAGCGTCAACACCGCCCTCTGGAGGGTAAAAGGTGAACCCATGCGCAAGTCCTCTCGAGTGCTCTACCTCGGACTTCCCCCGTGGCTCAGATGGGAAAGAACCTGCCTGCAACGCAAGCAAGAGACACGGTTTCGATCCCTGGGTCAGGAAGATCCCCCGCACAAGGGAATGTCCACCCACTCCAGCGTTCTTGCCTGGAGAATCCCACGGACAGAGGAGCCTGGCGGGCTGCAGTCACGACCGAGTGACTCTGACTTCACGTCTTCACATTAACATTCCCTCCACCAGCTAAGAAGCTTTTAATCCTAACACTTCCATTTACTCCCAAATAAGTCTCTTCCTTCTACCTCACGAGATGGAGTACAACTTGAGCCACACACATACATGTTTTCATTAATAATTCTTTATTTAAACTTTCCAAGGATCCCAAACCCCATTTAAAAATTATTTAATTGCAGAGCATTCCAATAAAAGCACACGAAACCCTCGTAACTAGTATCACAACTCACAATAAGCTCTTACTGTGAGATAGTTTGTTTTACCCTTTATTACAAAGGCACAGAAGTCATCTGACACCTCAGATGTTGACCCCACCGCATACTGACGTCACACTCACGTGCAACTCAACACATTATTAAAGCTGACAGCACAGTCTTCCAATGATCTGGAAGCAGTGACAGGTTCTCTCTATAAATAACACTTAAAAAGAGGCCCTGGGCCTTAAGACCAATACAGGCATATCAAAGGGGACCTGAAACTTCCTGCCAAGGCAGTTACATTTCGTGGCAGAGTAAGACTTCTCATGACCCAAGTCTGTTACCGGCAAAGAGGCACAGCGGATCACCTTTGCTGAAGAAACAAACTGAGCAGTCACTAACAAGCTAAGAAGATACGTTCCGTCAGCTCCACGTGAAGGGAGTGAAGGGAGTCCTGGGATCATTCCGAGACCAGGCCTCCTGTCAGCTCCATCTTCACAGACACATCCCAGATCTGGTCTTCGGGGCGACTCCAGCAGGGCCCCGGCGGCTCACCGGGGCAGGCCAGTGCCCGCCGGGTCCCCGCCTGAGGAGGCATCCGGGCCCGCCTCTTGCTCGGCTCCCGGTCCGTCTCCCGGCTCCGCGGGGCTGGCCGCTCCTGGCCCGTCTTCTGGCTCCACAGGGCTGGCTCCATCAGGCCCGTCTTCTAGCTCCGCAGGGCTGGCGGCGCCGGCCCTGGGTGTCCCAGCGGCGCTCTCTCGCTTCTTTCCCACCGGCACTTCCAGCCCCATCATGCGCAGGTAGTGCAGCCGCTCGTTCCTGGGCACGAAAGTCCGCACGGAGGCCTTGCCACGCCAGCCGCACAGCACGATGGGGCACTGCAGCGCGTCTGGCTTCCTGCGCAGAGCGGCCCCGGTTAGCGGGCCTCGTCTGCTCACAGCAGCCGCAGCGGCTGGCACAGACAACCGCGCCCTCGGCCACCCCCAAGCCACTCTGCCGTCCTACAGGCGCCCCTCCTCCCCCTCGAATACCGCCGAGGCCCTCAGGCCAGCCAGGGTGCCCCCGGTCTGCAGACGCCCAGCACTCAGCTCTCCCTCTCACGTCTGAAGGCCCACCCGTGTGCCTCCCTACCTACTGACCGGTAGGCAGGCGGCCCTGTCCCTCACGGCCCATCCGGATACATGGGCAAACTGAGGCCCTCAGAGGCCGGAGGACGCGGCCCTGAGCCAGGACGGCAGGGGCACAGGGTCGGGGCGGGGACCACCCACCCTCTCCACACCGGGGGCGGGGGGGGGCTCCTGAAAACCCGCTCTGGCGGCCCACCCCTGACAACACGGCCCTGCCGCGCCGGCCCCTTCCTAACGAGGAGGGTGCAGTCGGTGCCAGCCACATGCCCGTCACCAAACACCGCGCGTGTCACTGTGGGCCACGCACACTGTTGTTAGCACCTTTCGCAGGAGACTCTGGCCTAGTTTCTGAGCTCCTAAAGGCCTTGGTAAGTGAACACGTTTCCCAAGCCCACTGGTGCCAGGCCTCAGTGATGCAGGCTGAGCAAGCAACAAACAAGGGTTTCAATAATAATTAAAAAACAAAAAACAGGAAAAGATGAGAAAGACCTTAACCAGTACGAGAAACTACTGAGAAAAAGAGAGACATCTACCAGACCTTTGCATTTTTTTAGGACAATTTTAGTCGATTAAAAAAACTGTGAAAGAAAAACCTAAGACAATTCCCACACTCTCATTTTCTTCCTTAAAAAAAAAAAATCCAATTCCTGATTTCACCTGTGTGCTTCAACTGGCAGGAACCAGCGAGTGGGACACTGAACCCACATTTTAAATTTTCTGTGACCCACCTAAGTACCAATATCTTAAAACTGACCTGTTCCCCCCAACCCCAGGCAGGGCAGACCCTTCCTCCACTGGCCAGGCCACTGCCCCGCGGGCCCGCCTCGGGGGCTGGGCTCCCAGCTTCCTTCCCACCACCCAGACTCTGGCCAAGGCCCGCCTCGGGAGGAGCTGCCCAAACCGCTCTCCAGCCCAGGCCCTGTTCTCTATCCTCCTCCTCGGGAGGCAGCATTTTGTTTGTCAGAGGCAGCTGTTGAGTGGGGACCATCTGGGGTGCAGATGCTGACCCCCACCCCCACCCCGGGCCGGCACTCAAGTGCTGTCCCAATTCCGGCAACTGCGGACCAACGGAACCAGCCGCTCCTGTGAGGGGCGTCACAGAGCGGGGGGCCCAGGGGCCACGGCGGCTGACAGGGCCTCCCCATGGGCAGGGCAACGCGGCCGGCAGGCGTGGGAGAACGCGGCCTCCTGAACGGCCCTGTCTTCACACTGACCCTGCGCTTTACCCCCTGCGTGCACACACAGACGCGCTCTGTGACGCGGCTCTCCACGGTGACATGCGGGAACGCTGCAGCTCTGAGCGCTCCACGGGCCTGTCCGCGGGCAGCATCCTGAAAGGCTTCTAGGACTCGGTTCCCGCCCCCAGCCCCGAGAACGCGGAGGTTCCGAGGGCAGAGCGCCTCACTTACGTGGGGTCCGGCTCGTACTTCAGGACGACGCTGCCCTTGGCTGGAAGAGAAACACACACCGCTGGCTGAGCTCCCCGGCCGGGACACCTCTGCTGCCCTTGTTTACAGGCCCAGAGAAGAGCCCAGACCCTAGGTCTCAGGGGCCTCGGAGGAGGACAGACACCTTCCTGTCTAAGCCCACCAGGCTGCCCCATGCCAGGCGCCAAGTGGGGCCATGGAGGCAGTGGAGGCGGCATGAGTCAGAGCGCTTAGGGATTCAGCTGCTCAGCAAGGCGCTCTCGGGTGCAGGGAGGTGGGGACTGACCACTGCCTAATTCTCCAAATGCAAGATTAAAGAGAAAATTGGTCCAATTCCCAGAAACAGCGGGAAACGACATATAAAGATGGTCAAAAACCATAATGCAATCACCTAAGCAGGATTAAAAGGGAAAAAGACAAAACCAAGCATCAGCAGTCTCCTTATCCTTGAGGAAACCCCACTGTGAACGTGGTCCCCCGAGGGGGCGAGCCTGAGTGGCAGGCGCCTGGGCCCCAGGCCACGGCTCTAAACCTCAGACTCGTGCCTGCGCGACTTTAATGCCCGGTCTGCACCGTTTCCCTCAAACCGAGCCAGAAGCGCGGGCACAGTGACAAAGAAGTCACCGAGAATGGAAAGCAAACACAATTAGAATCGCCGGCGGCCGTTTCATTCTGAGGCGAAAACATCACTAGAGGGATGTGGGGTGGAAGGCTGAGAGACAGGAAAGCACGGCTGAGCCCGGCCGTGGAGGGGCGGGAGCCTCGGGCAAGGATGCGCTCTGCAGTGCGGGGGGCTGGCCAACGGGCCAAACAAACCTCATCTGTGCTGGCCGCCTTCCTGGGCCTCTGAGCGCGGGCACTGCCCTCAGTTTCCATGCGGACAGACCCCCCAACACCGGCTGCCGGCAGAGCCCCCAGCCCTGCACGGGTGCCCGCAGAGGGGCAGGCCGGGGAGGGCCGAGCGGCCCGGGGAAGGCCCCCGCCCATCAGCGCGCCTCTGGCCCCTCTGCAGGCGTCCCTGACCCCTCCGCAGGCGTCCCTGAGAAACAAGCCTCAATGTGCCGGGACACGAAGATGAGAAGCCCCGGCGGGCGGGAGCGCCGTGCCGGCCCCGGGTGAGAGGGCGCGCTGTGTCTCCGGCCAGGCCGCTTACCCATGTCCTTGACCTGGTTGTAGGCCTCGCTGCTGAGCTTCCTAAAGAACGGGTTTTCCTGAGTTAACAGGACTTGGACATCTTCAATCGATACGGTGATAATTCTTGACTTAATAAATGGATACAATGTATATATTCCCTGCGGGCACACAGAGAAAGGGCACCATGACGGCCAGTGCGAGGCGGCGCAGGGGTCCGGCCCTCACCGCGGCCCCCACCCGAGGGGGACACGGGGGTCACACAGGCAGACACAGGCCCCAGCCGGGAGAGCTCAGAAACCCCGAGCGCGCGCGCTGGAGGCCGGCAGCCCAGCTCAAGGGGTCCTCATTGCCCACCAGGCCGGCCAGAAACGCCCAGCCGCGCCCTCACCTCCTGGGCCAGCCGGAAAGCACAGTCGAACTCTTCACCGCTGTTATTTCGACACCAGACTTTAATCCCAGTGTTAATGACCTGCGCCGGAAGATACCAGGGGAGACAAACACGTGAAGGCAGGGTCAGGAGAATCGAGGAGGACCCGCCCCTCCCTCAGCACAGCGAGCAGACAGAGCCGTCAGCAGCGGCTGAAAAGGGAAAAGTGGCCGACGTGGTCCTCGGACAGACACAGACACTCCCTCGGCTTGACCGAAACCGTCAGGCAGTCCTGCTTCCCGTGGCGTGTACTGACACCTGGCACACGCGTCTGTGTGCTCAGTCGCTCAGTCATGCCCGACTGTTTGTGACCCCATGGACTGTGGCCCACCAGGCTCCTCTGTCCATGGGATTTCCCCGCCAGGAATACTGGAGTGGGTTGCCATTCCTTCTGCAAAGGGTCTTTCTGACCCAGGGATCGAACCATGTCTCCTGCATTGGCAGGTGGATTCTTTACCGCTGAGCCACCAGGGAAGCCCAACAATTAGCACTTAAATAAGACCCTAAACCCAGGAAACTCTGGGAACACATGAGGTGCCAGCACGCGGCCCCCAGGCCATCAGAAACAAGGCTGCTGTGGCCCTGGACACCCCGGGGGCGCCCAGGAGAGGACAGTGTCCGAGCCCTGTCCTGAGCACACGGGACCCCCAGGACCTCCAGACCACACGGAGGCAGGCCATTTGCCACAAGCAGGCGAGACGGAAATGAGCTGCGAACACAGGAAAGCGAGGAACACGCAGCCCCAACAGGAGAAAACCTGAAGGCTGACGATAATGACAAAGGACACCAAGGGGCCTCAGAGCAGCAGGCAGGGCTCCGTGCTCCAGGACTCGGACGGCGGGGAGGACACGGCCGTGCAGCCTGCGCCCACGGGCGGCTCCCGGACCCCTGGGCGGGCGGCTGGGGCCCCTACCCCTCCGACGGAGCCGGAGCAGTGAGAAAGGACGGCCCTCCGCAGCCGGGGGGGCCCAGGGCCGGGACCCCACCTTCATCCTCTCACTGTTGTTCAGCAGCACGTTCCTCAGCTCCTTAGACACCATGTAGAGCTGCCTCTTCTTCCCTTCCGTGGTGCGAGTTAACAGATTCGTCTTTGGGAACGAGGGATCCAAAGCATAAAACTTCCTGTGAAGGAGACACAGCTGGTTACGAGGGGTCAGCTCAAACGTGACGCCTGCCTTGTGGCGTCCCGGCCCCCTCCACTGGTCCAGCTTCTCACACTCGCATGGTTCAGGGGTGAGGGCAATGCCCTGGATGTCCACCATCTAATCCTAACGTCCCCCGCTTGGCCTGCACCTCCTGGCGCTTCACTTGAGCACAACTGGATCCAGGACCTGCGTTCACAGGTACGTCTCCCCCAGATTCCAACAACACATCTGAGCACATCCCCTCTTCACAGATGTTTCAGGAGGGATTTTCACAAACACAGGCAAAGAACCAGTCATCTACAGGACCACATGCGTGAGCACTCTGGTTCAGACACTGAACTTTACCGACAAGGAACAGGTGAACCTGACTGGTATCCTGAGCACCTTTCCCCCTGATCGACCTGGAAACCCCACCTGACCCACCCTCCCTAACCGGCAGCAAGGCGGGGCGCCCCGGCCCCAGCCCCCCACCAAGGGCTTCCCACCCAGGCCCGCAGTCCAGGGTCTCCATCTCTGTCATCTCTGTCTTCGGGGGTCTGGCATTCTCTGACTACTGCTCACCTTAAAATGAAGGGTTTGGCAAACACCCTCTAAAGCGTCACCAGCTCTAACAGGCAGTTAAAAATGAGCTCGACGAACAACTATGGCCAGAGGTCACCACGTGTGCATCTAACCCCACAGTGAGCATAAATGAGGGCCGTAACAGGCCGAGGGAAGCCTTACTGGATAGGTGGAAACAGCGGGTCGTCTTCGGGAATAAACACAAACGGATCTTCCTTAAATCCAAACAGCTTCATCTTCTTGGACGGAGGAGGGCTGAGGAGGGGACAGGAGGACGGGATCCATCAGGGAGGCATCGCGGTAGTCCCACCAGCCACTCCTGCTCCCCGCAGCCCCGGCCTGCCCGGGACAGCCTGGCTCTGCAGGGACGCGGGTCTCTTTCTTGTGGAGGACGGTCCGAGGCATCCACCTCGTGGGGTCATCAGCCCCGGGTCCCACCCAGCCAGACCTGCTCGCCCCTGCAAGGCCGCCACGCGGGCGGGCCGGGCAGACGCCAGCGCGAGGGTCAAGACAGAGCAGTCCTCACCCGCACACGCCATCCCTCTTGCTCCCACTGTTGTCCACACTCTCCGCTCTCTGCATCACTTCCGTGTCGCTGATGCCAGGCGCCAACTTGCTCTCCAGCTCCGAGGGGTCAGAGGCGCTGCCTGCCGGGGGCTCCGCGGGGCTCGGGGGGATGGGGGCCCGTGGTTCCGCCGGCTCACCCTGCAGCTGGACAGGGACATGCTCCTTAACACGCTCCTTAACCCCCAGACAGCAACTGCCTCTGTCCTGACACAGGAAGAGAAGATTCCAGGGCCACACAACCCGCCCGAACAAATACAGCAGTTCACGAGCAAAAGACAGGCCACAGGATTCTTTAAAAAAGCAAGTATTTCAAATCTATCTGCTATTATAAGCGGAATTCAAGGGCACAGATCCTATTGTAACTTCCTGTTTCTGAGCGGAGGCCAGCAACACCAGCCTGTCTTCACCCAGAAATTCTGCCAGGCATCTGCTCTGTGCGATGAGTCGCACATCTTCAGACACGCTACACGGGGCCGTGAAGACACACAAGGACACGGGCACGGAGAGGCGAGTGGAAATGCTCCAGGGCCCAGGGAGCAACTGAAGGAAGACGAAGCACACCTCCAGTGACGGAGGAGCCACTTGTCGAAAAACGAGCGGACTTCAGATCTGGGACAACCCCGTATATAAACTCGGCTTTAAGAATGAGCAGTGTCTTACTGCCGTTAGTTTTTTACACATGCCTTATATGAGATCCTAGACAATGCACTATCGAGTACTACGCTAACACACAGCACGAGGACTACAGGCAGCGACACTGCTTGTGCATTTCAGACTCGCTAAGAGGGACCTTAAAAGTTCTCACCTTGAGAAAAAGACACACCACGACCAGGTGTGTACACACCGAACCGCCGTGGCGCTCACCTGAACCAGCACATGGTCCACGTCCATTATACCTCATCTCAGTAAACTTTTAAAGCCACACGTCCTTTGTAACCAGTTGCCCGGCTGGTCAAAGTGGTATTTCCCAACCCTTATGAAGTGAGTTTACAAATTAGGCTACGAACACAGGGAAGTCCAACATGTCTGTCGAGCTCACAAAGCTATTGGGCGGACAGGCTGCTAGGTTCTATAACATGTGCAACACTGCCTCCCAGAAAATGTGGTTTAATTGTAAAAGAAAATGGCAAAGAACAAACCCCCAAATTCCTTGCCAAGGTTAGCAAGGGTGCGTGTCCTTTTTACCCCCGCCCCCCACATCTGTGTTTCTGGAAACAGCCTGCTTTTCAGAGCCCGTCTCCCGCGCCCCTCAGCCCAGGAAGCGTCTTCGGTCCGGCGCAATGCTGAGATCTGATCCCTCCCCTCACAATGACACCAACAGCACTTTGTCCGCACGCCTCTCCCCGGCCCCAGCTCCGGCTCCAGCCGCGTTCACACTCGGCATCGCTTCAACGGGACAGCGATGTCCTCAAGACTGAGGCCCCCAGCAGCGCCACGCCAGGCGGGCTCACACGTGCTCTGACCAGCGCAGAGTAAGGTGGATCTCAGAGTGCAGAATTCACAGTTTTTAAATCTCAGAACGAAAGCATACACACTACTTCATCACTAACACTCTGACTGCGTGAAAGTCCCATCTAAATGCACGGCAGTGGCTGCAAGCCGATTTCAGCTGCAGACGAGGCCGGCGTTTCCGTGTTGAGAGCACGGCTCCGAGCTCCACGCCACCTCTCCTGGTGGGGGCGAGGGGCTGCGAGAGGCAGGAGTCCCGCCTCCAGGGAACCTCTCCAGCCTCACGAGCCCCAGGACGACGCTCGGAATCGCTCGGAAGCGCGGCATCGCCTCCCCGTGAGGCTGTGCCTGCAGGCATCTGCCTGGATGAGCCGTACCCTAGAGAATGGTTGGCTTCTGCTTCTCCAAAGGCTTATAATAAGCACCATCGGTCCTCATTTTCCAGCACAGACCCGAAGGAATCAGAGCCCCGCAGACAGAGGCCCAGTCTACGGCGACGGAAGGCAGGCTGACGGACGAGCTATCAAGTCCCACCGCACGCTGACAAAGGGGAGGACCACGCTTCACACCGCAACCCCGAGTCAAGACTCAGAGGCTGCCCTCGGGGTTCCCTGGTGGCTCAGGGGCAATGAATGCACCCGCCAGTGCCAGGGACCCGGGCCTGATGCCCGTTTCAGGGAGACCCCACAGGCCTCCGAGCAACTAAGCCCGCGGGCCACGACGACTGAGCCTGTGCTCCAGAGCCCGGGAGCCACGGCTCGGGAGCCCACAGAGCCTGTGCTGCCCGACAGGAGAACCCGCCGCAGCGAGACGCCCCGCGCGTGGCCAGAGAAAAGCCCTCACAGCAAAGACGATCCAGCACAGCCAAAAATAAACGATTACAATGATTAAAAACAAAGACAAAAAAAGCAGCAGCTGCCCGCTCCCGAACCTCTCTGCCTCACGGCCTCCCTCACACAACCCCAGGGGCGGCTGAGGTTCGTTAGGACAGGCCAGCCCTGCCCATGTCCACCTGAGCCATGCCTGGACAGCCTGGCATTACCCCCCACGGCCAAGGTGAAGGCTGCTGGCCTGCGGCTGGCAGAGTTGTCCCATCTGAAAACCACCCACCAGAACGCAGAGCACAGACCACCAGCAGCGGTTCTGACTCTGAGTCAGAGTGATCTTCAGGCCTTTTCAAGTCTTAGTCAAGAAGCGGGCTG
Organism: Antilocapra americana; assembly: GCA_007570785.1. NCBI lineage: Eukaryota > Metazoa > Chordata > Mammalia > Artiodactyla > Antilocapridae > Antilocapra > Antilocapra americana. The sequence continues at coordinate 10,801,399 of ML661340.1, read as the reverse complement.
AGGATGCAGAAGGAATGTGTGTGCTCAGCGGCTCAGTCGTGTCCGACTCTGCAGTCCGTATCTACTCCACGGAGTTTCCCAAACTCCGCCTTTTCCACTTCCCTTATAAGGTGGCTCAGCTGGTAAAGAATCCCCCTGCAATTCAGGAGAGACCTGGGTTCTATCCTGGGTTGGGAAGATCCCCTGGGGAAGGGAAAGGCTACCCACTCCAGTATTCTGGCCTGGAGCATTCCATGGACTGTATAGTCCATGGGGTCGCAAAGAGTCGGACACGACTGAGAGACTTTAGTTAGTTTTAAGAAATTGCTTTTTTGGAAAACTCAAAAATTTAAGGACACCATCACCACCGCACACGCAAGAACACCTCACTGCCCTCCACCCTGCAAACACGCTCTGCAGTCAGCTTCTGCCTCAACTGCAGGGAAAGACCACACAACACACTCTGCTGTTCTGGAAGACGTTTACCTTTGGGGGACGTTTATTCCACGGCATTGAAGACTTCTTCACCAACACAGCCACAAAGAACCCTCCGGTGTTCTGATGATGTGGTAGTATTCTAAGACTGCAAAAATACACACATACAATTTACCCTTTTTACCTGATCCAAAATATAATCTCACAATCTCACACAACCCTCACTGAGGGAATGGTCAATGTATAATCTGTAAAGAGTTAATAACGCAATGTCTAAAATACCACCATTTATGTTCAAACTAGTGTGCTTTTTTTTTTAAGTTTACAGTACAAATGCTTGCTGCCAGCAGCTAAGAGGCGCTGAGAACCTTACGTCCTGAAAAGTTCACGTCCAAGAGTTCAGCCAAGGGCGCAGCACGGCCCGTGCAGGAGACGCCCGAGACGCGGCGCCCCGAGACTCACCACCGCTCCAGGCGCATGGCCTGCAGCTTCTCGGGGTCCTTCGGGGGGAACATGGTCGGCCGGATCTGGGTGTGTCTGCCGTGGGGGACGTCGTCCCAGGATGCGAACCACTGCCCCTCTCTCGTCATCACCTGCAGAGCCAGAGGGGCGGGACTCTGAATGGCCAGCCCATCCGACAGCCGGAACAGCCAGAGCGGGTGTGGGAGCTCTCGAGAGATGGCGCTTCTCACTTCTCCCCAGAGAGAGGAGGATGGTTTGCAAAGAAAGAAATGAGACCGTCTCTTTTATTCCATGAACCAGAAAAATTATTCTCTGAGGTGGCATTTTCATTTTCCAAGCAGGTCTTTTTTTTTCTTTCTTTCTTTTATAAAACAAGCCTCAGACTGTTCTGGGCTAAAACTGAGAAGTGAATTGCTTCATACTGGAAACAAAGCTTGGAACCTCAGCCAATTTAAAGGGGAAAAAGCAAAACTATACTTACAGGTATGACAATAAACAAAGCTGACTTGTAACTGCAGAATAAAGGCAGGAATACTTCCATTGCCAGAAATATTTGTATAATCGTACCATTTGTCATTAAACATAATTCTGAAACTGACTCTAAGTTGCATAACCAAACATACCATTTATTGAAGTTACCTAGCATGGATGCCTTAAAGTTCTCACGCCTCTAAGAGGCCTAGTAAGCAGACCCCCCTTTTGAGCTAGCGTCCTGGCGGGAGAGTACCTTCCAGTGCGAGAGCCCAGGCACCCACTTCAGTCCCGGCAACTCTGAGGACACGTCGGCGAGCTCCAAAGCACCTGTGGGTCGACAGCAGAACAAAAACTCCCGTTATCCCAGTGAAAGGAGACCTCTGTCAGGGATCGCACCCGTAAGAGCCTGTCTACAGAGACCGTCCACGGAGGGCGGGCCCATCCAGACAGCAGATCAGAGACTTCTGGGGAGGCCAGGGATGACCTCACTAAACGAGCTCTTCTCCACAGTGTAACATCAAGAGCCGCTCAAGACCACAGAACGGCACACTCAGAGCAAGTGACTCCACGTGGGTAAATGACAGCAAGGGAGAGCTGCCGCAGGAAGCAGCCGTCGAGTCCACACAGTGCCCGAGACACGGCCTCGGCAAGGCGGCCTAGAACACACGCAGGGCTGGACCCTGCGCTCGGCCAGCTCCTGGTCTCCAGTCACACCAAGGAAATGATCCGCATCTTCACGCCTTTATCTCTAACAAACATACCAGATCCAAAAAGCAACACGGTGAAACTGTGGAAATTTTTAAACATTCAGCTTCAGGCCCAAGTTAGTTTCCTAAAACGGCCATCAGGACGACAGCCCCTTCTGAAGCAGTGTTCATAGGAGCACCATTACAAGACTCTGTACTCTGGGGCCGTTACAGGAAACCTCTCAGATGAACTACCCACCACAAACCACGGGCAGATCCGAGAGCCTCACGAAAAAGGAAAATCCAACAGAGCTCCATGGAAGCGATGAAAAATGCAAGACTCATGAAAACAAAACAGAAGAATCCGCGAGGTGGAGGTCCAACAGTGAGAAACCCTCGACAAAAGCGTCACACTGGCCTCCATGGTACATCCGAATACTCCGGCTTCTAAAAGCGGTCACTAGGTAACAGCACAGACACGGAAACTGGTTTTCTCAATCCAACACTGCCCGGGCTCAGCGGAGGCTTTCTGCTAGCGTCTGGGTCAGAAGCGAGCACAGACGGACTGCTCCCTGGCCACCTCTCCCCACTGCCGGGTCTGAGGACATGCAGGTGGGGACCCCACCCCTGCAGTCGAAATCTCCAGCAAATGCAGACACCAGACCCGGCAAAAGTCACTGTCTGATGAAGCCATGCCCACACACGTGCCTCGGACGGAGGGTGGAAAGGGGACACCCACGACGTGGTCTGGGGCAGCCACCTGCAGAGAGAGAGCTGTGAGAGCAAGACGCAGGCAGAAAACCCACCTGCCCAGTGAGAACATACTTAAGAGAATAGGACTCACGGGTACTATCAAATCACACCACCCAGGACCCTTCTCTTCCTAGGCCTTCTGAAATAAAGCACCACCAAAAATGTGGAGCTTTTCCATACAGAAATCAAATCTTCAGGTAAGTATAGCAAAACAAAACACGACAGAGCAAATTCAAATTGACGGGACCGAAAAGGTGAGAACAGGAGGGCTGACCACACAACGCAGGCCTTTCAGCCACTGAGGAGAACGTGACAGAAGCTGAGGCAGCCGTGGACAGCGTCCCAGCAAATGCACACCAGTTTCAGGATCTACATCAACCTGCTTCATACGCAAGTAGCATTCTATTCAGGAGATGTGATTATTAGTTTTAAATTTCCCACTACTTGCTTTAAGGAGAATTTGAGGGAAAAGGTTAACATTTCAGGAAAAACATAAAAGGAGAAACATTTTACATGAAAACATGAAACATTCTTCCACTCTGTCTGGTCCCTCGCACAGAACAGTGTGGTAAGGCCTCACGCCCATCAGGACGGTCAATATTCAAGCAAGCGAGAACGGCAAGCGCTGGTGAAGATGCAGAGGAACCGGGAAGCTCGCGCACTGCTGGCAGAGGTGCAGAACGGCGCGGCTGCCGTGCAAAGAAGTGCCGTGGGCCCTCCACAAACACACACAGAATCACCACAGGCTGCAGCAACTCCACGTGAGTGTGCTCCCAGAAGAACTGAGAGCAGGGTCTTCCAAGAGTCACTGTATAGCTGTGTGCAAAGCAGCGCTATTCACAGCAGCTAAAATGCGGAAGGAACCCAAGTGGCCACTGACAGATCAACGGATACGGTCTAAGCATACAATGAATATTTTCAGCCTTAAAAATGAGGGAAATTCTCAGAGGATATGATGTAGCATGAATAAACTTTGGGGACATGATCCTAAGTAAGCCAGTCAGTCACACACAAAAAAATGCTGCATGATTCCACTCAGAGGAGATCCCGAGAGCGGTCCATCACAGAGGCAGAAAATCCAGCAGGGAAGGCGGGGCCGGGGGGACAGAGGGGAGCTGCCCAACGGGCCTGGACGTTCACCCGCAAGATGCAGAGCTCAGGAGACTGGCTACACGACACCGTGAATGCAGCCGCACCGGCGAACTGCACGCTTAAATTAACTGTTTGGCTTCAAATCATGTGTGCTGCACCACAATTAGAACTTTAAAAAGACAACGGTGTGGTGAAGGGTCTGACATCACCTTTCAAACTTACAGAAAGAAAACAGGCAAAACTCATTCCTTGTGAAAATGACAAACTCACTATAGAGGCTTGACTTTAATCAGGGCTGCCTCACTTGGCGGATTCCCAAGGACCTGCCTGTCAATGCAGGAGACACTGAGAGGTGGGCTCGTTTGGGAGGACCCCTTGGAGGAGGGCACCACAACCCACTCCAGTATTCGTGCCTGGAGAGTCCCACTGACAAAGGAGCCTGGCGGGCTACAGTCGATGGGGTTGAAAAGAGCCGGACATGACTGAAGCAACTTCGCAAGCATGCACACGCCTCACTGTAGGGCTTTTGGACTAACCATACAAGCTACTGTCCAGAAACAAAATTAGAAAAAGTCTACAGAAAAATGCAATAAAGGTTCTGAAACACATTTTCTTATTAAAAGATCCGTCACGCCCTTACCTTCACTCTTTTCCAGTAGAGCCGCTATGACGGCTTCATCCTCGATGGGGTTCAGTGAACACGTAGAATACACCATCCTGCCCCCCTCCACCAGCTGCTCAGCGCCCCGAGTCGCGATCCGTAGCTGTAAGCTAGGGCCGGACATGAAGTCACTTTAAGACCAAGCACAACCACATGGCACACACATCACAGGCACCTCCTAGGGCGGGTGTTTATCAGAGTTTATGACAGACTTACAGCAAGATACAAAATACCCTCTGTGAAATGAACAACGCTCACACATATGCCTTTCAAGGTTCTAAAAGGAGTCAGCGTAAACCTACTTGAGGTGCTCCGTGCTGACTATAAACAGGACGCCCCAAGCCCTGCACCGTCCCTCCTCCCCTCGCCACTGGTAACCCCCAGCTTGCTCCCTGGGTCTGTGAGCCGGTTCTTGTCTGTGTGTGATAGTCACGAGTCTGCTGTCCCTTTAGACAGCGTGTAAGCGGCACATGAGGCATCTTATCCATCTGGCTTACTTCAGCTGGTGTGAGCGTCACTAAGCCCATCCACATCGCTGCAGACGGCACGACTGCGTTATTTTTAAAGCATCCCAATATAGTTCCAACGTAAAACTACGGAGAGAATTTGGGAAACCAACTGAATTATTACAAGCCTCACCCTTTTCAAAATGGCGATGAAATTAATAACACTGGAAGGTTGAGGAGACAGAAGACAACAGGAATGTTATCTACAGAAATCCTTCATCTTCCATTGGGGGGAGCAACCGATACCCATAAACCCAAAATGTGCCATTCACAAAAATAGTGTCTCCAATGTTTTAAAAGACTTTCCTTTTTTTCGTAAGGCTCTTCACAAAAAATACCTTTCTGAATATCAGGATTTTTAATTATCTTTTTCCAGCACAACTCCATTTTATGTTCCTCTGCGAAAGTGAATCACATCTTCTAAGTTTATACAACACACCTCATGTAAAAGCGAATTCTAAGCATTTACTTTTGTTTTGTTTCTGGCTGCGCTGGGTCCTCGTTGCAGAGCACAGGCTCAACACACGAGGCCTCTAGAAGCTGTGGCGCACGGGCTCAGGGCACGGGGAATCTTCCTGGACCAGGGATCGAACCCAGGCCCCCTGCGCGGGCAGGCAGATTCTCAATCCCTGGGCCACCAGAGAAGAACGGCGCGATGCCATCAGTACACTTAACCTACGTCCGGTGTAGACAAGTGCGTGCAGATGGTGCCGTCTCAGTGCTGACTGTGACCATTTCAGATGGCCTCTGTAATCCGACACCAATCTATGTTATCTAAATCTATGAACTATTCTGATAATTGAAAAACAAACAGAAAGTATCTGTAAACAATGTTGATACTAATCTATATCACTTAACTGTATCAAGTCAACGCTTCACATCAAAGAGGCATTCAGGTTTAGAACATACAAACTGGTCACAGGAAGAAAATCATGTGTCTGTGCGGTCTTTTTAACAGCGGAGTCTTCCTAACACACTGAATTCAGGCCTCCGCTTGATGCTTTGCCTGCTCACACGCTGGGCAAGGTTAACAGAGTGGCAGCAACATTGCTTACAGACGCTTTTTTTACTTTCATCACCTTTTTCTCCACCAGTGGATTTTGGTTTTTTCCTCAGTTATCAGAAGAGTTAAGTAATAAACTTGGATAATATAGATTAGTGTCAACACTGTTTACAGACACATTTTTAATTTTCATTAACTTTTTTTCCTGTACCAGTGAATTTTGCTTTTTTTTTTTTCAATTATCGTAATAGTCAAGCAATGAATTTAGATAATAGGGATTAGTAACAGGATTACAAAAATATTCATTAGGATACTCTAAATCAGGGCTTCCCAGGTGGTGGGTCAGTGGTAAAGATCCACCTGCCAATGAAGGAGACTCAGGTGTGATCCCTGGGTGGCGAAGATACCCTGGGGAAGGAAACGGCACCCCACTCCAGTATTCTTGCCTGGAAAAGTCCCATGGACGGAGGAGCCTGGTGGCCTATAGTCCGTGGGGTCACAAAGCGCTGGGCGCGACTGAGCACACACGCACGCATACTCCAGGTCGCCCACAGCTCTGCATCTGTAACTCTGACGTTAAATGAAATAAAGGAACGAAAGCTCAAAAATCCCTATGCACAGGGAGACACTACAATACACAAGAAATCACAAAAATAGATCTGAGCTATAAAATTTCCTTTTTCCTTTCAGTTTTAAGAACTTTTCAAAAAATTTTTTTAAAGATAGCCATAAATACTTCTGAGATCAGATGTTAAAAGGTAATATAATTCAACACGAAGAACAGAAAACAGAGAGGAGAAATATTAGTAAGAAACGGTCTTTTCACAGACAACATGTCAGAAATTTCACAGGAAATGTTTATAGAAAGCATTTTCAATACATGTGTACCTGAAACGTATACAACTTCAGTGTCCTAGCCTTGAAAGGTTTCAGAAATGACTCCTGACTAACAGGCAGACTCAGGAAGGCAGCGGTTACCGCTCTGAGGCTTGCTGTCGGCCAGCTGAAGCCCTGCACGCTCAGGGATTTGACCACAAACCTTCACTCACCTTCTAGTCACCCGGGGCACCAGGCAGTTAGCTTACCCGTGCAGCTGCAAGCTGTTTAAAGTGCTCCACTTCTTCCAGACGTCAATGTTTTTTCTCATTGTGCCATCTCCACTGCAACAAAGATAGTTAAGAACTTAAAATTCTGTACCAGAAGGATGACTGGAGCTTAACAATCAAAGCTAAATTATAAGACAGGTATTATGAGCACCGGTTAGAAAACTATCTAAATTCTCACAAGCCACAATAAACTTCCTATTTCTGTTTGGAGGACACTCTAATGCATTAAACTTTCTAATTATACTTCAATTTCAGTTCAACAAGGAAAAAAAAAACCTGAAAAGGAAACCTCACTGAACAGAAAGACAGTAACTTGCTTCCATTTAAGAGAAATACCAGCAAAACATCATCTCCAGACCTAGGACAGAAAACTCTGAACACAGACAACAATCTGATCCTGACACTTAGAAACTCGCTGATCAACAGTAGCCTTTTAATCAAAATTACATGAATAATAATAAACTTATAAAGGCCTTCCTCAGCAAATCCCTTAAGCCAATTTAATTTCTTTACCACGAGTTTTCTCTATATCAATTAAACATTTTTTTAATTTCTACTTTTATTTAACAGAAATCATTTCCATGTAAATGTCATAATACAGTTGACCCCAGATTTTTTGGAGGAATTTCTGTGTCCGCTGGCTTTCCCTGTAAACGTTAACGTTCACGGTGGGTCTAGTCACATGTCCTTCAGGTAAAGGCTCCACAGGATGGAAATATCCTGTAAGAAATAATGGCTTTCAAGTGATATCCCCTGCTTGTACGGTGGGGACTAAAATTCTGATTGCCTCAGCTTACAACTCAGAGCCCACGAGGTCACACCATGGTCTCGGTGTGGTATCTCTGATCAAAGGAACACAGGGCGCTCTACCCAGTGCTCTGTGACCACCTACAGGGGTGGGTGGGGGGAGGCGGAGCAGGGGACGGCTGAGCCGCGCCGAGTGTGGCAGAGGCCAGCACAACGTGGATGAGCAATTATCCTCCAAGTAAAATAAAAAGAGGATAAAACCCCACAGGGGTGGGAAAGCCTCTGATCCAAAAGAAAACTGAAAACCTGCAATCTGAGATTAAAGAAACAAATGCGGCGCGTGACCTGGAGGATTCTTCCGGGTGTTTGACGCATAGTCACGCACCACGGAGCTCTGCCACCAGCAGAAAAACTACCGTTTGTCCGAACAAGACGGGACTTGATACTAGCGCATCCCGCTCAAACTGCGCTTAGCGCTCACGAGAGTACAATGGCAGGCTCTGCACTACAGTCCTGACAAGTCGCGTGCTCAGACGACACCTCTACGTCACTGCCCCTGGGAACTGAGCCCCTGTAGTTTCACACTTTCCTTTCTGGAAAAACTCAATAATTCAGCTATGCCTTGAAATTATCTGATTAGTAAACTCGAGTTCCCCAGCCTTCATGGAACCCCTGGTGTCCTACACAGGACTCAGCCAGCATTCACCCCGAGCATCACGCTGTGACACGGTGCCTGCCTACACCCCCCAAGCAAGCGCCGGATGAACCCTCACCCGGGACGAGCACCCCACCCCCGGCCGATGCCGCAACAGGGCTCTGCGTGACGCCACCGCTCTCCACTGCCGTCCTCACCGGCACTGAAACTGCCCCTCTCTGATCGCCTCCTGTATCGCTAACGCTGACTTCCTGTCTTCTGATTTAGGCTCACACCGCCTCTCTTCAAACCAGCCGTGACCAGTCACTACACACGTCCGGCAGACTCTGACCTGACTGCTCGCGCGGACTCTGGGCGCCCTGCCTCCGGAGGTACCTGCACGGGACATCGCAGAGGATGCGGTCGTAGAAGAGGACCTCCTTCCGGCCGCCGACATCCACCTGCAGGCGCGGGATGCAGGACGCGTCGTGGTTGACCACCATGATGCACGGGCTGCCCAGCCGCTTGGCCTGGTGCACCAGCAGGTAGCAGCGCTTGTTGTCCACGTCGTTGGCGATGACGAAGCCCTCTGGGGACGCAAAGGCGGCAGGCGTGGAGCAGCGCTCACCCCTGGGCTGCCAGATGAGTCGGCAACCCAGCAGACGGGCCTCAGGTTTGCCGGAACTGGGGCCGCGGTCCAGGAGAAGGAAGCGGGCGGCTCAGCAGGGGTTTCAAGCCCCTTAGAATGTCAAACCTTCAAAATTCATCTGTCCAACACCCCCTCGCTTTGGACTGCTTATTCTGCCCAAAGGAGCTTTCCTATCATTGACTATTAACAAAAAAAGGGAGGGTGAGGGGAGAAAGACACGGAAACTACGAGACTCTCCCGAGCAGTGTTTAAAACAGGGCACACCAGCTGGGGCTCTGCTCTGGACCCAGAGAGTCGGCTCCCGGCGGGGTGTGGGGACTGAGGCTCCTGAGGGGCCACTTGCCCCGGGGAGGCTCTGGCCTTTGCCATCGACCCAATGTCCTCCAAGTTCAAGACCGAAGCCTCACCTCCTACGTGGAGTCCGCAAACGTCACAGAGCTTACCTACCAGACGCTGGTGGGATCTGACCCTGGGGAGCCTGACAGCAGCTCTAACTACATCCTCCCGCCTCTCACACAGGTAGTAACAGTCAGAAGAGAATCACAACCCTAAGGTCAGACGGAGACCCCTGAAAATTCAAACCGAAATCAACCTACTGGGGCTCCTCCTTGGGATCTGCTGGTTAAGACTCTGCCTCGCAATGCAGGGAACGTGGGTCTGAACGCTGGTGGGAGAACTGAGAGCCCACCCGCGGGGGGTCAACTCCTGAGCCCGAGCACCATGGCGGGGCAGGCCGCCGCGACGAGGGAGCCCGTGTGATGCAACCAGGATGCGAGGCAGCCAGAGATTTTCAGCAGGCAGATTATAAAAAAAATCTACCTACTACGGCTTCAAAAAGAAACAGCACGTGCTTTTACAGAAACCATGCATGATGCTCAACTGAAGGCCCCTCTCCACGGTGCATACAAGTGACGGGGTATGCACCGCACCCAGCGCTACTTTCAGAGACAGGAAACCCAGCTGCTGGACGCCTCCTGTCGAGACAGTCAGTCCCTAGGCAGGTTGATAAGAAGTCCCAGATACCCAAAGAGAGAAAAGGGGACTGGAATTCTCAAGGAGGAGGAAAGGACAAACATCTTTTTGTCTCTACATTCGTCAGTCTTAGTCACATAAGACTAAGTTGTGTTTTCTTTTTCTTCTTTAAGCCCGGAACTGATGATTACACGACAAACCACCCAGTTTAAACTCTGTACTAGCAATTCTGTAACAACAATCTTGCTTGAGGACAGTTTCTCCTTTCTGAGAATGTTCTGACTAATCCTGATATCTTAGAATGTATATTATGGGAATGGGTCTGGTAGGACCTTTCTGTTGTTAAGTTCTAATCCTACTATCCTAAAATGTAAATTGTGGAAGTGGGTCTGGTAAAATTTTTACAACCTTGAGACATTCTTTCGATTTACTGTAATAACTAATTAAAAAAGGATACAACTCCCTTGCTAACACTAGGGAGGGAGGCACTCTCCCCCTTCTGATGTCTGTGTCATAGCTTTCCCTGTCCCTCTCATACTTTTTAATAAAACTCTGCAACACAAAAGCTCTTGAGTGATCAGGCCTGGTCCCTGGTCCCAAAGCCAAACCTTCGGAGATCACACCGCTCACCGTAAGCTATCTCTGTGTTTGCTCTCCTCCTCCTCTACCACCCACCAGAGCAGCACCCCGACCCCTAAACCCCAGCGCCACACGCACCTGGGAAGGGGACGTTCATGTCAGCATGCAGCATTTCAATCAACTGTGTGGTCTTTGACCCTGGAGCTGCACACATATCTAAGATCTAGTGAAAAGCAAGAAAACGGTTGTTTTTCTTTACATAAATCAACCATCCTACATCTAACTTAGAAAAATTTTAAAGTAGTTTTCATTTCTACTTCAGGACCTAAGCACATTTATTTATAGGATAAATCTATGGCATATGTTCTATTTAATTTACCAGGATGGCCTAATATATATCGCCCCCAAATCACAGAAGGAGAAAGATACTCGCCCAACAGCAAACAGGAATAAAAACGGCACTAGAAACCTGCAAAGTCATTCAGGGGAGAGGAGTAAAGACACTGGATGCCAAAAGCAGGGTGACAGGGCGCTGGGGGCAGAGTGCGCTGGGCCCCAGTCTCAGTATGGCCCTGACAACCAGCTTCTAACTTTAAGCCAGTGACATCCACCTTACCTCCTTTTTCTCCTCTGGAAAAACAGGGACAGTGATAGCATCTACCCTCACAGAGGTGTGTGTGCAATAAGGGATTAATTCACAAAAAGAAGACAGAACCAAGGTCGGCATTCAACAAGCCCTCGTTATGGGTTCACTGTGATTTCAACCTGATTGAGTCAATCAGAAACAATGAGCAAAAAACTGAGCTGTAAAAACTGCAAAAAAAACCCTAAAGTAGAATACTTTACCCAAAGTGAAAAGGAAAAATAAATGATGATCCATATTAAGAAAAAAGGTCTCAACAAAACAGAGAAATGAATACCAGCATTTTCTATGTAAGGTTCAGAGTACCTTATGGTGAGGGTGGGCATTCAGCAACAGTGGTGGAATCATGCTGACAGCTTCCTGACGGCTGATGTTTCCCTTAGAAAAGAAAATTGTTAAAAATCAGCTATGGCATTAAAAACAGCAGAAAAAATTAATACTAGGCATTATTTCCAATGCATTAAGAAGATACTGTATAACCACACACAGAACACCAAAGTTAGTACTAGTGAGTACACAGCAAGACCGATTTTTCTACGAGTGGATAAATGGCCACTATCAAAAGCCAGTAACCCCTGCCCATCAGAATGGCATTCAGTTCAGTTCAGTCACTCATGTGTATCCAACTCTTTGCAACCCCATGGACTGCAGCACGCCAGGCCTCCCTGTCCAGCACCAACTCCTGGAGTTTACCAAAACTCATGTCCATTGAGTCGATGATGCCATCGAGCCATCGCATCCTCCGTCGTCCCCTTCTCCTCCCGCCTTCAATCTTTCCCAGCATCAGGGTCTTTTCTAATGAGTCAGCTCTTCGCATCAGGTGGCCAAAGTATTGAGGTTTCGGCTTCAGCATCAGTCCTTGTAGTGAATATTCAGGACTCATTTCCTTTAGGATGGACTGGTTGGATCTCCTTGCAGTCTAAGGGACTCTCAAGAGTCTTCTCCAACACCACAGTTCAAAAGCATCAATTCTTTGGCACTCAGCTTCCTTTATAGTCCAACTCTCATATCCATACATGACCACTGGAAAAACCACAGCCTTGCCTAGATGGATCTTTGTGGGCAAAGTAATGTCTCTACTTTTTTTCTTCTTTTTCTTTTTTCTTACTTTATTTTATTTTATTTTTATTGGTTTTGCCATACAATGTCATGAAACTGCCATGGGTTTACATATGCTCCCCCTCCAGAACCCCCCTCCCTCCTCCCTCCCGATTCCCTCCCCCTGGGAAATCTCGGTGCACCAGCCCCGAGCATCAATCCTGGGCTGGCGATTGATTTCACATATGATAATTAACATGTTTCAATGCCATTCTCCCATATCATCCCACCCTTGCCCTCATCTCTGCTTTTTAATATGCTGTCTACGTTGGTCATAACTTTTCTTCCAAAGAGTAAGCGTCTTTTAATTTCATGGGTGCAGTCACCATCTGCAGTGATTTTGGAGCCTAAAAAAATAAAGTCTGACACTGTTTCCACTATTTCCCCAACTATTTCCCATAAAGTGATGGGACCAAATGCCATGATCTTAGTTTTCTCAATGTTGAGAATTAAGCCAACTTTTTCACTCTCCTCTTTCACTTTCATCAAAAGGCTCTTTAGTTCTTCACTTTTTGCCATAAGGGTGGTGTCATCTGCATATCTGAGGTTATAGATATTTCTTCCAGCAATCGTGATTCCAGCTTGTGCTTCCTCCAGCCCAGCATTTCTCATGATGTACCCTGCATATAAGTTAAATAAGCAGGGTGAAAATATACAGCCTTGACATACCCCTTTCCCTATTTGGAACCAGTCTGTTGTTCCATGTCCAGTTCTAACTGTTGCTTCCTGACCTGCATACAGGTTTCCCAAGAGGCAGGTCAGATGGTCTGGTATCCCCATCTTTTTAAGAATTTTCCACAGTTTATTGTGATCCACACAGTCAAAGGCTTTGGCATAGTCAATAAAGCAGAAGTAGATGTTTTTTTGGAACTCTCTTTTTTTTTTTCGATGATCCAGCAGATGTTGGCAATCTGATCTCGGTTCCTCTGCCTTTTCTAAAACCAGCTTGAACATCTGGAAGTTCACAGTTCAAGTATTGCTGAAGCCTGGCTTGGAGAATTTTGAGCATGACTTTACTAGCATGAAATGAGTGCAATTGTGTGGTAATCTGAACATTCTTTGGCATGTCTTTGGCATTAATGTCACAATGACATTGGATCATCAGAAACTCAAGTACAACACGCACAAAGGATAGAAAGTCCCCCCAGAAGTGTCCCCTCATAGCTGAAACTGTAACTCCCATTTCCTGGGTCTCCTGTTTCCAGGAGCAGCCCACACCGCCTCTGTATTCCTGGACACCGCCCCATCAACACTGCCTCCTTGCCTCAGCTGGAGGCAGACAACAACCAAACCCCCACACTGGTCAGCCATCCTCCACACCTTCCCCCGTGGGTCAGGACACCTGTTCAAATGTTCGACTGTTCAAAGACTCTTTGAAAAACCCAGCACCTGTGACACTCACAACTCTATTTCAACAGCTTAGGACTGAACGCCCAAGAGAAAGCCAAACTTGTCAGCTCCCAGGAGGCTTCTGCTCCTTCACAGCCATCACAGGCTCATCACTCACCTCACATGGACGAGGGTGACGAACGCTCTGCCCAAGGGCAAACCTGCAGTGTTCTCCGACAGTTCATACCCCACAGAGACCAAACCTGCACTGCTCTGACAGTTCACACAGCCCCTGGCGACGAACCACCAAGCCAGAGAAGCCCTTTTACACAACCTGACCAAAGAGGGGGGCACACGGCGCCGCCTGGCTCATGTACTCAACACGGTGGGGGCAGGAGACGGGGCTAGCAGGAGCCCTGCCTGCCAGCCAACCCGAGGGGACAGGAAGCCCGAGAGCACACAGCTGGGCGCCGAGGAGATGAGTGAGGTGCAGGTTTCTAAACTGGCCATGGCTCCAAGGCAAGAACCGTGGGAGCAACCAGTCCTGCCGGGCGGGTGTTTAGACCATGTGGTCACCCTCGGGTCTCCGGGCTAGGAAAAGGAGGCCAGACAATAGGGAGGGGGAGGTTCTGATTTTAAATGCTGAGACCGAAGACTCCAGAACTGAAAGGAAACCGCAACGCTGACGGTGCCCTCCGCTCACGGGCACTCACTCAGTCATGCGCTGCCTGCAGGGCAGTTGTTTTGCTGGGGAAGATGTGGTGCTGAAGGTGAGAAGCTCAGGGACGGAACGGCAAGCAGGGCAGGGCTGAGGAACCAGGGGCAAAGACCGTGTCGTTTTACGAGAACCAACCTGTCACGTTTAGATGCTTTTCTTCTGTTTGGCAAAGGTGGAGTATAGCACTTTTAATAAAGATGGCCATAAAAACCCATCACCTTCTCTGCAAGCAAGGCACCTGGCATCTGCACCCCAAAAGGACACGAAAGCAGACAGAACGAGCTCCAAAGTGGTGTCTGGGGAACACACTGCTGGGCCCAGCTGTGACGGCAGCCACCCCAACACCAGAAGCCACGCTGCTCACCCGTGCCGGCGCCCCCGGGCCTCTGCGCGATCAGAGGAACTATCAGTACCTACCTTAGCAGATGTCACGGGGGCGCCCCAGTGAGTTCAGGGTGCTTTTCTACGTGCACTATCTACCCAGTCACTGCCAGTGATATTAAGGCTTTAAGGAAACCAGCAAGCCTGAAGACATCTACTCACAGATTCAGTTTCGCTGACCAGAAACTGGTGAAACTTTTCCAGCTGTGGAGACTTTCTCAAGATTTTTCGACTTAAATTTGTGTGCCAGGCAAGTTCTTCAGGATACCTGACCGAAAAGAAAGTATAACATGTATGGGTTACACATATTAAAGTGGGCTCGTCACAGTGCCTTGCTTATACAGGTCATGGGCCAAATGAGATGCCCAGCCGTGGTCTGGCTGCTCACACCCCTGCGCCCGCCCTCCGAGGACCAGCAGCAGGACAGAGGCTCGCCAAGACTGGACCTCGGCCCTGGGCTCTAAGGGACACAGCGCAGGACGTGACTGAAGAGCTGCGCCGATGAACAGCCAAGAGCAGAGGAAACGGGGAGGCTCCGATGCCCCCACTGTCCACCATCGTAACTTAAGGGCACAGAGCCCAAGAGAAGGCGTAAGATGACAAACTACAGTGCAGATCGCACAGAATGAAAATAATGCCGTAGGGCAGCTATTAAAATGTCTGACATTTGACTACATATTTTTTCTTTACTGTATTTTTCACTATTTCTCAAACCAAGCAGTCCAATAATACCGCGAAATGTTCTATATACCCCCAAACCTTGGAAATCAAAAACGTATTAATCTGAGGTCCCAGGCTGATGTTTATACAGACTGAAGAACAGAGCACCTCCTGCCGTCTCTGTAAGCGTACTTGAACGGTGTCCACACGATGCCATCACAGGTGAGGAAGTGGTGGCTTCTTCACCGTCCTGTGCACCTGTCCACCCACTGACCTCCAGCAGCAGGGACCGGTACACGGACAGGACACGGGGGCCACGCCCCGCGTCACGCGGCACTCGGTGACAAACCTTTACTGCACTTAGCGTTAGGTCTGAGGTAAAACAATGAGCTCAGTTTAACAACGGGGAGCCACAATGCTTCCATGAGTCAAACTGCAGCTAAGGTGACGGCTGTGAAAACGGAACGGAATGTCTGAAAAGCACCACGTTGGCTTTGAAAATCTGAGTGACTATCTGACCGAGACAAACTGAGGCTTAAGATTTGAAGAAACTGCTCAACTGCCATTTTATCATGAGCTGTGTCTGATAAGTGCTTTCCACCAAATGATGATGATTGAACTGGCTGAACCTGTTCATGGCCACCCTCAAAATGTCCTGGAACTTTGTTTCTTTTTTATGCTTGCTTCCCTCAATATTTAACCTGCTTCAAAAACACACAGCCAAAATGCAGTCATACTTATTAGGCAACTTTAAAGAGTCTAGCTTAACTACTCCCTGTGGCCTCACCAGAGGTGAATGGCAGGGATTCACCTGGGTTGGCTCCAGCTGAGGAGCTGAATGGGAACTGCCGCCCCTCGGCAACCTTTGTGTGTATTTATGTGCTGGCGCTCAATCGTGTCCAACTCTTTGTGGCCTCATGGACTGCAGCCCACCAGGCTCCTCTGTCCACGGGATTTCTCAGGCAAGAATACTGGCCTTCGGTGGTAGCCAAACATCTGCTTTCACAAGATTCCTGGCAAACGGAATTGCCTGTGATCAACGACAACACACACGCCAGTCACAACCTTATCAAACCACCAAGCATCACTGATTTGAACGCTGCCTGCCAGCACTTACTGCGCAAGGCTGAAGTTTCATTTTCTAATAGAGAGCAGACTCTAGGTATACCTTGAGGGAATACTTGTTTATGTGCTTTATTGGTTAAGTTCCTAGTAGTTGAAAATGTAAATGTACTATTACAAGCATAAAATTTGACTGTAAGTTATAATTACGAAAGCTTTTCACCTTACGAGAAAATTACTTAACTTTCAAACAGTTAAATACAAAGACAGAGTTAAAAAGAAAAATCTCTCTCTGTATATAACATCTATGATAAATCATCATCAACTCAATTAAAAAGCATATAAACAGAACGACAGTAAGGTGCATTCGCAACAACTGATCGTCAAAACAAGGCCTCCTAAAAGTGCTTTAACCCCTCACGGTTCCTAGTCTATGAAAGGTAAGGAAAGAAAGAGATCTGCCCAAGCTGTAAGTCCTATACACAACATTCCTTCTAGAAAACCTGGGCCCCCAAAATACTTCTGTATTACATCCGCTATGTCTCAAAAGGTTTTTAAAAGAATATTAAGATTTATTTCTGCAATTTCCACAATATAAAGAACCACCAGAAACTATTTTATGTTTCTGTTTTACTTACTGATTAATGGGTATCCCACCCCTGACCAATGAATTTGATTTAATAGAATAAAACTGTCTCAGTTGTCCCTGATTATGAAAACAGGGTATCAGGAACTCGTATCTCACATGTTGCTCAGACCCTTCAGCTGTGTTCAGAAAACTGGATCAAACAGTAACGTGAAGAGAAGGCCCGGCTGTTAGTGGGGTGGCTCCTTGCATTCTTCACCCACAGAATACCTGCAGGGCCTTTCCAGAGGTCTGGAACTGACTGGTCCTGCTCCCAGATCCAAAGTCCAACAATCAAGAGTGAAAAATAGCCATTAAACATTCAATGGGCCAATTAAACCAAACTCTGACTGTAGTTTGCAGAGAACAACAAAGATAGTGAGACTGTGGAAGAAAACTCTACCAGGACAGCCCAGAGAGACACCATTTCCCCAGGGGGCTGGCTCTCCAGCTCCTCTTTCTGTCCAGAGGCAGAGAACAGGCAGAGGCAACCACAGCTGAAAAGCTGCACTTTGGGACACAAGGTAGAAGGAAAAAATGTTTCCAGGTGACTGTGTGAAGCAGCAAAAGCAGGGAAGATTATTATGCATAGAAATGTGCAAAGACAATCTTAAACTTGCTTTGAAAACATCAGACGACCCCAACTTCGAGCACCAGGGCCATCCATCAAACCTCCAAGCCGTGGCACGGGCCGAGAGCTCAGGGTGCGCTCCAGGGACTCTGAGGGGGACCCGCTCATCATGCGACGGCCACCCCACTCAGCGATGCTGCAGATACAGCAGGGGGAGGGACGTCTTCCTTATCCGGTGGCCTCAGCACCTAGTATCAGAGTCCTTTTCCTGTTCTCTAACATTCAAGCTTCTAAACTCTGGTTAAAACTGTTCAACAAAAAAGCCATCGTGGAGTTTTTTGGTGTAACACTGCAGGCTTATTTCTGTATTCCAGAAATGCGCTCTATAATGGTGACATTTAGTTTTGATCTGATTTAAGCACCTGGCCACTCAGTCCTCATTCCACCGTGGATGCTGTGCACATCTATGACATGGACACTGACTGTCCAAACGGCCAACTAAAGAATGAAAAGCAAGCAAACGCCAGGAACAATGAGAACCTCATTTTGGCTTGTGATGAACAAAGGTTAGCCAAAAAGAAAAGACATATCAAACACTTGAGCAGTCAAAACTTCAAAAGCTGTCGGGAAACACTGGTTAAATTCATCTTTTCAAGCAGAAAGTGAAGAGGAACTAGAGCCCCTTGATGAGGGTGAAAGGAGAGTGAAAGAAAAAGCTGGCTTAAAACTCAACATTCAAAACACAAAGACCATGACATCCAGTCCCATCACTCCGCGGCAAACAGAAGGGGAAAGTGTGGAAACAGTGACAGATTTTATTTTCCCGGACTCCAAAATCAGTGCAGACAGTGACAGCAACCAGGAAATTCAAACACGCTTGCTCCTTGGAAGAAAAGCTGTAACAAACCTAGACAGTATATTAAAAAGCAGAGACATCACTTTGCCAACAAAGGTCCATCTAGTCAAAGCTATGGTTTTTCCAGTAGTCAGTATAGATCTGAGATTTGGACAATAAATAAGGCTGGGATTCAAAGAACCAATGCTTTCAAACAGCACCACTAACTCAATGGATAAGAATCTGAGCAAATTCTGGGAGATCACGAAGAACCGGGAAGCCTGGTGTGACATAGTTCACGGGGTCACAAAGAGTCAGATGTGTCTGAACAACAGACTGCCAGGCAACGCTGGTTAAAGTCACCTTTTTATAGAAATCATTCAAAATAAGCTGCTGTCCTTCTGTGAGAATTCTCAGAACTTTAGAGTTGATAATCTGCAATGTGCAACTGATAACAACTTCATGACTTCCATTGCCCACGCCCTGAGACTCTTCAGAGTCCCCTGGATTGCAAGCAGATCCAATCAGCCCATTCTAAAAGAAATCAGTCCTGAATGTTCATTGGAAGGACTGATGTTGAAGCTGAAACTCCAATACCTTGGCCACCTGATGCGAAGAGTTGACTCATTGGAACAGACCCTGATGCTGGGAAAGATTGAGGGCAGGAGAAGGGGATGACAGAGGATGAGATGGTTGGATGGTATCACTGACTCGACGGACATGAGTCTGAGTAAATTCCAGGAGTTGGTGATGGACAGGGAGGCCTGATGTGCTGCAGTCCATGGGGTCGCAAAGAGTCAGACATGACTGACTGAACTTGGCACCACCATGGTTTGTCCCTGACTACTCTGCGCCATTCACGAGACAGACGGAACCACTTTCAGGCGACTGAACTGGATCAAGACACACAAATGAGCCACGAGACACCAATAGGACAGCAAGGAAAAAAGGAGGGTGAGCGTGGGACCTGAAGACAGAGACAGGCAGGACAGCTGACACAGCCCCTGCTGAGCATTTGCCAGGTGAGGAGCTATGACGTGATTTATAGTCACGGGGACCCCACTCATCTTGTGTGACTTTGGGTGACGTCGAGGAGTTCGAAATGGAGTCACAGGGACCAATGTGAACCTCCATGAGGACTGTTCGGAAACATCTGCTGTTTGGTAACATCTCAGAAAGACACTGCGGAAGTGGTGACTGATAGAGGAGCTCTCAGATTATCACTGTTAAGACACCCACTGACGGACGCTTTAAAACACTGAGACAGGGGCTTGAAGGTTCATTGTCAAAAGGACCTGATGTTGCAAGATGAGGGAACTGTTTCAGACAGAAAAGACGCCACTGGAGGTACTGCCGGAACAGACGGGGACGTCCAGCTCACACTCGTCCCAAGGCCCAGCTGCAGGCAGGGGACCAACACTCATGCCGAGACGCCTCCTCCATCACCCCCTTTCCTTTCCTTCTCTGCGTGACTAACTTCTGTTGTGTAGTGTATTCGTGTGCAACCAACCAAGCAATCAGCAAAACAAAACGCTGGCTACACTCCATGTCTCCCAGCCTGATCCTTACCTGGTCTCACGCTGGGCCCTGCAGCCAAACATTAAGTGCACAACAGTTCTGACGTGAAGACAAGGGGTTTAAGTAGAAATGGTGGACATGGTAACATCAAGGAAGGAAGGAAGCTGGACTGACGTGGAAAAATTAATGGAAATCAAGACTTTAATACACAGCACTGAAAATCACAAAGGAAAACTTGTACACAGATGTGAATTAACAGCGAAAAAAGCACTGGGAATAATAGTAGGAAAATGTCTCGAAAGTATCTTTAGGTTCTTCTGTGCCAACGTCAAACGTGTCACCAAGAAATAAATTCAAGTGACAAAGATTAAAATCCCAGAGAAATATCCAACAGGATGAAGCCTTGTTATACCTACCAACTCAGGGGCTGTGGAACTTCAACTTTCTGCCCATCCACCTCCAGGTCCTCCAGTTCCTTGAAATACTTGTTCTTTAAGCAATGGAGAATCTCTTTTGCGTGGCTATCAAAAAATTTTTTAAAAAGTTTCAAATCAATCTGGAAAGCTAATTTAATGATCTCCTTATAAACCTAAGATTGTGTTTTGTAACAAAAGCCATCATTGCGTGCAATGAAGACATTCTTTAATTACTACCATTTTACTGTATTCTTTCAAAGCTTAAACAATCCTTGTCCTTTTACCTCTAAAAGGTAAAAACTAAATACAATACTACTGCACTCCTTCTCTCCTAAACATTCCTTGAGTTCCATTTTCACTCGCACATCACCTTTAAAAGGTACAACTGCAACTATATCCTTAAACTCACACACTCAAGAGTCATAAGGAAGAAACAACCTGATTAAATGACATCTCTAAGCTTGTTTCAAAGGAGGCCAGGGAAACAAGATAGGGACACAACGGTGCTAAAGGCCATTTCGCCCAGCAGAGGCACATTAAAGGACTAACACAACCCACAGTAGGGACTTTCCCTGGCCGTCCAGTGGTTAAGACTCCATTTTTTTTTTCCCAATACAGGAAATGCAGGTTTGATCCCTGGTCTGGGAACTAAAATCCCACATGCCATGGGCCGAGGCCAAAATATTCGTGATAGACATTTTAATAAGTTAAATAACCCACACAGTAAACTTTAGACATCACAAAGAGAAAATCCACTACATGTAACAGACTCCCCACCCCGAAACTGCACATAAAAAGGTATGATGTACAGCTGCACCTGCCGGGGATGCTTGAAACTCACTTTTAATTTTCACCCATCATTCCAGTGCCCCCTCCTCCACTGACTCCCTACTTCCAAGGATAAACACCCTGCTCAACAGCTCAGGGGAAGAGCCGAGCCCTGCCTCCTGTCTCCTTGCCTGACTTTCCTGAAGTAAAGCCTTTTCACTTTCTGCAAGACCTGCTGCCTCGGTCTTTGGTCTTTCCACTGGGCTGCTGGCAATAAGCCCACGTGTTCAGTTACAAGACTCAAAACACCCCAAAAATTTAAGAGCGAGAACACCATAAGCTTCACTTAAAACTAACGTCACAGGTTCTCCTGGGTTCCAAAGCGTGGGGCATCGTCAGCGGGCCCCCAAGAGCCAACTGCTTCCCAGCGTGCACGCCCGTTTCCGAGTCTAACCTCCCAACCGGACGGGTCCTCCCCCCCGCACTCCGAGGGGACACCCGTGCTCCCTCCTCTCGAGGCCTCCGGGCGGCAGCACCCACACCGCTGACACTGCTTCCTGGGAGAAACGCCCCTGCGCTCCAAACCCGGGGCACCCTAACCCCCTGCTTTCCGGGCGGCGCGAGAGGCCCGGCCGCTTACCTCTTGTAGCCGGTAATCCTCAGCGTGGCCGGGAGCGGCTCCCGGAGCGCGCGCATGAACTGGTCCCACTCGCCCTCGGGCACGATCCTGAGCTCCCGGTAGTAGTGCTCGAACAGCTTGTTCTCCTTGACGATCTCGGGGTAGCCGCCTTCCCAGCCCTGGGCGCGAGCGGAGCTTGGCACCCGCGCCGCGAGCCCGCCCCGCCGCCCCGCAGGCCCCCGGCCCGGCCGCCCGCCCCCGGCTCCTACCGCCCCGCCGCGCTCTCCGCCGTCATCCGCGCCCGCGGCCCGCCGCTGCTGCTGCTGCTGCTGCTGCTGCTGGAGCCGCCGGCCCCGCGCCCGCCGCCCCATGGCCCGCGCGGCCGCGCACGCCGCCCGCACCGCGCCGCCCGCCACCGTCGGCCGCGAGCGCTTCCGGGCGCGGCTCGAGGACCCCGCGGGGCCGCGCATGCGCCTCCCGGGCCCTGCGGGCGCGCGAGGGTTTCCGCGCCGGCTCAGGCAGCGATGAGGGCAGCCCGAGGCCGCGCGTGCGCACCGCGGCGGAGACGGCCCGGAGGGCCCGAGTGGGCGTGGCGTTGTGGGCGGGGCCGGTCCCCGGCGCGCCCCCAGGACCGGTGACACGGTCGGGAGGGCCTGGAGTGGGCGTGGCTCTGGTTGTGTGGGCGTGGCTATCTGGCGCCCCGCCCCCTCCCTGGGCACACCCAGGACTAGGAGGCGGGCTGCACTTCGCTCCCGGCCGCCCGCACGGGGCGGATCCCGGCCCCGGGCTTTGACAGCGGGCGCCAGCCTCAGGTAACCGCGCCTCCCGCCCTCCGCCCCACCCCGCCCTATATGTGGCCCGGCGAGCCGGGCCATGGAGCACGCCTGCAGTCCCCCACCATGGAGCTGGCCGAGCGGTTCCTGCTGGACGCGCTCGCCTACCTGGAGTGCGCCCTGGGCGTCGTGTGCTACGTGCTGCTGAAGCTGGTGGGCTCGCCCTACGGGCGCTACGCGCCGCCCGGCTCTGCCTTCGGGCTGCCGGCGCGGGCCGCCTGGGCCGTTCAGGAGCTGCCCTCGCTGGCCCTGCCGCTCCTCGCGTGCGCGGGCGCGGGCGCGCCGGCCGAGCGCCTCAACCGCTGGCCCAACTGCATCCTCCTGGCCATGTTCCTCGTCCACTATGCGCAACGGTAAGAGCGGGCGGCCCCGCGCTTCCCCCTGCCGCCCCCGGTGCGCCCCCTTCCCCCGCCGCCTCCGGTGCGCCCCCTTCCGCCGCCGCCCCCGGTTGGTGCGCCCCCTTCCGCCGCCGCCCCCGGTGCGCCCTCGTCTCCCAGCCGCCCCCGGTGCGCCCCCTTCTCCTAGCCGCCCCCGGTGCGCCCCTTCTCCTAGCCGCCCCCGGTGCGCCCCCTTCTCCTAGCCGCCCCTGGTGCGCCCCCTTCCCCCGCCGCCTCCGGTGCGCCCCCTTCCGCCGC
>ML661340.1:10734236-10777550 GCA_007570785.1 Antilocapra americana | reverse complement strand
CCTGGTTGGTGCGCCCCCTTCTCCCAGCCGCCCCCGGTGCGCCCCCTTCTCCCCGCCGCGCCTGGTTGGTGCGCCCCCTTCTCCCGCCGCCCCTGGTGCACCGCCCTCGTGCCACCCCGGGCCGGCTCCCTGCACCTGTGCACCAGGGCCTGGCGCTCTCTCCTTCCGCCCCTGCTCTCTCTCCCCCAGCGCCCTCTTCCTACTTTTCTAGCTCCATCCTGGACTCTTTGTTGAGGGTGGAGGATTATTTCCCGCAATCAGATGATCACTTTTATCTTGGGGGCCTGGTTTCCTACAATTACGGAATGGATCGCGTTCAGGGACTTTCTCCTCTGCAGTATAGGCGAGTGGCCCCAGCACTGTGGAAGTAGCCTTCCAAGAAATAACCGGTAAACACACCTGAGGTCTTTAAGCTGACTTCCAGATGTTTGGTTTTTGTGAAGACTCAGTGGCTGTGTCTGTACCCTTCAGGTCTGTGATAAGGGAGAACTCTTTCCAAGTCTTAGGCTTTGGCTTCTGCACAGCTTAAGGGCTTCCCTGGTGGCTCATCTGGTAAAGAATCTGCCTGCATTGCAGGCGACCTGGGTCCGATTCTTGGATGGGGAAGAGCCCCTGGAGAAGGGAATGGCAACCCACTCCAGTATTATTGCCTGGAGAATCCACATGGACAGAGGAGCCTGGCAGGCTACAGTCCATAGGGTCCCAAAGGGTTGGACACAACTGAGCGACTAACACTTTCACACTTTTGCCTAGCTAAACCAAATGGCTGCTCAAAAGCTTAAAATCAAAATTTGAAAATTTGTATTCAGACTTCAGAAGGCTGCCCAGTTAAAAGGGGTGTCCTCTGCAGGTGAGGGACCGGAGCTCAGCTGCTTTGGGAACGTGGGCAGGTTACCTGACCTCTCTGGCTGTGGGCCCCACGTTAGTGCACTCCCTTCACAGGGCAGTAGAAGATGTCAGTGCGGTGCCTCTGAGCCTCTCTTGAGCCCCTGGGCAGCTGCGTCCCAGTCTGCTTTTAAGTTTTAAGCAGACACTGGAAGTGGGCAGTCAGTGTCCCACGAAGTCGTCTGAGTGCTCTGTACCTGGCAGTCCTAAAGAATTCCAGTAAGCAGACTCGTTAACAGACTCACCGGTGTGTTCCCAGTCATGTCCAACTCTTTGTGATCCCATGGACTGTAGCCCGCCAGGCTCCTCTGTCCATGAGATTCTCCAGGCAAGAATACTGGAGTAGGTAGCCATTCCCTCTTCCGGGGGATCTTCCCGACCCAGGGACTGAACCCAGGTCTTCTGCATTGTGGGCAGGTTCTTTACCATCTGAGCCACCAGGGAAGCCCAAGTTTGCCCTAAGTCCATACCAAAACAGGGAGCTGATGACTTGCAGCACCTAAACCTGGCCAGTAATTTCATTCATGAAGATAGGAAACCTCTACAGCATAGCTACCGCCCACAGTTGTTCATGTTACTGTACACATAGCCCATGTAGTTTGGGGACATTTAAGTTTTCCAAACTTTCCAACTTGAGCAAATTCCAGGAGGTGGTGAAGGACAGGGATGCCTGGTGTTCGGCCGTCCGTGGGTGGCAAAGAGTCAGACCTGACTGAGCAACGAAACAACAACAAGTTTTCCAAATAGAAGAGATAAACATCTTCCATTCTACCCAAGCAGCTAATGTATTCAATGGTCATTTGACCTAAGTCAGTGAGCACTGTCGACTAAAAAAAGATGTACAACTTGAGAGTTGCGAGTTAAGTTTTATTTGGGGCAAAATGAGGACTGCAGCCCGGGAGGCAGCATCTCAGATAGCTCTGAGCGACTGCTCCAAAGCGGCGGTGGGGGAAGGTCAGTATGTAAGGTTTTGCTGAAGGGGGAGTTCAAAGCCATAGGCCACTCATTTTACAGAAGGGTTTTGCTAGTCATGAAGATCTGATGTCACCATGAAGGGATTTAGTGCTCCTCTAGACATGAGGAGATGCAAGGATTGAGATCATAACATCTGTTCCTGAAAACATCCAGCTATCTAAAGAGCTGTCCTGCCAGGTCATCTGGAGCACAGACGGCCTCACTCCACCCTGAACTCCCTCAGGGGGTGTTGAAGGTCAATAGCCATGGCAGCGTGGGGTTCAGTTTCCCTGCAGGCAGTTGGCAGTGGTCTTGGAAAGTGCCAGTTTGTAGTTGACATGGCCCCCTTGTGGTCATAAATCCGGCCATACCTTGGGGGGCATTTCATGACCATTTTGTCCCGCCTTGCTGGGAAGGCTCGTTCCCAGTTCTGAAGAAGGTTTTTGCTGATAAGCCACTCAATATGCTGTTACTGGACGAGGTCTTAATAGTCAAAGATTTCTGGACACCTGTCTTCTAGTTATGGTCCAGGAAGTATTTCCTCTCATTGCATGAAAATAACTAGAGTTACACTATTACAATTATTGATCATTTATCAAGCTATACATTTGATCAACTGCTTCAAGTCTAGTCATTATTTTCATTGGAGGCTCAGTCATACACTTGGTAATACCTGAAATAATAATCTTGTGAAACAAGCAAAATACAAATGATATAGTTAATAACATTAGTGGAATTAAAAGTAAATTATTTTAGCCATGAGCCTCCCACTGCAAACCAGTTGTTTTTTTTAAAGATCGTTAAGACTAGGGGATGGGTCACTTAAAGCGTAAATCTGATTTTTCATATGGTTCATCAAATGTGTTTTGTTAAGAGAATTAGGTATAAAAACGCAGCATTCAGTTTGAATTATGGCACAGGTGCCTCCCTAAAATGCTGAAGGGCCATGCGGTTGTGTAGCACTGCCTTTTTCGTCAGAAATCTCAGAATTCAATAGGCTAATAGCGTGATTACTGTTGTTTAAAGCTTATTAAAGTTGTTAAGGCTTAGATATGGCCAATTACATCCTCTAACCCCATTGAAGGTGTGCGCATGTGCACACACACACACATACACACACACCATACAAAAGCTGGTAAATGGCTATACCAGTAGAATATAGATCCTTGACCCCGTGGGATCATACCAATGGTAGATTGGTTGGGGTTACCTCTAATTTGTTCACATATACGACAGGAATCCCGGGCTACACCTGCGTACCGATCCCTGTAGATGGGATGGCCACAAGTTAGTGCCACAGGCCCACTGAGCTCCGTACCAATCACTCGTTCCAAGGGTAATAATAGGCGTAGTTCATAAAGCACCAGTCTTGTCTCGTAATTACCAGGTTGATCATGTTTAGTATGATTTAACCCTTCCCAACACAGAGGAGCTTTTAAATTAAAATGACCATAGCTAATTGGCCAGGTGAGAGGATCCCATCTAGTGATATCATGAATAGCTAAAACAGGACTGAACATTCATCTAAAATAAATTTCCTAGGGAGTATCCAATCAGAGCCCTAGAGAGCAGAAATCCACCAAAGTAACCCAAAAGTACTATACACAGGTAATTGGCCACAACCCAACAATTGGATTGAGTTTTAAACTAGCATAGTCCATGATAGATACCATGTGATTGATAGGCATAGGTCCAAGAAATCAAGAAAACGTTATAAATGATCGTACAAGTCAGGTGAACATCTTGGGCAAGCTGTCTACTTCTGATGTCCTCTTCTTCTCGTCCTAGTGGAGTGTAGTTTCCTCCATTTGAGCATTGTTTTAAGGTGAGTTTGAGGTCAGCAGGCCTCTCTGTAGACCATTCCAGCTTAGGGGCCTTTGGAAGTGGGAGTTAACCCAAGAGTCAACGTCCTTTCGGTTTCACTGGGCATGAGCTAGTTAAGAATACCTGATAGAAAGGTCCTTCCATCCTGGTTGGAGAGAGTCCCTTAAATCATGTCTTCTTCCAGTCCTGGTTGCAGGTCATGTGTGAGGCACCTGATCTTCATCCAAAGGCAGATTATTGAGTAAGCTCCACAAACAACCCTAGAGTGTCCTTTAATAATTCAATTTAATTTTACATTGACACACCCTAACAGAAAAGAACTGTCCAGGAAGTGAGTCCTAGTAGATACAGACCTCCATCAACAAGCTGGGATTTAACATTCATTGGAGCATCTCTTTCTCCCTAAAATCACCATCATTTTTACCAAATATAACCAAACAAAGACCTGTTTGTAGTATAAGTCTGGTCTCAATCAACTTGACCTGATGACTTATGTAACCATAATTGATCATAGAATTTTGTACTTTGCTGAGACGTTTATAGAGTCTCAGACTGAACTTTTAAAATAAAACCTTTCAGGGCTAGGGAAGTCATGCCAAAGGCTTATCGCAGATTTTGCCTAAAAGATAGAAGTAAATTCCTCCCTTCTCAAGGTCTCCAAAATGCCTGAGATTCCCATACCCTATATTGAGATAACCTTCCTAACTTATCTGATAAAGTGAAGTGAGTGAAAGTCTCTCTGTGAAAGTGTCCCACTCTTTGTGACCCCATGGACTACGCCATCCATGGAATTCTCCAGGCCAGAATACTGGAGTGGGTAGCCTTTCCCTTCTCCAGGGGATCTTCCCAACCCAGGGAACAAACCCAGGTCTACTGCATTCTGGGCGGATTCTTTACTAGCTGAGCCACAGGGGAAGCCCTTATCTAATAAAGCTACTGGAAACTAGAGCTTCCAGTGTCTGGAGGGTTCAGATAGAAAAGATAAATGTTTTAATTTGTTTATAAAATATAATTTTACCATAATTACTTTGAGAAGAAGGTTTTTCTTTTTTTCTTACAAAAAAACCGTAAGCATACTCACCATTCAGTCCTTTTGTTAACCTTTGTGAAGTCAACAGGTTTTCCACTGGAATCCTTACCCAGTTCAGAAACTGGTATTTATACAAAAGTCCTTTCTATAAATCTTCTTGAAGAGGAAGCATTTTTGCAAAACTTGGTTAGTGCTATGACAATATTTTGAGATAGTAACTAAAATTATGCCTAATACCATTACACCCAAACATATCAGAATTTTAGAAACTCCACACAGTTTCTAGGACATCTATATTAGTAACATTTACCGTACAATATAACCTGAGACTTATTCACTTGACAGTAGTCCCCCATGTAATTCTATATACAAAATGAACCTAATTAGTGTATTATCTCTCTTTGGAATGTTTCAGGGGCCCTCTGAAGCATCCCAAGGTTAGCTAGAAATCTTCTTCATTAGAATGATTTAGGAAGCTCTGTCAACAAAGCAGATAAGTGATCCAGAGAGCTCAGGTCTAAAGGTATAGGAGGAGTTAAGTGATCCAGAGAAAGCTCAGGTCTAAAGATAGAGGAGGAGTTATTTCCTCAGGGCAGGAATTCTTAAAGAGGTAAATTTTTTCATCAAGATTTTTCTGGAGTCTAAAGAATGTTGTGACCACATTGTCAAAAATTGTATTTTTCTGTGATCATAGTGTTATAGCCAAAATTTAGGCCAGATATGCTCAGCTTGACCCTGATAAAAAGGGCCGGTTGGTCCCAGCAGGGATTTTCCTCTGGGGAAGTTCAGGTCTATTCAGTCTCTCAGTCTTGTCTGACTCTTGTGACCTCATGAATCACAGCACACCAGGCCTCCCGGAGTCTACCCAAACCCATGTTCATTGAGTCAGTGATGCCATCCAACCATCTCATCCTCTGTTGTCCCCTTCTCCTCCTGCCCTCAATTTTTCCCAGCATCAAGGTCTTTTCCAATGAGTCAGCTCTTCCCATCAGGTGGCCAAAGTATTGGAGTTTCAGCTTCAATGTCAGTCCTTCCAGTGAACACCCAGGACTGATCTCCTTTAAAATGGACTGGTTGAATCTCCTTGCAGTCCAAGGGAATCTCAAGAGTCTGCTCCAACACCACAGTTCGAAAGTATCAATTCTTTGGCTCTCAGCTTTCTTCACCATCCAACTCTCACATCCATACATGACTACTGGAAAAACCATACCCTTGACTAGACAGACCTTTGTTGGCCAAGTAATGTCTCTGCTTTTTAATATGCTGTCTAGGTTGGTCATACCTTTCCTTACAAGGAGTAAGTGTCTTTTAATTTCATTGCTGCAATCACCATTTGTAGTGATTTTGGAGATGAGAAAAATAAAGGCAGCCACTGTTTTCACTGTTTCCCCATCTATCTGCCATGAAGTGATGGGACTAGATGCCATGATCTTAGTTTTCTGAATGTTGAGAATTAAGCCAACTTTTTGACTCTCCTCTTTCACTTTCATCAAGAAGCTTTTTAGTTCTTCACTTTTTGCCATAAGGGTGGTGTTGTCTGCATATCTGAGGTTATTGATATTTCTTTGGGCAATCGTGATTCCAGCTTGTGCTTCCTCCAGCCCAGCGTTTCTCATGATGTACTCTGCATACAAGTTAAATAAGCAGGGTGACAATATACAGTCTTGACATACTCCTTTCCCTATTTGGAACCAGTCTGTGGTTCCATGTCCAGTTCTAACTGTTGCTTCCTGACCTGCATACAGGTTTCTCAAGAGGCAGGTCAGATAGTCTGGTATTCCCATCTCTTTAAGAATTTTCTAACTTATTGTGATCCACACAGTCAAAGGCTTTGGCATAGTCAATAAAACAGAAGTAGATGTTTTTCTGGTACTCTCTTGCTTTTTCGATGACCCAGCAGATGTTGGCCATTTGATCGCTGGTTCTTCTGCCTCTTCTACAACCAGGCTGAATATCTGGAATTTCACGGTTCACGTATTGCTGAAGCCTGGCTTGGAGAATTTTGAGCATTACTTTACTAGCATGTGAGATGAGTGCAATTGTGCAGTAGTTTGAGCATTCTTTAGCATTGCCTTTCATTGGGATTGGAATGAAAACTGATCTTTTCCAGTCCTATGGCCACTGCTGAGTTTTCCATATTTGCTGGCATACTGAGTGTAGCACTTTCACAGCGTCATCTTTCAGGATTTGAAACAGCTCAACTGGAATTCCATCACCTCCACTAGCTTTGTTCGTAGTGATGCTGTCTAAGGCCCACTTGACTTAACATTCCAGGATGTCTGGCTCTGGGTGAGTGATAACACCATCCTGATTATCTGGGTCATGAAGATATCTTTTATATAATTTTTCTGTGTATTCTTGCCATCTCTTCTTATATCTTCTGCTTCTGTTAGGTCCATACCATTTCTGTCCTTTATTGTGCCCATCATTGCATGAAATGTTCCCTTGGTATCTCTAATTCTCTTGAAGAGATCTTTAGTCTTTCCCATTCTGTTGTTTTCCTCTATTTCTTTGCACTGATCACTGAGGAAGGCTTTCTTATCTCTCCTTGCTAGTCTTTGGAACTCTGCATTCAAATGGATATATCTTTCTTTTTCTCCTTTGCCTTTTGCTTCTCTTCTTTTCACAGCTATTTGTAAGGCCTCCTCAGACAGCCATTTTGCTTTTTCGCATTTCTTTTTCTTGGGGATGGTCTTGATTCCTGTCTCCTGTACAATGTCACGAACCTCCATCCATAGTTCATCAGACACTCTTTCTATGAGATCTAGTCCCTTAAATCTGTTTCTCACTTCCACTGTATAGTCATAAGGGATTTGATTTAGGTCATACCTGAATGGTCTAGTGGTTTTCTCCACTTTCTTCAGTTTTAGTCTGAATTTGGCAATAAGGAGTTCATGATCTGAGCCACAGTCAGCTCCTTGTCTTGTTTTTGCTGACTGTATAGAGCTTCTCCATCTTTGGCTGCAAAGAATATAGCCAACCTGATTTCAGTGTTGACCATCTGGTGATGTCCATGTGTAGAGTCTTCTCTTGTGTTGTTGGAAGAAGGTGTTTGCTATGACCAGTGCGTTCTCTTGGCAAAACTCTATTAGTCTTAGCCCTGCTTCCTTCTGAACTCCAAGGTCAAATTTGCCTGTTATTTCAGGTATTTCTTAACTTCCTACTATTGCATTCCAGTCCCCTATAATGAAAAGCATATCTCTTTTGGGTGTTAGTTCTAGAAGGTCTTGTAGGTCTTCAGAACCATTCAACTTCAATTTCTTCAGCATTACTGGTCGGGACATAATCTTGGATTACTGTAATATTGAATAGTTTGCTTTGGAAATGAATGGAGATCATTCTATCATTTTTGAGATTGCATCCCAGTACTGGATTTCTGACTCTTTGGTTGACTACGATGGCTACTCCAATTCTTGTAAGGGATTCTTGCTGAAAGTAGTAGATATAATGGTCATCTGAGTTAAATTCACCCATTTAAGTTCATTTTAGTTAGCTGATTCCTAAAATGTCGATGTTCACTCTTGTCATCTCCTGTTTGACCACTTCCAATTTGCCTTGATTCATGGACCTAACATTCCTGGTTCCTATGCAGTATTGCTCTTTACCACACCAGACCTTACTTCCATCACCAGTCACATCCACAACAGAGTGTTGTTTTTTGCTTTGGCTCTGTCTCTTCATTCCTTCTGGAGTTATTTCTCCACTGATCTCCAGGAGCATATTGGGCATCTATCGACC
The DNA here is from genome assembly GCA_007570785.1 of Antilocapra americana. Taxonomy (NCBI): domain Eukaryota; kingdom Metazoa; phylum Chordata; class Mammalia; order Artiodactyla; family Antilocapridae; genus Antilocapra; species Antilocapra americana. The sequence continues at coordinate 10,769,119 of ML661340.1, read as the reverse complement.
TGGGGAGTTCATCTTTCAGTGTCATACCTTTTTGGCTTTTCATACTGTTCATGGCTTACCATTCCTTTCTCCAGTGGACCATGTTTTGTCAGAACTCTCCACCATGACCCGTCCAGCTCGGGTGGCCCTAAACAGCGTGGCTCACAGTTTCATTGACGTAGACAAGGCTGAGATCCATGTGATCAGTTTGGTTAGATTTCTGTGATTGTGGTTTTCAGTCTGTCTGCCCTCTGATGGAGAAGGATAAGAGGCTTATGAAAGCTTCCTGATGGCAGAGACTGACTGAGAGGGAAACTGGATCTTGTTCTCAGTGGCAGGGCCATGCTCAGGTCAGTTCAGTCACTCAGTCGTGTCCGACTCTTTGCGACCCCATGAATCGCAGCACGCCAGGCCTTCCTGTCCAACACCAACTCCCAGAGTCTACCCAAACCCATGTTCATTGAGTCCATGATGCCATCCAGCCATCTCATTCTCTATCGTCCCCTTTTCCTCCTGCCCTTAATCTTTCCCCACATCAGGGTCTTTTCCAAAGAGTCAGCTCTTCCCATCAGGTAGCCAAAGTATTGGAAATTCAGCTTCAACATCAGTCCTTCCAATGAACACCCAGGACTAAACTCCTTTAGGATGGACTGGTTGAATCTCCTTGCAGTCCAAAGGGACTCTCAAGAGTCTTCTCCAACACCACAGTTCAAAAGCATCAATTCTACGGCCCTCAGCTTTCTTCACCATCCAACTCTCACATCCATACATGACTACTGGAAAAACCATAGCCTTAACTAGATGGACCTTTGTTGGCCAAGTAATGTCTCTGCTTTTCAATATGCTGTCTAGGTTGGTAATAAATTTCCTTTCAAGGAGTAAGCATCTTTTAATTTCATGGCTGCAGTCGCCATCTGCAGTGATTTTGGAGCCCGAAAAAATAAAGTCTGCCACTGTTTCAACTGTTTCCCCATCTATTTCCCATGAAGTGATGGGACCAAATGCCATAGTCTTAGTTTTCTGAATGTTGAGAATTAAGCCAATTTTTTTCACTCTCCTCTTTCACTTTCATCAACAGGCTTTTTAGTTCCTCTTCACTTTCTGCCATAAGGGTAATGTCATCTCCATATCTGAGTTTATTTATATTTCTTCCGGCAATCTTGATTCCATCTTGTGCTTCTTCTAGCCCAGTGTTTCTCATGATGTACTCTACATATAAGTTAAATAAACAGGGTGACAATATACAGCCTTGGCGTACTCCTTTCCCTATTTGGAACCAGTCTGTGGTTCCATGTCCAGTTCTAACTGTTGCTTCCTGACCTGCATACAGGTTTCTCAAGAGACAGGTCAGATGGTCTAGTATTCGCATCTGTTTAAGAATTTTCCACAGTTTATTGTGATCCACACAGTCAACAGCTTTGTCATAGTCAATAAAGCAGAAATAGATGTTTTTCTGGTACTCTCTTTTTCAATGGTCCAGTGAATGTTGGCAATTTGATCTCTGGTTCCTCTGCCTTTTCTAAAACCAGCTTGAACATCTGGAAGTTCATGGTTCACATATTGCTGAAGCCTCGCTTGGAGAATTTTGAGCATCACTTTAGTAGCGTGTGAGATGAGTACAATTGTGTGTTAGTTTGAGCATTCTTTGACATTGCCTTTCTTTGGGATTGGAATGAAAACTGACCTTTTCCAGTCCTGTGGCCACTGCTGAGTTTTCCATATTTGCTGGCATATTGAGTACAGCACTTTCACAGCATCATCTTTCAGGATTTGAAATAGCTTACTGGAATTCTATCACCTCCACTAGCTTTGGTTGTAGTGATGCTTTCTAAGGCCCACTTGACTCCACATTCCAGGATGTCTGGCTCTAGGTGAGTGATCATACCTTCGTGATTATCTGGGTCTTGAAGATCTTTTTTGTACAGTTCTTCTGTGTATTCTTGCCACCTCTTCTTAATATCTTCTGCTTCTGTTAGGTCCATTCCATTTCTGTCCTTTATCGAGCTCATCTTTGCATGAAATGTTCCCTTGGTATCTCTTGAAGAGATCTCTAGTCTTTCCTGTTCTGTTGTTTTCCTCTTTTTCTTTGCATTGATTGCTGAGAAGGCATGCTCAGTAAATCTTTAATCCAATTTTCTATTGATGGGCAGAACTGCGTTGTCTCCCTGTTCTTTGACCTGAGGCCAAACTATGGTGGAGGTAATGAAGATAATGGTGACCCCCTTCAAAAGGTCCTATGCATGCACTGCTACACTCAGTATCCCAATCCTGCAGCAGGCCACCACCAACCCACACCTCCACCCGAGACTCCTGGACCCTCACAGCAAATCTGGGTCAGTCTCTTCTGGGGTCACTGCTCCTTTCTCCTGGGTCCTGGTTTGCACAAGCTTTTCCCTTATGCTTATACAGTGAAAGTGACATATAGATTCAAGGGATTAGATCTGATAGAGTGCCTAAGGAACTATAGACAGAGGTTCATTACATTGTACAGGAGGAAGTGATCAAGACCCTTTCCAAGAAAAAGAAATGCAAAAAGGCAAAATGGTGGTCTGAGGAGGCCTTACAAATAGCTGTGAAAAGAAGAGAAGCAAAAGGCAAAGGAGAAAAGGAAAGATATTCCCATTTCAATGCAGAGTTCCAAAGAATAGCAAGGAGAGATACGAGCCTTCCTCAGTGATCAATGCAAAGAAATAGAGGAAAACAACAGAATGGGAAAGACTTAGAGATCTCTTCAAGAAAATTAGAGATACCAAGGGAACATTTCATGCAATGATGGGCACAATAAAGGACAGAAATTGTATGGACCTAACAGAAACAGAAGATATTAAGAAGAGGTGGCAAGAATACACAGAAGAACTGTACAGAAAAGATCTTCACTTCCCAGATAATCACAATGGTGTGATCACTCACCCAGAGCCAGACATCCTGGAATGTGAAGTCAAGTGTGTCTTAGGAAGCATCACTACAAATAAAGCTAGTGGAGGTGATGGAACACCAGTTGAGCTCTTTCAATTCCAAAAGATGATGCTGTGAATCAGTACATCATGAGAAATGCTGGGCTGGATGAAGCACAAGCTGGAATCAAGATTGCTGGAAGAAGTATCAATAACCTCAGATATGCATATGACACCTCCGTATGTCAGAAAGCGAAGAAAAACTAAAGAACCTCTTGATGAAAGTGAAAGAGGAGATGTTAGCTTAAAACTCAACATTCAGAAACTAAGATTATGGCATCTGGTCCCATCACTTTATGGCAAACACATGGGGAAACAGTGGCTGACTTTATTTTTTGGGGCTCCAAAATCACTGCAGATGGTGACTGCAGCCATGAAATTAAAAGATGCTTGTTCTTTGGACAGAAAGTTATGACCAACCTATAACAGCATAGTAAAAAGCAGAGACATTACTTGGCCAACAAAGATCCGTCTAGTCAAGGGTATGGTTTTTCCAGTAGTCATGTATGGATGTGAGAGTTGAACGGTGAAAAAAATCTGATCGCCAAAGAATTAATGCTTTTGAACTGTGGTGTTGGAGAAGACTCTTGAGAGTCCCTTAGACTGCAAAGAGATCCAGCCAGTCCATCCTAAAGGAGATCAGTCCTGGGTGTTCATTGGAAGGACTGATGTTGAAGATGAAACTCCAATACTTTGGCCACCTGATGGGAAGAACTGACTCATCGGAAGAGACCCTGATGCTGGGAAAGATTGAAGGAGGGAGGAAAAAGGGACGACAGAGGATGAGATGGTTGGATGGCATCACCGACTGTATGGACATGAGTTTGAGTAAGCTTTGGGAGTTTGTGATGGACAAGGAAGCCTGGCATGCTGCAGTCTCCATGGGTCACAAAGAGTCAGACGTGACTGAGTGACTGAACTGATCTGAACAGTGGCTCAGTTGGTAAGGAGTCCACCTGCAACGCGGGAGACTAGGTTCGATCCCTGGGTTAAGATGATCCCTTGGAGAAGGGAAAGGCTACCCACTCCAGTATTCTGGCCTAGAGAATTCCATGGACTGAACAGCCCATGGGGTTGCAAAGAGTTGGACAGGACTGAGTGACTTAAAAAAAAAAAAAAAAAGATTCCATGGACAGAGGAGCCTGTGGGCTACAGTCCATAGGATCACAGTGACTCAGACATGACTGAGCGACTAAGCATGCATGCAAACACAAGGCATGCTTAACATGAAAACAGAGCAGAAGACTGGGGAAGGAGAGGAACGCCCCAAATCCTCAACCTTTGCCTTGTGGACAACTTTTATCACAAAGTTTAGAGTGACTGACAATAAAATATTCTTTGTGTTTGCAGCCTCACCTTGAAAGGGCAAAATCCTTGTTTAAGTACATAGCTGTATTGCAGTGTAATCACTTTACTCACTAAATTGATTTCTTCTTGCAGAAGGAACGATAAGCAAAAGGAACTGATCCAAATCTAGAAGTGTTGTAGATTTCAGCGATGTCAAATTGAGAAAGAAGTGAAACAATTAAGCATTAAAATTAACAGTTCTCATTTAAACATTTGAAAATGGTTAGATCTACCACTTCCTAGTAAGTAGTCAAGTAGATACATGCTCACTCAGGTCTGACTTTGTGACCCCATGGACTGTAGCCCAGCAGGCTTCTCTGTTCGTGGGATTCTCTAGGCAAGAATACTGGAGTGGGTTGCCATCTACTCCTCCAGGGGACCTTCCTGACCCAGGAGTTGAATCCACGTCTCCTACATTGCAGGTGGGTTCCCCACCACTGAGCCACCGAGGAAGCAACCATTACCTGGTTACTACCAGATCACCCAAGTTGGCTACTTAGCGTTCCCAAATTGGGTTGGTGACCTTATAGGCTGCCTTGGGAGATGATGTCCAGTTCAGTTCAGTTCAGTCTCTCAGTTGTGTCCGACTCTGGAATCCCATGAACCGCAGCACACCAGGCCTTTCTGTCCAACACCAACTCCCAGAGTTCACCCAAACCCATGTTCATTGAGTCCGTGATGCCATCCAACCATCTCATTCTCTATCGTCCCCTTCTCCTCCTGCCCTCAATCTTTCCCAGCATCAGGGTCTTTTCAAATGAGTCAGCCCTTCGCATCAAGTGGCCAAAGTATTGGAGTTTCAGCTTCAGCATCAGTCCTTCTGATGAACACCCAGGACTGATCTCCTTTAGGATGGACTGGTTGGATCTCCTTGCAGTCCAAGGGACTCTCAAGAGTCTCCTCCAACACCACAGTTCAAATGCATCAGTTCTTCAGTGCTCACCTTTCTTTATAGTGAGCTGTTGGTTTCAACAATATTGCGTTGGCTTGTACCAAACATCAACATGAAGAAGCCGTATAGGTCCCCTCCTCCCTGAGCCTCCCTCCCACCTCTCTCCCCATCCCACCCCTCTTGGTTGTTGTCACGAAGCCCCAGTTTGAGTTCCCTGAGTCACACAGCACATTCCCACGGGCTGTGTATTTTGTACACGGCAGCAGCATACATGTGTCCACCTCTCTCCATGCACCCTGGCCTCTGCCACCCCCACCCCCGCCCTGTCTGTAAGTCTGTTCCCTACATCTGCATCTCCACTGCTGCCTTTGATTTTGCCTGAGTTTTTCAGGTTCCAAGAAATCAGGTCTCTCCTTGTCACTCATCAGGTCTGTTCTGAGTGGGTTAGGGATCAGGACTTAAAGTACTCATCTGGGTGTTATGTGCAAAAGAACCTGTAACTGAGATACGTGCTCCTTGTAGAAGACTTAAAAAGTGCAGAAGAATTCAAGGAAGCAAAAATAGACCCACCTAAAATTCCACCCCTCAGAGGTAACACTGATGGTATTTTGGAATATCTCTTTCCTATCCCTGTCACTGTTTTTTTTTTTTTTTTAAGATTTTTTTTTTTTAACGTGGACTATATTTTTTAGGTCTTTATTGAATCTGTTACAGTATCACATTTGTTTTATGTTTTGTTTTTTTGGGCCCTGAGACGTGGGATCTTAGTTCCCCGACCAGGGATTGAATCTGCACCCTTTGCGTTAGAAAGTGAAGTCTTAACCCCTGGGTCACCAGGAAAGGCCCTCCTTCATTGTTTTTTTATAAGTTTTGGATCATTTTTTCTTAAATAGTCAAGGTGACAGCACAGATATATAAACACACAAAATCTTATATCCCACTCTGTCACTTAATATAAGTACTGTCCTAGCTTCGTAGAAATAAGAAATGAAGAAATAAAGATGACTCCTAAAGACTAATGTGCTGCAGCATGAGTGGACAGAGGCAGCCCTGCTTGGTCCTGCTTCTGGCTGACCCCTTGGGAATGTGGTGGATGACACACCTGGGATGTTGCCATGGAGGCACCCAACTCCTGATGTCTGTCTCCGTCACCAGGAGAGAGTTCCACCATGTTCCTCTGAGCCTCTGGTCCTGATCTGTTCATTAGGTTAACGGTAATGTTTCTGACATGTTAAAAAAAAAAAAAAGACTTATAGAATTAGGGATTATTGAGAACATTCTGTCAGAAACTATGAGTAGTCCTCTTCTGCTGTCTAAATGTGGAAACTCACCCCCAAAAGGAGGTGGACTGCAAACTGCCCCGAGCCATCAAAGCACCGCGGAGATTCCAGCATCTCAGAGATTTAGGTTCACCCGATCATCAAGCACACCCGTGTTCCTGATTGCCTTACAAACACGAACTTTATGGAAAGGCCATATTCTTTCTTGACAAGGAATGGAAAGAAAATGAGCAAGCTGTAACACAATGAGGAACAAAGTGTCAGATTTAATCCCACACCCTTCCTGATGATACAAGAAACAGAATTTCTTCCCAGCTCCTTGGTACCTGGTGATTGTGTATGCAGAAGAGGAAATAGCTTTATAATCTGGCTTCTCAAAAGATGCGCTTCATGGTTTCTCAAGAGATGATTTCTGTGTTAAGGAGTTTTCAGTCTCCGACTTAATGCCTGTTTTCCAGGGGAGGCACTATTCATGTCCCAAAGGCAATGGTAAGGGCGAGGTGGTGTATGAGATTGTTCGAACACAAATACGTTCCGTAACGAGATGACCTGGGTCCCAGACCTGGCTCCTGGCAGGCACTGTCTCTGCTTAGCAGAGGCGCCCACCTCCCCTCCTGTCTGGGCCCGGACCTTCCCCCGGATAAACAGCCAGGGTCACCACCAGTGTTGAGCTGCTCCTGTCCCTCCAAAGGAACCTTCTGGAGGAAGGTTCAGGAAAAGCCGTGTCCAGAAGCTGCCCCTCCCCACTCTTTCTGGCTCCTCACTGGCGCCCAAGTCAAAGGAAGACACTGCTGATAGCAGCTGCATGGATTTCCAAGGAAAAGAAAATAACCCAGAAGGAGAAAGACTGCCCAGAAGATGCCAGAAGGGGGCACGGCACTCCCCTCAGGAAGGCGTGTGGCATCTGAGTGTCCGGCCACTAAAGACCAGCCCCAGGGCCTCTGAGCCGGAGTGGGCAGTCCCCAGCCACTGGGACGAGCTCGGCCTCTGGGGACGGAGAGCATGGGGAGGACAATCTCAGCTCCCTCCTGGAGGTCGGCGGGCCTGAGTGGCGTTGCTCGGGACAGTTTGTTCTGACCTCCTGGTTCTGTGGACATCAGGGTCACTGCTGAGCCCTCGAAGGACAGAGAGCAACAGAAGAGACCTGTATCAGCCTAAGGCCCTGTCTCCAGTCCTGGCCCCTTTCCTGATGTTTCACCTGAGACCACAGAGAGAGAAACCGTCTCCCCAGGCCGTTTGTGAGTGGCTCCCATGGGTGCAGAGGTCAGGGCACCACTCCTGGGCATCCAGGGAACAGGACAGGTGAGCAGTCCCCTCCGGCCACCAGCCACTGGCCATCCCAGACTGCAGCGGCTGCCCAAAACCCAACTGCTGGGGCCACAGGCGAGAGTGCTTTCTAAGAAAATCCAAGTGATGTGTCCAGATTAGATCTGTTCTTGTGATCTGGACTAAAGACTGTGACTTCCCTGGAAAGGGCCAGGTGCATCTGCCCAGCTTTCTGGGCCAAAGGGCAAAGGAAGATCCTTGGTGTAGGAATTTCTAACTGAAGAGGAAACAAATGTTCACAGAAATTGTGTCAAGAGATTCAAAATATAATAACACCTCAGTGCAATTTTGGTAGTAGAGGTATAATGAGAAGAATGGGATTCCTTTTTGTTGTTGCTGGGGAATTAAATTTAACTTGAGGCTTCCCTGGAGACTCAGTGGTACAGAATCCACCTGCAGTGCAGGTGAGGGATCGATCCCTGGGTGGGGAAGATCTGCTGGAGAAGGAAATGGCCACCCACTCCAGTATTCTTGCCTGGGAAATCCCACGGACAGAGGAACCTGGCGGGCTGCAGTCCATGGGGCCCTGAAGAGTCAGACATGGCTTAGTGACTAAACAACAATAACAACAGCGAATCACTGATATAGGAAAGTGAAAGTGTCAGTTGCTCAGCTGTGTCCAACTCTGTGACCCCGTGGACTGTAGCCCACCAGGCTCCTCTGTCCATGGAATTCTCCAGGCAGGAATACAGGAGTGGGTTGGCATTCCCTTTTTCAGGTGATCTTCCCAAGCCCGGGATCAAATCCGGGTCTCCTGCATTGCAGGCAGATTCTTTACTGTCTGAGCCACCAGGGAAGCTGGTATAAGAGATAGCTTTAAATGGCTTAAATTTTCACAAGCTTTGTAAATTTGTATGTTGTCTATCGCACACATTTTTAGCACCATGAGTTACAGCTCTTAGCAGATTCCACTGTACTGAGCTAGTTGGTTGCCCAACTTCTTTGAAAGTAGCCTCACCTTTAGCTGTTCCCCACAGACTGTATACAGCAGCCTACCCCAGCCTTTTCAGCATCATGGACCAGTTGCATGAAGGACAGTTTCTCGGCGGACCGGGATAATAGCGTGGGAATGATTTGGGGATAATTCAAGCACACTTGGGGTCAAGCTATTATGAGACTCTAAAGGCACCACTGATCTAACAGGAGGTAGAGCTCAGGCTGTAAAGTGGGTGAAGGGGGCTGCTGCTGCTGCTGCTAAGTCACCTCAGTCGTGTCCGACTCCGTGCAACCCCACAGACGGCAGCCCACCAGGCTCCCCCGTCCCTGGGATTCTCCAGGCAAGAACACTGGGGTGGGTTGCCATTTCCTTCCCCAATGCATGAAAGTGAAAAATGAAAATGAAGTCGCTCAGTCGTGTCTGACTCTTTGCAACACCATGGACTACAGCCTACCAGGCTCCTCTGTCCGTAGGATTTTCCAGGCAAGAGTACTGGAGTGGGGTGCCATTGCCTTCTCCAGTGAAGATGGCAGCAGCTGTAAATACAGATGAAGCATCACTCGCTCACCTCCTGCTCTGCAGCCTGGTTCCTAACAGGCTGTGGACCAGCACTGGTCCATTCCCTGGGGGTTGAGGGCCCCAGGTTTAGAGAGCCTGAGCCCTCAGCCACTCCAGCCTCAGTACTGACCCCTGGAATAAACAGCTGAGTCATCGCAGTGATGTCCATGAACTTACCAGGCGCCAAGGATGCCCGCCTGCACCGTCTTCTGCCTCCATTTTTAACTACCAATGTCACTCCTGGTGTCCTCACTCCCTAAGCCACTCTTCTTCCCAAAAAGCTAATAATCATGTTAAACTAGTTTATATTCCCTGGATGTGTTTCTTTGGCCCCTTCACTTAATTGACGCGCCATCGGTCTACATGGTTTTCCTTGCTGGGCTAACAAAATTAACTGCTTGGTAGCTTCCTGAGGCCATAGCCTTGTTTCCATCCTTTTCTTATAAGAAGTTCTGGCCTGGGGTGCTGTTTGAAACTCTCTGATTTTTCTGACCACTGCTTTCCTATGAGTTGGGAACCTTGTGATGACCGCCGAGCCTGGCGTTGGGGGCCTCTGTTAGAGTCTGCCACAGCTATGCTGGCAATGAGCCCCAGGGATGCTTTGCAAGCTGGTGGAGTTCACAAAGGGGCTTCCAGTGAACTGGCTCAGTGGTAAAGAGTCCACCTTCCACCACAGAAGATGCAGGAGTCGGGGCTCGATCCCCAGGTCAGGAAGGTCCCCTGGAGTGGGTAATGGCAACCCACTCCAGTATTCTCGCCTGGAGAAGCCCGTGGCCAGAGGAGCCTGGTGGGCCACACAGCCTGTGGGGTCACACAGAGTGGGACACGACTGTGCACACACGCGTGCTTGGTAACAAAGCAGCCCACCCTCCTCTTACCTTCAAAGCGGGAAGAGTCCAACAGCTTTCCTCGTCCTGACACGATGGGTGGGCACGCAGATCCCTGCATCACCTGACAGAACACCAGGCACTCCAAGCCGCTGGGCAAAGAGACAAGATCACCACACACAGGTTCTGTCATGCCCACTCAACTCCCTCCAGAGAGGTGTTCACAGAGGCCCGTGGCCGTGTTCCAGTACAGCTTTATTTACGACACTGAAATCTGAAATGGACAATTTTCATGTGTCATGGGACAGTCTTTTGATCCTCCCCTACCTAGCACACACACTATTTAAACATGTAAAAAGCATTCTCAGCGCCCAGGCTATAGAAAGCTGGCGGTGGTCTGGCCTTGGCCCGGCAGCTGTTTGCCGACACCTGATCCACACTCACATTGACGTCACAGGACGTTAGTGACCCAGGAGGAACGGTCAGGAAGGCAGAACAAGAGGCAGCATTGGGTGCCACCTTTACGGGGTGCCAGCCAGTAAGACGGTAAAGCGTCCGCCTGCAATGCAGGAGACTGGGGTTCAATCCCTGGGTCGAGGGCATCCCCTGGAGAAGGAAGTAGCCACCCACTCTAGTATTCTTGCCTAGAGAATCCCATGGACAGAGGAGCCTGGCAGGCATTAGTCTGTGGGGTCGGAAAGAGTCAGACAGACTGAGCAACTGACACACACACAGCCAGTGTTTGCCCTTGCAGAACTGGAAACCAGAGTGGGAGACATCTGTCAGAAGTTACAGAAAGTTACAGAGTTACAGAAGTGACAGAGGTCTTCCACCTCTGCAGTGTTTCCTCAGACTTGCCCCTTCAGCACTTCATATATCTATAATTTAAAGATTTGTGACAACTAGTCTAGAAGTTTGCCTTCGACGGTTTGTTTTTTTTTTTTTTTTGGTGGGTGGGTACCTGACCACGCCTCATGCAAAATTTTAGTTCCCCACCCAGGGATCGAAAGGTACTCCCTGCAAAGGAAGGTGAAGTCTTAACCTTTGGACCGCCAGGGAAGTCCCTTCAGCCGCTTGTCAGGACCTGTTTTTTCTGTTCCAAGCTCCCTGTTTCTCTCTTCTCCTCTTTCGGATCTTGCATCGCTGTTAGCCCGCGTTGAACTCGTGGGTTCTGCTCAGGTCAGCGTCCCAGACGCTTGGGACCTGAGCACTCTGCCTTTCCGCAGGCGCGTTTTTAAACCCAGCCCACAGTGCCTGCCTCCCCCACCAGTCTTGTTTCCTGCTCTCTCTTTTTCCCCTCCATGTTTCTCCAAACTTGGAATTCTAACACTTTCTCAGTTGGGTCCTGCAGTTTCCCTCCTGGAAAATTCCTTGAGACCGTAGCTTCCTGAGGAGTTGTTTTTTTGCAACTTTCTCACCGTCCTGTCCCCTTTCTGCTTTTCCAAGGCTCGGGAACCCCCCTTGAGAAGTGAGACTGCCTATTCCCGGTGCTTCTGGAGTCCGGGCTCACGGGGACAGGCTGAGAACCGGTCTGTCTTCTGCCGTCAGCCACGTGCTCTGGCTCTGACACAAGGCCCTCTGCCCTGGCTGAGAATCCGGAGGGGTAGAAAGGCCCCGTGGCAACAGTGCCCGACCGCGACACCGCAGAACCCCTGCCTGTGCCGGCCCCCAGTCAGGGCAGGCCCTGGTCTCGCAGCGTCAGTGTCTGCAGTCAGCCTGCGACCCAGTGCCAGTCAGCTTGTACCCGCTCTCTGCCCAGGGAGGAGCCCTGTTTCCCCGATGCAGAGAGAAAGGCCTGTTCTTTTTTGTGTACCACACAGCACGTGGGCTTCCCCGGGGGCTCAGCGGTAGAGTCAGCCTGCAAACGGGCAGGAGGTGTGGGTTTGAGCCCTGGGATGGGAAGATTCCCTGTGGAGGAAATGGCGGCCTAAACTTACATAAGGTCTTTCGGGGAAGTGGCTGAACAAGATGAGAACCTGCTTGTGATACCTGGGAAAGTTCTCCCGAGATGCTGAGTGAAACTGCTGGGAAGAGAATGCCTTGAGGAGGGGACATTACAGAACTGTTATTGTGCTGTTACTGTTAACAGCCGTTTACGGTTTTACCCCAGAGTAGATGTTTTTACTCTGGCGTCGAGGGCCAAAATGGAAACAATGAGTGTGTGCATTTTCCCGTTTCAAGCTATCATTTAGGTAAATAAATGTTAGTTTGATCAGTTTTGGTGATTGGAAGAGTTTGTGTGGTCATCACCACAATACAGATATAGGACACTGTGTCCCCAGATATGTCCTTTGTGCTTCTTTGCAGCTAATCCCTTCCCCTAACTCTAGTTTTGGCTTTCCCAGAATTCCTTACTTCCGAATTCTTTTTCATTGATAGAGGGATTAAAGTTGTCACTTTCTTCTTTGGTCAGTTTTGGTCACCTTTGTCTTTTAAGGATTTTGTCTGTTTCATCCATGTTGTCAAATCTGTTGGCATAAAGTTGTTGAAATTGTTTCTTATTATCCTCTTCAGGGCTATAGGGTACGTAGTGATGACCCCCTTTTAAATATATTACATACTGATTTTAAAGAGAAAGTTCAAACACAATATAAAGTTTTGCATCCTGTTTTCATCCCACATTTCTAACTTCTCGTCCTTTTATTTTCCCTCTTTAAACTTCTACTGATGTGCACTAGGGCTTGCCAGGTGGCACAGTGATAAAGAATCCTCTTGCCAATGCAGGAGACATAGGGAACAAAGGTTTGATCCCTGGGAAGGGAAGATCCCCTGGAGAAGGAAATGGCACCCCACTCCAGTATGCTTGCCTGGAGAATCCCATGGACAGAGGAGCCTGGTAGGCTGCAGCCCGTGGGGTGGCCAAGAGTCAGACACGACTGAGCGACTAACACTCACGTTGTGGTTGTTGTTCAGTCGTTGAGTCGTGTCCGACTCTCTGTGGCCCCATGGACTGCGGCACGCCAGGCTTCCCTGTCCTTCACTATCTCCCTGAGTTTGCTCAGACCCACGTCCACTGAGTCAGTGATACCATCCAACCATCTCATCCTCTGTCGTCCCCTTCTCCTCCTGCCCTCGATCTTCCCCAGCATCAGAGTCTTCTCCAGTGAGTCAGCTCTTCACATCAGGTGGCCAAAGGATACTCAGACTCAGCCACTCACTAGCCCATGACCTTAGGCAGATGACTGAAGCATTGAGTCTTAACCTTGTCTTCTGTCAAGTGTGGTGAGTGTCTCTGCGCAGGTAGCTGGGAGGCCTTTCCCTTGGTGGGCACTAGGGAGATGACGGCCATCGCCGTGGTGACAGATAACATATTGGTGGTCCCCAGACTCACACAGCTCGGACCAGACTGAGTCACTGGTTTTAGGAGGATGGAGCCTTTCGTTTTCGCTCATTCCGTGTGTCTGTTTCACACTCTGCATGACTGCAACCCGGAATCTTTGCACAGTGGTATGCCCCACTGAGACACAGTTAATTCTTTAATTTTCCAATTTTAATTTTAATTTTCCAGTCTGCTTTTAACAGATACAGTATATCTGTGCAAGTATTACTAAGAATGACTTTTGTATAAAAATCCAAGCCACTTCGGGCGGAGCTTCTCAATCTGTTTCTCATTATAGCACACAAGGCACATGACACACCTTTAGCATGTAGTGGGATGATCTGTCAAGAAGACTCACTCGGAAGACATAGCCATTCCGGACCTCCGAGCCCCCCAGATCCTGCCCCGACCAGGTCGGGGGCTAAGAGCAACACTGCTCTGGCACACCTGTAATTCAGCACTGAGCTCCTCCATTGGAAATCTCTGTGAGATGTCTGGGACAATTAGAGATAGTAATAACAGAATAGCCAGTAGTGAAGTGAAAGGTGCTCGGTCGTGTCCCACTGTTTGCGACCCCATGGACTGTAGCCTGCCAGGCTCCTCTGTCCATGATATTCTCAAGACTACCAGAGTGGGTAGCTATGCCCTCTTCCAGAGGATCTTCCCGACCCAGGGATCGAACCCTGGTCTCCTGCATTGCAGGTGGATTCTTTACCATCTGAGCCATCAGGGAAGCCCAAGAGCCAGTTAAGGAAACATCTAATCATTGCTGCAAGAAGAAAATCTTCACGCTTAAAAAGAAAAAAAACTAAGACACTTAAAGTAGAATTGCAGACATTAGATTCTTTATCATTGTTGCTTAAAAATATATATATATTTCTTGTCTCTGAAGGACCTTGGTTTTCCCATTTCTGATCCGAGGAGGGAAGCCCACGCCGCTGTATGCCTTCCTGTTGGCGTTCGTCTTCTGCACCTATAATGGCTACCTGCAGAGCAGGTATCTGAGTCAGTATGCAGTGTACGCGGACGACTGGCTCAGCGACCCCCGGTTTCTAGCAGGTGAGTGTCCTCAGTGATGCAGCCCGTCCTTGTAACCTTCAGCTCGGTGTTCACCCTCCAGTAAGGTCCAGTTAGAAAAGCATTTGAGAGTACAGAGTCTGCGAAGGTCCCTGACCTAGGCCGGGGGGCTGGGTGCTGGCGGGACAGAGGGCCAGGCTGTCCCCGTGATGCGGGCACCCGGCTCCCTCGCCCACTCAAGCGCCAAAAGCGCCAACACCTGTTCTTAAGGTGACCTAAAAATAGCAGTGAGCTGCGGCAGACTGAGCAGTGGCCCAAGACTGAGGACGCTGGGGCACTAATTGGCCGTGTAATCTAACACCGTCATCAAACCTCCTACAGTTTCTTCTGGAAAGCAAGAAAAAGTCGGTCATCTTCAAGGAGGCAGTTAGACTTTACCCTCTGAGGTGTGTAAGGTTTTTGAATTTTTTTTAAAATTTTTATCAATTAATACAAAGAAGCACATTTTCCAGGCTTCCCTGGTGGCTCAGACAGTAAAGAATCTGCCTGCAATGCAGGAGACCCGGGTTCCATTCCAGAGTCAGGAAGACCCCCTGGAGGAGGACATGGCAATCTCTTCCAGTACTCTTTCCTGGAGAATCCCATAGAAAGAGGAGCCTGGTGCACCGCAGTCCATGGGGTCACAGAGTCAGACACAACCGAGTGACTAACACTTCCTAGCACATTTTCCAGTTCTGATTATAACCTTACAAGTTCTAAACAAAAATGGTGAAAGAACATTTGTCATCAAAAATATTTACAAGGATGTTAAGAATATGTAATTTGGGGGCTCTTGTTTATAAGAAAGTTTGTATATGTTTACCCCCCTAATTAGAAATTCTAGGGCATTTAGTTATAGCTTACTCTCATGGTAGCTAGTGGGCTTCCCAGGTGGTACAGTGGTAAAGAATCTGCCTACCAATGCAAGAGACGTGGGTTTGATCCCTGGGTCAGGAAGACCCCCTGGAGAGGGAAATGGAGTTGCAAAGAGTTGAACACAGCTGAGCCACTGAGCAGGCACATGTGCACACAGGTAGCTACTAAGAGCCCATCAAATTTTCAAATTGCCCCAAAGCCCTTTAAACTATATAAAGTGACCTTAGGACTTCCCTGGTGGTCCGGTGGTTGAGAATCCACCTGGCAATGCAGGGGACACAAGTTTGACCCCTCGTCTGGGAAGATTTCACTTGCCCCAGACCAGCTAAGCCAGTGTGTCCTGGAGCCCGTGGTCTGCACCAGGAGAAGCTATCGCGGTGAGAAGCTGGAGCACAGCACCTAGAGAGTCGCCCCCACTCCTCGAGACTTGGGAAAGCCACATGCAGGGGTAAAGACCCAGCACAGCCAGAAACAAAGTAAAAAATAAAGTGGCCTTCCATTTCATTTGGTTTTTTTTCCCTCCACATCTATGAATTGGTCATAATAGAGAAAACTTCACCTTTAAACTCCCAGGTGGCACTAGTGGTAAAGAACCCCGCCTGCCAATGCAGGAGATGTAAGAGATGCTGGCTGGATCCCAGAGAAGGGAAGATCCCCCCTGGAGGAGGGCCAGGCAACCCACTCTGATATTCTTGCCTGGGAAACTCCACGGACAGGGAAACCTGGTGGGCTACAGTCCATGGGGTCGCAAAGAGTCGGACATGACTGAGCGACCTAGCACACACCCATGCTAGCTCCAAAATCTGTGCCTCCATGAAATACCAGACTGGGCTGTTGTGCTTGTGCCCTGCCCCCAAACACGATCTTGATTTACCTGCTCTCTGACTATCTGATTTTCTTCTGCCCCAGTTATCAGAAGGAGGAAGGAAACAGAACAGGCTTGGCCCATTGCCAGGAAGTGCACCCACGCCTCTGCTTCCTGGGGTTCAGAAGACAGAAGTTAGGTCCACTTGAGAAAGGAACGGTCAGAGAGTGAATCAGCCGGCCCAGACCTAGCCCGAGTCATTGCAGAGGAGTGGTTTCCCCAGCCACTATAAGTAGGCAACCAAGGACAGAGAAAGGGGATTTTTTTTTTAATTAAAAGATAACAGTTTTAAATGTTTATTTACGTGGCTTGGATGGTAAAGACGCTGCCTGCTGTGCAAGAGACCTGGGTTCAATCCCTGGAGTCAAGAAGATCCCCTGGAGGAGGGCATGGCTACCCACTCCAGGATTTGTGCCTGGGGAATCCCATGAACAGAGGAGCCTAATGGGCTGCAGTCCATGGGTCAGCAAAGAGTCAGAGACAGTTGAGCAACTAACCCTACTACTAATACTACTGCTTCTTGAGATTCTCATGGGAATTGCTTCTGGGCTGGATTGTTTGAAAATTGTTGATCAACAGCAACAAAACAAAGGAATTCTTGGGCCTGTGCATTTAAATATCATTTGGAGTAGTTCTGCAGGTAGACCTTGTCCCCTGCAAACCCTTTGAAGCTGGCCTAAAGGTTAAGACATTCAGTAAACTGTGTATAGACTTCTTAACTTCTCCATGATTGAACAGGAAGAATTGAAAATGAGAGCATATGTCATTGAGAAACAAGCTGGGTTACTTCTTTGGTATTCTGTTCATTTCATAAAGTACACAGGCACACAGCTTTTGTGATTATATGAAGTTTTGAACTCGCATAAATGGTTAATTACATTTACAATCATTACCGTGAAAAGGTAAGCGAATAGTAATAAAATCCCAACAGAAAGTTTTCCAGAGGAGTAAAAGTCATTCATCTAAGAGTTTGTACCAAGATTTTAAGATCTCTAACCATGAAATTAAATGTTTAGTTCAGATGAACACAGATATTAGTTTTCTTACTGACCTAGGCGATAAAGGGAACTTGTCTCATGGAACTTTGAGAATGTGACACTTTCTGGAGCTTCAGAAGTGATACAGTGAAATTCAAAAAGAGTAGTGAGTCAACTGTTAATTGATGGCTCTGTAAAGTGCTTTGGCTTCCCACATGGCTCAGTAGTGAAGAGCCTGCTTGCCAATGCAGGAGATGTAGGTTCGGTGTCTGAGTCGGAAAGATCCCCTAGAGAAAGAAATAGCAACCCACTCAAGTGTTCTTGCCTGGGAAATCCCATGGACAGAGGAGCCTGGCCGGCTGCAGCCCATGGGGTTGCAAAGAGCTGAACATGACTGAGTGGCTAAACAACAAACAAAATAAGTGACTTACAAAAGCTATTAACAAAATTTGGTACAAACTGTTTAGAAGGAAAGCTGCCTAGGAAAGAAATCCTGAAAGCCTTACTGTAGACCTGAGCATGATTTGCATCCCTGTTCTCCCCGGGAAAGCTGTTCAGTGCCACTGGGCTGACTGACGAATGGTTAGTAATGTTACTGCAAGTGTTCCTCCTTCTGACTTTGACTCAACGCCACAGCTGAGCACCGCATGCCTTTCACTTTTCTTTCCATATCTCAGAACAATCGAGTCAACGTCTTACAAAACCAAGTTATTCCTTTTACCAAACGCTCTTTTGACATTTGCCTTTTCTTGCTGAAATCCATCGGTGTGGTACTAAGTCTCCCTTAACTGATGATACACCTCTGAAGTCATTTAAGAATGGGAGAGAAAGCGTTCAGATGCTGTGGAAGATCTAGCCAGAGCCGGGCAGCTGGCAGTTGACAATTTTGTTGAGAGCTGAGGACATGAACAGACCCATGAATGCCAAATGATGAGCGAGCAGGAAATGAGTAGCAGAGGAGTATGGATCTACATTAAATTGTTACATAAAATTATAGAGAAACGAAGACCAGAGATCACCCCTTCAGGGGGCCCGAGCAGCCCATCCTGGTAAAGCACACGCTCGGGACTCCCTGCTCCACGTCTACCCTTGGGAGGGGGTGGAGGGGACGCTATGCCTCAGATAGTGTCTGTGAGGTCACAGAAACTTTGTGGGCTGACAGTACCTTTTCCTAGAAAAGAGCCGTGTGCCTTAGCCAGATTTCTAGTCATCCCAGTCTTCCTAAAAACATAGACTGTGACCATCAGATCAAGCTATTTTAAGAACATTGGGTAATTCAGTAGTATTTTTAGAAAAGCAAAGCCCTATCTCCCAACGCCTATAAGTCATCTTTCTAAATAAAGCACTGTATTTATTCCCATGATTTTTACTATCAGTCATGGCGCATCTGTTATGCCTCTAATGACATTGTGAAGGGTTACAGTAACACTGTGCATTCACTCTTGGGCTTGTAAATTCTGTGGCTTAGTTACCATAATACCCTTGGGTGTTTTATTTTGTTTAGGTTCTGCCTTATGGTTGATAGGCATGCTGATTAACATCCATTCAGATCATGTCCTGAGGAACCTCAGGAAACCAGGGGAGACTGGCTATAAAATACCAAGAGGTATGTACTGAAAATGGGGAATTTATTCTAACCTTGACTGCCTGGAGAATCCCATGGAGAGAGAAGCCTGGTGGGCTGCGGTCCATCGGGCTGCCAAGAGTCGGGCGTGACTGAAGCGACTTAGCACGCGTTCTCAGATTGTAGGAAGTGATGCCTTGGTGCTTTGGTTCTGCCAGAGCCCATAACTGGAGTCTAGAGCTCATTAGCTGCGAGGTTTCGGAGTGTCACTATTACCGGTAGTAGCAGTGACTAATCACTGTTTTATTAAAATGATAGAAGAACCAGTTCTGACTAATGGAAGCAAAAAGGAAACTCTAGTTATATCTGTATTTGGAAACAGCATGTGAGTAGGAATTCATGGTCTACAAGGGGTGTCCAGCACTTCCTTTCTTGCCATAGAATAGAATTGATACCTTGACTGACCCTCTCTCCAAAACACTTTAAAATGTTGAGTAAGATTGTTAAATGCATCAGTGTGGTATGAAGAATAGAAGTGATCATCAGAGAGTAAAATCTAAGTGAGGGCTAAAGTCCCGAGGGCATCTTGGTTGAATCGGTGACTACCTGCTGACCCTCAGGCTGGCTTGCAGCCCAAATGCATGCCGCTTGCCTGATCTGAAAAACCATCCAGCCATGAATTAGGATCCTTATGGTCCTGGGGGTGGTGGGCTCAGGGCAAACCCAGACCCTCAGGGAACCTGCCTTCAACTCAAGCCTCGAGAGCCCACGCTGCACAAGAAGGGCCACACTCAAAAGTTGCAGAGCCCGTGAGGAACAGAGCCCCATGAGCAAGGGCTTCACTAATGTGAGCGATCTCAGAGCTTAGAATTCAGAGACAGGTTATAAGTTTTCATATTTAAAACTTAAATATTTAAACCATGAAGGGATTGAAAGTATAAGTAAAGGAGTAGCACATGATAAAAAGAACTGAATAGATACATAAGTTAAAAAACAATAGAGCTTCTGAAAAAAAAAAATTTTTTTAATCAGTTGTCAAAGCTCAAAACCCAAAGAGTGAAGGTGAACAGCACAAACAGCAGCGCTCGGTTTGGAGTCCTTGTGTTTACCTTCCTGGAAACCATGCAGGAATAACAGCAGAACAAATGACCGAAAAACCCCGTGAACCTCAAATTACTTAAGCTGTGGCCCTGGGGTCATCCTTGGAGCGCGCTGCTGAGGTCTCTGACCCAAACTCTCTCCACCCCAGCCTGACTCCCTGCCCCCTCACCCTGCTCTGCCCCTTGAGTCCCCCGCACCCTCCCTGGGGTGTAATTAACCCAGGTGGAGGGAGCCGTCTTGTCCATGGAGCACCCCCGTCCTTAGAAGAAGGTCTGGCCTGTCATGTAGGCTTGATGAATCTGGGAAGACTTGATGAGTGAACACACCAGTGAATCTGTCCTTTAAAATTAGCATTTTCTTCCCTTTTTCATCTAGGTGTTCCTAGCAGTCCATCTTATCAAGACTAACACTGTTCGTCTGTGTTCCCCAGCCTTGGTTAAGTTTTGTCAGCTTGACTCGTTAGCTAGTAATATGTTGAAGTATGTTAAAGCCGTAGCATTTTTATAGTCAGATGAACAGGTGATTATTGATATAGGGCTGCAGGTACTACCAGAAGTTGTAATATGAAACAGGAAAGCTGGTCTTATGGGATGTGTCTCACTAATGCAAGTTCTGTAAAGGCTGTATTTTTCCAGAGTTGGTTTTTATGTTCTCCCTGCAGGTATCCACAGGTCTCTCTCCAGTCAAGGTTTCTTTAGGCATCGTTTTGTAGTAAATGTGCTGCTGGCTGTTTTCTCCTAGGGGGCTTGTTTGAATACATATCTGCGGCCAACTACTTCGGAGAATTCGTGGAGTGGTGTGGATACGCCCTCGCCAGCTGGTCCATTCAGGGCTGGGCTTTTGCTGTGTTCACCTTCTGTGTCCTGTTCACCAGGGCTCAGCAGCATCACAAGTATGTTTGAAAACACGTTCAGCGTTTTTAATTTGTTCTCGGATCTCCGTAGAGCAATTCTCAGGTTAGATTTTAGAAGCATTCGTATTCATTTGTCAAATCCCAGTTTATACCAGGCTTTAGCTAAACAAGAGGGCTTCCCTGGTGGCTCATACATTAGAGAATTTGCCTGCAATCCCTGTGTCAGGAATTCCCCCTGGAGGAGGAAATGGCAACCCACTCCAGTATTCTCGCCTGGAGAATCCCATGGACAGAGAAGCGTGGCAAGCTACAGTCTATCAGGTCACAAAGAGTCGGGCACGACTGAGTGACTAACACTTTGTGAGCTACATTAAAACAGAAAAACACAAATGTCTGGAGAAATGCCTAGCTGTAATCGTCAGGTGTGTGTCAGCATCCTTGTTTGCTTCGCCCTGTTCTGAGCATCTTTAATATTCCCTGGCTGGGCTCCATGATCAAGTTAAATGTCTGGCAGGGGATTCAGGGTGTGCTGTGGACTCGCCCATGACAATGGGGGACGCTGACCGGGCAGCAGTAGTTGGCACAGTCAGCATCGTGCCCTGGCAGAGTCCCGTCCCATAGATATGCCCCACCACCCGGGCCTGGGGTCCCCAGTGAGCTCCAGGTTACCATACCCCAAAATCACATCATTTCACATCATTTTCCATAGCGTGGGGCCTCGGCCTTTATCAGATCCCCGAAAAGGCCTGTGATGCATTTGACCATCAACATGAAAAACAAACGGTGTTAAAGGTGAAGTGATCTTGAAGGGCATCTGCCCAGTCTTAACAGGTGGGAAACCAAGGCTCGGGGAGCAAAG
Source organism: Antilocapra americana (assembly GCA_007570785.1). Taxonomy (NCBI): domain Eukaryota; kingdom Metazoa; phylum Chordata; class Mammalia; order Artiodactyla; family Antilocapridae; genus Antilocapra; species Antilocapra americana. Next base: position 10,747,549 of record ML661340.1, on the reverse strand, counting down.
CCTCAGGCAGGTTGGAAGTCATGTGTCCTGCGACGGGAGGGCTCCCAGGCTGGCTCAGCATCGGGACAGTTCCCCTGATGCCACAGCGATGCTGGGGGTCTGACGTGTGTTGGATTGTGTCCTGACCCTGGACGTGGAGTCTGTGCGGATGGGGCTGGTTCAGATGAGGTGGCACTGGAGTCGGGCCCGAGGACTGGCGTCCTTATGAATAAGGGGAATCTGGACACAGATGCACACGCAGAGAAGACGTGGCCACCAAGGCACCCAGAGGCCGCCAGAAGCTGGGAGAGGCAGGACGGGCCACCCCGGGAGCCTGGGAGGGAGCATGTTCCTGCCCACACGCGGATGGCGGGCTCCTGGCGGCCAGGTGGTGAGAGCAGGCGTGCTGTTGTTTCAAGCCCCAGGTTTGTGGTTCTGTGTTGCTGCAGCCCTGGGAAGCTGACACGCCAGCCCTTCTGGGATTCAGCGTCCAGGGGCCCTGAGCACCAGTGGGGAGTCTGAGATGCTTGGTTTTCTCCTCTGCTGGTTGATGCCCAGAACCAAAAAGATCCATGCTCTCTACAGGCCTGGCTGAAACCATATATTATCATCTCTTTAGACTAAAAATATCTAACGTCTTAGGAAATAAATTTTTAAAAAAATTAGATTCATGAAGCAACAGTGTATTTCATAAGACTTCGATAAAGATCTGTGATTTGTTTACGCTCGTGAAGTGTTTACTCACCCATCAGTGACCCATCCCTGGCAAAGGAAGGCTTCTGGAAGAGAGACTGGGAACACAAAGCTTTTCTTGAGCTAGAAACACCCAGACACGCAAACGGTTACAGGGTTATTCCCCATTTGGCAGAAAAGCAATGAGATGTCAGTTCAGCCTTGACAGTAATAAATTCAAAACAAAAAAGTGATATCCAGCCCTGGTCAGTATCACATAAGCTTTGATTCTAGGGGTAGAAAAATGAACAAGAAAAGTGACAGAAATATGCCGCTTGTCCTTTTAAAGGTGTCTATGGCTGGATGAATCCCAAGCTGGAATCAAAATCGCTGGGAGGAATATCAACAGCCTCAGATATGCAGATGTTACCATTCTAATGGAAGGAAGTGAAGAGGAGCTAAAGAGCCTCGTGATGAGGGTAAAAGAGGAGCGTGAAAAAGCTGGCTTAAAACTCAACATTCAGAAAACTTAAGATTGTGGCAGCCTGTCCCATCAGTTCATGGCAAGTAGAAGGGGGGAAAGTGGAAGCAGTGACAGACTTTATTTTCTTGAGCTCCAAAATCACTGTGGATGGTGACTGCAGCCCTGAAATTCAAAGACCCTTGCTCCTTGGAAGGAAAGCTATGACAAACCTGGAGAGTGTATTAAAAGCAGAAATATCACTTTGCTGACAGAGGTCTGTCTAAGTCACGTATGGATATGAGAGTTGGACCATAAAGAAAGCTCAGCGCCGAAGAATTGATGCTTTTGAACTGTGGTGTTGGAGAAGACTCTTGAGAGTCCCTTGAACTGCAAGGAGATCCAACCAGTCCATCCTAAAGGAGATCAGTCCTGAATACTCATTGGAACGACTGATGCTGAACCTGCAGCTCCGATACTTTGGCCACCTGATGCAAAGAGCCAACTCTTTGGAAAAGACCCTGATGCTGGGAAAGATTAAGGGCAAGAGGTGAAGGGGGTGACTGAGAATGAGACGGTTGGATGGCATCACCGACTCAATGGATATGAGTTGAGCAAACTCCAGGAGATAGTGAAGGCCAGGGACGCCTGGCGTGCTGCCATGCATGGAGTTGCAAAGAGACACAACTGAGCGACTGTACAGCAAGAAAACCCAAATGTACAGTGTATTTATGCGCTGTGCAGCGTGAGCGTTCTTAGGGGATCTTAGTTCTCTGACCAGGAGTCAAGCCTGTGCCCCCTGCAGCGAAAGCACAGAATGCTAACCTTGGACCGCTGGAAGACTCCTTGTCAGCAGGGCCCCAACCTCCGGGATCTGGTGCTTGATGATCTGAGCTGGCGCTGATGTAACAATGAAAGAAGCAAATGCATAGAACGTGCTTGAAGCATCCTGAAACCTTTCCCCCGACCCGGTCTGTGGACACACCAGCTTCCACGAAACCAGTCCCGAGTGCCAGAAAAGTTGGCAACCTCTGCTTTGAAGTCTTTTCTTGAGGTGGATTTGACATTTCAGGGGTTAAACTAAGTAGAACAGATTCCTGGGCTGCACAGAGCTGTCCAGAGGGCTGCGTGGGTGAGGCTGTCCTTGCTGACTTTGGACGGCCACAGGCCTTCACTCTTGCCCTTCCGAGGCCACTGTCCCCAGTCCCCGGGCAAAGTCAGGAGAGGGACTCACCTCCTGCCCTCCTGGCCTGGTGTCTGCCCTGCTGACCCATGGGAGGCCCTTAGGAACCAGCTGGTTCGTGTCCTGGATCCCAAGCAGGATGTCTTAGTCCATTCAGGCTGCCGTAACAAACATGCCATAAACCAGGGCCTTATAAACAAGAGACATCTATTTCTCCCAGTTCTGGAGGCAGCAAATCTGAGATCCGGATGCCACCAGCAGGGCCATTTCTGGGGGAGGCCCTCAGCCGGGTCGCGGATGGTGCCTCCTCGCTGTAAACTCACGAGGTGGCAGGAGTGAGGGGCTCTAGGGCCCCTTTAATCAGGGCACTGACTCCATTCTTGAGGCTCTACCCCCATCACCTCCCGAAGGCCTCACCTCCTCATGCGGTCATCCCCTTGGGCCTGGTTTTTAACACGACTTTGCAGGGTTCACATTCAAACTGCAACACAGACCAGTGTGAGTCAACACGTGGATTGTGCACGTCCTCGGCTCCGCCGCCGGGTGTAACCCCTCTTGTCTGCAGGCACATCACGGATCTGGAAGTCCGTGGTTGCTATGGTCTCCCCGGTGGCTCAGGTGGTAAAGAGTTGACCTGCCAACGCAGGAGATGCAAGAGATGTGGATTTGATCCCTGGGTCGGGAAGATCCCCTGGAGAAGGAAATGGCAGCCCACTCCAGTATTCCTGCCTCGGAAATGCCATGGACAGAGGAGCCTGGCGGGCTGCAGTCCACAGAGTCACAAAGAGTCCAGGATGACTGAGCATACACACACACACACACACACGGATCAGGGGAGGTGACCCCCTCCTCGGATTGCTCCTCTTGGTGTGCCTTTCGGGGACACAGAGAGCGCATGAAAGTGCCGTGGCAGTCCTCCACGTCTCGACTCCACGTGGGTGACAGTGCTGAGTTTACTAAAATCTACAGGACTTTGCTGATTCACTTCCAGGTTGTTGTCTTCATATATTTCTGCCATCTTTGAAAAGAATAGCTAATCGGTTTCCATCATTGTTTTCAGTCTGTTTAACATTTATTGTGCTTAGCGAAACTCCCTTTTTCCGTCTATTTCTCCATTTTGTCCAATTGATTTTTCATTTTTACTCCATCTACTTGGCTGCAACCCTTTCCACAATGAATGAGTGTGCCTTGGTTGACTTCATTTGTAATCAAAACTGAGAATGCCTGTCTGTTTGCGTGGAGGGCCACATTACGAACGACGCTGTTGCACACTCGTAGGTTTGTTTGAGAGTGGCCAGGCGCATAGCTGTGTGCTCTTGCCACAGACCCTGGGTTTGAGCCCTAGTTCTCCTCCGAGGACTGGAACGTCAGGACACACCTGCTCAGTTCCTCTCCCTTCCCCCGTCTGTCTGCTTTTGGAAAGGTCAGGATCCCTTTATGAGGAGAATATTGTCCATTTTGTTAGCATCTGGTTAAACGTTTCAGTGAGAAAAGTAACTTTTTTAATGTGTTTTTTTGTCTTGTTTCAGGTGGTACCTTGAGAAATTTGAAGATTATCCAAAATTCAGGAAAGTCATGATTCCGTTTTTGGTTTAGGTTTGTCATCAGAGGAATTCTCTTTGACTGGAAGCCTTTCGATGATGTTTCTCTCAGGACCACATAAATGAACTGATGTCTCTATAATTTTTCTGGTACTTCATCTTTTTCAAGATTTGCTCTAGGATTTTTTCCCCTAGCGAATGTGTAAGCTGCCTAACAACAGTCTAATCGAACTGAAGTCACGGATCGAAGTATGACGCTGCACACCGACCAGGTCAGGAATCTGAACTCCTCTGATTTGGGGTCTGCCTCCGTGGAGTGGGGCTTGGTGGCTCAAATGGGAAGAGTCCACCTGCAATGCGGGAGACCTGGGTTCAATCCCTGGGCTGGGAACATCTCCTGGCCAAGGGCATGGCAACCCACTCCAGCATTCTTGCCTGGGAAATCCTGGAAAATGGACAGAGGAGCCTGGTGGGCTGTGCTCCGTGGGGTTGCAAAGAGTCGGACATGACTGAGTGACAAACACTTTCACTTTCCATGAACTGAAACATTTGTGTGCCCCTGAACAGCCTCTACAGCGTGAGTCTAAGGTCAAAGGTGACATCCCCTCCCCCTCAACCCGGAGGCATGTTTGTCTTCACATCCCTCTTCCCGCCAGGTCAGACAGTTCTGGGCACCTGCGGTGTACCCACAGCCTCTCACAACTGGGTGCCGGGCCGGCAGAGAAGTTGGGCCTGGAGAGAGGCCCTGGGGAGGCGGGCACCAAAGGCCTCTGGCACCTGCTCCAGCCTGGTCCTCCAGGTGACCTCACTGGAGGCAGGGCGCCAGGGGCATTCTTCAGGAACAAGCTGCTGTATCCCCCACAGGAGGACTTCCTGCTGGCCCTCGGCTGGGGGCATGAAGGTGCCCATCGGGTACCCATCGGGTCCCTCACCAGGAGCTGCTGGCCTGGGATGGCTTTTCTTCCTCCTTTGAGGTAGAATTAGAATTTTTTCAGGCACTTTTTTTTTTTAAGTACCTCTCAAGATTGCACACCTGCGACTTGAAGCAGAATTTCCTATTTTCGATGCTCCTAACTCTACGGAGATCAGTGGCAGCAATAACATTTGCTAGGTATTGCCGGATATGTCAAAGGAGCCTCCCCTCTGGAAGGCTGTTGAGTCTCTGCTGTGAAAATACAGTGAACACAGGGCGAAGACCCCCCTCCTCTCCTCTGTTGCTGCCGCCTTTGCAGAGCTGGGAACTGGAACAGGTGAGCGGAGAGAGTTCATGTTGGGCTTAGGGTCGCTGACGATGCTGAGTGACAGGGGCCTCCAGGACACACGACCTCGTGCCTTAGGTATTCTTCAGCTGCCGCCTCCAGGCAGGGAGCACACCCTCTGGCCGTTGCCCTCCGGGCCCCTGGGCACCTCATCGGATCAGCCGCCCTCGCCCCCTCTCCTGGTTTACCTTCCCCAACCAGGGGCTCCCTCCCCACGAGTTTTCATGTAGAAACTGTATGCTTGGTGTAGTGGTTCTTTACAGTCTCTTAGGGTTTTAGAAAAGCTTTTCCTGATGTGGTTGTCCTTCATTTTTACTAAAACTGGAATGCTTTTGCAGGGAACATTTATGATCAGATAAAACTCTGTACTTCATTTTTACTAAAACTGGAATGCTCTTGCAGGGAAATTTTATGATCAAATAAACTTTGGACCTTTTTCTGACTGACTAACTACTTGAAACCATAAAACAGTAATTATTTAGAATGGCGTCTGGAAAACTCAGAAATCTGAGCAGGCCTTCACTGATTTGGGCCCTGGGTTCTGGAGGGCCTACCTGGCCAGAAGGAGGCTTGTCTGAGAGTCCGAGAGGCCCACTGGGGATTCTGCGTCTGTTGGTGCTCCTTTTCTGAGTGACCAGAATTTGGGATGCAGTGGGGATTTGACGCACAGTTTCTGTCTCACTGGCTCACCTGGCTCTGTGACTGACACCGAGGAGATCTCGGTCTGTCTCGTCTGCCTGTCTTCCATTTACTAGACACTGTGTCACGTAGCAAATTATGACAGTTCATTATTGTGGTCTTTAAAAAAATAAAGGAGATCAATAAAACTACCAGTAAAGTCTCAGTCATTTTGTTCCTCTTCTGTGTGGATAATTCTTCACACTAGAAGTTCAGACGGCAACGTGACTTTCAGCCCTGAAATCTCCTTTCCACTCATATTAGCATTTTGTGTGTGTATGTGTGTGTGTGTGTATGTGTGTGTGTGTGTGTTACTCGCTTGGTCGTGTCTGACTTTTTGCGATGCTATGGACTGTAGCCTGCCAGGCTCCTCTATCCATGGGATTCTCCAGGCAAGAATACTGGAGTGGGTTGCCATTCCCTTCTCCAGGGGATCTTCCCCACCCAGGAATCAACTCTGGTCTCCTGCATTGCAGGCAGATTCTTTACAGCCTGAGCCACCAGTTCAGCCTTTATATTTCTTAGTACCCAATATTTTCTGTCTTGCAGTAGAGCTGTGTTAAATTATTTGTATAAATTTTATGCATTTCTGCTAGGGTTATTTTTAGATATTTTATTCTTGTGAATGAGAATATGTCCCCAAATACATTTTATAACCAGGATGAATGAAAGCTATTCACGGTGATAAAGAATATGCCTGCTAATGCAGGAGACACAGGAGACTCAGGTTCAATCCCTGAATAGGGAAGATCCCCTGGAGAAAGGAATGGCTGCCCACTCCAGTATTCATGTCTGCAGAATCCCATGGACTGAGGAGCCTGGCGAGCTATCGTCCGTGGGGTCACAAAGAGTTGAGCATGGTGAGCACACACACCCACACATTGATGCTTCTATATTTGTCACATCCAGCCATGCTGCTTGTTCAGTTGCTGAGTCATGTTGGACTCTTGGTGCCCCCGTAAGACAGCAGCACTGTGACTTCCCTGTCCTTCACTGCCTCCTGGAGTTTGCTCAATCTCATCCAACCATGCTGCTAAGATTATTTTATGAATTCCAGCTTTTTGTTGTTGTTACTGTCAGGTTCTCCAGCTTCGCAACATACCATTCTCAGATACCTTCACTAGTTCTTGTTTTGCAATATTTGAAGCTGTTGGTATTGTTGTCCGCTGCTTATATTAGCAAGAAATTCAAGAGCAGGATTAAATAATGGAGGTGATTGTTATGATTTTTGCATAATTGTAACAGGAATGCCTAACTCAAAATTGCTATTTCGATCACTTTTATGTTCTTGTGTGATTATTGTTCTGTTTTTTTGCTTGAGCCATTAGGATCATGTCTTTGCTGTTTTTGTTAATTTTCTGTTTACTAAGATTTTCAAATTCACTTCACACAGATGAAAAAGGAAGATAAGGATTTCCCAGCAGGTGTAGAGGAGATGACAGACTAAGACTAGGTTCACTTGGACCTTCTGATCTTGTAGTTATTCGTAGGTTACTCTCAGTGCTTAACTTTTTTGTTTGTTTTACTCTAACTTTTAAATAGTTATGTATTTATTTATTCTTGGTTGTGCTGGGTCTCTAGCTGCAGCGTGCGGCCTTCCCCTAGCTGCAGCGTGTGGTCTTTCCCAGCTGCAGCATGCAGTCTTTCCCAGCTGCAGCGTGCGGCCGTCCCTAGCTGCAATGCACAGTTCTCATTATGGCGGCCTCTCTCGTTGGAGAGCACGGGCTCTAGGCTCTCCAGCTTCAATAGCTGTGACGCACACATGTGGAATCTTCCCGGACCAGGAACGAACCAGTGCAAGGCAGAACACATTGCAAGGCAGATTCTTAACCACTGGACTATCGTGGAAGCCCTGATCTAAGTGTTTTTAGGAAACTATAGTCTTTTTGTTTGCAGTGGTGCTTTTTACGTTTCAACCATTTGGGGGGATCTTATTTAAACCTTCTTTGTTCTTTTCCCATGTGTGGGTGTACTGGAGATTATTATCTGCAGTTTCTCCTTTGAGGAATTTCAGTTTTCCTCAAAGCTTTTTTATAAAATACTGCACCATTTTAAAAGTCGGTGCTATTTATTCTGTAGTTAATTCAGATATAGTATTTATACTGTTAACATTCTCTGCAGCCTCTTCTTCCAGATCACATTTTCATTTTACTTCAAACAGTTTTTGCTCTTTGTTTTGATGCTGTTGTTTTTCACAGTTTTCCACTTTATAATCTGTACCTGTTATCAGTATAAGATAATCTACCTGACTAATTTTTTTCGCCTTAACTCTACTTTGATAAAAATATTGCCACAAAGCTTTTTGTTGATAAGTTCATCTGGCACATCTTTGCCTGTCTCTTCATTCCAAGTTTTTTAAATCTTTTGTTTTAGTTATCTTTACCAGCCTAACAAATGGACTTTGCCACTGAAAGCTCAAATTCTTTTACTAAGTGAAATGTTCTTTTACACTGAAATGTTCTGTCTTTTATCATATTTTATGCTTTTATTACCTGTTTGCAGCATCTTTTGTTTACTTTCTATAGTGATCTGGAACGGAGAGTTCCTTTTTTTTTTTTAAGCATCCTTAGGAATTATTTGGGACCTCCCTGGTGGCTCAACAGGCAGAGAATCTGCCTGCAATGCAGGAGACACAGGAGACCCAGGTTCAATCCCTGGATCAAGAAAATCCCCTGGAGGAGGAAATGGCAACCCATTCCAGCATTCTTGCCTAGAAAGTTCCATGGACAGAGGAGTTTGGCGGGGTACAATCCAAAGGGTCACAGAGAGCTGGACACGACTGAGCACTAAGCTTCCAAGGGATGGTTTTATATTTTTAGGAGTATACTTAGAAGTTCCCAGTTAAATATGATAAGCTGAACATACGCTTTTATTTCCCTCTGCCGCATCTTGACATCGTTACAATCCCTGTGAGGGAGTTTAAGGGTTGGGGTTGGCCCCGTCAGGAGAATGAGTCTGAGTCACTGCAGCATTTCCGCAGCACGCGTGGGAGCGGAGGCAGGTGGAGCTGGGCAGAGGTGCTGTGCCGTGCACGCGTGCTCAGTCACTTCAGTCGTGGCCGACTGCGACCCCGCGGACTGTAGCCCGCCAGGCTCCTTTGTCCACGGGGATTCTCCAGGTAAGAATACTGGAGTGGGTTGCCATGCCCTCCTCCAGGAGATCTTCCCAACCCAGGGATCAGACCCACGTCTCTCACATCTCCTGCATTGGCAGGCGGGTTCCTTACCACTCGTGCCACCTGGCGCTGTGATGGTGGTCGTCCCTAAATGCCAGAGCTGATGGGAGGGTAGAGGGCTAACTGCACAGAACGGGTAACAGTGCCTGCTCCCCATAAAGAGGACGCAAAGGCCAGAAATCAGCTCTGTGCCCATCCCCAGGGGAGAAGCACGGTAGGGGCAGGGCCGGGAGGCCTCTCCAGGGAGAGCCGGAGGGAGTAGATGCTGGCATCCTAGGAGAGAAGGCCTGCGCGCCCCCGCCTTCAGGAGCCATCCCGTGTGGCGTGGCGGTTGTCCCCTTCTGCTCTGGGCTGCGTGGGGTGATATCGCCCCTTAGTGACAACTCCTACTCTGCTTTTCTGGCGCTTTTTTAAATGTGTGAACTGACGACCGAGAATCACCAGGTACTTAGAAAAGTCCCTGTTGTGAAAAGCAAATGGCTCTGGAGAAAACCTCATTGCGGGAACAAAAGGAAAATTTTTTTTTAATTGTGACATCTGGGCAACCCAGCAGGCACACATGAGTGGACATACGTGGGATGGTTGTCATGCACTGGAATACAACTCAGGGATGTGAAGGGGTGGGTGGCTGATGGAGGCTTACAAAACCACATCAGATGGATGTTTTATATCCGGATATGTCAAGACCTCTCAAATTTCAAAAGTAAATATTGTAAATACTTTTTAATGGGCAGAAGATTTGAATGGCCACTTCACCAAAAAATACATGCAAATGGCAAAACACACCTGCAAAGATGCTTACCATCTTTCATCACTAGGAAAACACCTGTCAAGCCACAATGAGATACCACTACTCACCTCTTGGAATATCTGAAATTGAAAAGAATGAGCAACCAAGGCTTGGCAAGGATGTGGAGGCCCAAGAACCCTCACAAACTGCTAGTGGGAATGGGAGACGATCTAACCACCTTGAGAAGCGCTGTGACAGCTCGTTAAAAAGTTAAACATACGCTTCCTATATGACTTGAACAGTTCACTCCTAGGCATTTACTTGAGAAATAAAAGCATATATCTATACAAAAACTTTTACATGAATGTTCACAGCAGTTTTATTTATAATAGCCAAAAACTAGAAATAATCCAGTTGTCCAGCAACAGATGAATGGTTTAGATATATTGTTTTGTGTCCTTACAATGGAATACTACTCTGTACTAAAAAGGAATAAAGTATGAATCTCCATAACGTGAATATATCTCAGAATCGTTTTGCTGGCCCGTTAATGAAGCCAGTTAATGAGTGCCAACTTCATTGTGTGCAGATAACATTTGCCTGGGAATGCAGGCAATGGGGTGGGGGGTGGTCTTACACAAGGGCATAAGGAAACCTTTGGGGTTGATGGCCATTAATTTGGTTGTGTGAAGAGCCCACAGCCAGATGCATCAAATTATACACTCTGAACATATGCAGTTCATTGTATGCCCCTTACATCTCAAGCTTTAAAAATACATTATTACACTCACAAAACAATAAGATGTGATGAATCTACTAACTCAGAAAACAAGAATTTGATAGAAGAGGTAGAAGGTTAAATCAGGGTTGTCCTAGAAAATATAACTGAGGACCAAGAACAGGGCGACACAGAACCATGTAGGAGGCCCCACATTTGATTGTACATTTCAAACTAGGGGAGCTCAGACTAGACAGGAAGCTGGCCTTAGCTTTCTGGTGAAGGGAGGAAGCAGGGAACAGAACAATCACTGGAGAGGGATGCAGTGTTTCAAGTTGAGAGGGAAACACAAAACAATGTATCTGGAGAACAGTGGGCAATGGAGTGTGTGTATAAAAATGGACTGAATACACACAAGTCCTTGGCTGTGTGAAGGCAGGATCTCCAATCTTTGAAGACGAGGAGACTGGAACTCAGCCGGGAATCGAGATGGCTTCAGTCTTCCAGAATGGGTGTTTTTCCTGTCTTGTTTTAAAGATCTAAAGCAAATACATCACATCTACTTTTCAAGTATTAACACTTACACTGGGTGACTATGTTTTACTTTGTGACTTGTGTGTTCTTTTATATTTTCACTAAACAAGAAAAGAATACAGAAATGGACAGTGGAGTCTGGATGGTGAGCAAAGTGAAGTCAAGATGCTGTCAAGAGGAAAGGAGAAGACGGACAGTGAGCGCCGAGTGTCTTGAGTCGGAGCCCCCATGCACAAGGAGACCCCCAGGACCACGGAGAGTTCCCCGCAGGCTGCCATTCTGCTCTCAGGGTGGAGGGTCTCCCACTTTCCTTTGTTGTCATCGTTGTTGGGGGATTAGAGGCAGCGCAGGTTGCTGAAGGTGCTTTTGAGACTTGATGACAATTCCTGCACATTGAATGAAGGAGTTTAATGGATGGCAGGCACTGTATTGCTGTATCCCAAGGGAGAAAAACCAAGATTAGGGGACTCAGTACATCTCTGGAGTAACCTGTGGCCCACCACGGCCAAGCACTGAGTTAGACAAGGGGATTAAAAGGCACAGGCTTCCTGGGTGGCTTGGCACTAAAGAATCCGCCAGCCAATGCAGGAAATGCAAGACGAGCGATTCAATCTCAGAGTGGGGAAGATGCTCTAGAGTAGGAAATGGCAACCCACCCCACTGTTCTTGCCTGGGAAATCCCATGGACAGAGGAGCCTGGCGGGCTACAGTCCATGGGGCTGCAACGAGCCCGGCATGACTGAGCGACTGGACACACACATGAAAGGCAGAGCACAGGTTTTTAATAATTTTATGTATTCCTTGTGGTGCACTGGGTCTTTGATGCTTTGCATGGCTTTCTCTAGTTGCAGCAAGTGGGGGCTGCTCTTCATTGTGGTTCTCGGGCTTCTCATTGGGGAGGCCTTTCTCATCTCAGAGGCGGGCCCTAGGCACTAGGGCTTCAGGAGTTGCGGCTTGTGGGCTCCAGAGCAAGGGTTCTGCTAAAAGTTGGGGCACACAGGCTTAGTTGCTCTGCAGCTCGTGGAATCTTCCCGGACCAGGGATCGAACCCATGTCTCCTGCATTGGCAGGTGGATTGCTGTTCACGGTGCCACCAGGGAAGTCCCACAATGCAGTTTTGCCCCCAGCAGATCTGGGGTCTCGTGTGAACCCCATATTGCAGGTCTGGTGCAGAAGGAAAATACAATGTGATGTTTGCATTATGCAAAATGAAGAGCAGTGGGCCCTCAATCTGCTCAAAGAATTTGGCATTTTTTTTACAATTCAGGGAGAAACAGTCTGGGCCAAGCCCATTCCTGTAGAACCCAGGAGAGTGAAGGGCAAGGAAGCTTCTGGGACCAAATTTAGTCCAACATTGGTGGAAATAGAGTGAAAAAGGAGGAGTGGGAGGGGCTAGGATAAAACAGGAGAGGAGCACGAAGAGGACACCATGCACTGACCAAAGGATGGGAAGTCCTGTCGTTCAGGGCCCACCGGAGGTGACTGAGTGTAGAGGGACCACGTCGGACCTAGAGGTTTCTCCATCACAGTGAGCCGGCTGCAGAGGAGATGGCAGGAACTGGAGAAGGGTGGGGAGGCAGGAGGAGAGGAGAGGAGGCTCTGCCCCCGGACAAATGTGGGGGCGGGGATGAGTATGATGAACATCAAGGAATGGAAGATGAAAGGCTGGTGGTTTTGATTTTTTTTTCTTTAATTTTTTTTCCTTTGGCCACGGTTCCTGGCTTGAGGAATCTCAGTGCCCTGACCAGGGCTGGAACCCGGGTCCCTGCACACTGAGTCCCAACTGCTGGATGGCGAGGGATTCCCATGAAAGGCTGCATTTTTAAAGGAAACCACAAACATACCTGCACATGTGATAGAAAGGCTCAGATTAAAACCCGACCATGCTAAGTGTCAGGGAGGACTTGAAGTAACTCAAAGTCACACGCCCATGGCCGGCAGGAATGGAAAGTGGCAGGACCGCTTTGGAGGAAAAGCAATTTCCTTCCTTTCTTTTTTCTCTTTCCCTCTCTCTTTTTTCCTTGCCCTACCCCTTTTTTCACTTTTTCCTTCATTTCTTTCTTTTGTTCTTATCTTCTGTTTCTATTTCCCTGCCATTTTTTTTCCCTCTTCTTTTTGGATTGTCAAATATTTAATGTTAACTAAAGGCCAAATGTCTTACTTTTTTCTTAGAGACTTTTTTAGTTTTGGCTGCGCTGAGTCTTTGTTCCTGCCTGCGGGCTTTCTCTAATTAAGGGGTGCGTGTGCGGCCTTCCCACTGCGGTCACTTCTCTTGCTGCGAAGCACCAGCTCTGGAGTTCAGGCTCTGTAGTTGTGGCGCAGGGCTTAGCTGCCCCTTGGCGTGTGGGATCTTCCCAGACCAGGACCAAACCCTTGTGCCCTGC
>ML661340.1:10708340-10734226 GCA_007570785.1 Antilocapra americana | reverse complement strand
CCATGGGCTTAGCTGCCCCTTGGCACATGGGATCTTCCCAGACCAGGACCAAACCCTTGTGCCATGCACTGCAGGGTGAATGCTTAACCAGTGGACCACCAGGGAAGCCCAGCCTTACGTTTCAATCACTATTTGGTCATGAGCAGCAAGCATTGTTGGCCCACCACATACCGTCTATCTAAATACAAAAAAAAAACCTTGTAACATACCCTTAGTCTCAATTCTGAGTTGGAAAGTTAAGCTGAATTTCTACTGAATTTTAAGAAATGTTGACTATTAACAGTAATTGAATTTCTGAAATTTTTTTCTTGTTCTTTGAAGACCATTCATAGTGCAAATTTAATAAGTACACCCTTGCACATTTTAGGAGTTACATTCCTAATATTTACCTTGCCTAAAAGACTTAAAACTAGTGAAAGCTTTCCTTCATAGTCAAACCTCAGAAGTATTTATCCCATGACATGCTGAATTAAAAATGTGATACTAAAGGACCTGGAAATCATTTATCACACACTACGACCATATCATAAGAGACTCCAGTCCAAGTTGGCAGGCAAAACATAATTTAGATTTAAGGTCCTGTATTTTAAAAGAAAATAAATTTTCACTTAAATAATAATAACTCCATCTTCAAAGGCCTGGCACCACCACAGAGGACAGAATGCATACGCAAGCATCATTATTCACAGTGTCCTTCTGTTCTTTCTAGAGATTTGGAGCTAGTCAAGTAGTAAATAAGAATAAACATTTTTCTCGGTGAGATTCAGAAGTCGTAACTTGTTTATCTACCTCCATTAAATGCTGTCACATTTTCTGCTAATCATTTAAAACTGAGACTGCTCAATGTAGAGCTTCTCCAAGTACAATGCAAACTGGTTTGACCAGAGAAAAGCAAACATTTACTAAGAATATAATCTTTATTAACAGCATTTAAGGTCCTGTATTTAAAAAGAAACAGCATTTAACCTTCTTCTTTTTCTTTATTAAAAAGCTAGTCCAAAAATGATCTTATCCTGTAAACACACATCTCTTCTGAACCACAGGGAAAGAGAGAGGAGTAATTTTCTATTTTATTTTTTACCATGTGCCTCAAAATTCCTCATGAAATCACTCTCAGATGCACCAGAAGAGCGTTTGCAGATTGTGTTCTGGGGATGATGGTGTATGAGGCTGTTGGACACATATTCAACAACACCGGGTGGCTGATAATTAACATGCTGAAATTATTCAGACATCAAATGGGTGATTGTCTGCTCGTTATTTACACAGAAGGCGGATTCACCAACCGCCTCATTCAAGGCCCAGAGGGTTAACTCTTCTTCTCTACTTTCTGCAGGCCAATCTTCCTCTGATAAAATCTTATGCCTTCCTATGATAGAAATCTCTGTCATTTTCCCAAGTGTTTTCTGGAAGCATGGTACAGCCATCATAAACAGAGACATCAACCTCAAGTGTTCTGTCCACCCCAGGCTGATCAACGCCTTGGGAGCTGGGTGCCAGGGATCAGCTATGAGCCCAGCATGGTCTTCGCAGCTTACATTACATCCACCCCACCTCCCCACAGCACTGCCCAGGGGCTTGTCCACTGAGATCCCCCTGAAGAACTGGTAGGGAACCTGGGACATAGTCAGGGCTCAAAACACACTTGTTAGGTGAACAAAACAACTCCCACATTGCTTCTCACTCAACGAGAAGGCCAAGGTAGAAAAGCTCCATGCTCAAGAGAAAGCCTGGATGGGATGACATGGACCAGAGGACCTGAAACTTGTGTCCCATAGGGGGTTTGTGGCTTTCACGTGGACAGTCTGGACACTGGGCCTGTCGCTGCCCCTGGCTGGAGGTCATTCAAGTTTATTGCCAAACACAGCTGGCCTGAGTATTTTCAGACCCATAACCATCTCGGAACCCTGCATTCTTGGAAGGAAGTGAGTGGGTGTACATGGCGACTTGTAGGGGTGTCCCCTGGGGGTCCCTCTTCGACAGAAGCAGCTTTCAGAGGCTGAAATGCCTCCTTGGGCCAGGTCGGGGCTCACACATCCGCCTCTCTGATCTGTTACCTGAAAGCACTGGCTCAGCCCCAGCTAGCGTCGCTAACAATGAGATTAGGGGTGTCCGTGGGCTACAATGCCAAGATTGCCAAAGAAGTCTATAGCTCCAGTGTGATTCAGCAGTCCCTGATTCCTTGAGCCTTTGGCGACACCTCTGGTGAGAATCCACTGTCTTGGTTTTTCCCAGCTGAACGTGAGTTCCCCACCCTCACTGGGACCAGCCCTAAGCTGAGGTTCAATGTGGGACCCCAGGGCCGTCCACCCAGCCCCGGCAGGAGGCTGGCCCTGCGACCGCAGTCTCCCCTCTGGCAGCCTCTCTGTGTGAAGAGGGCAGCCCATCCTCCTGGTTCAGGACCCTGGGGGGCCCAGGTGCCCAGCCCTCAGGCTCCCATGAGCTGCTTGCTCGCCCACACCTGGGCGCCCTCTGCCAAAGCCACTCTGCCGCAGCCGCCGCGGGGCTGGGATGGGGGCCCAGGCCTGTCCTTCCCACTGCACCCTCCCGCTCACCCACCCCTGCCCTCAGAGGCAGGACTGCAGGTCTCCTCCTTCCTGCCCACCCCCAACCCCCCGTGCCCAGGGCTGGACGGGACCAGGCTTCCCACGCTGCCCCCACTGGCCTTCACTCTGCCCTCCAGCCTTGTGGCTAAGCCCTGCTCTTGTGCAAGGCACAGCCCATAGCTTGGGACTGGTTTCTCTTGAAGGGGCTGAAGTCAGGTGGTATTCCAGAAACTGTCATCTTTCACAATTGCCAGCTGCCTTCTTTGTTTTAACCCCAAGCATCTGTCCCTTAGCCCCAACAGAATGTCCTGTTCTTTCACTGACTCGGAGTCCTTCCAGCACCCCCCGGCCCAGGGTGCAATGCCAGGCTTCTCCTGGCTTGACCTGGTGGCAGTTGGCACTCTCCCTGGCAGGGACTTCTCTCTCTACCTTTCACCTGCTTTGCATCCAAACCACCTGCGTTCCAGGTTCCTCTGTCCCGTGACTGCACTGCCTCAGTCATCAACTATCTGCTCAGTTCTTTCTGAGGAAAAACCATCCAGTGGCTATCTTGGCTAAATCTGAAATCTAGCAAGACAGAGAGCTCACTATACTGTGCGCACCTCAAAGGATGCTTCTCCAGGGCCGGGTTTCCCCTCTTCTCAGACTCCTCCTGGGACTTTCGTCTCTGCTAGATTCAGGGGAGAATGTCTTCCCCAGGCTCAAGGCACAGCAGTTTGAATTACTCTGTCCACTAATTCCCTCCCTAGAAACGTATCTTATGGGTAGGACCCTCTTGGCGTTCCATCTCTGAGAGGAGAGAAATGCCAAAGGCGATGGATCCTCGATGGGTCAGCCCTATGGGGAAGCCCTCTCCAGTCACCCTCCACACCTTCCCCGGTAAGCTCACGGTCAGGGACCGTGCCTGTGCATTAAGCCCACTCCCCATACTTACTTACAACTCATACTCTGTGATTTGCAGTTATCATGGTGAGTCAGAGAAAAGACTTTCAGCTCAAAAGAGAAGCTTCCACAAAATCTAGAGTCGAATCCATAGTCTTTGTGTCGATACGATAATTACCATAAGTTTGTAATATAGTTGAAACTCAAGAAGCGTGGTGCCTCTAACCTTGTTCTTTCTCAGGATTTCTTTGGCTGTTTGGGGTGCCATGCAAATTTTAAGATCGTTTGTCCAATTTCTGTGAAAACACCGTTGGAGTTTTTACAGGGATTGCATTTATTTGTAGATTGCTTTTGGTAGTATGGACATTTTAATACTGATTTTTCCAGTCTGTGAGCACAAGGCATCTTTCCATTGTGTCTTCCTCAGTTTCTTTCACTAATATCTTGTAGTTTTCAATATACAAGTCTTTCATTTCCTTGGTTTAGCTTATTCTTAGGTTTTTTATCCTTTTTTGATACAGTTGTTAAATGGGATTAATTTCTCTTTCTGATAGTCTGTTATTAGCGTACATAAACACAGCAGACTCTTGTGTGTTGATTTTATATCCTGCAGTGTTACTGAATTTGTTTATTAATCCTAACAGTTTTTTGATGGAATCTGAGGGTCGTCCTATATTTAATGTTATGTCATCTGCAAATAATGACAGTTTTACTTCTTCCTTTCCAAGTTTGCTTCCTTTTATTTCTTTTCCCTGCCTAATTGTGGTGTCTAGGACTTCCAATAATATGTTGAGTAAAAGTGGTGAGACTGAGCATTCTTGTCTTGTACCTGACCTTAGAGGAGAAGGATTTCACTGCTCATATGATATTAGCGCTGGCGGCTTGTTATCTATGGATTGTTTATGTCGAGGTGCGTTGCCTCTACACTTGCTTTGTTGAGAGTCTTTCTCATAAACGGATGCTTGATTTCATCAAATGCTTTTTCTGCATCTATTGAGCTGATTTTTTTATGCTTAATTTTGTTTAATGTGGTATATCACATTGACAGGCTCGAGGGTTTTGAATCACCTTTGCACATCTGGAATAAACCGCACTTGTTCATGGCATACGATTGTTTAATGCATTAGTGAATTAGGTTTGCTAATATTTTTTGAGAATTTTCTCTGTCTATGATTATCAGTGATATTGGCCTGTAATTTTCTTTTTCTGTGGCACCCTTGCCTGGTTTTGGTATCAGAGTAATGTTGGCTCCATGAATGAGTTTGAAAGAGTGCTTCCCTCTTCCATCTTTTGAAGTTTAAGAAGGATTGGTATTCATTCTTCCTTGAATGTTGGGGAGAATTCATCAGTGAAGCTGTGTGCTCCTAGATTCTGTTTCATGGGAAGCTTTTGGCTACTGATTCAGTTTCTCTGCTAGTAATTGTGGCACGTAAGACTGTAATGCTCACCTTGTGAGGGGCTCCCTGGTGGCTCTGAAGAAGCCAGTTGCTGTGGTGGAATCTGCCCTGTGGAAATCACCATGTGACGGGAGCTGAAAATGGCCTCTAGCTGGCTCACAGCAAGAAGCCCAAGTCCACAGTCCTGCAACCAGGGGATCTGGATGCTGCCAGCTGGCACACCAGTTTGGAAGAAGAGCCTTGAAAGCAGAGTCTCTGGTGGGACTCCAGCCCAGTAGACACCTTGGTGGCACCTGACGCTCCCTTGCACAGAGGACCCTGCCAAGCTGTGCCCAGAGACCCAGCCCTCAGAAACTCTGAGGTCATAAACGTGTGCTGTTTTGTACCTTAAGGTTTGTGGCATCACTGTTACGCAGCAGTAGATAACTGATAACAAGTATACAGAGTATGTTGGTTTGCTTTTTTTTTTTTTGAAAACTGCAGTTGACTGGGGGCAGAGAACTTGTCAAACAACTAAGGTAAAAATACATGTGTCAGGACATCTTCTTAACCTCAGAAGGAACCAGAGCATTTTAGAAGACTCCCTTTTGTCTGTTCTAACTCCAGGGCTAACACCAAGGTGGCCACAATGTCCTTGCTGCCATTTCAAAACATCCCTTGTCCGAAGAAAGTACATGGAACTGGCAAGTCAGCAAAATAGGTTTCTTTTCTCAACTTCTAGGACCTTGCCCACAGAATGATGGGATGTCATTACTAATAATACTATCAATCAACTATGAGCCAGTTTAAAAACTGTTGAAAGCAGGCCATTTTAAAGATGAGACTCTCTACTCTTCCCTGAAGAAAACGGGACTGGAAAGTCATATTTATATTGCCACTGACTAATGGAATTCAAAGGAAATATTTCAGAATGTTCACCTTCATTTATAAAAGCTTCATCTCGGTGGCTCAGATGGTAAAGAATCAGCCTGCAGTGCAGGAAACTCAGGTTTGGTCCCTGGGTCAGGAAGATCCCCTGGAGAAGGGAATGGCAACCCACTCTAGTATTTTTGCCTGGAGAATTCCTTGGGCAGGGGAGCCTGGTGGGCTACAGTCCATGGGATCTCAAAGAGTCAGACACAACCGTGTGACTGAAATCCTATCCTCATCTCTGTAAAATACAACACAAATGAAATATTAGACAGCTATTTCTTCAATTCCTGGATCTCCTAAAGCAGTCAGTTTTTACCTAAAATGAAGATATGTCCAATGAAACAGTGTAAAAGTCCCTTAGCATTTGGTGGTCTGTCTAGACAACTGTTGGCAAATGGACAGGTGTCTGTCTATAGGGAAGAGCATGAAAGGTTGACCACTATTCACCTGCATTCAGGAAGGATGATGGAGCTCTCTATCCCACCAGAAATGAAACAGGATGAATTCAACAGGACTGGAGCATGGAGAGCTGATGGGGTGTGGGGGTGTGGGGTCTTAGCATTAGGCTGAGGATTAGGGGTTTGCATTGCCCAGGCGCTAAGTCCCATGGTGACCACTGCTTCTGCTCCAGATGGGAGAGGGGAGATGGGAACTCCTGCAGAGGGTCTATATGCAGTCCTCCTGGTCAAAGAGACCTACCCTTCACCAGGGTAACTCCCTCACTTTGTGTTTCCTCTAGGAAGATGCTGGAGACCCAGCTGCTTTATAGATCACACTGGAAGAATGGATTTTTTTTTTTAAATCTATGAATTAGCTGGTTGAGGAAGAATGAATGGATGGTCAAAACTCTGC
This sequence comes from Antilocapra americana, assembly GCA_007570785.1. Lineage (NCBI taxonomy): Eukaryota > Metazoa > Chordata > Mammalia > Artiodactyla > Antilocapridae > Antilocapra > Antilocapra americana. The sequence goes on along the minus strand of ML661340.1, from coordinate 10,727,637 downwards.
CTTTTGGAGGGAATATTTGCGAAAGTTTTATGTAATACCCAGAACTGAGTGAAAGTGTTCGTTAGTTGCTCAGTCGTGTCTGACTCTTTTTGACCCCATGGACTGTAGCCCATCAGGCTCCTCTGTCCATGGGATTCTCCAGACAAGAATACTGGAGTGGGGAGCCATTCCCTTCTCCAGGGGATCTTCCTGACCCAGGGATCGAACCTGAAGAGTCCTTAGGCTGAAGACAAAGTCCAAGGATGTTAAGGACATCTCACTTGCCATCTTGTTTCACAGAGTAATGCTCATCAGAGCTCAGCTGGGATGAGGCTGAGGAGGAAGGAAGCTCACAGACAAGCTCCCCAACCTTGGGTGCATTTGGGAAGAGTCTCACCTGGATTCCTGGAGATATTGACTTAGACATTGCAGAGAACTGATGGTTCATTATTCGCCAACGCTTCAGGAGGAAAAAACCAGCTGTGAAGAGAGAGGGTCGTCTAGGAACCATGGGGCCCACACATTGACCATTGCTACTGCCTGCTGAGGATCTCAGACAGACAGCCACTGGGCACAATCTCGCGGTCCCACGAGAGGGCTCCTTCTTCAGGGTGACATGCCTCAGAGCAGACAGCTCAAATCATCAGTGTCAAACTAGAGATGGAAGGAACTCAAGAGCCATGGTCAAGCTGGAGGTTGAAACTCCTGGCAGTTTCATTCCTATTTTAGCTGTTTCTCTCCCTACTCTTGCCTGTGGATTAATCCCATCTTCCCATCAAGGTGAGGAGTGAGCCACTGCCCTTCGCTCTTTGCATCTCTCATGGTGGCTGACAGGTTGTCCTTAGGAGATACCATCAACGACTCAATAAATATTGGCTTACAGAGAACCTGCTGGAGCAAGCACAGAAACTAAATTAAATTCTTCAGTTTTATAAAATTAAAAACAAGCCAGGGACTTCCCTGGTGGACCAGTGGCTGAGATTCTGCACTCCCAGTGCAGGCGGTCTGTGTTCCATCCCTGGTCAAGGGACTAGATCCCACATGCTGCAGCTGAGACCCAACACAGCAGATAAATAAATATATTTTAAAAACCCAGTCAATTCTCTCAATGAGATAATGGGTGCTTTTCTCTAAAAAAATCTGGCTTGCCTGACCTAAAACTAAACATACGAGAAGCAGTATTGTAGAAAGGTCTCAAATTAATTAGTGTCTAGCTCTTTGGAGAGTTTTCAACAGTCTGGATTGGTTGCTTCCCACAATTGCAAAGCAGCAAGATTTGGCCTCAAAGGCTCCACGTGGCTGAGAAAACTCCCTTTCCGACTGGGATCCTCTGGAGGCCCTCAATTATTCCCTATTGATCTAACACTGATAGTGCTGTCTACCTTGAAAGCACCTAAAACAGAAAATGTTACTTGGCATGAGTATCATTCCCCATCACTTTTGAAAGATGTGTTAAGGGAATATTTGGCCCAGTCAGTCTAGAAAAAATATTTCTCCCATAATGGCAAGCTAAATATTTCTGCTTTGAATAAGAAATATCTCCCTTAGACCCACAGGGAAAAAGTGAGGGATAAGCATATGAAAGAATGCTTGATAACATACGTCATTAGGGAGTTTCAAATTAAAACAAAGACATACCCCTGCACGTCTATTCAAATGCCCAGAATCCAAATCACTGACAATACTAAACGCTGGAGAGGACGTAGCACAGAAAAGCTCTCATTCATTGCTTATGGGAATGCAAAATGACACAGCTTCTTTGGAGGACAGCTTGGTGGTCGCTTACAAAACTGAATGTACTCTTACCAAACCAGCCAATGGTTAGACTCCTGCTGCTGCTAAACTGCTTCAGTCGCGTCTGACTCTGTGTGACCCCATAGACGGCAGCTCACCAGGCTCCCCCATCCCTGGGATTCACACTGGAGTGGGTTGCCATTTCCTTCTCCAGTTTATACTCCTAGATGTTTGCTAACCTACACACCAGCCAGTAATTACCCTCCTAGATGTTTGCTAACCTAGCTGAAATGAACTGAAAGGTTTTGTCCAGTTCTCCTGTCTTGGTTATTCTGCTGCTGATCCCCTCTAGTTTTTCAATTTACACAGCAAAGGAAATAAAAAACAAGATGAAAAGACAACCCTCAAGATGGGAGGAAATATTTGCAAACAAAATACCTGAGAAGGGATTAATAGCCAAAACAAAGAAACAGCTTGTGCAGTCCAAAATTAAAAAACAACCCCCCCAAAATGGACAGAAGACCTAAATAAATATCTCTCCAAAGAAGACAGACAGATGGCCAACAAACACATGAAAAACTGCTCAGTATCACCAATTCTTAGAGAAATGCAAATCAAAAGTATGATGAGGCATCATCTCACACCAGTCACAATGGCTGTCATCAAAAAAGCTACAAACAATAAATGTGGCAAAGGATGTGGAGAAAGGAGAATCCTATAGCCCTACTGGTAGGAATGTAAATTGACTTCACCACTGTTGAGAACAGTATGAAGGTCCCTTTAAAAACTGAAAATAGAACTACCATGGACCCAGCAATCTTATTCCTGGGCATATACTCAGGGAAACCCATAATTCCAAAAGATGCGTGCACTCCAATGTTCATTGCAGAACTATTTATAATAGCCAGGACGTAGAAGCAACCTAAAGGTCCATCAGCAGAGGAACGGATAACAATAATGCAGTATGTCTATACAATGGAATACTCAGACAAAGACAGGAGTGATATTTTGCCATTTGCACAGAAATGAATGGACCTAGTGACTATCATAAGACTGAAGTAATTCAGAAAGAGAAAAACAAACATTGTATCATATCACGTATATGTGGGATCTAGAAGAATGCTTTAGATGGACTTACTTTCAAAGCAGAAATAGAGACACAGACACAGAGAACAAATGTATGGTTACCAAGGGGGGGATGAAGTAAGAGATCGGGACTGACACATATATGCTGGTGCATGACACAGGTAACTAACGAGAATGTACTGTATACAGCACAGGGGACTCTGCTCAGTGCTCTGTGGTGGCCTAAATGGGTATGCGTGCTCTGTTGCTTCAGTCGTGTCTGCTGCTTTGTGACCCTGTGGACTGCAGCCCGCCAGGCTCCTCTGTCCATGGGATTCTTCAGGCAAGAATACTGGAGTGGGTCGCCATTCCCTTCTCCAGGGGATCTTCTCAACCCAAGGATGGAACCTTCATCTCTTATGTCTCCTGCACTGGCAGGGGAGTTCTTTATCACTAGTGATACCTGGGAAGTCCAACCTAAATGGGAAGCAAATCCAAAAATGAGGGGATATATGTGTACATATTGCTGATCCACTGCTGTATGGTAGAAACGAACAATATTGTAAAGCAACTGTACCCCAATAACAGAATTTTTTAAAAAGAATATTTATGTCCACACAAAACTCTGAACATGAATGCTTATAACAGCTTTACTTATGATTGCCTAAACTTGGAAGCAAACAAGATGTTTTTCAAAAGGGGAATGAATAAAGAAATTGTGGTACATCCATGCAATGGAATATTATTCAGAGATTAAAAGTCATCAAACCATAAAAAGACATGGAGGAAACTTAAATGCATATTGCTAAGTGAAGCCAACCTGAAAAGTCTACATACTGTATGATTCCAACTCTATGATATTTTGAAGGCAAACTATGGAGACAGTAAAAAGATCAGTGGTTGCCAGGGACTGGGATTCAGGGGAGTCTTGAGTAGGCAGAGCACAGAGCACAGAATCGGATGTGTTCCGAACAACACTATAATAATGGGGACTTGCCATTATATGTGTTCAAACCCATGGGTCCCACATCAGGTGACCCCTGATGTAAACTATGGACTTCAGTTAATAATAGAGTATTATTATTCTATTATTTGAATAATAATTTAAGTGTTAAATGTAAATGCTATCAAAGGCTTCCCTGATGGCTCAGACGGTAAAGAATCTTTCTGCATTGTGGGAGACCTGGGTTTGATCCCTGGGTCGGGAAGATCCCCTGAAGAAGGACATGGCAACCCGCTCCAGTATTCTTGTCTGGAGAATCCCAAGGACAGAGGAGCCTGGCGGTCTACAGTCCATGGGGTCGCAAAGTCAGACACGACTGAGTGACTTGAAGTTTCGAATGCTATCTAGGTTTTACTTTGTATAAGTTATTAGTATATTATTAATATCATTAACTGTAAAACGGCACCTCACTAATGCGAGATGTTAATAACATGGGAGACTACGCAGAGAGGGAAAGGGACACCGGAACTCAATTTTCTGCTCCATTTCTCAATAAGCCTATAACTGTGAAGTCAAGTCAGTTACCTAAAGAAACAGTAGCTATGTGGAAAGAGGGCAGTAAGCTCTTTCAACAGACCCTTCATGTGATGGGAGTCTGCCAGGGGTGGAGTCTGCCAGGGGCCGAGCCTGCGGAAGGCGAGAGGTGCTGGCACGGGAGTGGGAACGTCTGGTGCTCTGACTTTCCCAGGGCTGGGCTCCGCTGCCCTCCTGTGGAAGGTGCCAGGAAAACAGACAGGTGACAGGCACTGCTTCATGGAGCCACCCTGCTGGAGGCGTTTCTCAAAGACCGGTGCCCACCTCAAGCCAGGGGCCCCCTTCCCCGGAGCTGGACACATATGCCCACCCCCAGCCCCAGTTCACACAGCCTCTCCATGCCGGGCCTGGGGAGGGAGAAGTAAGGGCGGGCGGGGTGGGTCCTGCCCCACATGGCCAGGGGCTGGGCAAGTGGTAAATAGGTGCCGCTCCTCGAGACGCTTTGGGTCCACCTGTCGGAAAACTGTCACAAGGCTCTGACTGCTCAGAGGGTGGAGTCTGACCACAATGCGGGAGATCGGGGTTCAACCCCTGGGTCGGGAAGATCCCCTGGAGGAGGAAATGGCAACCCAGTCCAGGACCCTTGCCTGCAGAGTTCCCTGGGCAGAGGAGCCTGGTGGGCTACAGTCCACAGGGTCCAAAGAGTCGGACACGACTGGATGACTAAGACACACACACACACACACACACACACATACACACGTATTCTTTAAGTGTAGTCTATCTACTCAATACATTTATTATTGTTTATTTATTTATTGATCACACCTTGCAGCGTGCAGAATCATAGTTCCCTGACCAGGATCGAACTCACACCCCCTGCAGTGCTAGCATGGAGTCTTTGGACTACTGGACTACTAGGGAAGCCCCTGACTACTTTAGAAGGCACTTCCATCTTCTGAAAAGCCGTCAATATAAATACAAACCTGCACTGTTCACACGTCTGACGATGCCCCCAAGACATGGTGCCCACTAACTACCTGACAGCTCCTGGAACGTCACTCCTGGTGGCTGACCCCCTCTGACCCCAGGGAAGCGTCCTCCTCCACACTCAGTCACCCCTGCTTGGGGGACAAAAGACATTACAGATGACACCCAGAATCCCTGTATGCAGCTTTGTCAGCAGCCCTTTGCTTCCTGGGTTAATAGCACACAAATGGACTATTGTTCCACATTTCTGTGAATTTCCATCAGTGAACTGGACTCGATTCTGCCTGAATAGGAAGGTTTTCTGTCCATCTTGGGCTCCTGGAGAAGAGAAGCCTTGGGGCACGGTCCTAAACTTCAGAAACAGACTCCCCAGCCATCACCCTCACAGTACTGAGTGCAGTGTGGGTTCTGAGAATGTTCAATGCCCATAATTTGCAGGCTTTTTTCCCATTATAAGTAACAATTTAACTCAGGGCAAGAGACATGTAAATAATAGTCTCTACTAGGAATTTTCATTGTGTTGAAAATAATGCACTGGGAGATGCAAGATTTGCTAAGTGAATGTCAAGGATGGTGGGGGATGGGGACAATTTTCCCTCTTGAATGAGTGAAAAGGAACATACTATTACTTTCATTTTTCTTAGAAAATATGCCTTATCAGTAAAGTTCAGCCACTCAGTCATGTCCAACTCTTTGTGATCCCATGAACTGCAGCAAACCCAGGCCTCCCTGTCCATCAACAACTCCCGGAGTTTGCTCAAACTCATGTCCACTGAGTCGGTGATGCCATCCAACAATCTCATCCTCTGTCACCCTCTTCTCTTCCCACCTTCGATATTTCACAGAATCAGGGTCTTTTCCAATGAGTCATCTCTTCATATCAGGTGGCCCAAGTATTAGAGTTTCAGCTGCAACATCAGTCCTTCCAATGAATATTCAGGACTGATTTCCTTTGGAATGGACTGGCTGGATCTCCTTGCAGTCCAAGGGACTCTCAAGAGTCTTCTCCAACACCACAGTTCAAAAGCATCAATTCTTTGGGGCTCAGCTTTCTTCATAGTCCAACTCTCACATCCATACATGACTACTGGAAAAACCATAGCCTTGACTAGACGGACCTTTGTTGACAAAGTAATGTCTCTGCTTTCTAATATGCTGTCTAGGTTGGTCATAACTTTTCTTCCAAGGAGCAAGCATCCTTTAATTTCATGGCTGCAGTCACCATCTGCAGTGATTTTGGAGCCCCCCAAAATAAAGTCTGCCACTGTTTCCCCACCTATTTGCCATGAAGTGATGGGTCCAGATGCCATGATCTTAGTTTTCTGAATGTTGAGATTTAAGGCAACCTTTTCACTCTCCTGTTTCACTTTCATCAACAGGCTCTTTAGTTATTCTGCACTTTTTGCCTTAACAGTGATATCATCTGCATATCTGAGGTTATTGATATTTCTCCCAGCAATCTTGATTCCAGCTTGTGCTTCCTCCAGCCCAACATTTCTCATGATGTACTCTGCATATAAGTTAAATAAGCAGGGTGACAATATACAGCCTTGACATACTCCTTTTCCTATTTGGAACCAGTCTGTTGTTCCATGTCCAGTTCTAACTGTTGCTTCCTGACCTGCATACAGACATCTCAAGAGGCAGGTCAGATGGTCTGGTATTCCCATCCTTCGAAGAATTTTCCACAGTTTGTGGTGATCCACACAGTCACAGGCTTTGGCATAGTCAATAAAGCAGAAGTAGATGTTTTTCTGGAACTCTCTTGCTCTTTCAATGATCCAAAAGATGTTGGTAATCTGATCTCTGGTTCCTCTGCCTTTTCTAAAACCAGGTTGAACATCTGGAAGTTCACGGTTCACGTATTGCTGAAGCCTGGCTTAGAGAATTTTGAGCATTATTTGACTAGCGTGTGCTGCTGCTGCTAAGTCGCTTCAGTCGTGTCCAACTCTATGTGACCCCATAGACGGCAGCCCACCAGGCTCCCTCATCCCTGGGATTCACTAGGAAAGAACACTGGAGTGGGTTGCCATTTCTTTCTCCAATGCATGAAAGTGGAAAGTGAAAGTGAAGTCGCTCAGTCGTGTCCGACTCTTAGTGACCCCATGGACTGCAGCCTACCAGTCTCCTCCCTCCATGGGATTTTCCAGGCAAGCGTACTGGAGTGGGGTGTCATTGCCTTCTCCATACTAGTATGTGAGATGAGTGCGATTGTGTGGTAGTTTGAGAATTCTCTGTCATTGCCTTTCTTTGCGATTGGAACGAAAACTGGCCTTTTCCAGTCCTGTGGCCACTGCCAAGTTTTCCAAATTTGCTGGCATATTGAGTGCAGCACTTTCACAGCATCACCTTTTAGGATTTGAAATAGATCAACTGGCTTTTCATCACCTCCACTAGCTTTGTTTGTAGTGATGCTTCCTAAGGCCCACTTGACTTCACATTCCATAATATAGGGCTCTAGGTGAGTGATAACACCATCGTGATTATCTGGGTCGTGAAGACCTTTTTTGTATAGTTCTTCTGTGTATTCTTGCCACCTCTTCTTAATATCTTCTGTTTCTGTTAGATCCATACTATTTCTGTCCTTTATCGAGCCCATCTTTACATGAAATGTTCGTTTGGTATCTCTAATTTTCTTGAAGAGATCTTTAGTCTTTCCCATTCTACTGTGTTCCTCTATTTCTTTGCATTGATCACTGAGGAGGGCTTTCTTATGTCCTTGCTATTATTTGAAACTCTGCATTCAAATGAGAATATCTGTCTTTTCTCCTTTGCTTTTCACTTCTCTTCTTTTCACAGCTATTTGTAAGGTTTCCTCAGACAGCCATGTTGCTTTTTTGCATTTCTTTTTCTTGGGGATGGTCTTGATCCCTGTCTCCTGTACAATGTCATGAACCTCCATCCATAGTTCATCAGGCATTCTGTCTATCAGATCTAGTCCCTTAAATCTGTCACTTCCACTGTATAATTGTAAAGGGTTTGATTTAGGTTATACCTAAATGGTCTAGTGGTTTTCTCCACTTTCTTCAATTTTAGTCTGAATTTGGCAATAAGGAGTTCATGATCTGAGCCACAGTCAGCTCCCAGTCTTGTTTTTGCTGACTGTATAGAACTTCTCCATCTTTGGCTGTAAAGAATAGAATCCATCTGATTTTGGTGTTTACCATCTCATGAATATCTCCCAGTGTTTCTCTTTCAGAATGTTGATTGAAAAAACATGTACAACCGGAGAGTTATGCTTTATTCATTGGCCAAAACTGAGGACTTAAGCCCGGGACACAGCATCTCATATCACAGTGAGAGACTGTCCTGAAAAGGCAAGGTGGGGAGCCAGGATATGCAGGAATTTTTGCAACAAAGACCAAGAAGTGGGACCATCTAATGACTCCTGCTAATTAAAGAGAACCAGCTATCTCAAGGAATGTAGTGTTTTTCTGTGAATGGGAAGATGCAGGAGTCTGGGCTCACTGAGACCATCCCCTCCGTGTGCCCCCCAGTGTCCGGGGCCAGTTCCCGAGTTTTCTCGCCCTGAGTCTCCTCGGATGTACCGTCAGAGGGGCAGCAGTGATTGAGGGCCACAACATCGTTTGTTTGCTGATATGCTAGTGAAGGTGAAAGTGTTAGTCACTCAACCACGTCCAGTCCTTTCTGACCCCCTGGACTGCCGCCCGCCAGGCTCCTCTGTCCATGGGATTCTCCAGGCAAGAACACTGGAGTGGGTTGCCGTGCCTTCCTCCAGGGGATCTTCCTGACCAGGGAACAAACCCAGGTCTCCTGCCTTGCAGGCAGATTCTTTACCATCTGAACCACCAGGAATGGCAAATTTAGTTCACATAGTAGAGAAACCCCATCTTCCCCTGCCACAGGGATGACTAAACGACCCCTCTTAGCTTAGACTTCCTCCCTTCTCAGCATCTTCTTGACAAGTATTCATTCAGCCCTTCTGAGTGCCAGGCAGATGCTGCAGAGATGAATATAGGATAGTTCCCAACCTTGAGATACTCAATACCGGATGAGTCAGTGAAACAATGTCTAACACAAGGTGGTACAAATTGTGTTCAAGACACATGTAAGTGGAGGGGGACGTGCTTGATTCTGCAGAAGACATCAGGTGACATTTCAGATTGGTCTTCAGCAGAAATAGTCCTTATTTATCATCCAATTACTTCTCTTCTTGTGCACCCAGGAGGATAATGTTTACCAGCTCCATCTATGCAAGGAGGGCCCTGAAACTAGTTCCAGCTGGTGGAAGGTAGGCAGCTCTGACGGATGACATTTCCAGGCTGGTCTGTAAGATCTTTTGTGCCCCAGACCCATTCTCCTCTTCTCCTGTGCCAAACCTGGAGCCACATGTTGGAACAGGCAGCACCTCAAGATGCAAGGAGCCTAGATTGCTGAGTCACTGCCTGAGAGAGGTGTCCTGATGGGAACACCTGCATCAGATATCAAGTGTGTGAGAAATTTTCACTTGCCAAGAAGTTGGGCAATAGAGGGTAAGGAAACAGCGTGCTGGGTGGCTGGCCATCCACGTGGCAAAATATTTGACAAAAAGGTCACCCGCAGAAACTTGGGGGGCAGACTCCATCATGATCAGCTCTATGGGGCATCACTGGAAAACGAGAAGTTAGAAATGTGTTTTCACTGGAATCTGTGAAGGTGATCCAAGAAAGAGATGAGCTCAGGACGTAGTTGGCTGCTTTGTAAGCAGAAAAGGAAAGGTAAGAGAGAGCTTCTCTGGTGGCTCAGGGGTAAAAAAATCCACCTGCCAACGTGGGAGACACAGGTTAGATCCCCGAGTCAGGAAGATCCCCTGGAGAAGGAAATGTCAGCCTAATCTGGTGTTCTTGCCTGGAGAATCCCATGGACAGAGAAGCCTGGTGGGCTTAAGTCCATGGGGTTGCAAAGAGTCAAACACATCTTAGCGACTGAACAACAATAGAGAGTCTAGAAATTCGAAGACTGAGAAGGTAACTGTTTCTAGTCCCCAAACAGTAATATATGGGAGGGAAGTGTAATTTGAGCTGACCAAGTTCTGGTAAACTTTCTGAGTGGAATAATATGACCCAAGGCCAAGGTGTGAGTGTGTAGACTGTGCCTTAAACCCAGCGTCCCCTAAGAGGCTGCTGCATGAGAGAAAGCCACAACGGGGAGGGGGCCGGGAAACAGAGGAGATTCAAGAACAGTGCTTAGGAAAGATCTTTTGGTGCAGTTACAGGTACATGGAATCGACGGACACAGGTACAGCAGCGTCACTGAATTTCTGAGATGATTGCTTTGCCAGGAATACCGTGCGTATATGCCTGCTACGTCCCTTCAGTCGTTGTCCCTGTGGACCCTGCGGACCACAGCCCACCAGGATCCTCTGTCCATGGGTTTCTCCAGGCAAGAATACTGGAGTGGGTTGCCATATACTCCTCCAGGGGATCTTTCTTACCCAGGGATTGAACCTGTGTCTCTTGAGCCTCCTATATTGGCAGGCAAGTTCCTAACCTCTAGCACCACCTGGGAAGCCCAGGAATACCATGAGTCTGGAACAAAGAATCTTTTGATTATTGGGGGACTTAGAAAACGTCGAGCCTCCCATCTTTCCTAAACAGGAAGCCATTTCCTGAAGATATACTGCACCAAGGAGAATACATCTGAAATCTGTTCATGTGGCCAAAGAAGTAGGAGGAAAGAGGAGCCCCCAGAGGGTGGGTGATGTCTGGGGCTGTAACCAGGGAGTCCTGGAGAGCAAAAGCACGTTCTGGCTAGAGCTTCCCAGAGTCCAGAGCAGGGAGGCATCACCACCATGCCTGTGCTGCAGGGCTGAAGGAACAGCTTCTAGTCAGAAACGGCTATGGCACTTCCTTTCTTCTTTTCACAGATAGGAGGGTTTCCTGCAATTCTGTTCTGATTCAGCGCTGTAGATTCAAAATCAGGGAATTGGATGCTAGATAATCCTCAGGTCACAGGGGCCACACCTAAAGGAGCTTCCCCTGCTCTTCAGGGAGTGGTTGGAGTGATTCCGAGAGGCTGGGCTCTAAGTTGAATGATGAAACTGGGTGGGTGTCTGAGTTCTTGGGAAGGAGAGCAAGTTGTGTTACGTGGAATTTAAAATAAAGCAATTCAGCAACCAGAAGGGTGGCCAGCAGCAGAAAGAACGCTAAAACTGTCTTATACTTCTTTATTTTCCTCCTGGAATTCAGGAGACATTTTCTTATTCTTTTTGCAAATGGGTGTGATCATACAATTAGTTTCAACTGATATGATATGAGTCAGAATGGTGTGAGCATGAAGCAGCTTGTGCTGTTAAATGAATCAAAACCAAAACCTCCTGCCACTTGTACTTTTTCTTCCCTTTCATGGTGCTCTTAGAGGCTATTTTTTGAGGATGGCAGTTCCCCACCAATGGGAGGAGAATTTCCCAGAAGAGCCATCTAACCAGAGATAGTCACAGGAGAACTTGAGAGAGTGAGAAATGACTGCTAATTGTGTTAAGTCACTGGGACTGGGGGGTTGTTGTAGCTTCTGGAATTACTTACCTGAGTAATATTGTCTTGAATAATGATTAGGAGTTCACATGGTAAATAAAGAGGAAGGGAAAAAAAGTACTTCCAGTGCAGTAAGGACATGGGGGCTGGAGCATGCTCATGAGCAGAGGTCCAGATGGGTGCAGAACTCGGTCGTATAGGAAAGGCAATGGAACGACAGCAAGATCAAATGGTAGAGTTTATATGTGTAAAAGGAAAGTTTAAGGTATTTATTCTGCCAGTGATGTGGAAACACATTTTAAGTCAGAAATAATGTGATGTAATATCACCTTTTAAAATACACCACAGGACACAAATTGTGAGTCTCTCTGAAATGCCTAACATGTTCTTCAAATATGACAAGGTTATGAAGGGCAAGAAAGACTGGGGAGCTGTCTTACAGAGGAGGGAACCAAGGAGACAACACAATTAAGCAAGATGTGGGACCCTGACTTCCATCCTGGCACAGTTTTTAAAAAAAATATCCCTAGGCAAACTGGTGACATTCTAACGAGATCTATATATGGTGTAGTTAAGAGTGCTCAACCAGTGTTTATCTCCTGGTTTGATAATTGCATAAAGGACATATGGGAATGCTCTACTATTTTGCAACTATCTTATAATCATCTAAATTTATTGCAAAATATAAGAATTAGGAAATACACCACAGAACATGATATCAGGTTGAATATCTAAATGGGTATTGGGGAGTTCTGTCACAAAAGTCCCTGGCAGGGGTGAGAGGTAATTAGAATCCTAGCCATAAGATTGTCACCAGCTTATTAAGTCAAGACCTCAGATCCTAGATTAGATGGCAGTGAATATGCATGGCATGTGAACCGAGACTCAAGTGGAACCTCAGAGACTGGGCTAGTGTTTCCTTAATCCTTATTGTGTCCAGCCAAGATTTGCCCTTGAAGCCGAGACATGGGCAAAGATGGAGAGGCTAGGTAAATAGCCAAGAAAACGACTGAGAAATGAACAAGATTCAGTATTCTGAACGCTTAGGATCTGATCTTCTTAAGCTGGATGACAGATGCACAAGCTTGGGTACATCGATTGGATGCATCTAGTACCTTTAGTAAAAGCTTCAATCTTTACAGGAGGTCCTGGACTGTGGGTCACTATAAGCTTAATTATACAGTGACTCTAATAGCAGCTGTTCTTTCAGACATGGTACCTTTACTGGAAAATATCAGCACAGCTCCTAGCATTTGGTATGTAGCTATGATCCAACAGATGCTTTCATTTATTATTTTCCAACTTGGAAGAACCAGGAGAAGTTTGCTTTTACTTGGCAGGGCCAACAATATACCTTCACAATCTTGCCTCAGAGTTGTATTCACTTGTCTTCTCTGTCATAATCTAGTCTGTGGAATGATTATGTGGCTATCTTGCAGGATGTCACACTGACCCTGTACGTTTCTGGAATTATATAGATTGCATCTGATCAAGAAATAACAAGGACCTCCAATGATCTCTTAGTCTGCCATAACAAAGCACCACACCCGGGCAGTTTAAACAACAGAAATTGATTGTCTCATGTCTGTAAGCTACAAGTCCGAGATCAAGGGGCCAGCAGGGTTAGTTTCTGGTGAGATCTCTTTTTCTGATTTGCAGATAGCTTCCTTTGCCCTGTATCCTCACCCAGCCTTTCCTTTGTGTACACAGAGAGTGTGAGCACTAATATCTCTTCCTTTTATAAGGACATCAGTTATATATAATTAGAACTCCATCTATATGAGCTCATTTAACCTCAGTAACCTCTTTAAAGATCCCATATCCAAATATAATAATACTGAGGGTTAGGGCCGCAGCATGTGAATACGGGGGACGTAGTTCAGAGTATAACAGATGTCTTACTAAGGTCAATAACAGCTGAGAGATAAAGATGAAAATTCATGGGCCCATTATCCTGATAAGGTTCCTAGGCATCTAGCAGTCTAGAGCACATCAGGAGGTTTTCCGTAGTTCATTCATTGATTTATCTGGTCTTAGTTTCGGCACGTGGGGCCTTCACTGCATCTTGCGGGATCTTTCACTGTGGTGCATGGGCTCAGTAGTTGTGGCATGTGGACTTAGCTGCTCTATGGCATGTGGGATCTTAGTTCCCCTACCAGGGATTGAACCCATGTCCCTGTTATTGAAAGGTGGACTGCTAAACACTGGACCACCAGGGAAGTCCTGGATATTGTTTGAAGGAATTTCTTTTGGAGGATAAGGAAAGTTCCTGCATACAGCTCCTACGTGTGCGCGTGCATGCGTGCTGAGTCACTCAGTCGTGTCCGACTCTCTGCGACCCCAGGAACTGCAGCCCACCAGGCTCCCCTGTCCATTGGATTCTCCAGGCAAGAGGACTGGAGTGGGGTGCCATTCCCTTCTCCAGGGCATCTTCCTGGCCCAGGGATTGAACCCAGGTCTTCTGTATTGCAGGCAGATTCTTTACCATCTGAGTCACCAGGGAAGCCCAGATAGACAGAAAGATAGAAAGACATTCATTTTAATGAATGAGTGAGCTCATAAAAGCTTGTAGGGCTGACAAGCCTGAAATCCATCAGGCAGGCCAGCAGGAAGGTCAGGCTAGAAAGGCAGACAGAAGTGGTCGCAGTCTTGAGGCAAAATTTCCTTAATCTCTGGAGACCTAGGTTTTGCTCTTAAGAGCTTCAGCTGACTGGATGAGGCGCACCCACAGTATCAAGGGGAATGTTTATTTTGAGTTAACTGACTGTAAAAGTTAATGACATCTACAAAATACCTACCAGGAGCACTAAACAGCTGGGCACCATGGCCTAGCCACGTTGACCCATAAAATAAACCATCCCAGCAACCTTCACAAGCAAGAGTCCTTCTCTCCTTAAAGAAATCAAGTCTTGAGAAGATCACATACATGCAAAAGAAAACTGTGCAATTTTAATCAGAAGTAATTTCATAAGAAGAGTTGATAACATTCCTGGGCAGATTTTAGGCTTTGAGAATTGTGCAAAGGCTGAGGTAAGGGCAGTAGGGGTGGCTCAGGGAGGCAGCGGTCCTTCAGGGGGAAACCGGGAGGTACAGGGTGGTCTCCTTCCTTCACCCCACATCCCTCCTCGGGGGGCTGCCATCAGTCACACAGGCTTACGGGGTTCCTGCCTGCTGGCCTGTACCTGGGGTCAGACCAGAGGGGCTCCAAGTTAGGGTGGCAGATTCCTGCTCTGCGAACCCCCCTGTGTTACTCTCCCTTTCACAGCGGGTTATTCCATCCTTCACATTCGCTGAGTACCTGCTGGGCGGGCCCTGCACCGGGTCCCAGGGACCAGGAAGCCAGAACCCACGGGCAGGATGGAGAGGCTGCCAGGCAAGCCACAGCCACCACACAGGGGCTGATGGCAGGGACAGGAGAGCCTCGGGGTGCTGTGTCCGCTCCAGAGTTGGGGGGACAGGGATGTTCCTACACCCAGGAGGTGACCTCTGGACAGACTTGAGAATCCTCTAGCAATTTCATAAAGATCAAACCACGATTAACCTAAGTCTGTTGGCTAAGGTTCAAAATGCTGATAGAAAAGACCTAAGGAATTTTCTGTAACGTGGATCACATAAAGAGCTCCAGCTGAGGGGCAAAACTTCCAACCATAGTTGCTTACCCTTTTCCCATTCCTGACCTTCTTTTTGGCCACTTGACTTGTGGGATCTTAGTTCCCCAACCAGGAATCGAACCCAGGCCCACAGCAGTGAAACTGCTGAGTCCTAACCACTGAACTTCCAGGGAATCCCCCCCCACCATTTCTGTCCTTTTGACTTGGGGTTAGCAGACATTATCTTTAGGAAGGTCATAGAAATCTCTTCAGAACAACAGAAACTCATTTCATGGTAGTATTGCAAGGCCCCTTAAAACTGAGCAAGTTGGGGGAAGTGATTAAAAATCAAGCAACATGCATTTAACATTTCCAAAAAGGATGAAAATCACCATTACGGACGTCCAGCAGGTCCAACACCACTTGAATTAGCTGAGGGTCTTTAAGAAATCAGTCAAGATGTGTTTAGGAATCAGAGAACCAGAGAACTTCCATGGATATCTTTGTACATTTTATTCCCGGGAGAGTTAATGACTCAACATTCCGGAAACTGTCCTCTGCTGAGAGCCGTCTTTGCCGAGTGGAGGCCCCTGCTTGTGGAGTTCTTAAATGAGTCAGTACGCATGCAAACAGACGTGTGGTTGGCACCCATGTATAATTCAGGCGGGGCTGAAGGGCCCAGGGCCCAGCCGTGGCGGTAACAGCCAGGACTCACTGTCTTAGCTCCGGCTGCCCTCACTAAATACCACACGTGGGGTGGCTTCAACAGAAATTCATGTTCTCACACTTCTGGAGGCTGGAAGCCTGAGATCAGAGCGTCTGAGGTTTCAGAACCCTCTGCCTCAGGGCCAGGTTGGTATCTTTGTTCCCCTGGAAAAGTCAATATATCTTTTCCTCGGGCTTTTGAAATACTGCCTTTTTTCATTTCCTAGATTCTGGATTTACGCGGGCCTCTTTTTGGCCATCTGAACTTGGCTTATTAATGTCCTAGTCACAAGGCTTTTGGAACACTGTACTCTTACAATGCTGTTTGCTGTCTTGAAGGACAAAATGTTCTAAGTTTCAAAATAGTAAACCTGCTGGAATTTTACTTAGGATTGGGTTCAACCCACAGATTGATTAGAGAGGACTGGCATCCTTACTGTATAGGTTTTTCTCATCTATGGAAAAGACATACCCTTTCTTCTGCTCTAATTTCTTTCAGAAATGTTTCATCGTTTTCAACCCAATCAAAAAGTGGGCAAAAGACCTAAACAGACATTTCTCCGAAGAAGATATACAGATGGCTAATAAGCACACGAAAAGATGCTTCCCATAGTTCATTATTAGAGAAGTGCCCATCAAAACTACAAGGAGCTATCCACTCACACTGGTCAGACGGCAGTCAGAACATCTGCAGACAATCAGTGATGGAGAGGGGAAGAAGGAAAGGGAAACCTCTTGTACTATTGGTGAGAATGTAAATTGAGACAGCCACTATGGAAAACAGTGTGGAGATTCCTTAAAAAAACAAACAAACAGGAATATGCCCCAACAACCCCACTACTGGGCACATACCCTGAGGAAACCAAACCCAAAAAAGACACATGTACCCCGTACCCCGTGTACAGTTCACTGCAGCACTGTATACAATAGCTAGGACATGGAAGCAACCTAGATGTCCCTCGACAGATGAATCATTGGAGAACCTGTGGTACATATACACAGGGGAATATTACCCAGCCATGAAAAGGAATATATATGAGTCAGTTCTAATGAGGTGGATGAACCTAGAGTCTGTTACACAGAGTGAAGTAAGTCAGAAAGAGAAACACAGATATTGAATATTAATGCACATGTATGGAATCTATGAAGACAATACTGATGAACCTATTTGCAGGGAAGCAACGGAGATGCAGACGTAGAGAACACAGGGACATGGGGATAGACACGGGGGATGGGGAGGAAGGAGAGGGTGGAGCTAAAGCAAGGGTAACAGGGCATACACACTACCGTATGTAAAATGGTCAGCCAGTGGGAATTTGCTGTACAACTCAGGAAACTCAAACCAGCACTTTAACAAAAGAGAGGGGTGGGAAGGGGTGGGAAGTGGAAGGGAGGTTTGAGAGGGAAGGGACATATGGATAGCTGTCATGGATTCACGTTGATGTACGGCAGAAACCAACACCATACTGTAAAGTAACTATCCTTCCATTAAAAATAAATAAACTAAAAAATGTTTCATTGTTTTCAACGTGAAAGTCTTGCATATAATTTGATATGCCTGCTTCTAGGTATTTTGTTGTTGTTCAGTCGCTCAGTCATGTCTGACTCTACGCCCATGGACTGCAGCACACCAGGCTTCCCTGAACTTCACTATCTCCTGGAGTTTGCTCAAACTCATGTCAATGATGCCATCCAATCCTCTCATCCTCTGTCGTCCTCTTCTCCTCCTGCCCACAATCTTTCCCAGTATCAGGAAGTACTGAAGTTTCAGCTTCAGCATCAGTCCTTCCAAAGAATATTCGGGACAGATCCTTGAGGATTCATTGGTTTGATCTCCTTGCAATCCAAAGGACTCTCAAGAGTCTTCTTCAACACCACAGTTTGAAAGCACCAATTCTTCAGGCTCAGCCTTCTTTATGGTCCAACTCTCACATCCATACATGACTATTGGAAAAACCATAGCTTTGACTATATGGACCTTTGTAGGCAAAGTAATGTCTCTGCTTTTTAACATGCTGTCGAGGTTTGTCATAGCTTTCCTTACAAGGAGAAAGCTTCTTTTAATTTCATGGCTGCAGTCACCATCTGCAGTGATTTTGGAGCCCCCCAAAATAAAGTCAGCCACTGTTTCCACTGTTTCCCCATCTGTTTGCCATGAGGTGATGGGACCGGATGCCACAATCTTAGTTTTCTGAATGTGGAGCTTTGAATCAGCTTGTTCCCTCTCCTCTTTCACTTTCATCAAGAGGCTCTTTAGTTCCTCTTTGTTTCCTTCCATTAGGGTGGTGTCATCTTCATATCTGATGTAGTTGCTATTTCTCCCAGTAATCTTGATTCCAGATTGTGCTTCATCCAGCCTGACATTTAGCAAGATGTACTCTGCATAGAGGTTAAATAAGCAGGGTACAGTAAAGAGCCTTGATGTACTCCTTTCCCCATTTGGAGCCAGCCCATTGTTCCATGTCCAGAGCAGTTGTTGCTCCTTGACCTACATACAGGTTACTCAGGAGGCAGGTAAGATGGTCTGGTATTCCCATCTCTTGAAGAATTTTCCATAGTTTGTTGTGATCCACACAGTCCAAGCCAGGCTTCAACAGTATGTGAACTGTGAACTTCCACATGTTCAAGCTGGATTTAGAAAAGGCAGAGGAACCAGAGATCAAATTGCCAACATCCACTGCATCATCAAAAAAGCAAGAGAGTTCCAGAAAAACATCTACTTCTGCTTTATTGACTATGCCAAAGCCTTTGACTGTGTGGATCACAACAAACTGTGGAAAGTTCTTCAAGAGATGGGAATATCAGACATGACTGAGTGACTGAACTAAACTGAACTGACCTGCCTCTTGAGAAACCTGTATGTAGGTCAGGAAGCAACAGTTAGAACTGGACATGGAACAACTGGTTCCAAATAGGAAAAGGAGTATGTCAAGGCTATATATTGTCACCCTGCTTATTTAACTTATATGCAGAGTACATCATGAGAAATGCTGGACTGGAGGAAGCACAAGCTGGAATCAAGATTGCCAGGAGAAATATCAATAACCTCAGATATGCAGATAACACCAGCCTTATGGCAGAAAGTGAAGAAGAACTAAAGAGCCTCTTGATGAAAGTGAAACAGGAGAGTGAAAAGGTTGCCTTAAATCTCAACATTCAGAAAAGTAATATCATGGCATCCAGACCCATCACTTCATGGCAAATAGGTGGGGAAACAGTGGCTGACTTTATTACTTTGGGCTCCAAAATCACTGCAGATGGTGACTGCAGCCATGAAATTAAAG
>ML661340.1:10678520-10698340 GCA_007570785.1 Antilocapra americana | reverse complement strand
GTTCTTTTGGTATATTTATTGGGGAGAGAGTGTTCTCCCCGTCCTATTCCTCCGCCATCTTAGTTTTCCCCCCCTGACTGTGGCATTTTAACAGCATCATCTTTCAGGATTGGAAATAGCTTAACTGGAATTCCATCACCTCCACTAGCTTTGTTTATAGTGATGCTTCCTAAGGCCCACTTGACCTCACATTCCGGGGTGTCTGGCTCTAGGTGAGTGATCACACCATCATGGTTATCTGGGTCATGAAGATCTTTTGTGTATTCTTGCCATTTCTTCTTGATATCTTCTGCTTCTGTTAGGTCCATACCATTTCTGTCCTTTATGGTACCCATCTTTGCATGAAATGTTCTCTTGGTGTCTCTAATTTTCCTGAAGAGATTTCTAGTCTTTTCCATTCTGTTGTTTCCCTTCGTTTCTTTGCGTTGTTCACTTAAGAAAGCTTTCTTATCTCTCCTTGCTATTCTTTGGAACTCTGCATTCAGATGAGTGTATCTTTTCTTCTCTCCATTGCCTTTAGCTTCTTTCTTTTCTCAGCTATGTATAAGGCTAGGTATTTTATTTTTATGCTCTTGTCAATGACACATTTTTTAAATGTCACAATCTACTTTCTTATTGCTTATGATTTTGTTTGTACATTAGTTTTGTGTTCAGTCACTGTGCAACATCTGATTATTAATTTGAATACTTTGTAGGTTTCTTTGGCTTATCTAGGCACACAATGATGTCATTAGCAAATGAGGAGTTTTATTTATTTCTTTATAATTCTTTTGCTGCCTTTTTTTTTCATGGTTTGTTACAAACAGACCTTCCACGTAACGGTGAATTGTGTAACAGTGAATATCATCATCTCACTCCTACTCTCATGGGAAGTTTCAATATTTTATCATCAAGAGGCTTACTTCAATGTTTTTGCTTATGCTTCTTATTAAAATAAGGATGGCCCATTCTCTCCCCGGTTTTCAAGTGTTTGGATTTCTAAATGGCAAGTGAAAGTGAAATTTGCTCAGTTGTGTCCACTTCTTTGCAACCCCATGGACTGTTACAGCCCATGGAATTCTCCAGGCCAGAGTACTGGAGTGGGGAGTCTCCTGCACTGCGGGATTCTTTACCGCTGAGCTACCATCATGAACAGGTGTTAAATCTAACATCTTTTTTTCCTGAATCTATCTAGAGCATGGTATGCCTTTTCTCCTTATATTCATGTGGCAAAAGAGGTGGATTGATTTTAGATGTTAAACCTTCTGTTATAAGTAACCCAAATTTGACTTTATGTATCACCATATTTAGAGAGCATCACTGACTCAATGGACATTAATTTGAGCAAACTCCGGGAGATAGTGGAGGACGGGGAAGCCTGGCGTGCTGCAGTCCACAGGGTTGCAATGATCAGACAGAACTTAGAGGCTAAACAACAGCAACACCATATTTACATGTTGCTAAATTTTGACTCTGGGTCCAACTCATCCTCTGGATTGCTGCTCCTGCTGACCAGCTGTGTGTCCAGGCCACCACCAAGTCATAGGCTGTGGACCTGCACAGTGCCTGTACCCAGAGGCAGAGTATCTCTTGAGGCAGAAGTTTCCCTGACCCTCGCCAAGGGTGCCCTTTGTGGTCTTGCCTTGAAGGTGGGACCTGCATAGTCCGTATGTCCACCAGCTTCCGATGAGCGGGCGAGTGACTGCCTCTCAGGTCAGCTGTCCCCCTGAGCCCCTCCCACACCCATCAGCCCCGATCTCTAAAATTAGACATCCATTCTCACAATGCTCCCAGTGACTGTTTTTCTGATAGAATGCTGACTCACCAGCGAGAAGAGGCTTGAACAGAGCCTGGGAAGTTATTTTGCACTGTGAGATCATACAGTTCAGAATGAATTTGTAACTGTAATGACTTTTCATTAACAACAGAGCTTTAAAAAAAGGCAGCAACTATTTAGAAATACAAAAATAGGTTGATAGAAACACAACTTTAGGCTACATAAATATGAAAGCAGTGATGTTTTGCTAGAAATATGCAAATAACTCAAATGAATTAGATGAGAATTAAAAAACCAGGAAAGAACTCTTGAAATATTAAAAGTTATCAAAAACCTGTCAATAACATTGCAAGATAATTTTACAGTTCATTATCTTGACATCTTCAAGGCGCCAGTGTCACCCTATTTAAATCACATGAGTCTCACAGATTCCGAAACGTAAATAAAACATTAACATCTGTTGTTTAGTGGTCTATTCTAGTATTAATCCACTATGTCTATGTATATTTTATTGCTGAAATGTAAGGATGATTTAACATAAATGAAGCTGTTCTATAATTCTTGAATGAATAAATAGATCAAAATAGAAAGGCTTTATGATTTTTTGATTAATATCAAAAAGGTGTTTGAAGCCTTCAGAATGGGGGAAAATAATAGCCAATGAAGCAATGGACAAACAATTAATCTCAAAAATATACAAGCAACTCCTGCAGCTCCATTCTAGAAAAATAAACGACCCAATCAAAAAGCGGGCCAAAGAACTTAACAGACATTTCTCCAAAGAAGACATAAAAATGGCTAACAAACACATGAAAAGATGCTCAATATCACTCATTACCAGAGAAATGCAAATCAAAACCACAATGAGATATCACTTTACACCGCTCAGAATGGCTGCAATCCAAAAATCTACAAGTAATAAATGATGGAGAGGATGTGGAGAAAAGGGAACCCTCTTACACTGTTGGTGGGATTGCAAACTAGTACAGCCACTATGGAAAACAGTGTGGAGATTCCTTAAAAAACTGCAAATAGACCTGCCATATGACCCAGCAATCCCACTGCTGGGCATATACACCGAGGAAACCAGAATTGAAAGAGCCACATGTACCCCAATGTTCATCGCTGCTTTATTTACAATACCCAGGACATGGAAGCAACCTAGATGCCCATCAACTGACGAATGGATAAGAAAGCTGTGGTACATATACACAATGGAATATTACTCAGCATTAAAAAAAAATTCATTTGAATCAGTTCTACTCAGATGGACAAAACTGGAGCCCATTATCCAGAGTGAAGTAAGCCAGAAGCAAAAACAACAATACAGTATATTAACGCATATATATGGAATTTAGAAAGACGGTAACGAGAACCCAGCATGTGAGACAGCAAAAGGAATGCAGATGTATAGAATAGACTCATGGCCTTTGTGGATGAGGGTAAGGGTGGGATGATATGGGAGAAGGGCATTGAAGCATGTTAATTGTCATGTGTCTAATCAATCGCCAGCCCAGGATTGATGCTCGGGGCTGGTGCATCGAGATTTCCCGGGGGGAGGGAGGAGGGAGGGAGGAGGGAGGGGGGTTCTGGAGGGGGAGCATATGTAAACCCATGGTGATATCATGTCATTGTTTGGCAAAACTAATAAAAAAAAATGAAAAAAAAAAGGTGTTTGATAACATTCATTTCCAAATCTTTTTAGAAAGCTTCTAGAAATAGAAATAGAATGCCATTTTCTTAAAAGCCTAACAACTTATTGGAAATAAGCAGGTAAAGTATGTTTAGCAATGAAAAATATGGCACTCCTATTAAAATAAAAAAGTGCCTACAATCACTGGTACGGTTAATCACTAATTTTAAAATTTTAGATAATGAAGTAAGGTGAGAAAACCATGAAGCTGCATACTGCAAAGTAGGAAACAATACTTTCTGTTTTTGCAGGTAATTTGATTGTCTGCCCAAAAAGCCCAAGGAAATCAACTTATAAAAATATTTTAATTAATAAAATCAAATTGAGTGGTTGGTTAGCAATACAAAATAAATATCTTTCTGACATAGCAGCAATAGCAGTAAACTTAAAAAAATCATATAATTTCGATTGAAAAATAAAGATACCAGCAAGAAACATAAAACAAAAGTGCAAGGACTTCCCCGGTGGCCCAGTGGCTAAGACTCTGTGCTCCCAACACTAGGGGCCTGGGTTCAATCCCCAGTCAGGGAACTAGATCCCCCCTCACAACCTTCAGCTCAAATGCTGCAACTAAGACCCTATGCAGTCAAACAAATAAATATTCAAAAAACAAACAAGTAAATGTTCAGGAAGGTTCCTGGTGGTCCAGCGGTCAGCACTGTCACAGCCGTGGCCTGGGGTCAGTCCCTGACCAGAGGACTAAGATCTTGCAAACCACGTAGCTGGACAAAAAACGTGCAGAGTCACCGTGAAGTCGCCATTAGCACTTTACTTGAAGACATGAAATTCTTGAATAAGTGAATAGACATAAAATTGTTCGGGTAGAAAGTCTTAGATTAACTCTTATACACAATATGATTAATAGAATTAGTTTATAAAATCTAAAAATGTAACATAATTTAATACATTTAAATTTATAGAATCCTATTGGATCTTTCTTGACCTTGACAAAATTATTCTAAAATCTACCTGTAACAATAAATACCTTTATTGAAATAATATACAAGATAATTTGTTTCTTGTAGAGTAACTTAACATTTAGGAGAGGAATCCCCCCCCACTCTCACAACTTACAGTACATTAAACATGCTAATTTACAATCAAATAATTAAAATGGTATTTTTCTGGTTGCAGAATGGACAGAGTAACGAACAGAACAGAAAGAAACTTTAGAACTATACATCACAATAGTCAGAGAAACATTGGACTGAATGGCTAATTATTTAGAAAAACTAAATCAGATTTCCTATCTCACAGTTTACACACCATCAACTCAAATGCATCAGGTTTTTTTCTCTCTGACTGCATCAGGCCTCAGCTTCAGCATGGGGGCTCAGTAATTGTGGCACAGGGGCTTAACTGCCCCTCGGCATGGGAGAGATTAGTTCTCAGAGCTGGGAGGGACTTGTGTCCCCAGCCCTGGAAGGCAGACTCTCAACCACTGAACCACCAGGGAAGTCCCAAAATGCATTGTTTTAAATTTGAGATATAAATGTATATGTTTATTTCTACTGTAGATGCATAATATAAAGCAGATCTATATGGTAGAAATAAACACATGTATTCAACTGGTTGAGGCATGTATAAGTGTGACTCACAGTCAGGAAAAAATATTCTATGAATAGTTCATGCCTTCACTGGGGTTGATCATTACTCTCAAAATATTGTACTAACCCACTGAAATGTTGTTCATGATCTACCAGTTGAAAACACTATACACGTTCTTCTCTGGAATTATTTTCTCACACACACAAAAAACACAAATGTAGAGGATATTTTCCAGTATTGGGCCTAAGTTTACCATGAGTATTTTTTCTGCCATGAAATTACACATCATCTTTTAGACTTTAGGAGACTGGGTCCTGAGTGGTCTTGATTTAAATTAAATATGTCTAGTTTTCAGAAAATTTAACTGGCAACTATAAATGATGCACCAATGTCGGCATTAATTATTCACAGCTACTTTAAATGCTTGAATTCTGGAAATGCCTTTGCCTCCCCAGCACGTTTGTTTTGCTTTAGGCATTTTGCAAACAAGATGCTTTTGAAACAAAACTTTCTAACCCCCCCCCACCGGGGGGGGGAAGGTTTTGTCATTCTGTTGTTTAGAAATGAAATGGATTCATCTGCCAGCTACTAGACAAGCCTTTGTTAAGTAATGACCTAATTGCAGGATTTCTGCATATATTTCCCATGACACTGCTTATTTAACTTATTTAATTTTGGGAGTCCCTGGTCGCTCATCTGGTAAAGAATCCACCTGCAATACCAGAGACCCCGGTTCTATCCCTGAGTCAGGAAGATCCCCTGGAGAAGGGATAGGCTACCCACTCTAGTATTCTTGGGCTTCCCTTGTGTCTCAGCTGGTAAAGAATCCACCTGCAATGTGGGAGACCTGGGTTGGATTTCTCAGTTGGGAAGATCCCCTGGAGAAGAGAAAGGCTACCCACTCTAATATTCTGGCCTGAAGAATGCCATGGGCCAGTCCATGGGGTCGCAAAGAGTCAGACACGACTGAGTGAATTTCACTTCACTTTTCTTCTAAGTGACATTTTGGGGAACTTTTAGCACCGATAGTCCATGTCAGCAATTGTGTTAAATTCACTGAACACCACTTGATGGATCGAGCCATCCATTTCAATCTTACAGTTTTTACTTTTTTTGTTCCATTCTTAGTCGTGTGACCCCATGGCCTGTAGCCCTCCAGGCTCCTCTTTCCATGGGCTTTTCCAGGCAAGAATACTGGATTGGATTGCCATTTCCTTCTGCAGGGGATCTTCCCCACCCAGGGATCAAACCTGTGTCTCCTGCAAGTCTCTTGCATCGAGGGCAGATTCTTTACTGCTGAGCCACTGGGGAAGCCCTTTTACTTGGTAAGGACTTATGTTTTCAGACCAGCGTGGCAAGTTTCTCTCTTGTCCCCTAAGTTGAGTTCTTCTGGATAGCGGCCAGCTCAGAGCCTGGCACCCTGGCGTGGGGTGGTTGCTTCTTAAAAATATTTACAGATTCAAATGTGTTTCTTGTCTTCCTTTTTCTGCTGCCTACAGCGGGAGATGAACCATGTCTTGTCTGCTGCTTGTTTGAAACTTCTGTAGTTCTTTTAAAAGACCTGGAGCCAGTTTGGGGACGTTTCCTCCCCGAGATGCTGCGTTCTCTCTGGCTCCTGTGAGGCGGTCCAGTGCCCTCCCTGTCAATCAGGGAAAAGGGGCGGAGCAGCTGGAAACGCCACACCCGCGTGCCTTGAGCTCCCCCTGCCGGCCAGCCGCGGAGCCGGGGCTGTGCGGGGCTCAGCGTCTCAGGAGTGAAGCTGGCTGCTGTGATGAATCCTGCGGTCCACCAGAGCACCGAGTAAACGGCTCCTAATAAAGCGATACCAGAGTCACCTCATTCCAGGCAATGGGAGAAGCCCACCGCTCCTTTTCAAAGTCACTTGGGTGATGTTCGGAATGACTTGCAATCCCCACCTCCCAGTTGCATTACGTTGTGGCCAGGAAAAGTCCTGCAGAGATTTTGGCTGCACCCGGGTCTGGGAGGCTCAGGTTACACTGGGAGAGGCAAAGACTAGGTTGAGAGAAACTTTCAGAGAATCGACAAACCCTGACTGCAGGTCAGAGACACGAAAGCCGGCTGCTCGCTTGGCTCAGAGGCTGAGACCCAAGAACTCTGAGACCCTGGGCTCCAGCAAGTGGGCGAGTGGTTTGGGGGAAGGCTGGTCTGGAGACTGAGGTCCAGTTGGGAGGATCTTGAATGTCGGTTCTTTTATTCAGTGAACAACTGTGTACGAGGCACCTGTTGAGCTCTGCTGAAGGGTGGGAAGGTTGGCAGTCTCCCCGTCCCAGCCCGGGGCAGGAGATGGGGACATCACCAAGGTCACCTCACTCTGAGCTGGCTCCTGGTTCATGGCCCATGGTTGGTCCCATGGAGCCTTTCTGCCCAGAACTTTTAGCTCCTGCTTCCAAGCCTTGGCCTTTTGCTCATGGGGGCGGGACCTTCCCTGGGACCGAGGAAGGTGTTTGAACCCGATCCCTCATTCTGACTTTCTGATGGGAGGAGTCACACAGACGGTCCCTAAAGTGTTCCCTGCTGTCCATCCTGCACTCTCCATGTGGGAGGGGCTCCACACAGGTTTGTGCAGTAATTGCATCATGAACGTGCAGGTGGATGGATTTACCTACAGAAGAATCGCGAGAGATACGGCCATGAAGACAAAGCAAAACCTTCACTGTTTGAAGTGGTTTCTTATCTCCTGACATCCTGAGGTCAGAACATCCACCAGTCTTAAAATATTTTTAAGATAAAAAGAAATGGACTTGTTAATGGCTGTTTTTAAACTTAGCCAGACTGAGGCAATACACAGCCCTCCCTTTACTAGCCCAGAGCCTGCGAACCCCAGAAGCAGCTTGGACCACAGCGCCATTGTCTGGGTGGACCACTGGGGAGCCGTGGAACCTGCAAGGTAGCATCCCTCATCCAGAGGTGTTTGTTGGAGCATCCTTCCTCCTGGTTGTTCTCCTCCTTCTATCAGAGGACCACCCGTGACATCTCCCTTGGGCATGGCTTCAGCCAGCAGAATGAGACTCTATGTCGCATCACCACATCCCAGCAGAACCCTGAGGACCACCTGTGGCTTGGCTCGGTCTCCCTGTTCCCTCACTGTGGAGCTGAGAGGGGCTGTGAGGGTCCCTGAATGGAGAAAGCGTGATGTAGATAGTGCGGGGGAGGCGCTGCCCGTGTTATTCCTAGAAACCACTGAGATGGGGGTGTGGGTTGTTACTGCAGCATAAATGAGCAACGCTGACTAATGAAGCAATTTTAAAATTTAATTTGATTCAGTTTTTGGCTGTGCTGCTCAACTTGTGCGATCTTAGGTCCCTGACCAGGGATTGAACCCTGGGCCCATGTAGTGAGAGCTCAGAGTCCTAAGCACGGGACTGCCAGGGAGTTCCTGCCATTTGTATTTTAAGCTATTAAACTACACAGAGCACGCCAAAGGAAGCACGTGTTAGGCCAGCGTGTTCTTTGAAACACAGTGCCCACGCTCTCCCTGGCAGGAAGGTTGATGCGATCTCGGTGCTTCTGGCCTGTCTCTGCTCCTGCCTCCTGCAAGGCCTCTGGGCCAGGACAGGCAAATGCAGCATACAGAGCCCCCCAGGAGCACCTTCCTTCCAGCCCCTTCCTGTAGGGGGATTTGCTGACCCCACCCACTCAGAAGACTCTCGAGAGTCCCTTGGACTGCAAGGAGATCCAACCAGTCCATCCTAAAGGAAATCCGTCCTGAATATTCATTAGTAGGACTGATGTTGAAGCTGAAACTCCAATACTTTGGCCACCTGATGTGAAGAACTGACTTATTGGAAAAGACTCTGATGATAGGAAAGACTGAAGGTGGGAGGAGAAGGGAACAACAGAGGATGAGATGGTTGGATGGCATCCCCGACTCAATGGACATGAGTTTGAGGCAACTCCAGGAGTTGGAGAGGGAGGCCTGGCATGCTGCAGTCCATGTGGTCACAAAGAGTTGGACACGACTGCACGACTGAACTGAACTGAACCCACTCCCTTCAATGCCAAGTAAAAGTGAAAGCTTTCATCTCTTCTTTGCTGGTGGTAATACCCACACCTTAATCAGAACCAGGGGTCTGTTAAGGAAGCCCTGTAGCATCAGGTACTGGTTTGAAGCTTCAGAAACAGGTTCCCTCTCGATCACTCAGGCATTTCTAGGGGGGCTGCCCTGTGCTTTGGAGAACATGACAACCTTGTTTCTCCCAGCTACTGTTTTGTTTCTGCTGTGGCTGCTGTTCATGGTGGGGGGCTCTAACCATTGCCGTGTGTGTGTGTGTGTGTGTGTGTGTGTGTGTGTGCACTCAGTCGTGTCTGACTCTTTGTGACCCCATGGACTGTAGCCCATCAGGCTCCTATGTTCATGGGATTTTCCAGGCAAGAACACTGGAGTGGGTTGCCATTTCCTCCTCCAGGGGATCCGCCCAACCCAGGGATTGAACCCACATCTCTTGTGTCTCCATGCATTGCCAGATGAGTTCTTTGCCACTAGCAATACTTGGGATGCCTGGCCTGGCTCAAATTCAGAAGGAAAGCAACATGAGGATGAGAGTTTTTTTTCTCAGCAAACAGCTGATCTGGTGGACAAGGACGCCCTGGCTCCGTCTCCGTCTGCCCTTGTGGCTGTGTGGAACTCACTAGCAATGTCTCCCCAGCAAGTCTCTGCCTCCAGCCCTGCCTCTAACCCCAGGGCTGCTTGGCTGGGCCTGCGAGGTCTCACTGTCATGAGAAAAGAACCCACAGGTCTGTCAACTCGCTATTTTTAGGCCTGAGTGGACTTCAGCCAGTTCCCTGAGTGTAGTAATTACTCAGCTCTTTTATTGAACAGCCTTGAAAAATGACAGCACGCATCCTAACTCCACTCAGAAATTCAAACGGGTTGAAAAACGCCACGCAGTGGATTCACACAGACGGTGACGAGGCTGCTTGCCCCATGCCATCAGGCTGGTCCCATGCCCGTTTGTCTGTTCTGCTCACCCACACCCACCCGGTGAGCTCACTGCCGCACCCCATGCCAACAGGGCAGGGTTCCCTCCCAGACGCGCCTCTCCAGACTAGCTTCTCGTCCAAGTGCATCACTTCTGTGGCCGGCTGCCTCCTGGGTATCTCCCCGGGATGTCAGGCCGGGACATGGCAAACCTAATGTTTCCGAAGGAGCTGCTTCCCGCTGTCCTGTGTCTCCATCTGAGAGAGGAAGGCTCTCAGTTCCTCAGGGCACCACCTGGGGCCCCCTTTATTCTCCCCTCTGCCTCACTCCTCCGTCAATCTGAATGATTCTGCCTTCAAACTGCACCGGGCCCCCCCTCACCACCCACCACCACAGTACCAGCATCCGCATCTCTTCAGAGGGACGGCCACGGCCCCAGACTGGTCCCCGCTCTGGATCCCTCCCTCCTCCCAGTCCCCTTCCACTCAGGGCGATTCGTTGGGAATGTGTAGACTCTGCCTCCATCCCTGGGTGCAGAATCCTCTCGCCATGGCCCGTGAAGGGGAACGAGTGTCTGTGGGTCTTGA
Organism: Antilocapra americana; assembly: GCA_007570785.1. Taxonomy (NCBI): domain Eukaryota; kingdom Metazoa; phylum Chordata; class Mammalia; order Artiodactyla; family Antilocapridae; genus Antilocapra; species Antilocapra americana. Next base: position 10,687,817 of record ML661340.1, on the reverse strand, counting down.
GGCCCCTCATCTCTGGTCATTCCATGTCACCTGGATGTTCTTGACCCCAGGGACAGTTCAGCAGCGACTGGAGATAGACACGCTCTGACCCATGGGCTTGGTTTACACAATAGGACAAAACAGAGCCCCCGAGGGTTTGTCTAAGGATGAAGATATATTAGAGAAATAGAAAAATGAATGAGTTCATCGGACCTGCGGAGGAGTGAACTGTTCTCTTTCATCATCAGGGAGGTTGGAGCCTGACCAAGAGCAAAAAAGCAGGAAGCAGGGCCCTTGACTGCATCCTTCCACTGAGAGCATGAGAAAACTAGGAAACTAAGGATGTAAAGAAAACTCTACCTTCTTTAAGAACCTCTGAGGGACTTCCCTTGTGATCCAGTGGTTAAGAATCCACCTCGTGATGCAGAGGAAGCGGGTTCCATCCCTGGTCGGGGAACTAAGATCCCACATATGGCAGAGCAGCGAAGTCTGGGCATCATGACTAGAGTCTGCACATTGCAACAAAAAAATCTTGCATGTGGCAGCTAAGACCCAACACAGCCAAATAAATAAAATATTTTAAGAAGAACCTCTGAGAAAAAACATCATGACTACGTGTGTAGGACGGTGCTGGGCCCGCCGCTCTGCTGAGCACGCCCCAGGTATCGGTTCTTTTCATCTTCACACAGTCCTATGCACGTGTGTGCGGGCCGAGTCCCTTCAGTTGTGTCCCACTCTTTGCGACCCTGTGGACCATAGCCCGCCAGGCTCCTCTGTCCCTGGGATTCTCCAGGCAAGCAGACTGGAGTGGGGTGCCCTGCCCTCCTCCAGGGGCTCTTCCCAACCCGGGGATCGAACCGCATCTCTCAAGTCTCCTGCCTTGGCAGGTGGAGTCTTCACCACTAGTGCCATCCCATGCCTAAGTTCGAATTATTGTCACCGCTCTGCCAAAGGAGGAGGCTCGGGCCACCCAGGTTAATCAGCTTGCCCAAGGCCCCACAGTCAGGAGACGGCCAGGGCTGCAGAGTGAACTGGCTCCCGCAGGCCCTGTTCTTAACCAGAGAGGCTGATCTTTGCTTGAGAACCGGCTCTCTGTCCCAGTCATGTGCTAAGGCGGAGGGAAGTTTCAGCAAACTCCTGAGATGACAGCCTGGGTCTGTACACCTGGCACGGCTCCCCTGTGCAGGGCGGTAGCTTACAGATGCCTCGGGCTGTGGCAGAAGGGTTTGGACCTGGCTGCGGGTGACCTCCTCAGAGGGGGACAGGGCCCGGGGCTCAGGAAGCGTCTGAGACTCTGGGGTGTAACGGGTAAACACTCAGGAAGAGCTTCTGGTTGTGGAGGCTTCTCCAGGGAGCCGGGGAAACGCTGAAGCCAGGGGGCCTCTGCGAGTGAGAGACCGCGGAAGGAGAAGGCTCCCGCTTCACCTTCAGGTTGCCGGGTGACGTTGCAGATTTACAGCCGCTTCCATGGGTGGTTCTCCTCTGACGGGATGCGGAGTCCGGCCGGTGGTGGCCACCGCTCAGTGTTCTTGAAGGCTTTTAGAGGTGCCCTTGGTCGGCTTGCCCAGGTCGGGGATTCCAGTCTCCTCCTTCCGGGGGTCCTGCCCTGGGCTCCTCGCTGGAAGCTCTGGGCTCCTCCTTCTTCCCTTCCTCCACATGGAATCAATTATGGGGCTGATGATTTTACCTCCAAAACATCCCGCGGCAGCGTCAGCGCTGTTTGTCTGCCAGACGCGTTTCCTTCCTGCTGGGCTCGTGGCTCGACTACACTTTATACACTCCCTCGGTTAGGTGGAGTTCTGGCCACCTGGCTGCCTGCTGAAGATGTGGGCCATGCCAGGCCCGACTCCGGATCTCCTGCAGGACCCATTATCCTGCTCCTTCCCTCCCCCGCCGGTCCTTGGCAGGGTACCTGTGGAACCTGCTGGGCCCAGGGAAGCCAGGACCCCTGGATGGGGTAGCCTGCGTCCGAAGGACCTTGACATGCCCTCCCTGCCCACACCCAGGCCCCATCAGGCCCAGCTGGATGCAAGTATGAATGAGAGACAAACGCACTAACAGCCTGCCGTGGAGATCCGAGCGTGGAGATCCGACCGTGTTTCTTCCAAGAGGCATAGCCCCTGACCTGAGCAAGTTTCTTTCAACTAAATTTTCCTTTGCAAACCTAACACGGTGCTCGTTACTGATTTCCCAGGTCTCTCCTCAGGCCTGGGTCCTCAGCCACTATCACCCCCCTCCAGCTTTGTGCATCAGAATTCCATCTCCTGAGGCAGAGTGAAAGTGAAAGTAGCTCAGTCATGTCCGACTCTTTGTGACCCCATGGACTATACAATCCAAGGAATTCTTCAGGCCAGAATACTGGAGTGGGGAGCCTTTCCCATCTCCAGGGGATTTTCCCGACCCAGGGATTGAACCTAGGTCTCCTGCATTGTGGGCAGATTCTTTGCCAGCTGAGCCACAAGGGAAGCCCAAGAATACTGGAGTGGGTAGCCTATCCCTTCTCCAGGGGATCTTCCTGACTCAGGAATTGAATCGGGGTCTCCTGCATTGCAGGTGGATTCTTTACCAACTGAGCTATGAGGGAAGCCCCCCGAGGCAGAGTGAGTCTCCTTAAACAACTCAGATCCTGTCACTCCCCGGTCAAAATCTCTTCATGGGCATCCGATGGCATGTCAAGTGCCGTCAGGAGGAATATGGCCTTCCCAGGCAGGGCCTCTGTCTAGAGTGCCAGCCTCAGGCAAGATTTCTGTGGCCACCTCCTGGACCTGGAAGCAGGGGGTGTGGCACTCCTGTGCTCAAGGACGTTTCTCTCCCCAGGCCTGGAACATCCTTCCTCTGCATGCCTCTCCCTCCCTCTGTTGGCTGACTCCTCTGTGGCCTGTAGGATGCTCTGGTAATCCCCTCAGCTGGGGCTGTCAGGAGTCAGGCCAGATGATCTGTCTGTACGGCACCTCTCACATCTCAGGATCGATGGGGAGGGCCGTCTTGGGATGGCTGTGCTGCTGAAAGGTGGTGAGCTCTGTCCCGGAAGAGCCGTGGACAGAGGGGACGCTCACACAAGGCGCTTGAGGACACAGACCCGTCTCCACGGCTGTCATGCTTCCCAGAAAAGGCCGACCCCGAGTTCAACTGAGAGTCTACATCCAACAGACCAATTTACAGAAAATAGAGGAGGCTTTCCTTGGAAGTCCAAGGGTTAAGACTCCACGCTTCCCCTGCAGGGAGCATGGGTTTGATCCCTGGTTGGGGAACTAAGATCCTGCATGCCACAGCCAAAAAACAAAAATAAAGAAATCAATAAGTGGGGTCAAGATTTTAAAAAAAGGAAAAAGAAAGAAAATAGAGATGAGAGCGAACATGTCAAGTGATACCACAAGGAGATGTGCCTGAAAAACAGACTGTGGGACAAAGGAGCCATAATCTTCAACAAAAGTCTGCCACTCCCTCGACCCACAAAGGAGAAAAAGATGAGGGAGAAATCACAGATTAAAAGCCTGGTAAGATTCAAACCAACCATTGCAATTACGGAGCTTAAGGGGAAAAAACAACCAATTAAAATTTTACAAGATAGTCAGATATCCATGATCCAGTAGTCATGTACAGATGTAAGAGTTGGTCCATAAAGAAGGCTGAAGCATTGATGCTTTCAAATTGCGGTGCTGGAGAGGACTCTTGAGAGTGCCTTGGACAGCAAAGAGATCAAATAAGTCAATCCCAGAGGAAATCAACCCTGAATATTCATTGGAAGGACTGATGCTGAAGCTTCAATATTTTGGCCACCTGATGGGAAGAGACAACTCATTGGAAAATACCCTGATGTTGGGGAAGATTGAAGGCACAAGGAGAAGAGGGCAACAGAAGATGAAATGGTTAGAGAGCATCACTGACTCAATGGACACGAATTTAAGCAAACTCTGGGAAACAATGGGACAGGGAAGCATGGTGTACTACAGTCCACGGGAGTCACAAAGAGTTGAACACAATTACAAAGAGTTGGACACAACTTATCAACTGAACAACAATAACAGATATTGGTTATGGATCAGATGTTTGATGATATTAAGTAAGACATTATCATTAACACATTGCTGTGATTAATACCATAGTTATGTTTTAAAACAAGAGTGTTTATAACTCAGAAATACATACTGAAATATTTATGGATGAAATGATATATTATCTGGGATTTGCTTTAACATATTTGGAAGGAGAGAAAGTGGGTAAGAATGTTAGTGAACACATTTGACCGTGAGTTGATAATTACTGAATCTGGGTAATGAGTACATAGGCTGTCATTATATACATTCTTGCTACTGTTGTATAAATTTGAAAATGTCCATAATCAGTGATGAGGATGATCACTCATTTTACAGAAATGCTCACCCCCAAGGTTGACTCTTCTTTAAAAAATTGATTAAACTGACTTACAATGATGTGTTTATTTCTGCTGTACAACAAAGTGATTCAATTACACATATATTATACATATATATTCTAGATTTCCTTTAAGTAGTGGCCCCAGCGCTTGAAACTCTGAAAAAGCTCAGCCTTCACCTTGTTAGGAACAGAGCTCTTTGAAGGACACCTGTCTTCATGGACAAGAATCCCTGGGGCACAGCTCAGGTAGACGGGTCTCACCCTCTCTTTCGTTTTTCCTCATCACATTATTTGCTTCTCAGTGACCAGAGATTGTCTACAAGCCACAGGTAGCCCACTGACTCTTCCTGTCTGGCTCTCTCTGTGTGGTAGCATTTTCTGAATCACTTGCTGTTGTTCAGTAGCTCAGCTGTGCCAGACTCTTTGCAACCCCATGGACTGCAGCATGCTGGGTTTCCCCGTCCTTTATTATCTCAAGGAGTTTGCTCAAACTCATGTCCATTGATTTGGTGATGCTATCTAATCCATTCATCCTCTTTACCCTCTTCTTTTGCCTTATTTCCCAGCATGAGGGTCCTTTTCCAATGAGTTGGGTCTTCATATCAGGTGGCCAAAGTATTGGAGCTTCAGCTTCAGCATCGGTCCTTCCAATGAATATTCAGAGTTGATTTCCTTTAGGATTGACTGGTTTGATCTCCTTGCAGTCCAAGGGACTCTCAAGAGTCTGCTCCAGCAACACAGTTCAAAAAGATGCTTGCCCCTCGGAGGGAAGGCTATGACAAACCTAGACATTGTATTAAAAGACAGAGACATTACTTGCTGACAAGAGTCCAGATAGTCAAAGATATGGTTTTTCCAGTAGTCATGTAAGGATGTGAGAGCTGGATCATAAAGAAAGGTGAGCACTGAAGAATTGTGAGCAATACTGAACACTTATTTTAAGCCACTGAGTTTGGGGGTGGTTTGTTACTCAGCAGTAGCCTACTAATACAAACACATGCACAATCTGATTTTTGTCAGTTATTTATATCACCTATTTAGTTCCTGTGAGCAACTGAGTTAGGAACCTTGAATTAGATAGAGGTTTTCAAACTTTACTGTGCTTAAGAACTGTCCAGGGAGTTTACTTAAAATATTAATTCCTAGGCCTCACTTCTAGAAAGATTCAGTAGATTAAATGGGCCCCTGACATCTGCATTTTGACCAGCATGTCTGATTTTGGTACAGATCATTCATGAAACACACCTTGCAAACCATTTGCTCACGAGAACACTCAAACCATGATGTAATCACAAATATTACCTCTCCTTAATATCAGGAGAGAGAGTGGATTTTGGCCAAAGAAGGGTAAATGCTTGCCTGGTAAGCAAAGAGAAAGATGTCCCCCTTCCCGGAGTCTGAGACTGCATTTTGCTGTCAGTACTATTTCTTTTTTAATATTTATTTATGTTTATTCAGCTGCGACATTCAGGACCTTTTGTTGCCACATACGGACTCTCTCCAGAGCACCAATGCTCAGTACTTGAGGTGCATGGGCTTAGTTGCTCCAGGGCATGTGGGATTTTAGTTTCCCAACCAGGGATGGAACCCAGGTCCCCTGCACTGCAAAGTGAATTCTTAACCACTGGACCACCAGGGAAGCCCCAGTATTGTTTCTTCATTTACATAAGTAAATGTTTCTTCTAAATCACAAAAAGGTTTATGATCAAATGCATAAATAACAAAATCTGGATATAATTACAAGGAGTTGACTGGTGGCTGAGGAATCAGGCTAAGAGGGGTTAGCTAGAGGTAAACAGCAAAGAGCGAGTGGGAGGTCAAGGCGGGGGTGGGAAGCTTAAAATGGGGAAAACAAGTCAACAGTGACAAGCGGTGTAACAGATCCTGGAAGCTCGGGCAATGCGGCTGCCTGCTTTCATTCCCACTGGGTCAGTGAGGTGACTACTGGTCATCCCACCAGTTCATTAAGGGCCCATCGTGTGCCAGACACAGTCCTGGAGCTGGCCCCCACCAGGGAAAAGGACAGATAAAAATTCTTCTTGTGGAGCTTACATTCTTATGGGCTGAGGGGACACCGATGACCAACAACATAAGAGAATTTACGTCAGATGGCATAGTGGGTCCGTTTGTGTTCTCTGCCCCCTCCCCCTCAAAAAAAGATCTGGTCAAGCTCTCCCCCTGGGTACCAGTAGCACATGACCTTATCTGGAAATAGGGTCACTGCAGAGGCAGTCAAGTTAAGATGAGGTCAAGCATGAGCCCTAACCCAAGGTAAACGGTGTCTTTATAAGAAGAGACAAGACATACACACAGAAAACTTCATGCAATGCTGGAGGCAGACACTGGAGTCATGTACCCACAGATCTAAAGAACACCTAGAATTGCCGGCAACACCTAGGTGGCACAGTGGTAAAGAATTCGCCTGCCAACGCAGGCGATGCAGGGGACAAGGGTTTGATCCCTGGGTTGAGAAGATCTCCTGGAGTAGGAAATGGCAACCTGTCTAGCATTCTTGTCTGGAAAATTCCATGGGCAAATGAGCCTGGCGGGCTACAGTCCCTGGGGGTCGCAAAGAGTCAGACGCGACTGAGCACAGGCACGCACACCTCAGAAGAGTTAGTTTCTCTCCCAAAGCCCCCCGAGGAAGGCATGGCCCTGGCGACACCTTGATTTCTGACTTTTAGCCTCCAGGATTGTGAGAGAATGAATTTCCATTGTTTCAAGCCATCTGGTTTGTGGTATTTTGTTATGTGGTCAAGGAAACTAATGGAGATAAATGCTAAGAAAAACAGAGCAAGGAAGGGAAGGAGAGAATGTTGAGGGTCAGGTTTGCAGTTTAAACAGAGCCACTTGGAAGTCCTCCCTAAGACCTGAGAGCACGGAGGGACGTCTGGGGTAGGAGCGTCCCAGGCAGATTTAACAGTAAGTGCAAAGGCCCTGGGGGGCAGTGCGTCCACTGCCTGGTGATTGAGTAGGCTAGGTGACCAGACAAGGCAGGGACTCGCAGGTAATAGTACTGCTAAGTGAGAACAGAGCCCCCAGAGGGTTTGGAGCAGAAAAGTGGCATGATTCTTATTTATTTAAAATCAACACTTTCTCTTTTTTAAGGCTCACTCAGGTGGCTGTGGGGAAACAATGCCAAAGGGGGCAAGAATAGGTTGGGGGAAGCCAGCTAGAAGTGACTGTTTAGGTTAAACCTATGGAAGCTTGGGGCTTCCCAGGTGATACTAGCAGTAAAGAACTGGCCTGCCAACGCAGGAGGCACAGGGGATGCCCCTTTGACCCCTGGGTTGGGAAGATCCCCTGAAGGAGGGCATGGCGACACACTCCAATATTCTTGCCTGGAGAATTCCACGGACAGGGTACAGAGGAACCTGGCGGGCTGTTGTCCATGGGGTCACAGAGTCGGACACAATTGAAGCGACCTAGCATAGCACATGGAAGTTTGAAGGGGGTGTGGGTGGAGGGTGGGGTAGGTGGAGGCTCTTGGCTGTTTGGCAGGTGAAGCCAAGAGGGTGTATTATTGGCGCTGGAAAGAGGAGGCTGGGATGACTCCGAGGGCCCTGGCCTGAGTCACTGGAAGCAAAGAGTTCCAGAATAACAACTGACTTGTTTTGTGTGTGTTCTGTGGTTTACTTCACTGGACATGTTCTAATCCTTGATCATAATTTCCAGATGTACCATATACAGGTGCTGAGCAATGTCTGAACAGAAATAGCCACTTTTATCAAGTAACATCATTTGTGGGAAGAAAAAACACAAACCCCCAAAACCTCGACTGAGCACAGGCACGCACACCTCAGAAGAGTTAGTCCGATGCACGGACTTTTTCACGTGGGCAGGCGGTTTCCGGCGTCCAGCACTTAGCGCAGTCTACTCCTCTGAGATACCGGCGGGGACGAGACCGTTCAAAATCCGCTTTGTTCCGAGAGGTTTGCCAGGCAGGGCGCCCAGGCTGCGGTGGGAAGCAGGCGATCAGCCTCAGGGCCCTGGCCCGGTCCGTGAGGCCTCCTGGCCCAGGATCGCCCTCCCGGGCTCGGGCCAGGCCGGCGGGCAGTCTGAGCTGCCCTGGCACAACCGGACGCGCCCTGGACCTCACAGAGCGTGTGGGTCCGCGGTGTGTGCCCGCAGCCCCGGCGTCAGCGCGCCGGGCAGAGGCGCCGCCGAAGCCCGCGGAGCCCGGGCCGGCTCCCCTGACGGGCAGGCCGCCGGGCCGGCCTCGGGGACCCGCACCGGGGGGGGGCCAGGCTGCGAGGCTGAGCCTCCTCTTCCGCAAAGAAAACCATTTTTAAGAGCGGAACGGCGGCAAACACACGAACAAAATAAGCCCGTGAGGCGGGATGTGTGTCTTCCTCCGGAAACGGAGTGGAGGGAGGCGCCGTGGATGCTCCAAGCCACTCCTGGTCAGCACGAGGGGTCTGAAAACTCGAGCGCTCGCGCGCGTCGTCGGCTCCAGAGAAGGCGCAGCGCTCCGGGCGGCGGTCCCGACGGGAGCGCAGGGCCCGCCCTCCCGCCGGCGGAGGCCGAGGCGGGACGCGGGGAGCCGGCTCTCCGGGCCCAGGGCGCTCCTCAGCGGCGACGGGAGGGCGGCAAGCCCGCCCGGAGCCACGGCCTCGTGGCGTCGGCGCAGGGCTCCCGCTGCATCTCTGTCGCTACGCTTTATTACCATGTGGGTCCTTTTATGTCTCCTACAATTCTGGGGGGAAACCTAAATATATCTAAGTATAATATTAAAAATTAAAAAAAAAAGCCTGTGAGGAGGCCGGCAACGCCGGGAGCCCCGCGCGGAGGGCCGGCTCCGCAGGGGCGCGCCGGGGGCCCGGGACCGGCCGCCGGGGGCTCGGGGGAGCCCCGTCCTGCCCGCGGGCAGCGGCCGCACCGCCGAGGGGCCGGGCAGGCCCTGTGCGGCCGGAGGGGCCCGAGGACGCCGAGGCGGCCCTC
>ML661340.1:10632055-10678120 GCA_007570785.1 Antilocapra americana | reverse complement strand
GTCGTCGTCCTCGTCCAACGCCGAGTCGGGCACCGAGAGCCCCGGCTGCTCCTCGTCGTCCTCCAGCGGCGCGTCGCTCGGCCGGGCGGGCGGCGGCCGCGGCGGCGCCTTCTTCCCCTTCGCGGACGGCCCCCCGAGCGCCCCCAACGGGCACGCCGGGCCGCGCGGGCCCGCGCCCTCCGGCTCCCCGCCGCCGCAGCACCAGTTCCACCCGGGCCGCCGGAAACGCGAGAACAAGGCCAGCACGTACGGCCTCAACTACCTGCTGTCCGGCAGCCGCGCGGCCGCGCTCAGCGGCGGGGCCGGCCCCGGGCCCCAGGCGCCGCGGCCCGGCACGCCGTGGAAGAGCCGCGCCTACAGCCCGGGCATCCAGGGGTGAGTGCGCGCCGCGGGCGCCCGAACGTCCCCGCCCCGGGCTCCCCCCTGGCGGGGAGGCTGGGGGTCAGAGGCCGACGTCCGACTCGGCGAGGCGCGTTTTTAGCAACGGGCGGTGTGTCGGGATTCTAGAACTAACGGTGCAGGGAAGGGCCCGCTGCGTTCTGCGCCTGCATGTGTTTTCCTTTGCTCGCTGGCTAAACTGGAAAGGTGGAGAAGGAAACGGCACCCTACCCCAGTGTTCTTGCTGGAGAACTCCCCCCCTGGACAGAGGAGCCCTGCGGGCTACAGTCGCTAGGGTCGCAAAGACTGAAGCCCTGTAGCAAACAAACTGGAAGGGAGGTCGCGTACTTTCCAATACTACCCCCGCCCCCGCCAGGTTAGGGACCTTTTGTCCAGTGGGATGCAGAGGGGTGTTGTGTATTAACTTGCAGAGGCTTTTTAGTGTTGTCGGGAACTTGAATCAAGTCGAAGGCAAAAGTTGGTTAAATATTAACTTTTTTACCCCCCGCGAAAATCCATTTAGAACGGGACAAGATTTTTCGGTAGCGATACAGTTTAACCAATAGCGAATTTAGAAACGACTTTCTCGTGAAGGGGCTTGCGTATTGTGGTTTAATTTTGTGCCGAAATTGACAAATAGCGTCATGTGCAATTTTTTTTTTTTTTTAAGATAAGTTGGTACTGTTCAGAGAAAGTAAAAAACGTTTGTAGCAATTGGTTACTCTCTGGGAAATGGCATCTCTAATTTAAGTATTTCCACCTAAGTCTAATGGGGATTAGAAGTTCTTTTTACGGTTAAAGCAATTACAGAGGCCAGAACCTGTGAGGAAGGTGTGTGTGTGTGTGTGGGAGCTGTCCCAGGTGAGGCCGTCCTAGTTACCTAGCCCTTCCTGCGCTTTTCTGAGCACCTGGAAACAAGGTATCTGTAGGCAGGTTTTTAAAATCAGGATTTTAGGATTTAAGTTATAAACTTTTTTGTACAGTTGGGAGCTGCTTTAAAGGTCACTTAAGGATCTTTGAGGGTGTTAAGGTTGTAAAACATTAGTTTTATAAATCCGGTAATTGCTTGGTCATGGGATTATTTGTAAAAGTAATTAAATGTAACTATCTCTTAGGTCTTTTTATTCTCTTTTGAAGCCTGTGGAATCTAAGCTGATACTACTTTAAAGCATGTGTGATACACAGTAATTGCTCTTTCTGCAACTTGTTTCACCTGGTGTAGGTTGGAAGCAAGTTACTTCTGGAATTCCTGAAGCCTGAGCTAGGGCTTCCCTGGCATTTCAGCTGGTAAAGAATCTGCCTGCAATGCAGGAGATCTGGGTTCAGTCCCTGGGTTGGGAAGATCCCCTGGAGAAGGGAAAAGCTACCCTCTCTAGTATTCTGGCCTGGAGAATTCCATGGACTGCATAGTCCACGGAGTGGCAAAGAGTCTGACAGGACTGATAGACTTTCCGTTTGAGCTAGTACTTCAGCCCCAAGTAGGAGTCCCACCTTCTCTTCCTGTCTCCCTCCAGCTGTTACTTGTGGAACTTTCTGAGCAGAGGTGGTGGGGGGTGGCTGTAGGTTTCCAGCCTGTCTCCTCCTTGGAATTGACCGTATCTGAGCACTAGGAAACCAGGAGGACGTGTGGTCTTCACCCGTAGAGCTCCAGGTGTGAGGCTCTTGTGGGACCTGCTCAGGCTCTGCAAGCGGTGTCCTCACCTGTAGTCTCTAGTAAGCCTGGGCACCTGGGTTGCTGTCGCTTTTCTTAAGGAGCCCATGACCTCCCAGGTGCTGTGCTGGCGTCTGGGGGAGGGGTTGGGGGCACCCTCATGCGGGCTGTCGTCCTCTCTAATGAGGTTTGGTCAGGGCCCACCCTGCACACCTCCTTCGCCCCTCTTGGTTGGAGGCAGAGCTGGCACCCTGCTTGCTCCTCTGTGCCCTGCCTGGGGTCTCCGCTCCCACTGTTGCTCCCATTGCCGCGGGCCTTCCTCCTCCACCCCCGTCAGCCCGTTAGCACTCAACTCCACGTGGTGCTGGGCTGAAGAGTGGGCTCCGAAGCAGCCAGGGAAGAGTGGGCTCCGAAGCAGCCAGGAATTCTGCCTTTCAGCCCCTTAAATAGGTGGGTTTTTTCCCTCTTTGTTTTTTGCCCCCCCTTCCTTGCCGGTCTCTGTGGGTGGCCCTGGGTCTGTCCACTCTCTTCCGTCCCTCCCTAGAGGAGGAGACTGCTTGGATTCCCCACCCTGTGCCTGGAAGGGCGAGTATCCAGCACCTGGTTCCCCGCTCTGAATCCTAGTGGACAGCTGCTTTAGAAGGGCAGAGGAGGCGGAGTGCACCCCAGCAGTGGTCCAGCTGGTAGGTTTGCCTGTGGGGGGAGGAGGGAGGCCTCCCTGATGGTCAGTTATTTCTGTGGGCCTGCTGGGCTTCTGGGGACTCACCTTTTGGTGTGGAGAAAGAACTGTGTCTGGAACTTGCTCCTGGCCACCAGCTTATCTGGCGTGAAGAAGGCCACCAGAAGGTCACTGCCTTGTGGCTTAGAAAGGGAAGGAACGAGACAAGAAAGCCGCTAGTCCACCCAGCAGACATGATTCTTGTTGATGAGAAGTTGCTCAGCCCGTGTAGTCTCTGCACAGCATATCTGGAAGGACGGTGTCTCAGTCCTCCAGAAAGGGTTTGCACTTGGTGGGGTGGCGAGAGCTTGAGTGGCATCCACTGAACCCCACGGGGCCTCTGCCTGGCAGCCCCTGTAGCAACCAGCACCGTCCCTTCTTTCTTGGGGAGCTTTCTGCTCTTGGGAACTCAGCCTGGTGGCTGCCTTGAGCAATGGCCAGCCTGTCTTCATCCTCAAGGAGGATGGAGAAACAGCAGGTGAAAGCGGATGGGCAGCGAGGGTGAGAACTCCAGCGTGAGGAAGGTCAGATGCTTCTCTTGCAGCTGCTGTTGTTTCTACTTTTTAGTCTGTTTCTTTGGCTGAATCTCAATCTTTGGGGAACCGTGTAGGCAGTGGGAGGGTGCTGTCTGCTTGGGCTGCTGACCTGGAGGTGCAGGCAGGTGGCGGATGGGCTCACAGGGCCTCTGCCTGCCTCGCTTCCCTGGCCCTCGCCTCCTGACCCCGCTGAGCTTTGCTCCTTTGCCCAGGTCAGCCTCAGCAGCTTCAGAAACCTTCACAGTTTAAAGGTAAAGAAAAGTCCTGCATAGCAAGTGGGGGTGTGGGCCCCAGTTCTGCTCTCACATCCTCCCTGATGCGCTGGGGGCCCCCGGGAAGGAGGTCCTGGGATGAGAGAGAGGAGGCCTGGTGAGGCCTGCCATCGGGTCCTGCCCAGGCTCCGGCTCAGAGTTTGACTTCTCAGGCCTGGCCAGTTGTGCGGAGTCACCCAGCACCCTCCCTGCAGGTCCCTTGACATTTCATTTTTAAAGGTCTTGTATTCCCCCAAAGAGAATTCGCTTAGTCTGAGCGTCTAAGACACCGACAGGTGTCATTCACAGGAGTGTCCATCCAGTCCCCGCAGGGCCCTGCCTGGTTCATTCTGCCCCAGGCCTGTTCTCTTCTCCCTGCTCTCCTGAGTCAGCGCCTGGAGGAGAGGCACAACCTCAGCCTGCGGCCCAGCAAGTGGCTCCCCTTGTGCATCCTCAGGGGACAGTGGGAGGGCACAGGGGAAGGCCCAGCGTGACTGCCGTGGACCATGGGGCTGTCCCCACTCTCCTTGCCTTTGTCTTGTTCTGGTGTCTCCCTCTGAGTGCGTTAGGATTCACAGGAACAATATTTAGAGATCTGCCTTGAAAGGTGGCACACCTGGGCCTTGTTTTTTCCCAGTCCTTGTCCCCAGAGGCCCTTGGTTGTGGAGGGCAGGAAGGGTGATGCGCTGGGCATGCGTTTGCTGCTGCACAGACCATTCATGAAATCTGCTCCCATGCAGACACTCACCTGCGTGCCGGTCATGCAGCTGTTCCTGCCCCTCGCACCACGGCTGGTCTCTGCAAAGGGAAATGGGAAATCTTGCTCAGGGTGCTGGCTGTGATGGTCAGGGAGAATGGCGCCTGGTCGCTGGTAAACAAGGGTGGGCTGACCCTCAGAGAAGGGGCTGCCAAGGGGGAGGGGGGAGGGGCAAGACAGAGCCCTGGAAGTGGAGGGGTAGCTTGTAACACCAGCTGGCGAAGGGTCCTTTGAAACAGGGCCCTCAAATGGTTTTGTAAAAAATGGCTTCCCAACTGCTCCTGTGCGGAGAGCAGGGTGGGATGGAAAAGCCACGCCAAGGCCGGGCCACTGCGGCTGCTGAGATGTGGCATGTGGTGGGGATGTGTGCTCCTAAAAGTAAGTCTTCAGTGTTATGAAGTTAAAATATTTCATAATTGAAGATTTGTCTGTCATAGGAAAGTGTCAGAGTCTGATTTCCTTTTGTTTGCCATTTACTTTGAAATTTTGGTCCCTGTTTTAAGTGGGTTCATACGAATGGAAGGAGAGGTAGCAGTCATCTTTGAAAAATGCCGTCGTCAAGGTCATTCTGGTTTAAGCTTTTGTTTTTTTGGTTGTGGAGTAAAAGAGGGTTGTCATAAATAGTAGACAGACCTGTGATGTTCGAGTTCAGAAACCTGGGTTTGATGACGCAGCCAGAAGGTCTGCTCACGGGGTGCGGGCGGAGGGCGGACTGAACTACTCCCGGGAGACCCGGGAGCTCCCTGGAAGCCACAGCGCCTGCTGGGACCGGCCGCTGGCGGAGGCCTGTCTAGAAGGCTCCAGCCGGCCCATCAAGGTTCGTCGGCTCAGAAGGCTGCTGAGGGGGTCTGGCAGCGGAGGAAGGGGAGGTGGGTGGGCTCCGTAATCGGGACAGGGGCCCGAAACACCCGCCCGCAGCGCACTACAGGTGAGACGTCTTACGCTGAGGTCTCAGTGCCACGCCTAGTGTGCTGCTGCTGTGTGACAAGCATCCACGGGCGCTGGCTGATTGTCTCACAGGCCCCGTGGGTTGGAGGTTGGGGCTGGGGGCTGGCTTCTCCACTCAGGCTCTGGCTGGGCTGAAGTCCCGGATTGCCGGTTGCATCCTCCGCTGGGGCTCAGGAGCCCTCTGCGAGCTCACTCCCGTTACGTTGCTATTCTGCCTCATGGGTACAGAACTGAGGTTTCCTGCTGACTGCCAGCTGGGGCCCCTCTCAGCTCCTTTAAACCTCCCGCGTCTTATGTTCCTGGTTCCTCTGACTTCAGACCTGCCAGGCTTTGAATCTGCGGCAGTCTCTGCCAGCTGCAGGAAGCCTTCTGATTTAAGGACTTGTGGAGTTTGGTCAGGCCCCCCAAGGGACTGTGTTAAGGGCTCGCAATAATACAGCATGGTCCCAGGAGCCATGAGCATTTCCTCATGGCCGCAGGTTCTGGATCTGCTGGGCTGGGGGCGGCAGGTGTTCTCTTGTAGGTAGACCTGTCAGCCTGGGAACACGGGCTGCACTCTTCTTTTCCAGCACTGCTCTCTTTTGACTGGACTCGGGCCCGTCACTGTGACTCTGGCAGATTGTTTGTTCTCTGGTCTGGTCGTCACCACTGAACTCGGGCAGCCGGAGCGACCACAGCTCTGAGTGCCTGTCTGCCTCTCTCATGTGGACTGTTCTTAAAATACGTCATCTGAGCAGAGTTTATGTGAATACCATGGACATATGAAAATCCCAGCGATTGAAAAGTCCCGTGTGTGAGGTGTCCTGCCACGGCTTGCTTAGTGAAGGTGCCCTTCCTGCGCGGGGGAGGGTGCTGGTGACTTGCCCGGTCACCTCTGGATACCCCGTGGCCCCTCTGTGCTTTCGCCAGGCCCGGGGGTCTGGTGCCTTGCTCAGAAGCCCTGCCTCAGGGCTCTCACCATTCCTGTGGAGTTACTGCTGCTCTTGAAAACCGGCGCTGGCTCCCCTCTGTCCTTTCGGGGAAGGTGGGCTGTGTCATATCCTGCATTCCCAGCGCCAGGCACACACTAGCCCCTGCTGTGTAACTGTGGTGGGCGAGTGAGCGAATGAATGAGAGAAAGAAAGGAAGAGAGAGTCTGGCAGGTGTGGCAAGTCTGCAGAGTTTAAATAAACCAAATGCTAAAAATAACTTCCACTTTTTGTCTTAGAATTTCTGAAGATTTGATTGCTAACTCTGAGGTTATTTAAATGCAGAATGAAGTAATATCTACCACAGTGTATCTGCCTGAGAAGACGTGAAGCCAGGTTTACGCTTTGCAACCCAGAATGTAAAAACAGAACGTTCAACAAAAATTCTATTCAGTGTTAGAAAAGCATCTCCATTTTAATTGGTCTTATTATGAAGTTAATACCTCACACCAGGAGGTAGAAAGTTTGGTGCCCAGTGGGTGTTCTGTGACCTGGTCCCGCGTGCCCTGGGCTTCAGAGGCCTGGATTCCCTTCGCTGTCGGGAGGAGTGGCTGAGGCTGGACCCACACTGGCCTGCTGCGGCTCTGCATGGAGGTTTGTCCTTCTCTGCACTAACAGGTGGACGGGGCTGAGGGTGCCGAGGTTTCCTTTGACGGGGAGTGGCTTCGATTATCAGCACCATGCCTTTTTCTTGTGGGTTTGTGCTCCTTTTAACTCCCAGGTCAGCTGCTGGGCATAACCATTTCAGCTCTGTGTGGTTGGAGAGCAGAGTTAACTTCCTAAGTGATATCAGGTGGATTGTAGATAGTGTCTTATCTTTTCATGTTTGGAAGGGATTTCACTTGAAATACCATCACACTGACATTACTTGCTTGCTTGCTCGGACGCTGTCAGTTGTGTCCGACTCTTTATAACCCCATGGACTGCAGCCCACCAGGCTCCTCTGCTCGTGGGGATTCTCCAGGCAGCGATGCTGGAGTGAGCTGCTGTGCCCTCCTCCAGGGGATCCCCCCAACCCAGGGACCACACCTAGTGTCTCACGTCTCCTGATTGGCAGGTGGGTTCTTTTCCGCTGACAGCATCTGGGAAGCCCTTGAAAGACATTTCAGATGATCTTAACGTTTCTGGAATCCTGGGACTCTGAAGGAATGGCTAGGATGGAGGAGTTAAAGGGAAATGAAAAATCAAACCATTTGCATGGTGGTGGTGGCTGCGTGGTGGGGAAGCTCCCTGGCTTAGCCCCATCTCGGGCAGCCTGGTTTTCCTGTCTGGGCGTGACTGGCTTCCTCGAGGGTCCTGACTTCTGAGCCTCAGTTTCCCGCTGTGGAGGGGGGCCTGCCCCCTCACCAGGCCTGTCACGTAAAGGCGAGCAGGCTCGAGGGGTGAGTTGTCACATGGAGGAGTTAGGGAGGCCACTGGTTTTGTTCCTCCCTCTTCTCTAGAGAAATCGAAACCAAAAGTTAGGTGGTTCTTGTTGCCAACCCGGCAGTGGTAGCATTCCCTCTCGGGCCAGAGGCTTTGTGTTGGAGAGACGGCTGCAGGGCGCTGGGCAGGCCGCAGGCACAGCTGGGGCAGCCCCACGGAGGCCAGGAAACACTTTCTCCCTCTGACCCCAGACTTTCCTGCTTTTAAAAATTTAAACAATGCCCGAGTCGTGTGTCCTCTAGGTTTAAGTAGCCTGTTTTCCCAGAGCTTCCAGGGTCCTCTGGGTGTTTACCAGGTGTGTGGGGGCTGCCCTGTGTAACTTGCTTGGAAGCCTTTGGGATTTTGGTCCAGTCTTGAGTAGAAGGGATGGGTGTTACGCTGTTTCTCTAAGCTTGTTGCAGCCTTCAGCATATGCTCTGGGTCACGTCATGACTGCGACTGAACAGCAGCTGTGTGTTGTGTGGGAAACGGGTGAGGGTCCGAGCAGGTCAGAACTAGGGCTGCGCCGCCCGCAGGAAGGTCTGTGAGGACGGGGCCTGGTTCTGTGCTGCCCAGTGTGGGGGCCACTGACGGCTCGACGCTCACAGGACTGAGGAGCTGGGATTTCATCGTACTTAAGTTTAGTTAAAATTTAAACAGTCTTACGTTGGACAGCACTGAACTGCAGTAACTTCAGATCCTTTACTCAAAACGCAGTGCTTGATTCAGTGACTGCTGCCTCAGTAAACCCAAACCCTCACACCGGCAGAGGCCGTGCTGCTCACCAAGTCATCACTGGAAAGCTCCCGCAAGGGTTGTTTCTGAGTTTCTAATGGAATTCCTTTCCCAGGGCTGCCCTCTGAGGAGCACCCGAGGCATAAACCGGGTTCCTGGCGGAGGATGCCGTGGAGCCACCCCAACGCCGGGGGGGTCTGCTGCAGCAGGTGGGCGGTAGTCTCCTGCATGCGCGAGGCCACATCCCAGCCTCTTCCGCCAGGTGGTCTCCACGCCACCCTGCATGAGGTTTCTGCCTGAGTCCTCAGAGCAGGCCCGCGACACCCGTAAGCCTTCTCCTGTTGTGTAGACAGAGAAGCACAGCCTGTACAGGCTGATGTGATCTGGCCAGAGGTCCTGCCTGCCCGTGGGAATGTCAGTCTGGCGCTGACCCTGGGAAGATGGCTGGAGACTGGGATGGAGGCTGCAGCTCTCTGCAGGCCTCGCCGCAGGGTGTCTGTTGAGGGTCATCTGCTGTTTCGGTTTCCTGGAGAGAGCAGACTGTGGGAGGGGGACCCAGGCCTTCCCCCCCCGCCCCGGGACTTTGAAGGTCCGATGACCAGTGACAGCTGGGGGGCCCTTCCAGCCGCTGAGGTCCGAGGAGTTCCCCCTCCCCTAGACATTCTGGAGCTGCCTGGGGAAGCTGTGGTGAAGGCAGCAGGACGCCTGCCATCTGGATTGTTCTTAGAAGTCGGGGTTTATGAAAAGTGAAGGGTTTGACGAGCTGTGGACTTGGGTTCTTCTGGAAGACAACTGAGAGATGGAAAAGCAGGGCTGGCGAGCGTCGCCGCAGGCCGCCTCTGTGCCAGGGCTGCCCTCTCTCTCATTCTGCTTCCTCCCAGGTCCTTGAGCAGGAGCTCACTATGAAGAGCAGATGAAGTCTTGGTAGGTGATGCGTCTTGCCCAGGGCGCAGCTAGAAAGCCAAAGAACAGGAGCCTCAGCCTAGGCCTGCTGGACAAGAAACCTCGCTTCCCCACCCTCTCCTGGGGAGGGGTTGGTGCCCTGGGGAAGGCCCGGAAGGAACGTGGTGGACGGTCGGGGGGAGCCTTGCTGCATTGCGCAGAGAGTATTTTGTTATCGGCATCTCCTCTGGATTTAGGCAGACAGGTTAAAAACTTGAACTATAACTGGGGAGATGATGAAATATAGAAAAGAGGATCCTTTGGGTGGCTTGTGAAATGTAAAAGGTTTCTGAAGTATTGTTACAAGTTGTCTCCTGGAAAAAAGTGGGTGATGAATCTGTCTAAAGAGTTGGTGTCTTTCTCAGAGACTGACTCTCAAGGGACTGACACACAAACCTCAGTGCAAGATAAGGGAGAGAGATAAGAATTTGAGCTGAGCCCAAATTCCAGAGAACGGGCACCTGTGAGAATTGTCACAGGTTAAGGCCTGGAGTGAGGAAAGCTTGCAGAATGGGTCTCTGGTTGGCTTTAGAGTAAGCCTTGGGAAGGAAATAGCGGGCGGGGCTGGGGAGGATGGCCCCAGCCCGGGAGGGTCAGCCAGGCCTTGGCCGCCGGCATGGCAGTGGCCTCCATGCATGTCGTGGTATTTTGTAATTGTTGCCTGCGTCCCAAACCCCCATCCCAGGAGGAGCAGAGGCACTGGTCTTACGCTGTAGGAAAGGGTGTGAGGCTCAAGCTGCTTAATCTGAGCATGCTATACACTGACTTTTAAATAACGGTATTTTTATAAAATAGATTTGTGTAGTTTTTTTGGTAAAAAGTAGAAAGCTTGAAATCACTCAACCCTATCCCCTGAAAATAACCACAGGCCCTCAGGTGACTACCATTGTGGACATTTCTCTAAGCCCCCTTTGGATGGACACATGGCGTTGACCAGCAGACATGGTTCAGTGCTCCTTAAATACGACTTCTGAATTATTAATTTTGCTTGAAAGCGAAAGTAGTATTCACTATCAAATAGAAAATAGTTTCTAAGAGCTCTTGCAGAGACTAAGAATATAAAAAAGATAATGAAAACCTTATGTGGCTAGGTGTAAAGGAAAGTGAGTAAAAGTTTTGTCTTCTTTTTTAATTGTTGGTTTTTGTCTGAGCTGGGCCTTCTTTGCCACATGAGCTTTTTCTTTCGTGGCTGGTGGGGCTCCCTGCTGGCTGCGACGCTTCTCATTGTCGCGGCTTCTCTGGTTGTGGAACACGGGCTCTAGCGCGCTGGCTTCATGATTGTGGTGCGTGGGCATCGTTGCTCCGAGGCGTGACCATGGAACCTTAACTGGTCAGGGATCGAACCCGAGTCCTCTGAGTTGGCAGGTGGATTCTTTACCACTGAGCCACCAGGAAAGCCCAGAGTAAAAAGTTCTAAAAAAATCACTTCCGCGTGCCTGCTTCCGCACAGAGATGGGAGCCCCTACGGGGGAGTTTCCTCCCGCCAGATTGGCCTGTGGAAGCCCTAGTGCGAGTGGTGTGGTGGTAGTAAGAGGTGGGGTCGGGTGGGGCCTCACCGTGGGACGAGTGCCCTCGTGGGAAGAGGACAGCGCTCCTGTGCTCCGTCTCCACCACACAGACATGTCTGCGTGCCCGGATGAGGGCGTTGCCGTCACCCGGCCATGGGGCCGTGGAAGGCGCCCGTCCGTCCCCAGCTTCTGACCGGGCTCCGTTGTCTGTTGCTGCGCGTCAGGCGCTGGTGGCTTGTTCCATCACTGTGATCACTGCCTGTGTTTATTGAGCTCCTCCTCAGTGCCCGGCCCATTCTGAACACTGTGGACTCGTTGAATCCTCACGATGACGCCGTGAGGGGGTGCCATCAGCAGCCCATGTTTCATGGGGGAAAACAGAGGCCCAGAGTGGCGGGGATCCCGCCCTCCTGCCCCGACCCCGCAGTCTGTGGTCTCTCAGCCTCGGTTCTGTACTTGTGCAGATGTTGTGCTGGGCACCAGGCTGTCCTCAGACGCCACCAGCATTCCAGATCCTGGTGGGCGTCTCTGTGGGCTGCCCCGTGTGTGCGTGCTGGCCCTGGTTGTGCTCTGAGCCCTCACCCCTCCTGGCCCGCAGCTCCCGGCTGCTCCATGGGCCCGCCCATCTGGTGTACAGGGGAGCTCGTGGGCGTGTGCTCCCTGAAGCCTGATGGGGGGCCTGCGTCGTGACCTTGATGTGCTGCCCACCATCTCTCGCTGTGAGCGTTGTCAGAGATCTGAGGCAGGACAGAGCTCCGCTCAGGGACGCTGCTTTCTTCTGGATGCCCACCTGTCTGAGCCTTCCTCCCGTCCTTGCCTTCCCCCCATCCTTACCTGGTCCTTTCCGCGGCGTAGGCCCTGCCTTAGGCCTTCTTGTAGCCGCCCTTCCATCTGCAGACCAGGCTCTGCCTTGACTTTCGGGGCTGGTTTCGTCGTCTTGTTGGTGGGAGTCTTCCACCTTCTCCACGTGGACAGCCTGCCTTTTTCCTTTCTCCTCTCTGTCCGCCCTCCTTAAACTGGCCCTTCCCAGGCTGTTGCTGTAGTGGCTCCCTTGTTCTCCCTGTGGCTCCTTACCCTCCTTTCACCCTGTATTTATGGCCACATTCTTAGCTAGGTTTACTGTAGCATGAGGCATGGGAGTGGCTTTTCCCTGACCCCATCCGGCGTCTGCTCCTGCACTGGGTTGTCATCCTCATGATCTTCAGCGTCCTGATCTCTTTCTCCTGGTTTGCTCTGCCATGGTCATGGGTTGCAGTCTCTGAAGATGCGGTATGGGGGTGTTTGAGCCCTCCCACTGCCCTGGAATATTCCCTTTCCGGCTGGCTGCAGGCTGCAGGGGCTGCTGTGTCTTCCACCCAGGCCCGTGGGCTCCTGGGTGGAGAGGAGAATCTTGAGGTGAGCCTGTGGGCCACCTTTTGGGGCTTGAAGCCTGTTCCCTGAAGAGCTCGGCTTCTTCGGGTCCAGCCCACCTGCCCTGTCCTTTCATGGACTCAGGGTCTCTAGGCCTGGCGGCCGTTTGCTCTGAGGTTACTCAGGGTCTTCGGGCCTGGCAGCCATCTGCTCTGAGGTCAGCCCAGGGGTGGCCGGCCCTCACTGCTGCTGTGTCAGCCCCAGGCTCTCTGTGCTCCAGGCGGTGCCGGGTTCCTCCGGCCTCCAGGGCTGTGCCCTGATCTTTGAACGTCTGGCTGCGTCTTGCCCTCAGTGAGCTCTCGCACCAGCTCACTGGGAGGCCGTCCCTGACCCCACACCGTGGAGTAGCTGTGACGTTGGCTGTGGCCACCATTTGGAATCTGCAGGCTGTGCTCTGCTTTGTCTTGGTTTTGGTTACTTGCTCTGCTCCCTCCTCGATGGCCCTGACCCAGCTCCGCGAGATGAGGCCTGCTCTTCTCTGTCTGGCACTCTCCATAGCTGAGGTCAGAGCCTGCTCCGCCAGGGTTGGCCGTAAGCAGCCAACACGTCTGCTTTCTGGTCTTCAATGTCAACTTAGACCTTTGGGTCCAGTGAGTTCTGTGCTTTCTCCTCCCTCCTGCCTGCCTGCCTGCCTAGTTTTACTAGTTTTCAGCACTGTTGTGCTGTCCCCCTTTTCCTTAAAATGTTTTTCTGGTCGTCTTGGGGGGCCTCGGGAGGTTGGTGTGGGCTCTGGTTGGTGTCTTGAGCCAAAACCCCGGGCCCAACTGTGAGACTTGAGAGGTGGACCTGTCTCGAACTGGGACAGACGATCTCCTGCCTGCTCTGCGCACATGGAGACCTTTTGCCGATTGAATGAAAAGTAAACGTTTGATAATTATAAGTTACATTTTTATTCTTCTGGTATCATAGGTCACACTTGACTTTGATGTATATGCAAACATTGGACACCGTGAAGTTAAGTGGCTGTAATTATAGTGGACTTTCAGAAATGCTGACACACGGGCCTGTGGGGAGACTTGGCTCTCATGTGGCCAGCAGTGCCGAGCACCCACGTGGTCATGTCTGCACTCTGCCCGGAGCAGGCTCAGGCTCCTCGAGTGCCCCCTGGGTCCCAGGGGCGTGGATGGTGGTTGGCGAGGTCCTCCACTGGGTGTGCCACACAGTGTTCTCTGGGGAGAGGCGCACACGCCGTCTGGTGTTGCTGCTCAGCGGTCAGGGCCAGGGGCGGAGCAGCTGGCGGGGTGGAGGTCTGCAGGAGGCAGGGGTGGGCAGTGGGGAGCGCAGGGCTCCAGGGGCTCTTTCAGGAGTACGAGCAGAGATGGCTGAGCCTCGAGTTCCTGCCAGCAGGTTTTGTGTGGGACTTGAGGCTCGGACTGGATGCCAGCCTCTGAGCGTCTGTGACACGGGAGGGGATTCTGAGGGTTGTGCTCGTGACGTGTCACAGGCGACTGGACCCAGTAGGCTGGTGTGCGTGTCAGTTACTTGCCTGCACAGTATGAATACTGACATGATAACGTTGCTAGTGAATTT
This sequence comes from Antilocapra americana, assembly GCA_007570785.1. Taxonomy (NCBI): domain Eukaryota; kingdom Metazoa; phylum Chordata; class Mammalia; order Artiodactyla; family Antilocapridae; genus Antilocapra; species Antilocapra americana. The sequence goes on along the minus strand of ML661340.1, from coordinate 10,664,384 downwards.
TATCAGTCTCTAAGTTGGGAAGATCCCCCAGAGGAGGAAACGGCAGTCAGCTCCAGCATTCTTGCCTGGGAAATCCCACGGCCAGAGGAGCCTGGTGGGCTGCAGTCCACGGGGTCCCATGGACCTAGACATGACTGAGCACACATGCGAAGTCTGAACGAGGCCTCCGAGTCCCACCCAGCACAGCCTTCTGCCGGCAGTGCTGTCGACAGGAGCTGGCCAGCGGGGAGCCTGCCGGCAGTCCCTGCTGTGCAGTGGCCAGAAAGACCAGCAGGCCTGGGGACATGCCCTTCCCCACCGGTCCCCTCCAGCCAGTCATCCACGTCTGCAGAGGAGGCTCTGGGCGTGTAGGCTGGCTCTCTTAGAAGCCCTGTCTCTCTGCAACCAAGCCAGTGACCTGGGGAGTAGTACTTTAACCAGAGTTCTAGGGCTACACAACCTTGGAGATGAGCAAGGAGGAGGCCCCTGGGCCCCCAAGGTGCGGGCAGGGGCCCAGCCAGAGGGAGTGCAGGCATGGGTTTGATCTTAATGTGAAGGCTGAAGGCGATCCGCCTGAAGAGGAGTGAAGCTCAGCAGTGTCTGCCTTTGGTTTTTGGAGTAAAGTCAGTCAGTAACCCTGTGTGAGGATGCTGGCTCTGATTATAAGAGCAATACAATATTTACTGAAGAAATTTGGAAAATAAGGAAAAGAAACTACCCATGCTGCTTTTCTGTTCTTAACATATTTCTCTCTTATTTTTTAATGCTGCTTTAAATGTGTCACAAATTTTGTATGTTTGTTTAAATCTAACTCTAGGTAAATGGTTCCGCCTGTCTTGAAAAGCTCTTTAAGGCAATTTTCAAGGATGGAATTGATGAACATTGTTTCTCAAATAACTAGGGAGAGATACATACAACTTCTCACTTTTTATAAAGGGCTGTCATGTGTATTTCTGCCCGTGTCTGTGTGTTAGGTGACTTGCTGAGCGTAACTCCCCATCCTGTGGCTGAAGGTCAGGATCATGAGCTGCACAGCTGTGGGTTTGAGTCCTGATCAAATAATACTTGCGTCAGAGACTGTAATGGCTTCCTGTCCCATCACTTTATGGCAGATACATGGTGAAAAAAGGGAAGCAGTGGCAGACCTTATTTTCTTGGGCTCCACAGTCACTGTGTACAGTGACTACAGGTATGAAATTAAAAGATGCTTGCCCCTTGGAAGAAAAGCTATAACAAACCTAGACAGTGTATTAAAAAGCAGAGACATCACTTTGCTGATAAAGGTTCATATAATCCAAGCTTTGGTTTTTCCAGTTGTCATGTACGGATGTGAGAGTTGGACCATAAAGAAGGCTGAGTGCCAAAGAATTGATGCCTTAGAATTCTGGTGCTGGAGAAGACCCTTGAGAGTCCCTTGGGCTGTAAGGAGATCAAACCAGTCAATCCTAAAGGAAATCAGTCCTGAATATTCACTGGAAGGACTGATGCTGAACCTCTAATACTTTGGCTACCTGATGGGAAGGGACTCATTGGAAAAGACCCTGATGCTGGGAAAGATTGAAGGCAGGAGGAGAAGGGGACAACAGGGGATGAGATGGTTGGATGGCATCACTGACTCGATGGACATGAGTTTGAGCAAGCTCTGGGAGAGCGTGAAGGCCAAAGCCTGGCCTGCTGCAGTCCATGGGGTCACAAAGAGTTGAACACGACTTAGCAACTGAATAACAACAAAGACCATTTGGGAGATGCTAGTAAAAATGCTGGCAATGTGGACAGTATTGTGTAGTCTCCCAGAATAGTCCTCTTTTCAGACTCTTACCATATTGCAGCACAGAAGATTACCCAGCTTACCTTCGTGAGTGTAAGCACTTCTGGAAGTAGGACAGAAGAGGTAGCTGTCTGCATCTGAGGAATGATCCAGCTCTTGGAGCCAGGAGCATGGCTGGGCGTTCCCTCTGGGCCCCGAGGCCTGAAGCGCTGTGCTGTGGCCTCCGTGCAGGGCTTGGCGGCAGGGGTCCTGAGCCGTTGGGTGTGGCTCAGCCAGGGGCCTTCTTGGCACCCTTTGCCCTGGCAGCCCCCTGGACTGTGAACTCCTGCAGACTGTGGGTCCTGGAGGGCATTGCGGGCTCCTCAGGACCCAGTGTGAGGAGGCCGAGCTCCAGTGGCCATCTGTGCTCCGTGCTGGGCTGAGGCTTGGCCAAGGGAGGGGGAGCTCCCTGTGGGCTCGCTCCTGCTCGTGACTGTGGTGGAGGCACCTGGCAGAGCAACGGTTCTGAGCGGTCGTAACCAGCAGAACCTCTGCGCACACGTTTGTGCAGTGCTGAGGTCGGCTCCGTCCTGGTCTGTGGGAGGCGCTCAGGTGTAGTCTCACCAGCGGTTTCTGTGTAGAAGCTGTGTCTGCGTGTCCTGTCTGCTCTCGCAGTGGGTTTGGAAGACGTGCCTTATGTTAACTGCCCCTGCCATGGTTAGTTAGGAGCTTCTGGTGTCTGCCCTCTTGCTTCCTTCTGTGAGGAAGCGGAGATGGTGTGGTTCTTGGGCCACTTGGAGGCCCCAGGGCCTTTGCTTGGCGTGTGCAGTGTGCTTGGGTTTGCTCTGCCAGGGTGAAGAGGCACTCTCCTGATCCGTACAGGGGCACCTCTGTTTCCCTTCAGTTCAGGTGCTTGGATGTTACCTGCACACAGTTCTGTGTGTCATCCCAGGATGGATCTCGGGAGGGAAGGGGAGAGAAAGCTTGCTTTAAAAAAAAAAAGACACTTTTGGCCGTGCTGGATGTTTGTCACTGAGAGTGTGTTCTCTGTCACTGCGGCCAGCAGGGGCTGCTCCCTTGTGGAGCACTGGCTCTCGGGTGCCTGGGCTTCAGTCATTGTGGCCTGCAGGCTTAGTTGCCCTGCAGCATGTAGGATCTTCCTGTACCAGGGGTCAGACCCGTGGACCCTGCATCAGCGGGTGGATTCTTAACCACGGGACCACTAGGGAAGTCCGAAAGCTTGCTTCTGCCAAGAGCTGAATTTGCATGGATCAGGGTGACCGAGTCGAAATGATTCCTGAGCTGCTGAGCCCTCTGTCCTGGCCCTCTTGTTGTCCTGGATTGGCCTTGGCCTGGTGCCCCAGGGCCCCCAGTCCATCACCATGTCCTCCAGTCACTCAGCTCTCAGGACCCTCCCTTGGCAGCAGCTTCTCCAGAGGGCCTCTCTCTTCTCTCTGCACTCTGGAGGCCCCGCAGCTTCCTGCAGGGCTGTGCTCAGGAAGCCCCGCGCACAGGCGGGTGCTGGGGATGCAGCGGGGCCGAGCTTCAGCCCCACAGGCGGGCGGTGGGAGCCCTGGCTCGGCGACGAGCCGGAGCACTCTGGAGGCACATGGGCTTTCGACCTTGCGGTTTCAGTCTCCTTACACTTTTGAGCTTAGGTTACAAAGTTAGCCTTTGACGGTCTCATTCATGGTTTTCTAAATAGTTAGTAGAGAGAGAATTGGTCTGTGACATTATTTAAAAGTAAATACAAATGGCTTGTAGTTAATCACTAACCGAGTTTTAGGAAGGATTGTGCACTGCCAAAATAGAAGTGATCTGGGCATCCCCTGCAGGCCTGTCTGTCCAGGAGCCCGTGCTTTGCAGCCGCTGGCGGTCAGGCTCCGGGCTCTCGCTGTGAGAGCATTCAGGTGACTTGAAAATTTCCTCTAAGACTCCAGTGGTTCACTCCAGATAGTCTCACCAAGCTACTGTTTGTGGCAGAAATGCAGAGCATGAACATTGTGGAGCTGAGGGAGGATGCTCCGGTTTGAGAAACCACTGGCTTGTTAAGGCTGGTAAGGAGAGCTGGAAGGCGTGGGAGAGGGAGAAAATGAGAAGACATGAACAGTGGAAGACGGTTTCTAGTAAGTTCTTTTGCCTTTTTCACTCTAATCAAAAAGCCTGGCTTTCCACAGGCGTTTGGAATTGACCAGGTTCATGGAGGGTGTGAAAGGGAGGGTGACTCGTGGTCAGCAGTAGGGGGCTGTGGGGGTGGGGGCCAGGGCGTGGGGACTGCGGGGTGGCAACGTCGGACGACTGAGTGCGCAGGCGCACAGCGCTTGTGGGCTTGGGCGCTGAAATGTCCTGTGAGCGAGTTGGAGGAGGTTGTGTTCATCCATCTGGTTTGTCTTCTCCCGCGAAGTGATGAAGTCTGACGTCTGACCGTGGCTTTCCTTAGAAAAAGCCACGGAGATTTCAAATCTAGGGGAACAGGCAGCCGTCTGTGCTTCCCCCTCGAAGACCTGCATTAGCAACCACTTGGCCTTTGTTTGCCCCTCTTCTGTCCACACTGTTTTAAGTACATTTCATTGTCCTCGCTTCTGTCCCTTGTGCAATCGTGTCTCCTACCTGCTGTAGCTAGCGCATCTGCCTGTCCTCTTGTTTGAGTGCAGAGATGTCTCCACGGAACAACTCGCAGACTTGCTGCGCGGCAGTGGGAGAAGGAGCCTCTCTGCCTGGGGCTGGGTGCCAAGGCCCTGGGCTGGGGAGGTGCTGCTGCCAGGCACCCCCTTTAGAACCAGCCAGTCCTCGCTGGCTTTGGTTCAGATTTAGACAGTGTCAGAAGCCATGTAACCCTGCCAGCTCAGCTTCTGCAGTCGGAAATCCTCCTCCTGGCATGGGTCATCTGTTGTCAGGAATAGCTGTATTAGCTGTGAAATGACATAGTTTGGTACCTAACTTAATAATCTGTCTTCTGCTCTTTAAAAAAGCTCATTGACTTGGATTTCATAAGTATGTATAGCAGCCATATACCAGATATTTTCTAAAATAGATACTGAAACAAATGCAAAAATAGTTTGGTTAATTAATGCACTAAATGTACTAAAAATTGAAAAGTCATTACCTTTTGAGTGGGTTTGAACTGTTACAAGAGAGTGATTGTAAGAAATGTCTTTTCTCATTTTTCAGTGAACCTTATTTTCTAATACTTAGATTAAAAGTACATTTTTAAATAATGCTTCAGAGGTTTGTTTTCCAGTAGTTCCTTGATTAAAATTCACCAAAAACTCTGGTCTCGCCGTTTTCATCTTTTCTTAAAATAGCCAGGCAGGGCATCAATTCAGGACTTGCTCCGTTGTGTTGTGTCAGTTTGAGATTCTTCTGCCCTGACGATTGAAGCCGTGTGTGGTCTGCATGGCCCGTTGCCAGGGCTGGAGTGTGTCAGAGCGTCTCTCAGAGACACAGCGGGAGGCTGCCCTCTAGTTCCTGCTGTATACGTGCCAGCAAGACTCCCCCACCACGTCCCAACTGACGACACCTCCCCAGAGGCTAGAGCCGCCCCCACACACAGTCCTGAGCCTGCTCCTCGTGGGCGACCCCTCCGGAGCCCGCAGTGGGCCGCAAGGACAACCAGGTCTCCTCAGCTGACGCTGAGGTCTGTGTTGTGCAGGGGTTTCTGGAGTTGATTCTCTGCCTCCTGTCTGCAGAGTGACAGTCAGGCCTCACACCCCGTGATCCTCCGTGGCTCTCGCTGCCGCCCCACAGGGCCTTGTGGCCAGCTTCTAGTTCATGTGTCCCTTTGGATCTGAGATGCTGTTACTTGCAGGAACTCGACCCATTTGAAGTTTAAATGTAAACTTCATATAGACAACTTTTTGTTCATTGGCCAGCTTAGAGGTGTACTGTTAAAAAACATGCTGTGAAGAAAGAAAAATACTTAATTTTGAATTGGTTTGATGCTCAGCCTTTGATTGAAAGTTGCATCCCAATTTTAGACACTTTGAAATGTTAAGGAAAAAAAGAGTATGTTTTCGTGATGATGGAAGAATAATAGTCTTTGCCCAATTACAAGTTACATCAGTTACTTGGAAAATGCTCTAATCAGGCAACATTGTTTACCAGGCTCTTGCTGAGCTATTAAGGCCCAGTTTTGTGAATGTAGCAGTGTGTGTGTATAGAAATTATATGAAGAACCAGAACGCTTACTTTTAACAGTTGTTATTCAGTCGTGTCTGACTCTTGGCAACCCCAGAGACTGTAGCCCACCAGGCTCCTCTGTCCATGGGATTTCCCAGGCAAGGACACTGGAGTGGGTTGCCATTTCCTAGTCCACTTTTTGTGTTGTATTTAATGTTATTTCCAGATGTTAAATACAATCAGTGTGGTAATGAGCACACTCATGGGTGAACTTGTATGTACTTCCTCAGTTGTGTTTCCTCTAAAATGCCTCTTTTTTCCTTTTCACTTTTTAAACATTATTTAAAAAAATTATACACAATTTTAATTATTTTTTGGCCACATCATGTGACATGCGGGATCTTCGTTCCCCAATCAAGGACCCAAACCCATGCCCCCTGCAGTGAAAACTTTAAGAGTTTTAACCACTGGACACAAGGAAGTCCTCTTCATTTTTTAATTTATACGTAGGTGAGTACATTCTAATAAAAACCCCAAATTCCAACAGTGCCCCGGTGTCTATAGAGTAGGAGGTGGTCACTCTTGCCAGCTTGTCGATCACCTGGAGGAGGAAGCCCGGTGGCCTTGGCTTGTGGCCTCTTGGACCTTTCCCTGAGTTACGTGCACATGGAGCGTGCGTGCGTGCATTGTGTGTGTGTGTGTGTGTGTGTGCATGCATGCGCGCGTGCATGTCAGAGCCCAGGTGTTTCAGGCTCAGTGAGGAACCTTCTTTCAGTCAGACCTGTGGTCAGCTGACCCCAGAGTGAGGTTCAGCCTGAGAGCACCTTGGTCTTTCTGAACAAATCCTTCTGTTTCTGCCACATGCGGCCGACAGTTTACACGCCACGTGTTTTTGGATAGAATTTATCTGTGATTACTCGGCTGTCTCAGTCTTTGTGATTGTCATGTTTGTGTTGGAGTCTGGAAGTCTGAGATAGCGCCCTTTGATTTCTCTGTGGTTTGATACCTTCATTTAAAAGTTTAGCTCTGCCTCTGTATTAACGTTTTCAAATGTAGAATGAGGCAGGAATCTGCCTGCCCTGCTTTTTAGCTACTCTGTCAGGATTCGGTTTGCAGAGAGGGAAGGTCACAGAGTGATGGTTCCCTGACCCCAGCGTGCCAGGACCGGGGTAGGGGCAGGCGAAAGGGCTGTGGGTCCGCCGCCCTTAAACTCTCTGAGAAGGCCCCCGGGGCTTCTGTGAGGCCTCGCTGGCACCTGTAGGAGCAGGAGGTCCATGATCTTTTAAGCGCCTGGGCCCTCCAGGTTACCGTCACTCCGGCTGGCTTTGCGATCCCGCTTCTCTGGTTCATGATAGAGGAGATCATACCGCAACGGTCACAGCATAGAAATTTCCTTGAGAGATGTGGAAACGGGTAATGTGGGCCCTGGGAGATACGACGACTAAACTGCATGCTGGTGGGAGACTCGGGTGTGGTCTTCACACAGAGGCCTTGTCCGCCGTGAGGTTCCTTGGAGGTTCTGCCGTGTGCGAAGAGTAGCCACGCTCATTTCCGTTCTGGGTAGGAAAGACCAGACCTCTCCCCAGACACAGTTCTGTGAACCCCGTTGGAGAACTGAAGGCGCGTGCGTGTTCACTGTCGGAAGCGGTGAGCCACAGACGGCCCTGCCGTGTGGCCAGTGCTGGTGTGGCCAGTAGCGCTTGGTGTGAAAGTGTGCCGTCCCGACTGTCATAGGTCATTCCTAGAGTGATGATGCTTTTTGTGGTGTCAGTCAGTCTCTCAGTCATGTTTGACTCTCTGTGACCCCATGGACACAGCAGGCTTCCCTGTCCATCAATTCCCGGAGCTCCCTCAAACTCATGTCCCTATTGAATAATAGCATCCCAGCTGTTTTATTTAGGACTGTGATACTTGGCCGTTTAAGTGACTTGTGCTCACACATTGAGTTATCCAGCACAGGAGTCAAACACCTGGATGCTCATTTTTGATGACCTGGGAAGGCCAGGTCTTCAGTGACGAGGTCATCAGCAAACTATGCATTTGGTCAAAACTTGATTGATCCCACATGTATTGATGGAGTGCTTGCCACAAGCCGGCGCTGAGACCAGGCTGTGAGCAGGCTTCTTGTCCTCTTGGAGGTTGCGTTCCCCCGGCCGAGCCGGACTCCCGGCCATCCCCATGCCTACAGGAGAGCAGGGCCGCTGCTCCTCCCGCCCGCAGGCCCTGATGGATGGCTCTGCCTGGCCCCAGCCCTCTCCTGCCCTCGGAGCTTCCTTCCTCTCAGGGTTCCTCCAAGAGCCCGAGCCGGAGGAGGCAGCTGCAGGGCTTTCTGAATCTGCTCAGATGGTTGTCAAGACCTCGTGTCTTTCTGCACAGACCGGGCCTACCATTCCAGAGCCACAGCGGTACATCGAGGGGCCCTGCCTGCGCGGAGGAAGAGCCCCGGGGTGGACCAGAGCCTTCTTGTCCAGCCAGGCCGCCAGCAGGATCCCTTCTGTTCCCAGAGGCAAAGCAAGCATCCTCTTCCTGACATGCGCTACAGCAGTTGTGAATTTATAGATGCGGTTATTAGTATCTCAGATTCGCGTGTCATTAGTGTGTCTCACTGGTGGAACAGGACAAGGCAAGCCAACAGCCGTCTGACGGTGCGGACGTCACACACAGCCCTGAGGTCAGCCCCGGGAAGCTGAGGGGCGACGTCGTGTTGCCGTGTCTCACACGCCCGTTCTTCCCGCTCTGCAGCGGCGTCTGGGGGGTTGGAGTGGCCTGTCTCCCGATGCCGTCACGTGATGAATGTGTGGAACATATTTGACCACATCGGCCCTGCTGTTGTTCTTCCAAGTTTTCGGGCCAGTTGCCGGCTCCTGCAGGCTTGTATCCTCACTCAGCGTCTCTGCATCTCTGTGCTCCTGTCACCAACGGTGCTGAGCTGCAGGGTGCTCCTGGTGCTTGGGTGGGCTGACTGCTCACTGACGGACGGCTGACTCCGGGGTGTGTGCGGCCTCCCGGCAGGTGCTGGCATCGGGGCTCACGCCCTCGCTAGCGAGAGGGTCCCTGGTGTGGTCACTCACCTGGTGTGTCTGGTCCGGCTGACAACTGCGCTAAGCTGGGGGAATTGTGGCTCCCAGCTCTCACCACTGCCATCTGAGCCACTGGAGGGGGTGGGGGTAAAGGCTCAGGATGTCACTGACTCTCAGTCATTGTCGAGATGATAGAAGCTTTACCCCCTAAATCTTGGAAATTTAATAGCTATTGTGGTAAAATTACTGCATATTCAGTTTGGCGTGCCTTACTACTTTTGCGGACTGACTGAAACCTGGACTCATGGTTTAAGCAATAGCAGGCTTGGGGTGACGTTTTGTTTGAAAAATTAGACACGATGGGCTCCAAGTTAGGTCCCTGATCAGTGGTGGCCTCGCTGACACTGCCAATGCGCTGTGAACAGGGTGTCGAGGTGTGTCTCGTGCTCCTTCCCATCTGGGCCTTCAGTGGCTTCATGTCGCTTGTAAACTGAGTGCTGGGGCTCTCAGTGCGGGTGAGCTGTGGTATGGCGATCCTGCGGGTGAGAGGGTCACAGCTGGCCGTGAGCTGCAGTCAGCGGAGGACGAGATGTCCACTGTCTGCTCAGCTTCGTGGCTGGGCACCAGATGGTCCCGTCAAGTCATGCCTGCTCTCAGGTGGACTGTCTTGCTCGGTATTGGGCTAATGTTGATATTATTATTGAATGAATTTCATTTTATCTTCTTTCCCTTACTAATAATCAAACTTGGAATGGAACCAGCTGGGTTTGACCTGATACATAATTCTGGGTCAGATTATTTGCTTCCTTGTCTTTAATCATCCAGAGTAACTGAGGGTGACGTGCCCTTCCTCCCAGCAGAACAATGACCCTGCATTGCCACCCCCAGGGGACTGGCAGAGAAGTGACTTTGGGGTCTGGGGTGCGAGGTGGGCTTCAGAGCCCGCTGGTGTCTCCTGGAACCACTGCTTTTTATTTTAGATCTTTGTTAGAGACGATGGAGGCAGGAGGGCTGAACTGGCTGGTATTCCTCACACCTTGGTTGCTGGCCCGAGTCACGGCCTGGGCCCTTGTTGCTGATCTGGGGCATTGTCTCAGTGGGTCAGGCAGACCTGGCCGCTGAGACTCGGGCCTGCCAGCCTTCTGAGGTCAGGTGTCTTCTCCTGGCCTGGCCTGTCTCAGACCCAGCAGTGAGGGTGCCCCTGGGTCTGGAGCACATCTGGCTGGGGTGAGACCCCTGGGTCACTGGGGTCACTGCCCTGCCTCCGTTGGGAGTACCCTTTGGCTTTCATGGATGGAGTTTTCTTAGTTTCTTAATGTCAGGTCACTGAAATGTTTCTTTCAGCTAAGACTTTAAATACCAGTTGAAAGTTTTGGTGAAAGGCTCTTGTGTTACTCTGGGGTGCTAAACCATGCTGGGAGATTGCATCCCCACAGAGGGGTCGTCCCTTCCTGTACTCAGGGAACAAGAAACTGGGTTTTAAACGGCCAGGGATACACTTTAGTGTCATGCTGATCTGATGACAGAATGCCAAGTGTGGTTACACTGAACGGTACCTCTGGTGTGTCTCTCTTTTGTCCACTAGACTTCACGAGGAAATCATTGACTTCTATAACTTCATGTCCCCTTGTCCTGAAGAAGCAGCCATGAGAACAGAAGTGGTGAGAAGGATCGAGACTGTGGTGAAGGACCTCTGGCCGACGGCCGACGTGGGTATCTGCGCCGCACTCGTATCCCTGCTGGTCCTCGCTGGCAGGACCTGTGTCTGCGGGTCTGTGCAGACCTGGCCGGGCCGGGCCCCCCCGCTGTGCTTCTGGGAGGGCTGCGGCCTCGCCTGGAGCTTGTTAGAGACGCTCGTGTCCCTGCCTAGCAGAGACCCCCAGAGATGGGCTGGGGGCAGGGCTCTGTGCTCAGCTCGCTGCCCCCTCTTCACCCACACCAGTGGTTCTGAGCTTCTGACGTCTTCAAGTGTGAGGACTCTCCGCCTTGGGGGATTCTTTTTTGGAATCCTGTGATTATTTTCCTTGTTTGTAATTTACCCTAAGATAAGTTTACCCCTTCCCGCCTCACACTGCGTAGCTGGGTTCCATTGTGTGAACCCTGGAAGCTCGTAAACTGCTTCCCCAGTGAGTGAACTGCGTGTGCTCCTGGAGACATGCTCCGCGGGCTCTGGGCACGTGGAGGGCAGGGGGAGATGGCCCTCTGGGGCCCTGGCGTCCCCGCCCTTGGGTGCCTTGGGACAGAGCCCTGTGCTTTCCACAGCCTGGGCACCAGCTCTGTGTGGCTGTGGGCGCCGCCAGGAGCTGTTTCGTCCTTTGAGTTTTGGAGGATTCCTTTTGGGGCAGGCTTTTAGCTTAAGGCTTGAGAGGATGCTGTCGGGTCAGTGGGCCGGGCAGGAGCCGGGAGAGCAGTGGTGGCAGGCACTGCCTGCATCCTGGGGCTGAACCGTGGTGCTCTCTTGCAGGTGCAGATATTCGGCAGCTTCAGCACCGGCCTTTACCTTCCCACCAGGTGAGCGCCCATGCCGCCCCAGGCAGGGTGGGGGGGTGGCGGCATCTGTGTGCTTGTGGAGGGCAGAAAGCAGGCTTCTTGTGCAAATCTGAGGCTGGAAATGTGAGCTAAAGGAAGAGACCGCAGAGCACAGGGGGCAAATTGCAGGAAGCAAACATTTAATTTACTGTTAGGATAATTGATTGCTCTGCCTTTTTCCTCTTGCACTTACTGTGATGGGCTGCAGAGAAGATGAGAGAGGAGGGGGGTGTGAGGAAGGTGAGAACCCTGGAGCAAGTGCAGCGGAAACAGTCTGAGCTCTGTGGGTGTTTCTGAGAAGTTGCTTTTACGTTTTAATGAAACTTCAAGCAAAATTGCCTTTGAAAAGTATTTTGTGAGGATTTTTAATTGATAGAAAAACATCAAACAAGTGTTTTCATTTTAAAGCCATTCTCCAGCGTTTCCTCATAAAGGTTTTTAATGTCTAGTTTTATTGAAAACTTATTTTATTGAAAATGTGCATTCTGCTAAGCCAGTTTAATCCTTGGAGACTTGAGAGACTGCAGCCTCAGGATTTTTGGGGTGGTGGTGGCGAGGCCGGTGGGGAGCTGGATCCATCCCAGGGGTCCGGACGTCCAGGTCCACTCAGATGGGAGGGCCGGGCCTCCCCAGTCCGCGGGTGGTGCAGCAGCTCGGTCAGCATCTGCGCTCCACCTGTGTTACAAGCAGCTCACAAACCTCATTTTCTCTCGCTAAGAGGGAGAGGCTGGTGGGATGATGTTGGCCCTGGAAGCGCTGCGGGCCTGCAGCCGGTGTGTTGCCGTGCTGACCGGGAAGCAGGGGTTCATGCCCACGTCTCTCCCGTCCAGTGACATCGACCTAGTGGTCTTCGGGAAGTGGGAGCGCCCCCCGCTGCAGCTGCTGGAGCAGGCCCTGCGGAAGCACAGCGTGGCCGAGCCGGGCTCCATCAAGGTCCTGGACAAGGCGACGGTGAGTGCCGCTGCTGGGCGCCCGGCGCCTGCGGGCCTCGCTGGCGTGGTTTACAGCGCGCGCCGGTTCTGTTTGAAGACCGCTCTAGTTCTTGTGTGGGGGTGCTCTGTTGTTCTATAGTTAGGGTTTCTAGCTGACAATATGTTTAGAGACCGTCTGAGGTACATGTGAGAACACTGAATTCTCCCTGCACTAAAATACGTGACTGGGTCATCCTTTGTGAAGTCGTGCAAGGAGGGGATGATCGTACCTGAAGCAGGGCACACTCAGAGGCTGCCCTTTGTGGAGAATGGAGCCCAGTGATCAAACCGTGGCATTTATCACATAGAAAAAGGTTACCGTTTGCCAAGTTACACTTCAGAAAGAAGAATTTGCCTGGTCCTTTCCTGTTCCAAAAATGTCCACCTATGAGAAAACACACTTCCCTCAGGCGGAAAGTGGACGATCAGGCCTCCCTGGCATGTGTGTCAGAGTCTGTCCAGCCCAGAGCTCCGCACAGCTCAGGAACCCTGTGTCGGCGGCCTGCCCCGTGATGGGCCTCCATGTTGGCTCCGCCCCTCTGTGGCTCTGTCCCTCGTGCCGGGTGGCTGCTGGCCTCTGAGCACACATCGGTGTTTACATACAGAGCAGCCGAGGGCCCTCAGCCCGACTGTTCTGAGCAGCCAGGAGAATGGGAGTTTGGGAGTGGTACCACTAGTTCCCAGGATCAGGAGTTCAGCCTGTGGTTATGGGGCATGTATGTCTAAACTTCTTTTGTGTTTAAGGAGAAAACCCTCTGTATAACTTAGGAAACATTTTGATACCTGACCACAGACAATGTTGCGTATTAAAGCAAGTTTCCTAAATTAAATCTTTGCAGGTACCAATAATAAAGCTCACAGACCAGGAGACGGAAGTTAAAGTCGACATCAGCTTTAACATGGAGACCGGGGTGCGGGCAGCAGAGTTCATCAAGAATTACATGAAGGTGCTGTCACCGCAAGTTAGCACGATGCAGATCAGGGGCTTGTTATGTAGGCTGACACTTCCCTGGTAAACGTTGAACCCTTTAAACTGATGATAATCTCAATGAGAAAGAGGGTTCAGGTGGATTCACCTCAGAGTGCTGCTGCTTTGAGATCACATAGCTGTTCCTCTTCCTTATGTTCTCCCTTCCTTTCCTAATACTTTTAGACACTTGTGCACCGTTATAGAGATCTTCTGAAATGCCCCTTCTAGTTATCACACGGCGACCTTCCCTGTAGCTCTTTGTGCCTGATGTGCGAGTTGAGTCCATCGCAGTGGAGTGTGGCTTTGCTCACTCGGGGGTCTCAGTGCCGAGGGTGGGAGGCGTTGATTGAGCTGAGGGACTCTGGACTCTGACCAGGTGTGTGGTCCAGTTAAGTGGCACGTGCTTCCCCATCCAGAGAGCGGCATTGTGTGGACCCTGCCTCTGCTCCCAGTTTGAGGCCTTGCTCCTCGGGAGCCCCTCGCTCTGCACTGTCTGGCTTGTCCACAGGGTCCCGTCTGCTGCAGCAGAGTGGGAAGCACAGCGGAGGCGACCAGGCCCCTCACCCCTTCACAGCCGGTTGGCCCGCCGCTCCTTGTCCCACACCCTGCTCTCCACCCTTGTCCCGCGTTTGGCAGTGTTGCGTCTTGCTGGCCTCCTGCCTCGTGAGCTGCCCACCCCCCTGCTTGTCTCATGGGTGCTTCTGAGTGTTGGCGTTTTGCACGCTGGTTCTGGGACCTTCCCTCGCCCACGGATACACCCGCCGAGCCCTGTGCTCAGCGCCTGAGAGTGGGCAGAGACTTGGAGGAAGCACCCGTTCTCCCCTCAGCCCCACTAAACCATCTTCTGGGGAGGGGGCTCCCAGCAGGGCCCTAGTGAGCCCCTCATGAGTCTCTTCGCAGGCCCCCGTGCAGTGAGGAGGACTGGCCTTGAGCCTCCCGAGGAGCAGGACGAGGAACTGAGCTTCCTGTCCGCGCGCGGAGTCTGCCCAGTGTGGACTCTTCAAAGCCACAGTAACTAACCAGATGCTGTTTTTCTTTTGGAATTTACAGAAATATTCGTTGCTGCCTTACTTGATTTTAGTGCTGAAACAGTTCCTCCTGCAGAGGGACCTGAATGAAGTTTTTACAGGCGGGATTAGCTCCTACAGCCTCATTTTAATGGCCATTAGCTTTCTGCAGGTGAGTACGCTTTGTCTGAGAACCCTTGACCTTGAGGCTGACCTGGGGGTGATTGTGCCCGGCTGTTCTGACCAGCTGCTTCTCGACTTCCAGCTCCCTATTGTCCCCGCATGGCTCTGTTTTGATGTAGTAGAAATTGATTTCTGATCTTCATGATGAAACTCTGTTTTGATCAATACTTTTTTCCTTTGCACCTTTTTTTTTGTATATGTTGTAACTGTTAGAGGGTTTTTTTCATTTTATCAGTCAAGTATATATTGACCTAACCCTGAAGAAACAGGGTTAGAAACAGAAAATTTAGAAAAATGTCATGCCTTGAAAGACAGTGAAAACCTTTTCTTGGTTCTTGACTGCCATTTATACTGAAAAATTTGTCTCAGGAAAAAAGTTGAGTCCCACATATATGGTAAAAAAATAAAAGAAATACTGAAGGGAGCTTTTTCCCTGAGTGATGAGAAGTCTTTATCTGTGGCCCGTATTTTGTTGAGTAGCATAGAAAAGCCTGTCAGAAATCCCCCCTGAGTATGAAATGCTGTGCCATGCGGGTGACCTGTCCTCATGCTGCCTTTTTAACGGACGGCCTCTGCGTGAACCGAGGCACGGCCGTGCCGTTCCCCCGTGTCAGCCCCTCGGCTCTGTTCTGGCTGCAGGGCGCTGCTCCTCTGGTCTGTGTCTGTGGTGGCACTGAGGGCTTTGTGTCGAGACTTGGGTCATCCTTCTTGGTGCTGTTGGCGCTGCTGATGGTGGAGCGTCTGGGTTCCGCGCCCCGCACCCCGGGGAGGCCCCATAAAGGGCCCGTGGGCAGCTGGGGCTCTCTCTGCCGCGTCCTCGCCGTGCCTCCCTCACGCTGCCCTTAGGGCCCTCCTGCCCAAGTTGTTGGGCTTTATTTATTTTTTTTAGAACTAATAGGCATGAGCTGTGACCGTAATTTATTTCCTCCCATTTCCCTGAACTGTCCCAGCAGCCTTGTGTGAGTACTCCCACTCCCATGATGCCGGGTGCCCGGCTCAGTGACCCCGAGGTGGCCACCGGGGCCTGGGCAGGGCTACCACTGTCACCTCCACACCCCTCGGTGCCCGTCTGATTCATGCCGGGGCTCACGGAGGTCGTGGCTCACCTGCTTGCCCTGGGTAGCGCTCAGGCAGGAAGACAGAGGAGGGGGAAGGCCTGACAGCAGCAGGACCACGGCGCTGAGCCCACGTGAGGTCTGCTGAGCCCGGACATGCCTGCAGCCTGGCGGAACCCCGCTGCCTCCACAGAAGCTGTGCCCTGAGCGCTTTCAGCTGCCGTGCTTCTGCTGGGACTGTGACCGTCGCTGTCCCGCAGTGCAGGCAGTGCTGTTTGCTTGGTCCAGTGGGATGGCTACATGGCCCACGGGGTGCTGGCAGGACCGGCAAGCTGAGTGTCTGGTTTGTTTTAACTTTTTTAAATACCTGGCTCCAGGCTGTCATAGTGGGCCATGCCCTCAGATTCCTGAGCCCCTCACTGACACTCGGGAGGGGTCAGTAGACAGGGGCTCAGCCTCAGAATAAATCCATTAGCTGCTGCAGGAGCCGGTGAAGTGGAGCTGAGGCTGACACTAGGCTGTGTGCAGGGCAGCAAGGCGAGTTTGACGAAAATACCGAGCTGGTGACCCGTCCCAGTTAGAATTGGTCCTTTCCTTCATAGCACAGTGATACGCTTCAGTCTCACACTGCCCCCTGCTGGTTGCATTTCAGAATAACGGAATTAATACTGGAATCTATAAAATTGCCTCCACCATGTAGGTGACTCTGAATTGTACAGGATATGGGAATTTGGGGTTAAACAGATATCTGTGTAGAAATGTGTAGCTTCTGAATTTCAAAGGATCGAAGTATCATTTAAAAATTCAGATGAGAAGGTTATCTTTCTCTTGAACACTCTTGGTTGACATCTCTGCTGGTACCTCCTGGCTGCTGGTGGTGGTGGGTGACTGCGTCCTGGGCCAGCCGTCTGACTGTGCCGTGCGTGCGGTGTCTGGGGTGCCCAGGATCCACACAAACTGTGGGCACCTTGCTTTTCTGTGCTTTCACAGCTGCATCCGAGAATCGATGCCCGGAGAGCGGATGAGAACCTCGGGATGCTGCTTGTGGAGTTTTTTGAACTCTACGGAAGAAATTTTAATTACTTGAAAACTGGTATTAGAATAAAAGAAGGAGGTGCCTATATCGCCAAAGAGGAGATCATGAAAGCCATGACCAGCGGGTACAGACCGTCGATGCTGTGCATTGAGGACCCCCTGTTGCCTGGTAAGGACCCTTACTCTGCGCGGGCCCCCGTCTGCAGGCATTGTACTCTGGCCGTCAGATGCCAGCCGGGCAGCATTCACGGGCTCCCAGCCATGAGCTGTCACTGGATCTCATGTAAGGTCCTGCTGTGCTACCAGGGTCAGGGGGTGGCACATCAGAATTCCTTGTTAATATTCTAATTAACTTACTGTAAAGTTGCAACTTTGTTTGCTTTCTGTAATCAGAAAAATGTAGAAAGGGTGAATTAAAAAAAATTTTGTTTTCTGAATACAGATGTATTACGTATCCGTCACAAGCCATCTGTTTCCCAGAAGTTTGTCACATAGAAAAGTGAAGCATGCCATAATTGCCTCCCCTTATATGTGCTTTTCTCCAGTTTTCCGCACGTGGATATTAACATCAAGTATTGCCTCTTTATTAACTGGATGTACGTGCTCAGTCCTGTTCGAGTCTTTGCGACCCCATGGACTGTAGCCCACCAGGCCCCTCTGTTCATGGGATTCTCCAGGCAGGCGTACTGGAGCGGTTGCCATTTCCTGCTCCAGTTAATTGGATGGCATCACACAATAGAGACAGCTTTGCCGCTCGTGGTTTTCCTTAGCAGTGAACCTGAGACTCCTCCTCTGTGCAGAGGCAGATTCTGGTGTAAGGCTGGCTGCCTCCAGAGCCTGGCAGGTTAAGGTGCCTTTCTCACACCTTTGCTGACCGTCTTTGAAATCTTTGCCCACCTGATAAGGCCAGGCATGTCCATTTTCACGTACTGTGCTTTTCTTTAATGATGGCTGAGGTTAAACACATGGTTACCCGTCAGTCCCACAGGTGGGTGTGGAGGGTTTGATGGGTGACACGCCCCTCTTACTGTGGGTGATAGTCAGAGGCAGACGGCGACAGACCAGGTGGTGAGGTGGTCAGTCTGGGTGCAGTGCCCCGTGTGGTCTTTGTGCGAGCTCGTGTGTCGGTCCGTCTGCTGCTGTGCCGTCCTGCCTGGTTTTGTAGGGCCCTCTCTGGTCAGGGACACCTTTCTTTGCTGACATGCTGCCCTTCTGTCTCCTGCATCTGTGTTTGATGTTTTTATTATTTGTGTGTGTGTGTGTGTGTGTGTGTGTGTGTGTGTGCGTGCGCGTGCGTGCGTGCGCGCGCGCGCACACTAAGACGCTTCAGTCGTGTCTGACTCCTTCTGACTCTGTGGACTGTAACCTGCCAGGCCCCTCTGTCCATGGGGTTCTCCAGGCAAGAATACTGGAGTGGGTTGCCATGCCCTCCTCCGGGGATCTTCCTGACCCAGGGATCAAACCCGCATCTTTTTTTATGTCTGTTGGCTGATGAGTTCTTTAACACTAGCACCATCTGGGAAGCCTTTTGTCTCTTGCATTATATTTGGTATTTTTTTAGTGTTTAGCTCCTGTATATGTTTTTCAATATCCTCAGATTTATGGTTTTTGTTTTGTGGCTCCTGGGGTATGAAATTTATTTCTTTAAAGTCTTCTGGAAGACTCTCCTCTGTGGTCTGTGTGGCGCCTCCTGCGCGGTGCATCTCCCTTCCCCCAGGACAGGCCTCTGCCTGGCGTGTCTGCGTTGGGTCAGCTGAGTGGCAGATCCTTTGTCTTCAGTGTTGGCTAAAATGTAATTGTAAAAGGAAAACCCACACGGTTACTGAGCCGCTGCATGATTAAACCTGGAAAAAAGAAAACTTGGTGTTTAAGGATATGTTTCCTAAGAAAAAGATCCCCACCTGAACTTGAGGAATGAATTACATGTAAATTGAACTTGGAAAGTGTGCTGTTCCAGCACAGTCCACTCCTCACCTGGACTCACTGACTTCAGTGCCGCTTTTCATTTGCCGTCTGCAAATGTGCGAGGTTGCATCCTTGACGCCGGCTTTCTGCTTCAGGGAACGACGTGGGCCGGAGCTCCTACGGCGCCATGCAGGTGAAGCAGGTGTTCGACTACGCCTACATCGTCCTCAGCCACGCCGTGTCGCCGCTCGCCAGGTCCTACCCCAACAGAGACTCCGAAAGGTACCCCGTCCTGGGTGCCCTGTCGTGTGCCTCCACGGAGTTTGCCACCCTGTCTTAGGAGAACCTGAGAACGCTGGGGAAGGAAGGCCTTTCAGGAGTTCAGGGTAGTCTTGTGGTCAGGAGGTGGAAGGTTTTCATTCAGAGAGCCAGGATCTTCCCAGGGTGTTAGTTTTGGGGAGGTCGTATCTGGCTTTTAAAGCTGTAGAGTGCAATGCCTTTTCTCCGGCTGCCCTCAAGAGGTGGGTGTCCAGCCCTGAGGGATGTGTCCTGCCCCCCAGCCACCCTCCCTGCACACTGGTCCTTCGTACCCTGTTTTGAGCGCTCGCTTTTCCAGTGTGTGCTTTTACTGGTGAGAAGTGTTTCTTTCTGACCGCAGATTATGCGCCCATGGAGGTGGGGCTGGGCTGGAGGGAGGAGCTGAGGGAAAGTGAGAGGCAGGGGTGATGACTGTCGCAGGGGTTGCTGAAGCAGGACCGTTCATCCATCCTCAGAGGTTGGGGAGGGTGTGGACTCTGAGGCCGGCACTGGTGCTGGGGGCACAGGGCTCTGTGGCCTCCGTCCACTGGGTGTCTGCGGGCAAAGCTTTGGGCCCGTTCTGGGCACTCAGTCTCCCCTGTGTGGTGGGAAATGGGGCCCCTGTGGTCCCTGGGGCTTGGGGGTGGGCTTCCCTACCCGGCATGGACTTACGCTGTCCTTAGTGGACAGATGGAGGTTCCAGGACTTCTGCATCCGTACCCTCACTTCTCTGTACCGTGTAGTTTGGGTTCAAACAGCAGAAGTCAGCTGTGGGGTTACCTCAGCCTTTCCCCACCTCTCCCTTAGCAGAGTTCTATGTCAGGATATGAAGTGGCCACAGGACAGCATGGCTGGCTCCGCGGCATGCCCGGTGCCGCCCTCACGCCCGTGTGCCCTTGCCTTTCCACAGCACCTTAGGGAGGATCATCAAGGTGACTCAGGAGGTGATCGACTACCGGACGTGGATCAAGGAGAAGTGGGGCGGCAGGGTCCGTGCAGCACCAGACCCCGGTAAGAGGCCAGCCCTCCTGTCGCTCTGCATGTCCTGATAAGCTCGTGCGAAAGTGTCTGTCTTTTAGTAACTAACCATTCATGCTAACAAAACAACTCGTTTCCTGTAAGAGTTTAAAGCTGTAAGGATTAGGCCAGTGGGGTCCACACATGGCAGTTCTAAAGTTCCCAGGAACTGCATTGGAAGTGGGAAGAAGCGGGTGAAATTAATTTTAGTAGTCAGTGTTGTTCAACTTAGTACTCAAAATATTGTCACCTGAACAGGTGGTCAGCATCCAGAGTTACTGAGTCTCTTACAGCGCGTCCTCCAGGTGTGGTGTGTGTTTATACCTAGAGCCCATCAGGACCCGGTTTTGTGTAATTCACAGTTGAAACTGTACATCCATGTTGTTTCGAACACAATTGAGTGTGTTTCAATAGCTGAAGTGTGACTTAAAAAATGAAGTGAAATGAAGTGAAATTAGGAATTGGCTTTGTCAGCCTCATGCGCAACGTCAGAGGTGCAGTGGGACCTTGGCCTGAGGTGTGACGGCTCCACCTTCCTCCCTCAGACAACAGGATCAAGATCGCAGAGCGGATGGGCGCGTGCGAGGGGGACCAGCCTCCTCGACGTGATCCCGAGTCTCCCTTCGGCCCGCGCCTGACCCTGTCCCTGCCCGGCCCCCAGCTCCGGTCGTCTGGCTCATCCGCCTCCTCTGTGTCCTCGCTCTCTGGCAGCGACATCGTGAGTGGCCCCCACTGAGCCGTGCGGCTGCTGGGGGTCGTGGTGTACAGACTTAGGTGGAGATGAGACCAGTCTGGGCATCTCAGCTGTGATTCCATGATGTGCTTCAGTTTTGACCTGACTGGGAGGAGCCCTGGGCAGAGGGGGGCGGCTGCGTCCTGGGACCCCCGGGGGCTCACCCGTGGCCACTCGTGTCTCTCCGAGGGGCACGAGCCTCGGGTGCAGCCCCCTTCTTGCTCCCACCAGGATTCTGACACACCGCCCTGCACGACGCCCAGTGTGTATCAGTTCAGCCTCCAGGCGCCCACCCCTCTGCTGGCCAGCCTGCCTGCCGCCCTGCCCATGCCGAGTGGTAAACCTCAGTCCGCCACATCTAGGACGTTGGTCATGACAACGAACACCCAGGTATGCGGCTGGCTGGGCCCTTCCCAGGGACGGCCTGGGACCAGTTCTGAGTGGCCGTGCACGGTAGGATTGACTGACACGTCAGATTAGAGAGAGGACCGTTAGAAATTCTTGCAATAGACACGTCTGTCCTGTAGGACATTCTCATCCTTGGTGGGTTGATAGAATGAGTCCTGTCGTTCTGTAGACGTCCGTGTTCTTGAGCTTCACCATATGCTCTGTTTGCACGAGGGGACTCTGAGTGTCTGGGCCCAGAACTGGCTCTTGACAAGGTCCACATGGTCTTTATGCAAGTGACGCTGATGCTCAGCATGAGGCCGCCATCCTGGGGTTCGAGCTCAGAGGGCCCCTGGTGCTGTCCCTCGACCGAGAAGGACACGGTCCTCGATTTCCTCAGAGAATCTCATTGTTTGCACTGTTACTCAGATTTGACACCAACATTGACTTCTCCACATCATTCACTACGTACTATCGATAGAATTTTTGCTAGTATAGTATGTCCTTTTTCAAAAAACTTAGACAAAATTTGCCTGAAAGATAGTTTTTTAGAGGTAGTTTTCGATGTTTTAGATTTGTAGTTACTTCCCAAATACACTTCAACTCCATGTGTATGATACTCATCACGTTAATGCACTTCTGAAGTAGAGTCAGCTTCACAGGTGGTTGTGATGTGAGCAGATGGTGATGGGGCTGCCCGTGGGTCCCCACGTCTCTGCGTTGCTGGGCTCCCCATGCAGGTTGGGCATTCTCAGGACACGTCCCAGGCCGGTGGGGGTGGAGGCAGCAGGCGTGGGTGCACAGTGGTGGCCATCAGCACAGCCCCCCAGGAATCTCCCTGACACCTTAGTAAGTGAGGAGCGCGGAGGCGGTGCCTGCACTGTGGGGGAGAGCCGCCAGACAGACCTGGCTTTGACCTTTGACCTTTCCCCGGGCCTGGCTCCCTCCAGAGCCGTGTGCAGGCGCTGCCTGCGCACCTCCAGGGCGGCGTCAGGACCACGCGCTGCCTCTGGTCCCTTTGTCACCTGCACAGATAGTGAGGCAAAGGCTAAGGCCGCTCGAGGTCTTTCTTTTTTTAGAGCATATTTATTTATTTTACTTGGCTGCCCTAGGTCTTAGTTGTGGCCTGTGGGATCTAGCTCCCTGACCAGGGATTG
Organism: Antilocapra americana; assembly: GCA_007570785.1. NCBI lineage: Eukaryota > Metazoa > Chordata > Mammalia > Artiodactyla > Antilocapridae > Antilocapra > Antilocapra americana. The sequence goes on along the minus strand of ML661340.1, from coordinate 10,642,273 downwards.
AACCTGGGCCCCCTACATTGCGAGCCTGGAGTCTGAACCACTGGGTGACCCAGGAGGTTGTCACTCAAGGTTTAAGACAAAAAGTTTGAAGCCCACTTTCTGATTTTATCTCTAAACTGCAAATGTCACTTCCAGTGGAGTCACTGAGGGGAGTCCCACTTGCAGACCCTCAGGTGCACAGTCTCTTGAGTGCCTCACTCGTGGTGAGGTCTCCCCCCTCAGGATGCAGTGGAGACTTACCAGCCAGGGCATGAAGCTGTCAGAGACCCCAGGAGTGGGCTCTTCTCTGCACCCCTGGGGGCACAGAGCCCCCACTGGAAAGAGGCCCTGGATGGGAGGAAGCATGAGGAAGGGGTGCTATCCCTGAGGCCAGATCCTGCCACAGCTGTTGCCCAGGAGGCCACAGCCATCCTCCCGAGGTCTCGGGGCGAGGCTGGCAGTTCTAAGATGAGAGCAGTGAGGATCTGGAAAAGCAGGGGAGGGACTCCCGAGCTAGCACCTCTGCCCTGATGGGAAGGTGGTGCAGAGATGGGAGGGGAGCAGAGGTGGGGGGGTTACCCTGTCTGCAGGCCTTCACTCCTACTGGCCTGGGGCCTCTCACCCAGCTACATCCAGGGTGCTACCCAGAGACCCAGGGGACAGTTTCTCTGGTAATTGTAATTTTCTTGAATTTTTTGGTCACCAAAACCTTATGGCTTGGGTGACCGGACATCCTTCTCATTGTCATTGTGCTTCAGAGCAGACTGTTGTGAGGTGGTAGTCAGACAGGCTGAGGGGCCTGTTGTGAGGCTGCAGTCAGAGACAGACTGAGGGGCCTGTTGTGAGGCTGTAGTCAGAGATAGATTGAGGAGCCTGTTGTGAGGCTGCAGTCAGTCAGGCTGAGGGGCCTGTTGTGAGGTTATAGTCGGACAGACTGAGGAGCCTGTTGTGAGGTTGCAGTCAGTCAGGCTGAGGGGCTTGTTGTGAGGTTATAGTCAGACAGGCTGAGGGGCCTGTTGTGAGGTTATAGTCAGACAGGCTGAGGGGCCTGTTGTGAGGTTATAGTCAGTCAGGCTGAGGGGCCTGTTGTGAGGTTATAGTCAGTCAGGCTGAGGGGCCTGTTGTGAGTGGGGCCCTTGGGTTCTTGGTAAGAACTGTCACGTGGGCGCTCACGCCGTCTCTTGTCTTCTCCCCCAGACCAGGTTCACTATCCCTCCCCCGACGCTCGGCGTGGCCCCCGTGCCCTGTAGACAGGCGGGCATCGAAGCCGCTCCGGCGCTGAAGGCCGTCCACCACGTGTCCTCCCCGGCCATCCCTTCTGCGTCCCCCAACCCGCTCTCCAGCCCCCACCTGTATCACAAGGTACAGCCCCGGTGCCCAGGCGCTGGTCCCCGCCGCCCCAGCAGGCTGGCGGTAGGCCCGCACTGAGCGCCTTCTCCGCCATAGAGGGAGTCCACACACATTCTTTATTCTCAAGGGGCAGTTTGATCATTCAGCTTCACGTTTGCTTTCCCTGTAACAAGCAAAGCTTTACAAGTGTAAAATTATTTTAAAATTTAGTATAGTTTAATTCATCTGTAAGCATCTTTGTTTTTAATTGCATTTGTTAGCATAAAAGTTAAGTTCGAAGTAAAGACCATTTCCCACTTTTCTGTTAACTCGCACAGTAAGAGCTTTGGTTTTCAGGAAGCAAACGGCGAAACAGAAACGATGGCGCCCGCACACAGTGCCGCCACTCCACCGCCCCCGGGTCTCGCTGCGGGCGCCCGGGGCAGGCGGGCCGGCTGGACTGGGATGGGCTTTCTGGCGCCCGGGGCCCTGGGGGGACATGGGTCCACTGCCCTGGGGCCCCCCTAAGTCTTCTCTACCTGTGAGAAACTAAGTTTAGGAAAGTAGGCCAGGGTGTCGGGAAGAGCCATGACTGGGATCCAGGCTGGGCCGGCGGGGGCTGCGGTGGGGCTCTGTGCAGGCCGGCCTCGAGCCGCGTCCCTCCTGCTCTCCTCAGCAGCACGGCGGCATGAAGCTGTCCATGAAGGGCTCCCACAGCCACAGCCAAGGCGGCAGCTACAGCTCGGTGGGCAGTGGCGGCGTGCGGCCTCCTGTGGGCAACCGGGGCCACCACCAGTACAACCGCACCGGCTGGCGGAGGAAAAAACACACGCACACGAGGGACAGCCTGCCCGTCAGTCTCAGCAGGTAATGCTCCCGGCGGCGCCGCCTCGCAGACTGCAGCCGGGCGGCCGCGGCGCCCCGGGGCCGGAGACCAGCACCGCCGGCCACTCTGCATGTCCCCGCGTGGTGGTCACATCCTCCTCCAGCACAGCTCCGTGTCGTCTGTGAAGCCTTATTAGTGGACGTGGATGCTGCCTGCCGCCTCCCAGGCGCCTCCTTCAGGGCCGGAGCGGGTCTGCACGGGAACCGGGGCTGCGGGGTTGGAGCACCTCAGCACCGTGCTACCCTGTGGGTTGGGTACTTTGATTTCACGTTGTTGGAGCAACGGAGAGTGAACCCCATTATTTGTTGGGAGGTCATCATTGTTTTACTGCCCTCACATTTTGTTTCAAATTTCAGAACTGTTTTTCTATGTAAATATTGAAAACTTATGATTTGTGCAATAACTCAGATATTTTTTATTTAATTTCATATTTTCACATAAGTTATATTGAAGGGAGGAGGGAATTTTTTTAAACAAGCTTAGATCCTTTCCCGAATTGCATTTTCTAAGTTGGGTTCATCGTGTCGGCTGGTTGTCTGATGAGCGTCGTTGTGAACACCATGAATGAGGGGCTTGGGTAATTTTTATGTTCCTCCTTCAGGTCAGAGGTGAGGCCTCTCAGTCTTTGGTGAAGGAGCCAAGTCCCCCAGTGGGCTCCGCCAAGGGGTTCAGCTCCTAAACATTCTGACCAGCTGCCCGCCGGCTCTGCCGTCTGGGCCTGTCTGTGGTCCTGCTCTGACCTTGGAGTTTTAATGTTTTGGGTTTGGTTCTTTTAAACTGTAGACAACAGACCCAGCATTTAAAGTGCCAGGGTATAACTTTCTATGGGGAGAAAAGGTTGTCACATGATAAGATCTTAAAGAAGTGTGAGCCGTGAAACGCCTCAGTTCTTGTCACGCAGCCTGTCATGATGGGTCTGGCGAGCGTCGTCACAGACAATGGTACCCAGTTTTAGGAATGTGGAGAAAGGAGTTATGTTGATTCCATTGTGGAATCTGTAGCGGTATGCATTCGTTCTGTTAAGAGCAACTATAGGAGAAGTACTTGAGCTGCTTGGCGTGCCGTGGGGGGTTTAACACACCACAGGAGAGCAAAGCCCAGGGTCGGGCCGAGCGGCCGGCACCCGACCCGAGGAGCATCCTATGCAAGTGTGTTCTCCATGACAGCCACTGTCTCTGACCCATCCCAAACACCGATGCAGCCACCCTGCCTCACCCTGAGTTTCCCGAGCACCGCAGGTGTGCCGGGAGGTGGGCGCCTCTCCTAGGTCGTCCGGTTCCCATTTTTAAGACGGGGTCCTGACCCTGCTACACTACAGGCGGGATGGTCTTTGAAGTCCACTCGTGAGAAACGGGACAGGAAGCTTACTGCCGTGACCTCGGTGGTGTGCAGAAGCGGGGCGTTCTTGAGGGTTCTGAACACTGCACGCCTCGCCGTGTCTTTGGGCCCCCGGGAGGCAGGCCTGGCCTGCTGTGCGGAGAGGGGCCAGCGTGCCTGCAGGCTCCCTGGGGGCGCCGGAGCTGAGCGGCACACTTTGTCTGCGGTTGTGATGATCCAACGTTATCAAAAATATTTAAAGATATTTAAATTGTGAACCTATTGATAAAGAAATATTTATAAAAACTGATACGTAGGCCTGTACTAATCTCTACGCATTAGCAATATTGACTGTAACCCTCCACTAAAGAAACACGGCGGGTCGCAGGAGCACCCACGGGTAGGCCCCAGGACGCAGTCCCAGACCTGGGCGCCAGGCCCCAGCCCGTCATGGTGAGTGAATGAATTGGCCTGGCTCCCTGTGGCCACATGCCTCAGGCTGACAACAAGATATATCATGTTTCGATTTTTTTTGTGCGTGGACAACAATGTGGAAACTAAAATTGACATATTTTTATGTAAAGTTTTTCTATTCTTTGATTTTTAATAAACTTTGGAAACCAGGTGGTGGCTGTGTTTGTATGTGCCTTTTCCTTTCAGGGCAGGGGCGGGCTGGCTTCTGCAGGTCTCGTTCTTACCTTGTCCAAGGCCGGACAGCCAGCGATCGTGTTGTTGGTTCATGAACTCGGAATCTGGTGAGGTTGCAGGCTGGGCGTGGAAGAGTGAGCCCTGTCCCACGCTAGGTGACAGGATGTACCAGAGCCATTTATTGATTCTCTTCGTGTGTCGTTTCTGACAAGCCGATGTCACACAGCGCTTAACTTCCATCAGAATCCTTTGTTACACTTCTCTCTCAGGTCAACATTATATGACTTCAAAATAGTGCATCTGAAACCACTGAAAATCATAGCGTGGCTTAAAATGTAGCTCACTATTAGAATGTATAAGGAAGTTTACGAAAACTCCTGCTCCCTTGAGTTACTGAGCTGCTGGCCTTGGCCCAAGGCCTCTAGCCCAATGCCCCAGAGCCGCCATGCGTGGAGCCCGGCGTGCCTTCATGGCCTTATACAGGAGGCTTCTTCCGAAGATGCTCTGAGCGGGAGTCTGCAGACACCAGGCCCGCAGACACCCCCGTTGCCGTGAGGTCGCAGAAAGCCTCCGAGGGCAGCTGACGACCCACAACCTCAGTGGAGAAGAGACCCGGGGCTGCGGGTGCAGAATGCGTGCCAAGCCACTGGAGTCACGTCCCACTCTCTGTGACCCCGCCAGGCCCTTCTGCCTGTGGGGTTTTCCGGGCAAGGGGGTGGAGGGTGATGGTGCATTTTTCTCAGCAGGGCACCTGGGGTGGCCTTGAGCCAGGACTCAAGTGGCCTGGGGGAGCTGGGTGCGTTGGGGACCCAGGAGGCGGCCCGGGTGGGGTGTAGAAGCTGGCTGGGGGGCAGAGAGAGGGACTCCTGCCCCTGTGGCCACCTCTGGAGGGCGGGCTGGAGGAGAGTGTTGGGTGGTCCAGATGAGAGGACAGCTGCTGGGTTTAGGATGTAGGGATGGCCCACAGGTGGAGCTGTAGGGCCTCCTGGAAGACTCAGGGGCAGAAGTGGGTCTCTGCCCACAGCTCTCTGCACCAGCTTGGAGAGCATGATTCCAGATGCCCAAGGCCTCCTGGAGAGGCAGGGGCTAGACAGGAGAGCCGCACTTGGAGCCTGGGGTGTGGCCTGTAGAGACTGCAGTCTCCTCAAGTGTAAGCTGGGCCTCGGGGGGCTCAGGGACAGCGAGGGGGCACCAGTACTGCCCGGCGGGGCCCTGCGTCCTACTGGGACACGGCATGCCGGCAGCAGCCGCCTGGAGGGGCCCCCTCAGCTCACTGCCTCTGCAGCCTGGCTCCACGGCCTCAGCGTGACCCTCTGTTGATTCACCACGTTGTCCTCGGCCCGTCAGTACGGACTCCCGGGCTTCCAGACACCCCCGTGCCCCCGTCCTGCCCCCGCTGCCACCCAGAGCCGTGTCTCCAGGATTTTGTCTCTGAGTTGCTTTGGGATCTCAAGTGCCCTGTCTCACCTCCATTCGAGGGGCCTGGTTCCTGGGCCCCAAGCTGCCCGTTTGCACGGGGTCAGTGACATTGGCAATCCAGATACGAGTGTATGTGTTGTTTGTCACACTGTGATGGGTTTTCTAAAATTTTATTTTTTGAAGTATGGTTGACACATTAATTGCAGGTATACAGGTGTTCACCTGGGCTTCCCCGGTGGCTCAGATGGTAAAGCGTCCGCCTGCAATGAAGGAGACCTGGGTTCGATCCCTGGGTCGGGAAGATTCCCCTGGAGGAGGGCATGGCCGCCCACTCTAGTATTCTTGCCTGGAAAATCCCAAGGACAGAGGACCCTGGCGGGCTGCGGTCCATGGGGTCGAAGAAGAGTCAGGCACAACCGATGATTGCCACCCACAACATTGTATCTCAGTGTTTGTGTAGCGTCCATGGACTGGGCGGCTATGCCCTCCTCCCAACCCAGGAATCTTCCCGACCCAGGGACTAAACCCAGGTCTCCTGCATTGCAGGCAGGTTCTTCCCCGTTTGAGCCACCAGGGGAGCCCACTCCACTGAAAGTCGTTATGAAATATCCTCTGTATTCACCATGTGATGATCTGATGAGACTTTGAGGAGGGCGTGGTGCTTATATCCTTACACTTTAGAATTTTCAGAGCTCCTGCCAACCCTTTTGGTTTAAATGACCAAAAGAAGCTGATTTAAAAGGGATGCTGGCTACCATGAAACACACACACAGTCCCAAAGACCTCACACTCAGGGCTCACTCCCACCGTCTATGAGCTGCTCAAGAAAAGCTTTCTTTACAGTGTTTCCATGGCTCCGTGGGGGCAGGGCGGTCCCCCCGTAATGGATGAGGAAGCCCCTAGGCCACCCCTGGTGGTGTCATTCACTCTTCATCTCCCAGGGTCCTTGGGTCCCGGAGAAGGACCAATCCGTGATTCAGAGGCCCCAAGGTGGATTCTGGGGCTTCCCTGGTGGTTCAGACGATGAAGAATCCGCCTGTAATGCAGGAGACTTGGGTTCGATCCCTCCCTGGGTCAGAAGGAGGGCATGGCAACCCACCCCAGTATTCTTGGCCTGGAGAATCCCCATGGACAGAGGAGCCCGGTGGGCCACAGTTCAGGGGTTCACAAAGAGCCAGACACGAATGAGTGACTAAGCAGCAGCGGCAGGATGAACTCTGGAGCAAGGCAATGAACCAGACGAACCTGGTGTTACTGGGTTCTCAGGAGGAGAGGCGAGTTCCGCCTTTAGGGGAGCTCCTCGGTGGGCACCCCGGCCGCCGTGGGTCAGCCCAGAGCTCCTCGAGGCCTCCCGTGATACCCGGAGAAACTGCTGAACTCAGCCTGAACCCCTTTGCCTTATGCCTGGTGTCGGGGGCCGGCCGGGAGCCACCTGGGTGGATGTGTTCTCACGGTTATGAGCAGACCACCTGGACTTGGTTTTCTCTGCCAGTGTTGGTACTGTAAGATGCTGACCCTCATAAAGACGAAGCTAGAAAGGTGTGCTCCTCCCAGCCTCTGGTCCTCCCAGCTCCTCCCTGACTCACCGGTCTTCCCCTCCTTCCCCTGCACCTCCTTTCTCACGCTCACAGGCCCCCCTGGTAAGACCCCTCAGTGCTGTCTCTCAGTTGGGCTCTCTTGATAAGATGGGCTTATCCTTACTACTACGAGGGGGAGGAGCACGGGAATGGGGTTGGGGGCAGCCGAGGCCAGGCAGGGGCCCACAGAGACGAGGCTGAGGTTCCAAGCCCAGTGGGCCACACATGACACCCAAGACGCCCCCAGCACTGTGGCGGAGCCCGCCACCATGCCAGGCACAGGTGTCTCGCGTCCCCTCGGTGAGTCGGGAGGCACAGAGGTCAAGGAACTCGGCCAGCGTCGTTTAACAGGAGTGGACTGAGTGGGACACAGCTCCTGTGGCCTAAGGGCTCCCTGCCCCTTCCCCAGAGATGAGGGGCTCAGTGCCCCCAGCGGAGCTCACATTCACACCCCACCTCCCCTCGCAGACACAGCCTTGCCTCCTGGGTCAGGAAGAAAGCCCTGGGCCTGCTCCTTCTCCAGGCAGTAAACAAACACCCAGGAGGCGTGGCCTGACCTTTGCTGGCTTCCACTTTGTCCTCTGTCTCAGACCCCTGCTCCTGTCTCCCCGGATATAATAAAGACACACGCTCACATGGTCAGTTACTGGACCCGGCAGACATGAGCTGTGCTGCCAGGTGATCGTTCAGGCGTCCAAGGGCTCCCATCGGTGGTCTCAGCTCCCACGTGGCCCTGGCAGGGGCCCCATCTGGCCCCTCACCCGCTCTGATGAAGCTCCCACCCGTTCTCCAAACTTCTCCACAGCCTTCCCAGGGAGCGTTTATCCTTTGGGAAGGCCTGTGACACTCAACGCATGTTTTGCGAGGATTCCTTCTTGTGGGTGGCTAAGGGTGCCCACTTGAGCATCATTGCTCTGGACAAAGTGATGCAAACACCTTTGCTGGGCATCTTGAAGGAGGCCCGATGCTGAGCAGAGATTGGCGTTAACCATGTAGATGGAGCCTGTGCCCACCGGCTTTAAGCCACGGGATTCTCCCATAAGGCCAGGGGTGAGAACCATGGCCCGAAGCATGTGTCCCATTCCTACAACTGCCTTGCCGAAAGGAAAAAGGTTCCTTTGCCACCATGTCCATACGACTGTACACGTTAGGTGAACCACTGCCCATGCTTACACGTGGGATCTGTTCTGTTCTCCTCTCTCCTGCTCTATTTCTTTAAAAAGCAGAACGCTGGTGGCTCACAAGCTACATCCCTCTCACGCCCGTGACGGTCTGGACCGTCCTCTGAAGCATGGCTCTGGAGCCGGGAGAGGAGCACTGCCTCGGACAAGGAGGATGCGATGTGGGCCCGGATGCAGTCCTTCCTGGGGTCCCCGGGGGCCAGACCAGTGCCCTCCACAGATTTCAGAACAAGCTGGCAGGGTGGGCTCCAAGGGGCTTGGCCTTTGAGAATCGTCTCACTGGCTGGAGCTGACAACTGCGTGGTCACAGGCTAAGTGATGCTGAATGCTGTTTTGGGGACAAAGCAAAGAGCGGTTGGGAGGTTTTCTTGGCTTCCCGCCTTCCTCACTTCCGGAATCTCCTGGTGATGAAGGTGTAGAAGACGCAGGCAGGTCTGCGGCCAGGCAGGGTCCTTCCCCACGGAGGGGGCTCTGACATCCCTGGCCTCCCCATGGGGTCCCAGGCCCCTCTCGGGCACGGCGGCAGGACAGTGTTGGCGTGGTTGGGAGCGGCCTGGTCCCCCTCTTCTGGGAGCCGCTCCTTCATCCATGTCCAGAGGGCCCCCCCTCCGTGGAGCTTCCCAGAGGATCACGGGCTGCCCGTCTCCTCCGAGCTGGTCCTGGAATCGTCACTGGCCGGTCTTCACCTTTCTTTCTGATATGTGCTCTACCGTGATATGAAGGTAGGGGCTTCCCTGGTGGCTCAGAGAGTAAAGAATCCAGCTGCAATGCAGGAGACCTGGGTTCAACCCCTGCCTGGGTTGGGAAGATCCCCTAGAGGAGGGAATGGTTACCCACTCCAGTGTTCTGGCCTGGAGAACCCCAGGGACAGAGGAGCCTCGTGGGCCACAGTCCACAAGGCTGCAAGAGAGACAGCTGAGCGCCTAACGTGCACACACAAGAAGGTGGTATTTCTTCTGTGCTGTTGTTTGACTTTTTCGAATTTATCTTCTTTACTCAGGAGATTGCTAGCTTTCTGAGGCGTGTGTGTGTGTGTGTGTGTGTGTGTGTGTGTGTGTGTGTGTGTGTGTGTGAGAGAGAGAGAGAGACAGAGAGAGAGAGTTAAAGGGCTTGCGTGTGTCCTTCACAGGCTCAGGGCCACTCCAGGCACCCTGAAATCCCTGCTGAGATCTCACTGGTTATGGGGGGTTGTACAGTCTTCTTTTGTCTCATGGGCAAAGAAAAGATAGCGCTAAGTCACATTTGACTCTTGCAAACCCATGGGCTGTAGCCCGCCAGGCTCCTCTGTCTGTGGGACTCTCCAGGCAAGAATACCAGAGTGGGTTGCCACACCTTCCTCCAGGGGATCTTCCCGACCCAGGGACTGAACCCTGGTCTCCTGCACTGCAGGCAGATTCATTATCAGCTGAGCTACACATGAAGCCCTAAGGGCAAAAAGGTCAGGAGCAAATACAAAAGCTTAGGTGAATTAAAAAAAAAAAACTTTTATGTGAAAAACTGCAGCAGGAAATACTGAGATTCCAGGTACATTTTGTAGGAAAACTGCAGTCTAGGTACACGCTAGGATTCAAAAGAACGTCAGGTCCTCGTTGGAGCTGCAGCATCCCACTGCAGAGCTACCTGCCCTGAGGCCTTCGTTTGGTTCTTCGACGCCAGCCTGCACTCAGCACTGGGCGAAGGGGTGGGCCGCAAGTGAAGCTACCCAACTGGAAACCACCCGGACACCCACCCCATGGCACCCCTCCCTGCCGCCTCCCCACACCCCACCCACGCCCCACACCTCATCCACAGCCCACAGGCCACACCCCCATACCCCATCCATACCCCATCCACACCCCATCCCCACCCCATCCCCACCCCACACCCCATCCACACCCCATCC
>ML661340.1:10528738-10632045 GCA_007570785.1 Antilocapra americana | reverse complement strand
CCCACACCCCACACCTCACACCCCATCCCCACACCCCATCCACACCCTGCTCCTCATCCACACCCTACACCCCATCCACACCCCATACCCCATCCAACCCCATCCCCACCCCACACCCCATCCAAGCCCCCACACCCCCACGTCACCCCATCCCATGCCCCCTCCCATCTCCCGTTTCTGGGTGGCCGTGTCTCCTGGAGAGTCTGTGGTCCAGGCCTCCTGCCACCCGCTGGCCCTGCCTGTGGAGGGACCACTGTGTGGTGACTGGGCTCTGGGGTGGGCATTGCCGTTGGCCACCTTCTCTGGGGGCTTCTTCTCAGGCCCTTGGTGAGCCTCGTCTGCGGCCCGCGCCCCATGGAGCAGCAATGGGGTGCTGTTGCCTCATGGCCCCCTCCCCGCCCAGGACCCCCGCCACCCCTCTGCCCGTGGGGCAGCCCTCTGCAGTCACCACGGGGCAGGGGGGGCCCTATACAAGGGAGGGTGACCCCTGAGGATGGCTGCGAGGTCAGTTAGTATCTCAAAAGAAACCCCATGCCCAGGTTTTAGAAAAGTGAAGGACACGAGGCTGCAGCTTTTTTTCTTCTGCTGAAAACCAGAGAGAAGTGTGATGTCCCCTCCCAGGAGTGACCATGGAGGAGGGCCTGGGGCCACCCCTGCCGCCCGGCCCAGGGGATACAGGGGCGCCCCGACTCACTGCAGTCAGATCTCCCTCCCTGCAGACCTGCCGCATGTGGGGCCTGGGGTTGGTGGCCCTGCTGTGGTCAGGTCCCCAAGGACGTGCTGGGAGGTCTCTGGCGGGCGGGGGGGAAGCTTCAGCAGGGGTAGCAGCGCTCAGCTGGGAGCATAGGGTTAGGGAGAGCCTCTCCTGGGGGAGGGAAGAGGCCTCTCTGGGGAGGGGACACTGGCCCGCCGGGCAGGGGCCTGGTCCTGGGGGCCGTGGACAGGGCAGGTGGATGAGGTCCCTGGAGCTGCCGCCGCCACCTTGGGGGCAGAGGCGGCCCCTGAGCCCCAGTAAAGGGTTCTGTTAGGAAACTTTACACAAACTCCATATTATCCCCATGTGTTGTACTTCATTGTAAAGGTGTAATGATATACAGAAGGGAATGATTTTTTTTTTTTTTTGCCATACGTCATGTAGATGCCGCAGATTGCTTCCAGTTTATCCAAATGAACCGTAAAAATAAGTCATAGTCTTTGTAGACTCAAAATATACTCCAGTTCTCACTAATATTAAGAATCCCTGCCTTAGAGGAGAGTAAGTTTTGTGTTCACCGCATCAGAGATGTTCTTATGTTACTTATGTATTGATTCTGCTTTGATTATAAAAATTTACAGCTGATGTGGGGGTAAAAGAAACTAGAGAAGCTATGGAAATCATGAAGCAAGTATCCTTTTCACTACCCGTGTCATTGCTGTTCAAGCTTCTAATCGTGGGACCTGGGCGAGTGAGAGCTTCTTCACCACCCAAAGAAGCAGCCTTCTGAGGTCTATCATGTTATAAGCCCAGCCATCACTTCACACGCACAGACCCCAGGGGGTTAAACTGGGCGGGGTCCGGGCAGAAGTCAGAGCCCAGTCTGTGGGTTGTGATGCTGGAGGAGCAGCCCCTCTGCTTCTCAGCTTGTAGGGGATAAAATCTGGAGGGTGGGGGGCAAGGTGGTCATGTGCCCCAGTTCACCCTGGGTCAGCGGCATGGGCTGCCCGCTGGGTGCTGGGCTGGGGAATGGCCCGGAGGTACTGTGTCTGTTTCCTGGAGCAGGTGTGACAAAACCCCACTGGCGGGGTGGCATAGACACAGAGTTTCATCTTCTCCCAGTTTTGGAGGCAGGAAGTCCGGGATCCCGGGGCGGTCAGGGTGAGTTCCTCTCTGGTCCAGGCCCCTCTCCAGCTCCTGGTGGTCTGATGGGGACCTTCAGCTCCAAGCATCGCCTGGATGTCTGCCTCCATGTCCATGTGGTGTCTCTTTGTCTGCGGGTCCCTGTGTCTAAACTTCTTTGTTTGATAGGGACACACATCAGATTCAGGCCTAGCCAGCTCCAGTCTGACCTCATCCAACCAGTTTCATCTGCAGCGACTGTATTTCCAAATAAATTCACGTTCTGAGGCTCTGGAGGTTAGGGTTCAATGCTTGATTTGGGGGAGGGGATATGATTCAGACCATAACAGTGGCATGTCCTGAGCCTGCTCTTGTTACCGCACAAGGGGAAGTGCACTTTGCAGATGGGATTAAAGTGCTGTCTCTCAATCACTCAGTCCTGTCCAACTCTGTGACCCTATGGACTGCAGCATGCCAGGCTTCCTTGTCCTCCACTATCTCCCTGCGTTTGCTTAAACTCATGTCCATTGAGTCGGTGATGCTATCTAATGTCTTATCCTCTGTCTCCCCCTTCTCCTTTTGCCTTCAATTTTTCCTAGCATCAGGGTCTTTTCCGAAGAGTCAGGTGGCCCAAGGATTGTAGCTTTAGCTTCAGCATCAGTCCTTCCAATGAGTATACAGGGTTGATTAAATTAAGGATCTTAAAATGGGGGAGGTTGTCCTGGATTGTCGGGGTAGGTCCCACATCTAATCACAAGTGTCCTGCTAAGAGGAAGATGAGGGAGATGTGACTACAGAAGAGAGGGCAAGGGTTGCAGTGATGTGGCCACAAGCTGAGGGATGCTAGAGGGACCTGAAGCTGCAAGAGGCAAGGACCCTCTCTCCCCAGAACCTCCAGGAGGGGCTGGCCCCACACAGCCCTCAGCATTAGCCACCTCCCGACACTGATTTTGGCTTTCTGGCCTTCAAGATCGTCAGAGAATGAATCTGTATTGTTTCTCAGGCACCAAGTTTGTGGCCATTTGTGAGGGCAGCTGTGGGAACTGGGACGGCAGCACTTCTTCCCAAGGCAGAAGGGAGGGCCCTGGGGCCTCATGCTTGCTCCTTTAGGTTGGGTTCTCCATTCAGTTGGTTCAGAGGATGATAAACTCTCTGAGAGAGTCAACAAAAGAAGTTTCTGAAATGTGCTTGCTTCAATTCGATGGAAAGTGCGCATGTCCTGAGATGAAGCTCCAGCCTTCATCTAGGGGATGCGTCTCAGACGTCCCTCCAACTTGTCAGCATCCACAGGTGGGCACACGGTTTGGCTGGTCCAGTGGAGGTCGGGGGTCCGTGACCACGGGGGCCGCAGAAGGGTGTACCCCGCGTCCTCTGGGGGGGCCCACCTCGGGCTGCCCTGGTCTGACTCGGCCTCACCCCCCGGCCCCCTGGGGTCTGCTCCTCCTTCAGGCAGACGTTTCATCACCACATGGATGGGCGGTCATCTTGTGCACGGAGGCGGGTCCCAGGGAGCAGGAGAGATGTGACCGCTGGCCGTCACACGGATGTCTCAGGAGACCTCCAGAGACCAAGGGACTCCGCCAAGTGTCTAGACTGGCTCTTCCCAGGGTCTTAGAAATGCTTTTATTTAAAAAATTTTTTTTTAAATTAAATTTCGTTTTTTTATTGGAGGATAATTGCTTTGAAATGTTGTGTTCATTCCTGTTGCACAACAATGCGAATCAGCTGTACGTGTTCACATATTCCCCTCCCTTTTGAACCTCCCTCCCACCCACCCTAGAAATGCGTTCAGATACAAGGCAGTGGGTCTGCTGCTGGCTCGTGTCATGACCTCAGCGTTTGTCTGCAGGTGCAAATGTGTGGACCTGAGCTTGGGCAAACTCTGGGGGGTAGCGGGGGCCAGGGAGGCCTATGTGCTGCCGTCCGTGGGGTCGCAGAGTCAGACGTGACTGAGCGGCTGAACAACACACCTGTGGAGGGACCCTGTAAGCACCTGCCGTCACCGCCGGGGCAGAGACCCGCTTGCTGTCCCCGTGCCTCTGGGTCGATGCTCGCGGACTGGGCAGGGGGCTTTGGCAGAGATGGCTCATATGTGCGTCACCTCTGATCACTTGTCACTGGGACTGTTGGGGGTGCCGAGCTGGAGAGGAGCCGAGCTGGAGAGGAGCTAAGCTAAGCTAGGCGTTGTGGGGAAGCTCCAAGCCCACAGAGCGGTTCTGGAAACCAGCCGCTCAGGGCCCCTAACGCCAGCTATTTATCTGGGCTTGGTTGGGGCTTGTGTGGGGGCTCCACAGGGCCACCCCATCTCAGGGGTTTGCTAGGAGCATTCCCAGGACTCAGCGTGTGGTCAGACTTGTGGCTCAGACTTATTCCAACAAAAGGATACAAATCTAAACCAGCCAAGGGAAGAGGTACGCTGGTCCAGAAGGGACCAGGCGTGAGCGGCCAGGACCCCCTCCCGGGGGAGCCCCCCATGGTGGGGAGAGGCCCTCATTCCTTCAGCGAGGAGCTGAGACAGTGCCTGTGAAGTGCTGTCCCCCGGGGGTGCTCAGTAGTCTCGGTGGCCAGGGCTTTTACAGTGGGTGGGGGTGGGACTGGTCATGTGGGTGCCCACTACTGAGTGGGGATGGAAATCCCAGACCCCAGAAGGAAGCTGGTGGTCTGGACATAGTGAGCCCCTCTGATCAGCGAGGGATGGGGGAGCCCTGCAGCCTGGCACTCAGGGAGGAGCAGGCCAGGGCCTCATCCCTGCCCAAAGCGGGGAGTTGTTTGTCTGGGGACTTACCTGCAGGAGCCGAGTGGGCTGGGGGTGGTTGGAGGCCCTTCCCATCTCAGCATCATCAGCACGTAATCCTGAACCTTAACCTCCAGCCTCCCCCCAGCATGGAGGGTGCTCAGCAGATGTTCACCAGGGAGGGAGGGAATGAAGGTGTGGGGTGGCTTCTAGAACCCTCCTTGGGGCTGCTCCTCTGCTCTGTGCAGGAGTCCCTCAGCCCCACAGGGTTGGCCCTGGCCTGGCCTCAGCTGGATGGGGAGTTTCAGTCCGCGCTCACCTGACCAGATCCATCGGCCTGATGTGGGAGCCTCGAGGCAGGGCTTTAAAAAAGCCTTTACTTGCTTTCTCCACCGCTGTCTCCTGAGTCCTGAGTGCTGCCCAGCACACATGTGCTCAGAAGAACCAGTCCCTAGACCAGCCTCTGGGATCAGAGGACAGTCTATCCCCACTGGCCCACCTTGGACCCCAGCTTCCCTGGAGCCTGGTGGGGAGGGGAGCACCCCTTCACAAACCAGAGGTTGTGGGGCGCGGAGGCTGTCCCTGGGAAGAATTGACCTGCAGACACAACCCTTGCCTGTCCTCTGGGGTCAGCCTGCCCAGGGTTAATTTCTGCCGTGAGTTTTCACCTCCTTGTTCCCGGAAGAAGGGGCAGGTGGCTCTGGCCGCAGTGGTGATGGGATGACTCGGCTGGTGGAGGAGGCTGGCAGCTGCAAGGGGACTGTGTGGCCATCACCTCTGTCTTCCCTGGTCCTCGGCTGGAGGCTGAAGCCATGTCTGGCCAGCGCTGGGGTCTGTCCTCACTGGAGAGGATGCTGCAGTCTGCTCCGCGAGCTTGCAGACCAGGGCCTCTCTCTGCCTCAGCCCCTGCCCTCCTGCCTCTTTGTGGCCACATTTATGGGCTTTGGTGCCATGGGACTTCTCTGGCCACTTTGGACGGTCCTGTCCTGCTAGTGTGACCCTGACTCCCCCACCAAGGGAGGCTCTTTGGGACCAACTCTGACCCTCCCAGCATGGGCGTCTGCACAGGAGCCTTATGTAGCTGGGAGTTTGAGGGGCTCCTCGGGGCACAGGGAGCTGGCCGAGGGGCAGGGCTGTGTCAGCCCAGAGGAAGGGGACCTCCTCCTGGTCACCCCAGAGGTGCCCGCTGTGTGAACCAGGAGGCAGGGGCAGCCAGCCAGGCACACCCAGGTGGCATTGGATGGTGAAATGTGACCCAGATCCTGGGCTGCTCCCCCAGCTCTGGTATACCTACAGTTTTGTGGGTTCGGGAGGTTGGGGGCTTGGGGCAGTTGGGGGCTCTCAGAGCTTTCCCTCAGTGCTTGCCAGCCCCATGAGACATGCCTGCAGTCCTGGAGTTGCTGAGGGGGGTGACTGGAGGAACCCATGAAGAGACAAGAAGATCCAGCCCCTGCTGGTGGCCAAGGTCATGAAGCTGCTGGGCTGGTGAGACAGACCGGGGCACCCGTGGGCCCGGGGGGCTCGAGGGGCTCACAGCGGCTTCACGGCAAGGCCCAAGGTCTTTCCCCCTGCTGAGAACTCACTGCCTTGTCCACCTGCAAACTACTGAATCTCCAAGATCCACCGATGTCAGCTCCTTGATGAGGGGACCAGTCCCCTTGATGACTGTTACAGGCAGACTGAATGACTTTGAGAAGAAATACACACTCTTCCACCTTCCTGGGTCAGCATGGTGCAGTAATGAAAAGACAAGGTTGATAGAGTTGAGGGAACCATGTGTGTGTGTCTGTGTGTCCATGTGTGTATCTGTGTGTGTGTATCCAAGTGTGTGTGTGTCCGTGTGTGTCCATGTGTGTGTCCGTGTGTGTGTGTGTCCATGTGTGTGTGTCCGTGTGTGTGTGTCCGTGTGTGTATGTATCCATGTATGTGTGTGTCCATGTGTGTGTGTCTGTGTGTGTGTGTCCGTGTGTGTGTCTATGTGTGTGTGTCCATGTGTGTGTGTCCGTGTGTGTGTGTCTGTGTGTGTGTCCGTGTGTGTGTGTCTGTGTGTGTGTGTCTGTGTGTGTGTGTGTGTGTGTGTGTGTGCGTGTGTGTGTGTCTGTGTGTGTGTGTGTGTGTGTGTGTGTGTGTGTGTGTGTGTGTGTGTGTGTCCGTGTGTGTGTGTCCGTGTGTGTGTGTCTGTGTGTGTATGTATCCATGTATGTGTGTGTCCATGTGTGTGTGTCTGTGTGTGTGTGTCCGTGTGTGTGTGTGTGTGTGTGTGTGTCTGTGTGTGTGTGTGTGTGTGTGTGTGTCTGTGTGTGTGTGTGTGTGTGTGTGTGTCTATGTGTGTGTGTCCGTGTGTGTGTGTCTGTGTGTGTGTCTGTGTGTGTATGTGTCTGTGTGTGTATGTGTCCGTGTATGTGTGTGTCCATGTGTGTGTGTCTGTGTGTGTGTGTCCGTGTGTGTGAGTGTCCATGTGTGTGTCTGTGTGTGTGTGTCCTTGTGTGTGTGTGTCTGTGTGCACGCATATGCACACACGCAGGAAAATACATCCTTAAACGGAATGTGGAGGTGGCCAAGCAATCACCCAGGGGTCGACCATGTGGACTGTTGGTTTTATCCTCTCATAATGACATTTTTTCACCTGAAACAATTTCCAGTTAAATTTCCAGTCGAGGTACCAAGTGAAACCCATCTGATCTGGAAAATGATGAGAACGTGTTTATAATTTTTCCAATGTAATCTTTTCATCTGGACTTAACCTTTTCCTTCTTGACATAAGTGCAGAAGTTCAGGCTCTTGACTTACCGATTTAAGGAGATTATAGAAGGGCCACTTTGGAGAACAGGTGGGTCATTTAGCTCCCCTCAGCCACGGCGGGACAATGCTCTGTGTCTGGGGTCTTAGACCCCAAGAAGAGGCAACTCGGCCAACCCACGGTCCTGCTCATGGCCCAGAGGACCCGGGGGCAGTCTCCCCAGGGACTCCTTATGCACTGGGCACAGCTCTGAGCCCTGGGCAGGTCGGGTTATTCAGTGCCCAGCAGGATCCTGGGACATGGGTGCTGGGGTTGCGTGGGGAGGGGAGGAGCGGACCCCCCAGACCTCTGGCTGATGGTGAGCCAGGCCGAATGCCAGCTCCATGGCCCCCTGGAACTCCCACCCCTCCAGCAGTAAAGCAGCAGCCCCAGGGTGGGTCAGGGAGCCTGCCAGCCCAAGTTGGTGCTCTATCAGCCTTGAAGGCGGTGGCCGGCAGCCCAGATGAATAAGGCCACATGCCCGGTAATTCACCAGAGGCAGTGCTGGGGTCCCAGGGCCGTCCTGACAGGATAGCGCAGGCTGGGAGGGCTAAGACACAGACATGGATCTTTTCACATTCTGGAGCCAGAAGCTTGAAATCCAGGTGGCGGCAGGCCCTCCCTCTCCCTGGAGGCTCTGGGGGATGGATCCATGCTGCCTCTTCCAGCTTCTCACGGCACCTGGCGGTTCTTGGCTCTTCCTGCCTTGTGGAAGCATCACCTCATCTGACACGGCCATTGTTCCTCAGTGTGTGTCCACATCTCCCTCCTCTTGTCAGGACACCAGCTTAGGATCAGTTTAGTTCGCCTAATGACATCTGCAAACTTGCAGTTTCCAATGATGGTCCTATTCCGATGTTCCTGGCAGGCGTGGGTTCCTGGAGGACACTGTGCAACCCAGTACACCAACCAGCTCCTCGCTCACCCCTTCCTTGTCAGCCCGGCCCCCAGGGTGGAATAGCACAGCTTACTCTGGGCCTTAGATGCAGATGTTTCTCACAGCGTGGAGCCCAGACGTCTAAGACCGGGCTCCTGTTGAAGGCTCCGTTCCTGGTGCGTGCTGGGCTGTCCTCTCACTGTGTCCTCTGTGGTCTTTCCTTGGTGTAGCCCGGGGAGCGAGATCTTTGTCTTCCTCGTGCTGGTTGTGGGGGAGTTCCATCACGAAGGCTCCATGCTCATCTAACCCTGAAGCCCCGTCTCCACTGCTGGAGGAGGAAATGGCAGCCCACTCCAGTATTCTTGCCTGCAGAATCCCATGGACAGGGGAGCCTGGAGGGCTACAGTCTCTGGGGTCACGAAGAGTCAGACATGACTAAGCACATGGCACAGGGTAATTTAAAAAATACCATTGAAGGGACTTTCCTCATGGTCTGTTGGCCAAGACTCCGTGCTGTCTATAGGGGGCCCAGGTTTGATCCCTGGTCAGGGAACTAGATCCCATTGAGAACTAAGAGATTGCATGCTGCAGCGAAGACCCTGTGCAGCCAAATAAATAAAATATAAAAACTACCATGGAAAGAGGCAGTAAGGGAGGCCGGGCATCCACAGTGAGTTAAAATTAGTTTCCTTTTCCTTTGTGGCCCTCCACCCTGTGTGCTGCTGTGTCTGTGCTCAGTCGTGTCTGACTCTTGTGACCCCATGCACAGTAGCCCCCCAGCTCCTCTGTCCATGGGATTCTCCAGGCAACAGTCCTGGAGTGTGTTGCCATTTCCTCCTTCAGGGGTTCTTCCCAACCCAGGGATCGAACCCTCATCTCTTGCATTTTCTGCGTTGGCAGGCAGATTCTTTACTAACTGTGCCGCTGGGTTGATGCATTAGAATTTATTATCACAGAATATTTGGGATCGGGCTAAACTGAAGCATGGAGCTTGCATGTAACCATTGTTGTTACAATAGAACTACGTGTGGTCCTGTGTAAACTAAATTCTCAAAAGCCAAAATCAAATGTGATAAAGTTTCCCATAGAGATAATGTTTCAAAAAACCATTTTATTTTGAAATAATTATAAACTCACAAGGAAGCAGCAGAAATAATAGAAAAAATCTTCTGTACCTTTCACTCAGTTTCCCAGATGGTCACGTTTTATGTAACTATAGCTCAGTATCAAAACCAGGAAACTGATATTGGTACAATATGTATATATAGCTTTACACTGGTTGATGTGTAAATCTGCATGCATTTTTATTCAGAGCAAGGAGGTGGTGGGAAAATGTGGCCTGAGGGCCCAATCCAGTTGGCTTCTGGGCTTTGGAAATGAAGTTTTATTAGAACACTTATTAGAACGGCTGCATTTGCTCATGGGTATGTTGTCCATGGGTGCTTTCTACCACAGCGGCAGAACTGAGCGGCTGTGACAGGTCACATGGCTGGCAAAGCCTCAAAGATTTACCATCTGGCTTTTTATAGATAAAGTTTCCTAACTCCTGATTTAGAGCATCATTAGATTTTTTTTTTAAATCTAAAAATAAACTCCATTCTCATCAACGTTTTTATTTTTTCCCTAAATTTCTTTCGCTACTTGAAATTCACTGGACAATGGGTGTCCACTCATTTCCTTATTTTGGCAAAGGAAACCGTGTGTCATGGCATTGAGAATCGTGAAGTGAGTCTGTAGACTTGAGCTGCAGACTCGGTGTCCCCAGGCTGCTGGTGTCAGTAAGGGGAGCGGCGCCTTTCTGGGGGCCCTGCAGGGAAGTGTGGGGACCGTGACCAAGGGGCGAGGCAAGCTGAGGGCAGAGGACAGGAGTCACTCATCTTCACTGCTGAACCCAAGGCTGGTGTGACATTTTCTCCTTTTTAAGGGAAGCCTGAAGTCTGGAGCTTCATGTAACATTTTCTAGTTCTTACGTGTTAGAAACCATAGGCATACTTTGTTTTACTGTGTTTCACTTTACTACATTTCACAGACACTGTGTCTTTTTGTTCCCTTTTTCTTTTTTGAAGGTTTGTGGCAACCCTGCATTGAGCAAGTCTATTGATCCCATTTTCCAGTAGCATTATTATTTTTATAAACCTGTTATCTGTGGGGTCACAAAGAGTCAAACGGGGCTTAGTGACTGGACAACAACAACATAGTCACTTTACGATTGTGGGTCTCAGCCATACACACGGAGAACGGATCCCAAACTCCCCTCCCATCCAGGCTGCCACATAACGTTGAGCTGAGTTCCCTGTGCTGTACCAGAGGTGGCTGCTGGCTATCATTTTAAATATAGCAGTGTGGACATGTCCATCCCAAGCTCACCAACTACTCCTTCACCCACTCTCCCCTCTAAGGCCAGTGGCATCACCTGTACCTAAGGTATACACAGTGTCTCTTTAGACTTGATGCTGTTGCCCACTTAAGAGAGGACAGGGGAGCCTGGCTTCTTAATAGACCTTCAAACGTGCTGGGGAAACCGAGTCATTTCTCTGCCCGATTTTCTTGCCATATTTACTCTATTGCCGTGATTTGGGACTGACCCTGTCATGTCTCTGAGGCCTGCCTGCAGTTAGAACATTCGCAGACTCTTGGCAAGCCGAGTGAAGCAGGTTAGCAGCTCAGAGTTGGCTTATCACTTACCATGCTTGCTCTTGGGTTTTCATGAGAAATCTTATTGATTTGAGCCATCAGTTCACAGGGTTGCAGGTGAGAGAAGGAGAGGGTTAAGATAATCTCTCACCACCCCTGGCAAAGTGAGTTCAGTCCACAAGGGGTCAATGGCAGGCATAGGCACTGTCCCATGGGTGGTGGACGGTCCATCGTCACCAATCATTTACCATGAGAAGATCTCCCAAGGAAGCCCAACAGTTGGCTCCTGGGGCCTGGCCCAGGGAGAACCCCTGCTGGTGGTGAAACAGGTCTTGTATAAAGAAAGGTGGCTCCCTAAACAAAAGGCGGGGGCACATGTGTGCTAAGTCACTTCCATCGTATCTGACTCTGCGACCCCATGGACAGTAGTCCTCCAGGCTCCTCTGTCCATGGGATTCTCCAGGCAAGAATACTGGAGTGGTTTGCCATTTCCTTCTCCACTGAATATAAGACACCCCTCACTAAGGACCACCACTTTCATGCCCTCAAGGGGGGTTTGATCAACACACACCAGTTGTTTTCAACGGGGATGCTTGTCCCTCCCAGGGGCAATTGGTCACATGGGGAGGTATTTTTGGTTGTTACAACTGGGGGGCTGCTCCTGGCATCTCTTGGGTGGAGGCCAGGAATGCTGCTAAACACCCAACAACATACAGGACAGCCCTCCACCACAAAGAATAACTAGGCCCCCCAGATTGCAGCAATACCCAAGTCGAAAAGCCCCAAACTAGAGTGATGACCTGGATAGCCACAGTCAGAGGCCAGGTGTGAAAGTGACACGTCAGTCAGTGTGCATTTCAGCGAGCGTGGTGACCCTGAGCATGGCTGGTGGGCTCTGGAGAGTCAGTCCAGTTCACTCGTCCCTGACCTCCTTTGAGGAGCAACGTTGTCTGTGATGTGTTCACCGTCTATCAGGAGAGTTGGGACTGCTGATACATCCTGTACCCAGGGCTCGCACCCCTGTGTGGAGGGAGGCAGTCCCGCAGAGGAGGGAGCATCCCGCGGCTGGGGTGGGGGGAACTGGCCTCTTGAGCAGTGTTTGGAATTTTATTCATTCATTTAATGCAAATGTTGGTCTTCCCTGGTAGCGTAGCTGGTAGAGAATTTGCCTGCAATGCAGGAGACCCTGGTTCCATCCCTGAGTTGGGAAGATCCCCTGGAGGAGGAAATGGCAACCCACTCCAGTATTCTTGCCTGGAGAGTCCCATGGACAGAGGAAACTGGTGGGCTGCAGTTCATGGGGTCACAAAGAGGCAGACACGACTGAGTGGCTTAACACAGTAATGCAAATGTCCATTATTTTAAAGGATTTGCTTAAAATTTGTAGGTGAAAACAACTGCTTTGCAGGGATCCTTGGTTGAAAGCGAAAGTGACAGGATTAGAAGCGGGTTGCTTCCTACACGTGTCAGCAGGACGTTGGGGGAGAAGCTTGGATTCTCTGAACTCAGGTGTTGATGGGGACATGACCACCCCTGAGTTCTGCCGGCAGGACTTTGATAAGTGCTCTGTGAAACAGAACAGACCAGGCGGAGGAGAAAAACATTTCAGCTTGTTTCATTTTCCCATCCCTACTGCGTTTGTAGCGTCGAGAAATAAAACTTTCTTGGGCTGATACCCTACCAGTGAGACAAAAATGGCATTTGAGGGAAATGTGTTGGAAGAGAGAATTCCATCTGCTTCCTCAAGTGAGTCACTGTGTATGTGTGTGCACGCACGTGCACGTTCTATCCCGTGTGTGCACGCTCACAGAGGTGTCCAAACAGGTTAAAGACAAGAAGTAAAAGAAATAACAATCTTTCTACTGGAGCTTCAAACAAGCCAAGTGTGAGCTGTTTAATTGCAGGCTACTTGTAAAATAGTGTTTGGGGGACTTCCCTGCTGGTCCAGTGGTCAGGATTCGACGCTCTCCCTGCTGAGGGCCTGGAGTCAGTGCCTGGGGACTAAGAGCCCAGGCCATGCGGCTCAGCCAAAATATCAGATAAAAAATGGGAAAAAGGAAAAGTAGTCTCATCTTGTAAAAAACAAAAAACCGAAACAACCAAAGAGCAGTGTTTGGGATCCGCAAGTCTGGTTTCCTGCACTGGGGAGTAAGCGTCAGCCCTTACTGATGCTGACACAGCTGAGCGCGGGAGCGGCACGCCCCGCTCACGTTGGCGTGAATCCTCCTCCGATTGTAAATGTGATGGGCATATTCATACTCGCACACCGGAAAGTACAGAACAGTGTAAAGATTATCGAGACGTCCTAGAATCCAGGCGTGCGTATAACCACCGGTCCCCGCGGGTGTGTTTTAGGGCACGGCCCGCGGCTTGTTTGTGTGAACAACGCTCTCCCGGGATGCAGCCACACTTCTTCACTTACGCATTGTCCAGGACCGTTGTTACCCTGCGCTGGTGCCGCTGGGTGGGTGTGACACACCCGACACAGCTCAACTATTTGCGATGTGGCTCTTTATAGAAAAATAAAAAGTTTGGTGACCGCTGCTTAGGGCAGTCTTTATCCTGGGACTGAGCGTGGGTTCACATGTGACAGACACACTGAGTTGGAGACTCAGCGCGGGTCTGAGTAAGGGTTCCGAGATTTCTTGGGACATCTGAGCTGAGTTTGGCAATGCCACGGGTGTGAGGGAGGTGCCCGGGAGAGAGCTGGGGAGGGGTATTCCCAGGGGGAGTGAGGAGCGTGGTGCAGGAGGGATGGAAGGTCTTGGTAACGGAGGAAGCTGGGGGCGTGAATGCGGATGGACTGTCGGGGTGAAAGGGAAAGACCAGCCACGATGGGCTAGGGGTGTGCAGGTGGTGAGCTGCGGCGGAGGGTCAGAGAGGGGGGAGCCAGGAGCCCCGGCCAGGAAGAGAGTCGCCAGCAGAGACAATGCTGCAGAGAAGGGCGCGGAGCTGAGGCGCAGGGATCGCAGGAGTGGAGGTCGGCGGGCGGTTAGCGAGGTGTGCGTCCACGGGTGCCACACAGAAACGCCTGCCGGATGGGGGTGAGGAGCCGGGTGCACAGGGCGGGAAACGGCAGGGAGGAGCCAGCAGGTACCTGAAAACCACAGGTGTTTGTGGAGTAAGAATGTGTGCTCAGCAGCGCTGTGTGCCCAGCGGACAAAAATCCACCCATAAAGGGCTCTGTCCATTAGACTAAATTCATTTCGATGATACAAGCCCCTGATACGGTGGCATTTATTACTGGAAGGTTCCTTTTCCATTATCTTACTATTCATCTGAGTGTGGTCTTATCCATGATTTATAGGCCTGTTTTTGTATCAAGACGCTGCTTCATATATGCAAAAAATTTCAACAGGGTATTCTTCGGTGATTTACATATAGGTTCTATTACGTCAATGTGCATATAGACAAAATCTGTATTTTTAATTGCATAAGAAATCACACACCCCAGGGAGAGAAACTATAACAAAGTCAGTAGTTGCAGCACAATTTTGTGTGAATCTATATTTTAGCATGAAGTTTGACAAAGGAATGCATATCTTAAGATGTTTAGGTAGTAAATGCTTAACTTTAAAAAGGCATCAGAAATAACTTAGTTAAGAATTTAATGAAAAATTTCCCTCCATTTAAATAAACGGAAACTGAAAGCCAATGTTTTGGATGCCTTAAAATTTAGGATCAGCTAATGAGGCAGTGGTGGTGAGGGACTTCCCTTGTGGCTCAGTGGTAAAGAATCTGCCTCCCAATGCAGAAGACCTGGGTTCAGTCCCTGGGTCAGGAAGATCCCCTGGAGGAGGAAATGGCAACCCACTGAGTATTCTCACCTGGAAAATCCCATGGACAGAAGGGTCTGGTGGGCTGTAGTCCATGGGGTTGCAAAAGGGTTGGACACAACTTAGTGACTAAACAACAGCAATGAGATAGTTGTGTGACTTTTAACTGCTCCTTTTTAATTTTTTTTAGCTCAAGTGCTAAAGGGGTGGGTCCGTGCACACTAAGTCCCTTCACTTGTGTCTAACTCTGTGTGACCCCATGGACTGTAGCCCACCAGACTCCTCTGTCCATGGGATTCTCCAGGCAAGAATACTGGAGTGGGTTGCCATGCCCTCCTCCAGGGGCTCTTCCCCACCCAGGAATTGAACCTGTGTCTCCTGTATCTCCTGCATTGCAGGCGGATTCTTTACCACTGAGCCATCAAGGAAGCTGTTAAAGGGATAATGGTTGTTAATTTTTAACTCTCAGGGCCACCAGGCCAAGTAGGATGATTTTGGGGTGACTCTGAGAGGAGGGCTGTGTGAGGGGTCACTGTCTCTACCAGTGAAGTGGACATGGGGGGTGGGAGATGGAGGGTGGGAGGTAGGGAGGTCTCAGAGAAGATCCTCAAGCAGGTGATTTCACCAAGACCCCCTTTCCCATTCATCATGCAGTCAACAGGCTTTGGTTTTACTAATGACCACCCCCCTCGACCCCCACCAGTATGCGGTTTGCTGGGGATGGACTGAGAGAATCATGGGAGTCCTTACTCCCCGAGGTCATCAGGATGGGGACTGCAGAGAGACGGCTGAGAGGCAGATACACTGCCTCATGCACCCCTCCTTTTCTAGGGAGTGAGGCTCTGGGTAGCTTCTGCAGGCCCCGTTGCTCCTGGCTCCACGAAAGGGCCGGTGAGGATGCTGGGCCCCCTGCCGGGTGCAGTGTCCCTGGAGGAGTGGGGGTGCTCACAGGACCCCAGGAGCAAGGAGGCTCTGCGGGGAGTCCCCGGGGGTCTTCAGCCCAACCCAGAGGCCAGATTCCACAGTGGTCTCATGGGAGAGCCCCCAACACCGTCCAGGGAGAGGACCCTGAGCCGGTCCAGGAATGACCTAGTGCCGCTACCCCTGGCCCCCAATCTCTCCAGGCTGGGGTGATGGGAATCTCGGAGACGTGTGGTGCAGGGGTGACACCCGTCCTTCCATGCTGGGAGCGGAGCAAACAGCCCGGAGGCTGCCTGATAGCTGAGTTTTGGCTGACGTTGGCGATCCAGGCGCGAATCTCCAGTCTGGGAATGCCGGGTGTTGGCTTCCACAGCACAGCTGACTTGGCGCCTCGCCTCTGAAATCTCCACGAAATTTATCTGAAATTTCCTGCTGGGCCAGATTCACTCAGACTTTGAACTTTTAAGAAAACAGCTCCTGGGGTTATGTAAGAGGCATACTCTGGATGTGAGATGGGAGGATGTGGCAGGAAACCGTGGGCGCAGGGCAGAGGGGCTTTCCTCCTGCTCCAGGCCAGGTGGGGCTGGGGTGATGGTATCCCACCCCGCCCTCCCTACCTGGGGAGTCTCTGGATGCAGAGCCTTCAAATGGGGGGAGCTCTTCTGCTTCCAACTACACTCACCCCAACAAAACACCCGTCCTGGGCCCATTGCTTCTGGGCTCTGCAAGGGGCCAGTAGGTGGATCTAAACCAAGCCTAAGTTAAGGTGTAATAACGTGACCCATTCGTGTTCAGCCCCCCATCACATGCATGGGGGGACCCCAAGAAGCGACTGCTGCAGGGCTCCATTGCCAGAGAGCAGGACTGAATTGGATGGGGCTGAGCCTGGGGATCAGCGTGTCAAAGCTCTCTTGGTGTTTCTGCAGTGGAGCCCCACGGATCCAAGGCCTTTGTTTCCCAGATAACATTCACTGATCCACACCTTGGAGCCTCGACTTTAATCTACAAACCGAGAATCTTGGCTCCTGTGATCTCCTGTGAGTGACTGAAGTTGCTCAGTTGTGTCCAACTCTGACCCCAAGGACTATAGCCCACCAGGCTCCTCTGTCCATGGGGTTCTCCAGGCAAGAGTACTGGAGTGGGTTGCATGCCTTCCTCCAGGGGATCTTCCTGACCCAGGGATCAAACCTCAGTCTCCAGCACTGCAGGCGGATTCTTTACCATCTGAGCCCCCAGGGAAGCCCCCGGACTCTGCTAGTCCCAGTGTTTTATGATGTTCAAGCACTGTGGGATGTGCTTGAGGCCACAAGTCTCCCTCAAACAGCACCATAAATAATCCTGGCCGTGCTGTCTCTGCCTCCAATCTCCCCGGCCTGTGAGGAGCGTCTAAACTCCTGGGGAGCTCCTTTAGGCACTGTTGCATATTTCCTCACACCTACCAGGTCCATGTCCCTATCCACTGGCCAGAACAAAACACGAGCTTTGCCAGCCCCTGGCATTCCTCCCCATACTTCCCTTTGTTCACTACCCCCCTCTGTCTGTCCTGACCTCTATCATCTTAGACGAGCTTTGCCTGCTCTTGAACTTGACCTAGATGGCACCACACAGCAGATTTTAACCCTGTGGCTTCTTTCGCTTAACCGTGTCTTTGAAGTCCATCCACGTTGTTGTAGCTGTTAGCCATCAGTCTTCATCATCGCTGTGTGCTATGGACTGTTCGTGTCTATGGCACAACCCAAAAGCTGAGGGTTGTGTTTTATTCAGCGGACGTTCTTAGAACGTCAAGCCCAGGAGGCAGCGTCTCGACTAACCCTGAGACGGCTGTTCTAAAGAGGTGAAGGGGGAGCCAGGATACATAAGAGGTTCTGCAACGGAGACCAGGTACTTGGAATGGCAAGAGAATATTGTTAACCAAAGAAAATCAGACATCTCAAGGAATTTAGCACTCTTCCATGTACGGAAAGATGCAAGAGTCTGGGCTCACTGAAGTCATCCCTTTGATATGTCCCCTGAGGCCCGTATCCTGTGCTTTCTCATCCAGAGCCTCCCCAAGTCTCCTCCAGGGGGCAGGGGTGTCTGGGCCGGCATTCCTTGTTTCCATCCCGAGTCCTCTCAGGGCTCACTGTGGGGAGGTTGCAGTGGCTGATGGCTGCAACATCCTTTGTTTACAGAAATGGCAGGCCATATTTGTGTCCTTCCAAAATTCATATGTCACAGCCTAAATTCCCCATGGGGTGGCATGAGGAGGTAGAGGCTCTGGGGGTGATTAGGTGATAAGGGTGGAGCCCTCACGAATGGGGTTAGTGCCCTAGAAGGAGACGAGGGGACCAGAGCTATCGCTCTCTCCACCACGCGAGGACACTGAGAGTCAGCCATCTGCCAACCAGGAGGTGGGCCCTCACCAGACGTTGGACCTGTCGGCATCTAGATCTTGGGCGTCTCGCCCACAGAACTGTGAGAAGCCCTCAATGTGTAAGGCCCCCAGTCTACAGTGTTCTGTTATTAGCCTGAACTGACAAACCCAGTATGCCATATTCCATTGTCTGACTCTCTTCCCAGGTGGTGGTAGTGGTGAAGAATCCACCTGCCAATACTGGAGATTCAAGAGACGCGAGTTTGGTCTCTGGGTGGGGAAGATCCCCTGGAGAAGGAAGTGGCAGCCCACTCCAGTATTCCTTATTTTTTTTTTTTTAATTTTCTTTACTTTATTGTGTTGGTTTTGCCATACATTGACATGAATCCGCCATGGGTATACATATGTTCCCCCTCCAGAACCCACCTCCCTCCTCCCTCTCGGTAACCTCTCCCTGGGTCATCCCGGTGCACCAGCCTCGAGCATCAAACCTGGGCTGGCGATTGATTTCACATATGATAATTAGCATGTTTCAATGCCATTCTCCTATATCATCCCACCCTTGCCCTCTTCCACAGAGTCCACGAGTCTGTTCTATACATCTGCGTTTCTTTTGCTGTCTCGCATGCAGGGTTCTCGTTACCATCTTTCTAAATTCCATATATATGCGTTAGTATACTGTATTGTTGTTTTTCCTTCTGGCTTACTTCACTCTGGATAATAGGCTCCAGTTCCGTCCACCTGAGTGGAACTGATTCAAATGAATTTTTTTTAATGCTGAGTAATATTCCATTGTGTATATGTACCACAGCTTTCTTATCCATTCATCAGTTGATGGGCATCTAGGTTGCTTCCATGTCCTGGCTATTGTAAACAGTGTGGCGATGAACATTGGGGTACACGTGGCTCTTTCAATTCTGGTTTCCTCGGTGGAATTTCCTCTGGTTTCCCAGCAGTGGGATTGCTGGGTCATATGGCAGTTTTATTTTCATTTTTTTAAGGAATCTCCACACTGTTTTCCATAGTGGCTGTACTAGTTTGCATTCCCACCAACTGTGTAAGAGGGTTCCCTTTTCTCCACATCCTCTCCAGCATTTATTGCTTGCAGACTTTTGGATGGCAGCCATTCTGACTGGTGTGAATGGTACCTCATTGTGGTTTTGATCTGCATTTCTCTGATAATGCCACTCTAGTATTCTTGCCCGGAGAATCCCATGGATAGCAGAGCCTGGTGGCTCCAGTCCACAGGATTGCGAAGAGTTGGACACGACTGAGCACACACACGTTGCCAGACTAGCCTTTATCTTGATGTGCATGTGGGTTGTTTCCAGTTTGCGGCTATTGTAACGTTCTTGTATTCATCTCTAACTTTTAACAAATAGTATTACCTTGGATTTGCTTCATTTGAACTCAAATAGCTGGTCTGGACATTAAGGAAGATTGTATAGGAAATGAACACACAAGAAACCTGTTTGGTTTGGATGCAAATTGCAGAATGAAGTATGATCATCACCCTCAGATTTGACAGAGCTGCTTGGCTTTAAAGATGTGCTTGGCCATAGTTTTATTACCTAAAAAGTCGGTGAATGGAGTTTGCATTGAGCAAGGAGAAACTGTGCCATTGCTACGGCTCCTTCCTCCTCCTCCTGACCTGGGGATGAACGGGATGGAGTCTGAAGTGACGGGTGAGGTGGGGCGAAAGGGGAAGATGAATCGCGCTGCCGGAACACACACGGATACGGACGTGCGTCCTGAAGTGTCAGCGGGCAAACCCACTGCTCTGCACTCTGTCCGAGCTGAATCCTGCCTTTTGAAGAGTGACATGAGGATCTGAAGATGGATTTTGAAGACCGTATAGTTAAAGCTGATGACTATTTTCTAGAAATCTTCCAGGCTTATGGCTACATTGGGTAAAGTAAAGAGACTTTTACTGTATAATCCTCAGTCACCTGTTGAAAACAGGATGTGTGAAACCTAGTTAGAGTGGAGCTTGTTTTGTTTTGGCCCAATTGCCAGCTGCTGTGGGTAATGGTGCATGTAGGGTTCCTTTTTTTTTTTTTTTTCTATTTCAATTGAAGTATGGTTGATTTACAGTATTTTAGGTGTGCGGCAAAGTTATTCAGTTACATTTATATGTACATAATATACATATATAAAGTGTACGTGTGTGTGTGCGAGCTCAGTTGTGTCCAGCTCTCTGCGACCCCCATGAACTGTAACCCGCCAGGCTCCTCCATTCATGGGATTCTCCAGGCAGGAATACTGGAGTGGGTTCCCATGCCCTCCTCCAGGGGGTCCTCCTGACCCTGACCCTGGATTGAACCCACATCTCCTGCGGTTCCTGCATCGCAGGCGGGTTCTTTACTGCTGAGCTGCCAGGGAAGCCCGTGTATAATGTGCAGTATATATAATATATATATGTATATATTCTTTTTCAGATTCTTTTCCATTAGAAGCTATTACAAGAGATTGAGTAGGTCTCTCAATCTATATAGTATAGGTGCTATATAGTATAGGTCCTTGTTGGTTATCTGTTTTATAAATAGGAGTGTATATATTTTAATACCAAACTCCTAATTTACCTCTCCCCTTTTTTCCCCTCTTTGGTAACTAAAGGTTTCTTTTCTACATTTGTCAGCCTATTTCTGTTTTATAAGTAAGTTCGTTTGTATATTTGTTTAAGATTCCACGTAGAAGTGATCTCATACAATATTTGTGTCTGCCTGACCTGCTTTGCTGGGTATGATCGTCTCTAGGGCCATCCATGTTGCTGCAAGTGGCATTATTTCATTCTTTGTATGGCCGAGTAATGTTTCATCGTATATGGACCATGTCTTTGTTATCCATTCCTCTGTGGATGGACATCAGGCGGCTTCCATGTCTTGGCTGTTGATGACCTCAATAATCCTTCAATCAGGATTCAGTAATCAATAATCTTTCCCTTTTCATTGAAATTTAAATCACCCGGTTGCCCATGTGTTGATTTGAGTGGTGACTTTTCCAGTCCAGAGGGTGTTAGGCTGTGTTCCCTCAGGGTCAAGTTCACTGAGACGCACCCAGGGACCAGTCCCCGGCCATCCCTCATGGCCTCCCACGGAGCTTGGCCCTGCTGCTGCCTGAGCTGCCGCGTTTGTAACGAGGCTCCTCTGTGCTTTGTTTTAATGTTTAGAATCCTCTTTGTCAGGGTTTGGTGTCACGCTGGTCTCATAAAATGAACTGAGGAGACTTCCACTTTTGTCTGTGGTCTGGGACAGTTGGGTGATATTGGAATCCTTCTTGTTTTTAGATAATAATATAGAAGCTCCTTCCCTCGCACACCCACCCGGCTCCCTCTGTCACTTCATTTAGTGAGTGGATGGCTGTCAACCTGCAAATAGTCCCGGAAGGCTGAGATGGGCGGCTCCTCCAGCATCCATGCCCCTCCCCTCCATGATGTCTGCATTCCTTCTGAGCTTCACAGCCACCTGCCGTGGTGTGCATCCGTTCCTTTTTACCTTGTCTCCCATGAGTGTGTCATAAATGATACAAGACTAGGGATTTTATTTTGTTCATTGCTCTGTCTCTAGTGTCTAGAATAGAAGTGGCCTATGGCAGGAGTTATAAATCCTTGTTGAAGTGGATGAACTTAGCTGCAACACCGTCAAGCTCTGGTCACTTGCTTTTTAGTTATAGAACTTTCACGGATTATTTAAGTATTTTAATTCTTCCTGAGTAAGTTTTTATTTTTATATTTGACCAGAAAAGCATCCGTTTCCTCTAGTGTTAAAATTTGACATAGGATTGCCTGAGGCATTTTCTTATCTTTCTTTAAAGCTGTATTTTATCTATGGGGATAACTTCTCTTTTATATCTGATTTTGTATTGCTTTTAAAATTAATGAGCCAGTCTTTGTATTAATGTATCTGGGATACTTTGCAAATCTTTATAAGTAAACTACTTTTCTCTTTAAAGTGATTTTACCCAAGTTTTCTTCTTATGTGTAAGATCCAAACCTTCCTTAATTTTGTCTCTTGGTTTGATCTGATGACCTTTAGCCTAGGTACCAAATCCTTGCATGGGTTCATGCTCAGTAGCTTCGGTCATGTCTGACTCTTTGTGATATTATGGACCTTAGCCTGCCAGCTCCTCTGTCCATGGGATTCTCCAGGCAAGAATACTGGAGTGGTTTGCCATTTCTTCCTCCAGGGGATCTTCCTGACCCAGGGATTGAACCCAGGTCTCCTGCATTGCTGGCAGCTTCTTTACCCACTGAGCCACCAGAGAAGCCCTACCAAACCCATAAGTCTACTCAATTCAGGACTAACTCTTTAGAAAACTTTCTCAGTTCCACTTGGGCAGAGACCAATTTCTGTCCGCCCTCCCTGTCTTTAGGGTGCCAGGCAACCCTGGGTGGACATGCCAGTCAGATCACTTGATAGACCTTATGATCCCACAGGACAAGGGATGAAAGCCAACCTAGGAGACCTTGCTTCCAATTAGATTCTTGGGTCAAAGATTTGGCCTAAGATGCACAGAAAGCGTCCATTTGCCCAGTAATCCCAAAGGCTGGCAGGACACTCAGGCAGCGTGGAAGAGAAGCAGGCTTCATGAACTGGAAGAGAACAAAGAACATGCTTGCCGTTGGTGACCTGATCCAGCTGGATGGAGACCAAGGCCTGGGTGCAGTCCCGGCGTCCAGGCAGGACCCCCTGGCAGAGGAGCTACTTAGACCCTGTTCATGCACACACTCTATGGGTTTTGCTCCTGCCGTTGAGGGAGATTTTCAGCTGTTGGACACCACTGACCTGCACGAGTTCCATCATACCTCTTCTAGTCCCCATTGCCTTACTCATCCAACAGAGTTAATAATACCTCTCGGAGAAATGAGACCGTGAATGTAACAGATGAAGTGCAAAGGGCTCTCCAAATGCATGCTGGTATCAAAGTAAGAGCTATTTAAAATACTGTCAAAGCAGATTGGGCGGGGACGTCAGTTACCAAAATCTATCAGGTTTTGAGCTGTGTCAGGATTTCCTAGGTGGCAAAGTGGTAAAGAATCTGGCTGCTAATGCAAAGAGATGAGAGTTGGATTCCTGGGCTGGGAGGATCTCTTGGCGTAGGAATTGGCAACCTCCTTCAGTATTCTTGCCTGGAAAATTCCAGGGACAGAAGAGCCTGGAGGGCTAGAGCCCAGGAGGCCACAAAAGTCAGACACAGCTGAGTGACTGAGCAAACACAGGGCTGAGAGTGAGGGAGCTGAGAGTGCAGAGGGCTGAACTTACACTTCTCAAAGGCACCCACAGTTCACCAGAACTGAGGAAGCAGAGATGTTCTACCCTCTTACAGAGGTAGATCGAGTTTGAGCAATCATGATTTGACAGATGTCTTGACGGAGAGAATGGTTATGTGTGTGGTGCCCTCCAGGCTCTAATTTTGTCCCTCTTGAATGTCAAAAATCTTTTGCTGATTTTTCTGTTTCTCAGCAGTAGATTTTTGCCCGCGGCTGAACCTTGATTCTCAGCCTCTAGCAATAACTCAAATTGGACAGGTAGCTATAGTTCCTGCTGTCAGTTCACCATAAACTTTCATCTTCTGTCTGTTTTCTTTTTAAGTCCTTTCCCTTAGAAGATCTTTGATCCTAAATACCTCAAGACACTGATGGAAACTTTACTCTTTCTTTCAAAATCTTTCCACCTAGCTCTTTAGGCTCTACTCCCCTGACCACTTAGCCCATAGACGCTTAGGTGAACAAGCGTCTCATGGGTGAAATCATCCATGCATTTTAGGTCCCTTGCCCTACATCACCTCTAACAGCTTTTCTGTTTCTCTCTCCCCAGCCATATCCTCTATCTGGTCAAAGTCTGATCATCAGGCTTATATCTAGAACTGGAAGATGCCTTTAGGGAAAAATGGGTATCAATCACCTACTTTTCTCTCTCTGGAATTTTAGTTCATTTAGTCCTTATTAATTTACCAGCTCTCTAATGCTTTAAAATGACTTTTGCAACTTGTTATTTTGTCACTAAGTCATGTCTGACTCTTTGCGACTCCATGAACTATAGTGTGTCGGGCCTCCCTGTCCTTCACTGTCTCCTGGAGTTTGCTCAAACTCTTGTCCATTGAGTCAGTGATACCATCCAACCATCTCATCCTGTTTCCCCCTTCTCCTGCCCTCAGTCTTTCCCAGCATCATGGTCTTTTCCAATGAGTCAGCTCTTCTTATCAGGTGACCAAAATATTGGAGCTTCAGCTTCAGCATCAGTTTTTCCA
The DNA here is from genome assembly GCA_007570785.1 of Antilocapra americana. Lineage (NCBI taxonomy): Eukaryota > Metazoa > Chordata > Mammalia > Artiodactyla > Antilocapridae > Antilocapra > Antilocapra americana. The sequence goes on along the minus strand of ML661340.1, from coordinate 10,607,906 downwards.
ATGAATATTCAGGGTTGATTTCCTTTAGGATTAGGTGGTTTGATTTCCTTGCAGTCCAAGGGACTCCCAAGAGTCTTCTCCAGCATCAATCCTTTGCTGCTCAGCCTTCTTTATGGTCCACCTCTCACATCCATACATGACTTCTGGAAAAACCGTAGCTTTGACTATAGGGACATATGTCAGCAAAGTGATATCTCTGCTTTTCAATATGCTGTCTAGGTTGGTCATAGCTTTTCTTCCAAAAGGCAAGTGTCTTTTAATTTTTTTATCCCTTAAAAGAAAAGTGTTGAGAGCAGGAGCATTGGCTATTACCTACTATATCCTAATTAGAAGCGGAAGTTTAGGGCACGAGATTTGACCTTCCACAGTTTGATGACTTGATTACAGACAAGTACACTCTACACTCTACCTTATCCCTGAGACTCCATAACTTTACTTGTAAAACTACTGCCCTGGGGGCATTTTCAGTGGCTTTTCTTTGTGAAGCTAAGTAGTCCTTAAAGGACTGGAACCTTTGAAACTAGCTTGATGAGAATTATGACATCATTCTGAACTTTTGAATCCTCTGTCTCAAATTGGGGCCTGAAGTGGAAGATTCTCTGCTTCCTTGTAAAATCATGACCTGGCTGAAGTGTCCCATCAGGGTTTTGCCTTTTGATCGCTGCCTGGAGTTATCTCCTTTTGGAGTTCTTCTTTTTAAGGCATGAAGATGGATGAGGGATTTGTCTAGGGTTTAGAGCTGTTTTTCTTAATTAATTAATTAGTTTGGCTGCACCATGTCCTAGTTGCCACGCACAGGGTCTTTGGTCTTCGTGGCAGCGTATGGGAACTTGATTTGTAGCGTGTGAACTCTTAGTTGCAGCATCTGCGATCTAGTTCCCTGACCGGGGATCGAACCCAGGCCCCCTGCATTGAGAGCTCGGAGTCTTAGCCACTGGATCACCAGGGACGTCCTGGGGTTTGAGCTTTTGGTCTGTGCAATTTATGAAGATTGGAGGAGTAAGTATTGACCTAGGGAACATGGAGACAGAATTAGTTCCAACCTGCCCAAATGTTTCAGGTCGATTCAGAGTCCCCTTTTCCTTTCCAGTGTCACTGGCTGTTCACTGAGCCACCGTCTTATGCCACTCTTCACTTCGGGGCCCACTGGGTGTTTTTCTCAATTATACTTTGAGAAGAACTGATTTCACCACCTGGACTACAGGCTTAAGCAGCTGAAGGCCTTCCTGGATTATTTTCACAACCCAGAAGAGTGTGTAGACTCATCTTTTTCAGTAGTGTTGTCAGTGACGAGGTGGGCTCTTCAGGGAAAGTTCTTTTAGGGCAGAAGAGAAGGAGCCAGCTACAGTGGGACAACATCTGTATGATGCTATGTGGAGGCTACAGTGAGGTATAGAGAGATGGCTTGAGGTCTGGAAACAAGGAGTACACAGCCCCTCTGAGAGAGAAGGGACAGCGTTAGAGGGTCAGTGTTCATGGAATGCTCTCCCCGACGACCAGAAGGCAGTTGTAGGGAGCTGAGGGAATTCCGAGTGCCGAGACTTCATCTCCAGCCCTTTGCTCATGCCATCCAACTAGACAGAAATTATTCTTTTACTTTGACCTCTCACATTTGGTGTGATTGACCCTGCATCACAATATTTTCTGATTTCCCAGTTGGCAGACATTCCTCCTACTTTTTCACTCATAAAGCACATGGCAGCATTTATGTATCAAACTTGCTGTCACTGTAGTCATGAGTAAAAATCCTATCTACCCTCGACTGCAAGGAGATCAAACTGGTCATTCCTAAAAGAAATCAACCCTGAATATTAATTGGAAGGACTGATGCTGAAGTGGAAGCTCTGATACTTTGGCCACCTGATGAGAAGAGCCAACTCATTGGAAAAGACCCTGATGGTGGGAAAGATTAAGGGCAGGAGGAGAAGCGGGTGACAGAGGATGAGATGGTTGGATGGCATCACCGACTCAATGGACATGAATCTGAGCAAACTCCAGGAGATAGTCGAGAACAGAGGAGCCTGGTGTGGTACAGTCCGTGGGGTCACGAAGAGTCAGACACGACTTAGCGACTGAACAGCAACAACAAGAACGTCAAGAGGGCAATGTGATTTAGTTGTAAGAATGAGCTCCAGATTCAGATTTCCTAAGTACAGATCCCTGCGGCTGCTCTCACAAGCTAGTATCTAGGACAAGCTAACTTTTCCCACTTATAAAGTGGGCCAGATCTTGGTAATGACTTCAATAAATTTTGTGAGGGCTAACAAGCCTTTATGTAATTAATTAACATGTACACAGAAGTTGGAATACACTGATTACTCCATAATGCTAGCTGCTCCTTTTCTTAACACTTCCGTTGAATTAATACACACAGAGCATTGAGAATACATTACCCTTTAAATACATTACCCTTTTCTTACCTGATTGTCAGCTCTTTGGTTACAGAGACTGTCTCAACAGAACAGTAGTGAAGGGCACCACAGTGGCCACCCTTATGCTGGAGTGCTAATAAGACCGATAAGAAGATCTTTGTAAAAGGGTCTCCAGGATCCCTGCTTGCTTGTCTGTGCTCAGCTGTGTCAGACTCTTTGTGGCCCCATGGACTTGTAGCCCACCAGGCTCCTCTCTCTAGCCAAGAATACTGGAGTGTTGCCATTCTCTTCTCCAGGGGATCTTCCCAACCCAGGGATCAAACCTGAGTCTCCTGCAGCTTCTCCATTGGAGATTCTTTACCACTGAGACACCTGGGAAGCCCTCCAGAATCCGAGAGAAAAATATCAAAAGGAACTTTGTAAATGACTGTTAGGCTTGCAGATTCACATGGATCTTACTCATGATCTATGAGCCTGAGGTCCGCAGGTCTAAAGGGGTGTGAGTGCTCATTGACAGATTTGCCTGTTTTGAGTTTTCTGGAGGAACTGCAAGAAGTAGGACCCCACGGAGGGGTGCCTGGAGGAAGGAGAGGGGGGCAGTCATAGCAGGAGACAGGATGGGAATTGGGAACTCAGGGCAACTGCCGCGGTGCCCTGTGCCCGAACCGGCCCCTGAGGCTGATAAGTGGAGGGAACACGCGCTCCTCTTTCACCTTCCGTGGGGCCCTCTGTTGACGCTCAGAATGGATTTGCTGAAGAAATGAGCTCAACGGCCTGAGGTTAAACTGTCACCCAGGCTCTCGGGCGTCTCGCTGACCCCTGCAGGTACGAACAAGCCTCGCTCAGTGCTCTGCCTGTACAGAGGGTCTTCTCAGGCGGGAACCGAGGATGGTGGCAACACCCGTCCAGACGGGAGCACCCTCATGACACCTGCAGCTCTGCCTGTTGCAGTGTCGGCTGCTGGAGGGCTGTCCTCAAGCCGAGGAATTGAGTTGACGTGGTGAGGGAAATCAAGTCGTAGACAACAAAGGGATTAGAGAGAGAAGTCATCTTGCAGTCCCAAGACTGGTGTGTTCATGGTTCAGGACTTTTTAACAAAGAAATAATGATAATAAAATCCTTTCGAAAAACTAACTGGCAAGCATTTGTGAAATATTTGCAAGATGCAGGGCCTTCTTACATGCAAGAATTAATTAACCAACTTTTTATTCCATGAAGGGGTACTTCTGGAACCAATGAGATTGTTCTGGAGAAGTACATAAATTGGTGAGGATTAAAAAAAAAAGCATGTGAAAGCCATGACTTCAGTTATTGTGACTTAATTATATTTTGGGTGGGAAAAATGTGCAAAGCTATTTGCACTTTTAATCTTTTGCCTCCCTTTTTTTATCCATATTGACCTCATTCACCCTAACAAATATAGAAAAAAAAAGTCTAGAAAAAAATCTGACTAAGCTAAAATCACAGGGTCTTGAATTCTTTCGCAATGTGAGCCCTCAATAATGCAGATATATATCACCCAATGAGTAAACTTCCTGATTTGTAGAATGTTTAAAAACAAATGGTGTTTTTTTCTCTTTGGGTGGAATTACTGCAACTTCTGACCAAGGGACTTGCTCAGAGATGTTGGCAAAAGTGAGGGGCAGTGGGTGACAATAAGCCATTTGCAGAAGTCCTGGGGTTCTTTCCACTAAGAGCGGACCACTGGGTGGCGACTCCCTGGCCAGCCCTGCAACGCTGGAGGGTTTCAACGCTTCCCTCTCTCCCTGTGCTTCCTGGGAGGAGTCCTAGGCCAGACAAGTGAGACAAGAGTGCGCACAGTCATGCTCCGGGATGTAGTCAGAGCCGCCAAGAAACGTGTCTCACGAGGCTGCTTTATCCTAAAGGAACATCAAGCCTCTGTTTCCCGTGAACAGGGTACTGCACTCAGTCGTGTCCAACTCTTTTCGACCCCATGGACTGAAGCCCACTAGGCTTCTCTGTCCTTGGGATTTCCCAGGCAGGAGTACTGAGTGGGTGGCCATTTCTTCCTCCAGGGGATCTTCTGATCCAGAAATCAAACGAGCGTCTTGGGCATTGGAAGGGTGATTACTTACTATGGAGCCACCAAGGAAGCCCATACACCATATACATATATAGAATACATATTTGTGTAAATTATCCTATTGAAAATTTGCAGAGAGACCACCCACATGCACAGAAACTACATTAGTACTAATTAGCAATTTATTAAATTCAACATTATTTCAACTGTTTGAGTAAAAAAGAAAAAAGAGTTACATGGTTTTACTCTGACATTCTAGGTCTTGATTAAAGTCTTTACGAAAATTTTTAATTTGTATGCCCTGCCCCTGGGTACAGGTGCGCTGGAGCGGGCTCCCACTGGCTCACCAGAGCTACTGCGATCGGCTGTTCCCTAGTCCAGGTTCAGTAACAGCATCAGCAGCTTGACATCAGCTGTGAGGGCAGTAGCGATAGCCTGGCAGTCAGCACACGGTACACACCAGATCTTTTTTTGCCAACGGGAGAGCCTGTTGTTAAGCTCTTACCACTGCTTCCAACTTCTGTATCTGGAAGAGTTCAAATTCAGTATGGAGGTTGTAACGTATGTAAAAGCTTGAAACCTCTGGGAGGATGGTGGTCATGAAGTGTGATTGAGAACATGTGTGGTGAAAGGCGCCCTTTAGCCATGGGACACCTCGCCTGAGAGCTGGGGAGGTGCTGTCATGGGCTGTTCCTTGGATGCAGCCCCAGCGCTGTCAGGGTTGGACATGTATGTATTCGGAACACATAATTACATGTTGTGTTCCTCAGCTCCTTTTCGATGTCTGAATGACAGTGTCGTAGTGATTATGTTTTAGTAACCAAGGGGAAGAGAGTTTGCAAATAAGTTATTGTTGTTCATCGGCTCAGTCATGTCTGACTCATTGCAACCCCATGGACTGCAGCACGCCAGGCTTCCCTGTCCTTCACTATCTCCTGGAGTTTGTTCAAACTCATGCCCTTTGAGTTGGTGATGCCATCCAACCATCTCATCCTCTGCCACCCTCTTCTCTTCCTGCCCTCAATTTTTCCCAGCATTAAGGTCTTTTCCAGTGAGTCAGCTCTTCGCATCAGGTGGCCAAAGGATTGGAGTTTCAGCTTCAGCATGAGTCCTTCCAATGAATATTCAGGACTGATTTCCTTTAGGATGGGCTAGTTGGATCTCCTTGCTGCCAAGGGACTCTCAAGAGTATTTTCCGACACCACAGTTCAAAAGCAATTCTTTGGCGCTCAGCCTTCTTTATGGTCCAACTCTCACATCCATACATGATGACTAGAAAAACTATAGCTTTGACCCTACGGACCTTTGTTGGCAAACTGATGCCTCTGCTCTTTAATACACTGTCTACATTTGTCACCAGTTTTCTTCCAAGGAGCAAGTGTCCTTTAGTTTCAGGGCAGCAGTCCTGACCCGCAGTGATTTTGGAGCCCAGGAAAATGCAATCTGTCACTGTTCCCATTTTCCCCCATCTATTTGCCACAAAGTGACAGAACTGGATGCCATGATTTTAGTTCTTGAGTGCTGAGTTTTAAGCCAGTTTTTTTCACTCTCTTCCTTCATAGTCATAGGTTTGTTACATTGAGTGTACTATACTGAGTATTTTGTAGTAACCTATAAGGGAAAAGAATCTGAAAAAGAATAGATATACTTACGGATGTATAACTGAATCCTTTTTCTGCACACCCCAAACTAACACAACATTGTAAATCAGCTTTAGTCCAATAAAAAATAATAACCCATCCTTGACTGCACAGCCACTGTTTGCAGAGTTTTATTTTCTGTTATGGCTTTATCGATTTATAATGTACATGGCATTCGATTCATCCACTGTAGGTGTACAGTTCAATGATTTTTTAGTAATACACAGTTGTGAAACCATCAGCACAATCCAGTTTTAGAACTTTTCCATCATACCCAAAAGTTTCCTTCTGCCTGTTTGCAGTGAAGCCTGTTCCCACTCCCCGCCGCAGCAACTACTGACTTTCTTTCTTTTGATGTTTTTTTTTTGTTTGTTTGTTTTTTCTAGAAAATTTCACACAAATGGAATCATCCAAACCATACTCTTTTGTGTCTGGCTTTTTTTCACTCACTGCAGCGCTTTGCACACATCAGCGCTCTGTCTCTTTTAGCTGCTGAGTAGAATTTGGCACAGATGGACACACATCAGCTATTTTGCTGACTGATGGGCATTTCAATGGTTTCCACTTTGGGGGTGTTACAGAACATTTGTGAAGCCTTCATATGGATGTGTATTTTCAAATCTCTTAAGTAAGCTCTGGGAGTTGCTGATGGACAGGGAAGCCTGGTGTGCTGCAGTCCATGGGGTTGCAAAGAGTCAGACATGACTGAGCGACTAAACTGAACTGAAGGGGTGAGGGTTTGGAGTCCTCCACATCCTTGCTAACACTGGGAATTTTTAGTGTTTTTGATTACAACAAGGGCTTCCCAGGTGGCTCAGTGGTCAAGAATTCACCTGCTAACGCAGGAGACCTAAGAGACGCAGGTTTGATCCCTGGGTCTCCTGGAGAAGATCTCCTGGAGTAGGAAATGGCAACTCACTCCTGTATTCTTGCCTGGAAAATTCCAAGGGCAGAGGAGCCCGTGGGCTACAGTACGTGGGGTCACAAAGAGTCAGACATGACCAAGTGATCGCAGTCATTCCAGTGATTATCTGTAGTGTCCCAGTGTGGTTTTGACCTCTGTGATGATTAACGGTGTGCATTATCTTCACGGAAACAGTTCCTCAAACCTTTGCCATTTTTAACTGGGCTACTCATCATATTATTGAGTTGTAGTAGTTCTTTACATAGTCTGGATAAAATCCTTTATCAGATATGTGATTTGCAAGTATTTTCTCTCAGTTTGCGGCTCGTCTTTTTATTTTCTTATTGATATGCTCTAAAAAGAGTAAAAGTTCTTAATTTTGATAAAGTTCAATGAATCCTTTTTTCTTTCAAAGATCATGTGTTAGTGTCATAGCTGAAAAAACTTTGCCTAACTTAAGGTCACCAAGGATTTTTCTTATCTTTTCTTCTAGTTCTGAAAAAGACCCTGTGAAATTTTTATAGGAGTGGCTTTGTACTCGTAAGTTATTTTGGGAAATGTTACCATCAGTTCTCTCTGCTTTTTAATATGCTGTCTAGGTTGCTCATAGCTTTTCTTCCAAGGGGTAAGCATATTTTAATTTCATGGCTGCAGTCACCATCTGCAGTGATTTTGGAGCCCAAGAAGATAAAGTCTGTCACTGTTTCCATTGTTTCTCCATCTATTTGCCATGAAGTGAAGGGATTGGATGCCATGATCCTAGTGTTTTGAAGGTTGGGTTTTAAGCCAGCTTTTTCACTCTCCTCTTTCACTTTCATCAAGAGGCTCTTTTGTTCTTCTTCGCTTTCTGCCACAAGGGTGGTGTCATCTGCGTATCTGAGATTATTGACATTTCTCCTGGCAATCTTGATTGCAGCTTGTGCTTCATCCAGCCTGGCATTTCACATGATATACTCTGCATATAAGTTAAATAAGCAGGGTGACAATATACAGCCTTGATGTACTCCTTTTCCTATTTGGAACCAGTCTGTTGTTCCATGTCCAGTTCTAACTGTTGCTTCCTTACCTGCATACAGGTTTCTCAGGAGGCAGGTCAAGTGATCTGCTATTCCCATCTCTAGAAGAATTTTCCACAGTTTATTGTGATCCACACAGTCAAAGGCTTTGGCATAGTCCATAAAGCAAAAGTAGATATTTTTCTGGAACTCTCTTGCTTTTTCGATGATCCAGTGGATGTTTGCCATTTGATCTCTGATTCCTCTGCCATTTTCACAGTATCAAGCCTTTCAATCCATGAACAGGATATATTTTTACATATACTTATATCTTTAATTTCCGTCCACAGTGTTTTGTAGTTCTCAATGTACAGGTTTTCTGCTCCTGTTTTTAAATTTTTTCCTAAGTGTCTTGTTCTTTTTGATGCCATTGAATTGCTAGAAGAACTGACCAGAAGGATTGTTTTCTTAATTGTGCTTTTTATCGTTTGTGACCAGTATATAGAAATACAGTTGATTTGTACGTATTGGTCTTGTGTTCTGTGACCTTGTTAAGCTCACTTATGAGATCGAGTAGTTTTCTGTTTTTTTAGATTTCTTGAAATTGCCTACACAAAAGGTCAACTTGTCTTGAGAATAAAGACAATTTAACTTTTTTCCCAATATGACTGCATTTACTTTCTTTTTCTTGCCTTTCAGGACTAGCCAGAATATCCAGTACAATCCTGACAGCAAATGGTGAGAGCAGACCTCGCTGCCTCATTCTTGAGCTTACGGGGAAGCATTCAGTCTTTTCCAACCAGGTATCTGTAGCTACCATGTCAACTGCAGGCTTCTGCAGGCTCTCCTTATCAAGTTGAGGAAGTTCCCTTATATTCCTAGCTTGTAGAGTCTGTACCATGGGTGGCGTTGAATTTTTTCTAACATTTTTTTTTTTCAGCATTAACTGAGATGACCATGGTTTTTTCCTTTGTTCTCTTAATAAGGTTTGTTATTAACACATGAAGTGATTTTCAAATGGTAGACTATTCTTGCCTTCATGAAATAAGCCCCACTTGGTCACAGTATATGATTCCTTTTATGTGTTGCTGTATTTCGCTTGTAACTTTTTCGTTAAGGAGTGTTACATCTATCATTTTCATTCAGTTTAAGATATTTGCATTTTCCTTCATGATTTTTTTTGTTTGGCTTACTGGAGATATAGTATTTGTTGTTTAATTTCTAAAACTTTGGGGACTTCCCATGCTTTTTCTGTGTTGATTTCTAATTTCATTGTGTTTAGAGAAAAAGTTTTGTATAGTTTCAGTCTTTTAAACTTACTGAAATTAGTTCGTTACCTAGATTATGGTCTATCATTGAAGTGAAATCATATGTTTTTCAAAAGGATATGCATTCTGCTTTCTATTTATTCTATTCTACCCTATATTATTGATGGCAAGTCAAGTTGGTTGATGGTGCTATTCTATTCTATAATTTCTTGAATTTTTGTTTAAAATTTTCTTTTATCCATTGTTGAGAGAAGTATTGAAGTCTCCAGTTATAATTGTACAGTTGTCTGTTTTTCCTTTCAACTGTGAAGGTTTTTGCTCTCACTGTTTTGGGGCTTTGTTATCAATTGCTACATCTTTCTGATGAATTGACCTCTTTAGGAAACATTCTTCTTTGGCTTCTCTAATATATTTCATCTTACAGTCTACTTTGTCTCGTATTACCATAGCCTCTCAAGCTCTTTTATGGTTACTGTTTTCATGCCATATAGATGATCCTCTTTTTACTTTTGATCTGCATCTTTAAGTCTAATGGTGTCTCTTGTGGACAGTAGAGCTGGACCCAGCTTGTCACTCTGATCATCTCCGCCTTTTGAGTGGAGGGTTTAGGCCGCTGGTGGGATTACAGTTATGCTTAATACTTGGCTCCTTTTCCCCTTTTCCTTTCTTTTCTTTGCCCTTGCTGCTTTCTTGGCTCAGCAGCGCCAGGGGCTAAGCCCTGTTTGCTGGGAATCTAGGTGGTCCCTCACAGCTGCCTGGCTTGAATGAGCCCAGGGGGATACAGCCACTCCCCCAGCAGGAGGCAGCCTCTGATGAAAGGACTCTCCCCTCGTTTTCCTGCCTCGGGAGGTGTTGGGAACCTGACTCATTTTTCCATCTCTCTGATGTGTTCTTCTCATGACATTGGGCCAAATTTAACCTCATTCATATTTACATCCCCCTTACTTCTGCCTCTCCTCTACTCCTTGGCAACCTTCCCTGCCCTGGGTGGATACATTGGTAGATCCTGACTCAGGAATCACCAGACAGGAAGTGGAAATCAGCTTTTTATTTCCAAATACATGCCCACTCTCTTGAGTAGTATTTTTTTTTGTGTGTGTGTGTGTGCGTGTATACAGAAGCTGCAAGAAAGAAGGAACTCATTTCATGTCTCATGTAAACCTCGAGGAGATAAAACTTCATGCTCACTCCATTACACTTTTATCTGCTCACTGTTTTGGGGGGTTCCCTAGTGGCTCAGATGGTATGGAATACAGCTACCATGTAAAAGACCTGGGTTCTGTCCCTGAAGGGGACCGAAGGTCCCCTGGAGAAGGGAATAGTTACCCACTCCATTATTCTTGCCTGGAGAATCCCATGGACAGAGGCTGCAGTCCGCAGGGTCTCAAAGAATCGAACACGACTGAGCAGCTAACACCTTGGCTTGACACCAGCCAGCTCTGGGCACGAGCAGTTTTCTTCTGAGCCATCCTCACGAGCCGTGCCTTCTGCATTCACCCACCACCTTCCTTCCGTCCTCTGCCCTGCTTTGCTGGCTCCCCCATGGAATATCTCGACAGCACGGACTCTCATGTGGCTTCACGGCAGCTTTGTTTTAGTGGCACTGATTAGCTCCAAAGGTACGTGGAAAAGCATCTCTGATGGACAGTTGTGTAAGATCACGGGTCACCAGTTCTTCTGGAAGCAATGTAAAATGCCCAGAGATGAGTTAGCGTTTAAGCACTGCAATAAAGCCAAGATTGGAGATCCGTGTGTATGAGGGAACGGCCAGTTTTCTGAGGAAGCATCACTGGGAGGTGCTGTTTCTCCACTGAGCCTGAGAGAGGCTGAGTCATCCGACTCTTGGCTTCGCTCCTCTCTGTTCCTGAGTCTGCTACAGTGTTTGCCGTTCCTGAAGCACTTCCTGCCCTGCTGGATTGTTACTGCCTGTTACTTTTCCTCTCGGTTGCCCCTGGCTTCACAGGTCCAAAATGATCTCTCTATCTGAGAAGTGGGATCAAGCCAGCATTGCTTTTCTAAGGACTTCGTTTCAAAGGAAGCTGCTTTCTCCTCTCCATTTCTGTATTTATTCAAGTAACACAGAAGTTTATAAGTGATTAAGGTTGCATTTTCTCATGGGTAGTGGTAAAAGTGGGTTGAAATTCTGGGTTAGATCCACTTGTCCCTCAAAAATATCAAGCTTGAAAAATTTTGAAATACATGGCAGAGACATTTACTGTTCTGTGATCATCTTTATGATATCCACATATTCCAGCCCCTTGGGGCTAGTGGATCCATGAGACAAGGTCTGGGCAATGGGCCAGAATTATAAAGGATCACCTCTAGACCTTTAGGACACTTGAGGGAGGGGGGATGAGCCTACAGTTCTCTTCACTGATGCATTGAACTGGAAACCAGGGGACCCAGGTGATGTAGTGCTAAGAAGCAATTTGCCTGGATCTCTGAGTTACTCTTCAGAAGTAAGAGTCCATAGAAAGTGGCCAAAATCACAGAAGACTTTGTGAGGGAGAAAAATGAACCTTTGCATACAAAGCCCCTGAGATTTCCAGGTTAGCTTTTTATGGCAGGAAAACCTACTCAATTCTGGCTAACATGAAGCATTCAAATGTCAGAAAATAAGACATTTCCTGAAATAACTAATAAATGAAATAGTGCATAAACAAAAGGGAAGATTAGTCACTTAATAACCATTTACAAAGTTGAAATCCTAGTGCTTAGGAAATATGATTTGTGAAGTTTCTGGGAAGGAGGTTTTTTTTTATCATGAATAATTTTTTTTTTAATTTTCTTTACTTTATTGTGTTGGTTTTGCCATACATTGACATGAATCTCCCATGGGTTTACATATGCTCCCCAAACAGAACCCCCCCCCCCCCCCCCCCCCCCCCCCCCCCCCCCGGAAATCTCGATGCACCAGCCTGGAGCATCAACCCTGGGCTGGCGATTGATTTCACATATGATAATTAACATGTGTCAATGCCATTCTCCCATATCATCCCACCCTTGCCCTCTTCCACAGAGTCCACGAGTCTGTTCTATACATCTGCGTTCCTTTTGCTGTCTTGCATGCAGGGTTCTCATTACCATCTTTCTAAATTCCATATATATGCGTTAGTATACTGTATTTTTGTTTTTCCTTCTGGCTTACTTCACTCTGGATAATAGGCTCCAGTTCCGTCTACCTGAGTAGAACTGATTCAAATGAATTTTTTTTAATGCTGAGTAAATTCCATTGTGTATATGAACCACAGCTTTCTTATCCATTCGTCAGTTGATGGGCATCTAGGTTGCTTCCATGTCCTGGCTATTGTAAACAATGCAGCGATGGGAAGGAGTTTTTTAGGGGAGAATCAAGGGCTAGCAGTTACTGATGTTTGATTTCATTTCAAATGTCTAACCTATTTGAAAATTTCTAACATATTAGAAAAATGTTTAATGATTTTCTAATTTTTTTTTTACTTCAGTGCAGATTCCAAGCATAATTAGAGTCATTTTAATATTTTCATTCATAAGTAGAGGTAAAAGGGAAAATTATTCTTCCTAGAGTATGAAAGTGTGATAAAATGACTGCCTTAGGTGGAAATACCTTCCGTTTAAGCAGTAACAGAAGAGGAAACAAAATCTCTGTCTAATTGATTGTTCCAGTCACAATTTATGAATCCTCTTAAGACTCCGGAGATGCGGATTTGACTTAAAGTTAGACAGTTCTCCTTCACAGCCTCAAGAGGGCGCCATCACCCTAGTACAGCTTAGTGGTTGAGCATTTCAGGATACGTGAGGGGAGCTGGTCTGCTTGAATAAAAGAACATAAATCTCTTAAGCTGTTGTCATTTTTACAGTCTGGAAATAATTTTTTTACATAGCAGTTTTAAGCATTAAAGTTAGAGTATACAGTTTAAATTCTCCTCTAAAGTAAGATATTTCCTTTCCCATTAAAACCCCAAAGTATTTGCAAAAGCACATGTCAGAACACAAATCAGGGAATGACTGTATGATTTAGAAAATAATTTGCATCATAATTTCTTTGAGTGGAAGCCTTCCTACTTCATTTGATAAATGTATAATAACTTTTTGGTGTCAACATTTTAGAAGTAGATTTATTTAAGGTGAAGAATTCAGCAGACTCTCCAAAGTCATAATATAATAGGAATTAATTGTTGGGTGATTTCCCAGAGGCAGCTTTTGTTAATGCAACTTTGGAAATTTTTCTTGCTCTTTAGGCAAGCATTGTGTCAGTCGTTTAGTCATGTCTGACTCTTTGTGACCCCATGGACCATAGCCCACCAGGCTCCTTTATTCATGGAATTCTCCAGGCAAGAATACTGGCGTGGGTATCCAGTCCCTTCTCCAGTGGATCTTCCTGACCCAGGGATGGAACCCGGGTCTTCTGCACTGCAGGCAGATTCTTCACCCTCTGAGCCACCAGCGAAGCCCTTATGCAAGCATCGTAGATGCTAAATACTTTCTAGGTAAAGGCCGCCAAATATTCATGTGCTATAAAATTATTTTGTTTTTCAAAAGTTTCTTCAAAACATCCTGAGATTAACTAGGATACATGTACATGTATGATGTACGTGTGTGTTTATTTCAAAACCAGTTTGCTTCTTTCAAACAGTGCTGTGCTGTGCTCAGTCGCTCAGTTGTGTCCTACTCTCTGCGGTCCCATGGGCTGTAGCCCGCCAGGCTCCTCTGCCCATGGAGTTCTCTAGGCAAGAATACTGGAGTGGGTTGCCATGCCCTCCTCCAGGGTATCTTCCCAATGCAGGGATCAAACCCAGGTCTCCTTCATTGCAGGCAGATTCTTTACCATCTGAGCCACCAGTGGGAACATTAAAACTGTGTTCCTGGGGTAAGAGCTCGCCTTTAGAAAGTTTTCAAGAGCCCAAGAACTAGAGAGGTGAAGGGTTATCTATTCACCTCGGTTCTAGAGGTTCAGGATTATTACTTAGAGTTATCGTTTTCATCTCCTTGGGGCTTCTCATTAGGATTCAGACTGTTCTGTGCCCTGAGGGAGACAGAAAGCAGGATGTGCTGGAAAGGTTCAACTCAGATCAAGCATGAGGGGGTTTGGAAATGGAATACAGCCTAGAGCTTTCCCCCAGATTCCGGTTCAACCCTGTCATCAGCCTGGGAGAGCTGAGCACACAGCTGTGCATGCTTCGACATGTAAGACAGAGAGATGCAGACACCATGCTTGGTGCAGAGTGCCCCAAGACCAGCTTTCGGAGAGATGTCTCGGGGTTTGCCATTGTGCTCCACAGATAGTGCCCCCCAAAGGAGGATGTGAGTGTCGTGACCAGGTCTGTCTGGCGGGATTTGAGCGAAGAGGCTGGTGATGGAGGCAGCGCGGCACATGGAGAGGTAAGGGGTCCGAAAACACGGCTGCTTGGCACAGAAAACGAGCCTGCACTCCCTCAGAAGTGTGCTGGCTTAGCCTCCTGATGGTGGAGACACAGAATCTGGGCCTAAGCACCTGCCCCAGCCAGCAACGTGGAGTGAAGAGGGCCAAGTGAAGTGTGCGGATGGGAAAGCATCGTGACATTTGCCGGTAGGGTGCAGAAGAGATGCTGATGTTTCAAAGGGCTTGCGACTAGAAGTTTGAAAAGTTACTGAGGTTGGATGACCTACCCTCATTTTAGGACTTACTACTTCCCTGGTGGCTCAGACGGCAAAGCATCTGCTTACAATGTGGGAGACCCGGGTTCAATCCCTGCAATGCGGGAGACCCGGGTTCAATCCCTGCAATGCGGGAGACCGGGTTCAATCCCTGGGTCGGGAAGATCTCCTGGAGAAGGTAATGGCACCCCACTCCAGTACTCTTGTCTGGAAAATCCAAGGATGGAGGAGCCTGGTGGGCTACAGTCCACGGGGGTCACAAAGAGTTGGCCACACCAGGACAACTTGCACTGAACTTCTTCACGGCATGTACAACACAGGAGAGAACTTTGATTCGCATGATTGTGAGGTGTGAGGGTGGGTCCGTCAGTCGGTTGTTGAGATTGCAGAGGCCTGTGAACATGTGGGGTGAGGAGAGGGGATAGAAACTCACCGCCCTTCCCACTAAAGTGTGAAGGTTACTAAAATATCAATGCATGTAAAAATTCTGTATAATTTAAGAAAAACTATGCAGAGGCTTATAAGGAAGCATAGACGTTGCCATTTCCCCCCTTAGACGAGGCTTGAGGGTCCCCTCCCCGCCCCAGGCACGTGAAATCTTCTGAGTCCAGGATTGAACCTGTGTCCCCCACATTGGCAGGCAGATTCTATTCACTGTACCACCAGGGAAGTCCTACTTTTGCATATTTCTTGTTAGAGGCATATCTAGGTTTTTTTTTCCCCCTTACTGCTATTGTGACTGGGATTTTTATCCCCTATTAGACATTCTAATTGCTTGCAACAGTACATAGAAAATTGTCTTGGGGGCAATTCATGCTAGCTGCTGTAATAAATACCCCAACATTTCAGTGATTTAGCACCAGAAAGTTCTGCTTTTTGCTGATGAACCATCTGATACGAGTCAGGTCACCTTCATCTAAGCAGTGTTCGGCGTGCCAAGGTCTTTCCATTCCAATCATGCAAGGCCTGGGATTTCTGGACTGTGAGGCTACCAGCCCCTCCTTTTCTGAACTCATCTCTTTCTTGTAATTGCTTTCCAAGAGAAGCTATTGCCAGGACTCTCCATTAACGCTCTCCGTTCATCTTCATCTTCAGAACTACAAGATCCTCTGGCGTATGACCTGACTTCCAAAGAAATAAAAACTAAGAATTTTAGCAAGTATCTTGCTGCGAGATAATGCTGACTCATCTTCTAGTCTTGAATATCAGTTTTCTTACCTCTCGCCATCCGGTTACTAAAACGGTGCTATGTCTTTTAGATTTTACTGCTTTTTTGAATTTTAAGAATCCTCTTTCTAGTTGCTTGTTTTGCATCAGGATGATTAGAGTGAGCCGAGGTAACAAACAATCTACAAAGCAGAGTGGCTTCGTCCCTGAAGCTGTGTTTCTTTCTCATGTCGTAGGTCTAATGAATTTGGTCTGTTTTCAACTGTGTTTTTCCTTTGTCATTTCTAAGTATGTGGGGCAAGGGCAAGGGGAGAGAGTTGTATCTTGCTCGGTCCACCACTTCCTCGGGTGCTTCCTCGGGTCAGTTCTTCTGCCTGCTTGACTTTCCTTGATCATGAATCCCCCACCGCCAGCCTTGAATGACGCGAGGGGTCCTGGCCTCTCTGTCCCCTCTGAACCGACGATGATTCAGGACGCCAGTGCATGCTTGTGTGCCAAGTCGCTTCAGTCGTGCCCGACTCTTTGGGACCCCACGGACTGTAGCCCCCCAGGCTCCTCTGTCCATGGAGCTTCTCCAGGCAAGAATACTGGAGTGGGTTGCTATGCCCTCCTCCAGGGGATCTTCCCGACCCAGGGATCGAACCTGCATCTCTTACATCTCCTGCATTGGCAGGCGGGTTCTTTACCACTAGTGCCACCTGGGAAGCCAGGACACCAGAGCTCCTGGGAAGAATTCACCCAGAAGGAGGCAGACAGGAGAAGTCACTCCTTCCCATGAACACTTCAGCTCACGTGAGTGACGTGAAGTTGTAAACTGGTGCTGATTAAATCTGGGCACACGGCGAAGCCTCTTTTATTTATGCAGGGTTCACACGGCGAAGCCTGTTTTGTGCGGGGTTCACCTACTGAACTTGGAGACAACTGAAGGTCACTTCTCCCGCTGACCCCCTGGGAGGGGTTTCCCGTGATGGGCTCTGAAACTAACCAGAAACAAAATAACCACTGGGGAGGCCCCGGGGGAGGGGTGGAGCCCAAACAGAACGGGTGGTCGAGGAGGAGGGACCCCAGAGCCCACCATGGAAGTGGGCTGCTTCTGAGCTTCAATTCCAAAGTCCCTTAGGAGGAGGATGACAAAGTGCTGTCTGTAAACACACCCCGTGTGCAGGGACTTTTGGTGAGAGAAGTGTCCACAGCCAAGTCACTGTCACGTCAAGGCCTTAAACGTAGTCAAGCACCACTGCGTTTGATAGAGCCTCTATGGGGGCTCCCTGGCTCTTTGTCACAAGCAGACACACCACGATGTTACCGCCCCCAAAATGATGACGCCACCTGGTTTTCCTGGGCTGAACCGGAAACCTGAAACTGGATCCGCTGGTAACTGCTCCCATGTATAGGGGTGTTCTTGTCTACCCGTCACCCACAAGAGCTTCCGGCCACTACATCCTTGTCCAGGAGATAAATTGTGTGAATGCGGACTCTTGGAGGTTAAGGTAGGAATTGGTCCCTTCTCGTGCAATTCAGAGCCCTAGGAGTTTGCAGGGACACAAACAACACGCTCGAATGAAAACAGTGCATAAAAACACCCACGGGACTTCCCTGGTGCTCGGGTGGCTAAGCGTCCACCCAGCAATGCAGGAGACGCGCGTTCCATCCCTGGGTTGGGAAGATCCCACACGCTGCGGAGCAGCTAAGCCCGCCCACGGCCAGTAGAGCAGTTGGATCACCCCGGAGCCCCTGATCAGCAGCAGGAGGAGCCGCCACCACAGCTAGAGCAAGCCCCCACACAGCAACAAAGACCCAGCACAGCCAAAATAAGTAAAGTAATTCATTTAAAAAAAAAAAACCACGCACACTGTATACTTATGTAAATCAGCTTGACGATAAAGAGCTTGTTTTGTCACATGTGGTTCCTCCAGAGGATGTTTTGAAATAAGGAAAGCAGGAGATCCTATTCTTTGAGAAGAGTGATGTTAATAATTCAGGTTGAAAGAAAATTCAAAACAACCCTCTAGATACTGGGCTTGAAATATATATAACAAATCCAAGGAACATTTTTATGATTTTTAAAAATTTTCCATTTGACCATGGCTCTCCCTGAGGTTTCATGAATATATACCTGGATGGAAGAGATTAAAAATCTGAAATGCTCGTAGGACAGATGAGGGGATAGGAAAGAAGTTCCTTTTACTATATATTTTTTTCTTTCTCAGAAAAATTTAAAGTTTAGTATTTCCCTTTCTGGCTTCCGCTGGAAATCAGTTTTCCTGAGAAGTTAAGTGAGTGTGGTTCATGGGTTTGCTTGAATGTCTTTTTTGGAAACTATCACTTTGCAGTATTCCCCCCCTCAAATCTGCGTCTCTTGAGTCTACCCTTCAATTTCACTCAGTGTATGGAATTGTTGGCAAAGATGGATGAAGGAAAATTAAGAATCAAGTTAAGAAGGAACAAATCAGAGGTCAGCAGACTTTTCATAAGGGGCCAGAAAGTCAATATTTTTCCTTTTGTGAAGCCGATGATCTTTTTTTCTTTTCAACTTTTTTGTTGTCACTCTAGACGGTGGGAAGAATCCTTTTATAATGTGTTCCTACTTGAAATCATCGCATTCTGTACTTTAAATATTTTGTAATTTTATTTGTCAATGAAAAAGAGTTTTAGAAAGCTCCCACAGACAAGGAGTAAAAGATTGGGTGCGGCTGTGTGCTAATGAAACCTTATTTTTAGGTTTCAATTTCATGTAATTTTCATATGCCCTGAAATAGTAGTCATTGTTTGACTCTTAAAATCCTCTTAAAATGTAAGAACTATTCTCAGCTCATGAAGTGGAAGTGTTACTTGCTCCGTCACGTCTGACTCTCTGCAGCCCCATGAACTGTAACTCACCAGGCTCCTCTGTTCATGAGATTTTTCCAGGCAAGAATACTGGAGTGGGTCATCATTCCTTTCTCCAGGGGATCTTAAAACAGGTGATGGACTGGATTGTTTGCTGACTTCTGTACAAAAGCACACAGTTGACCTAGCTTACCTTTAACGTTCCCACAAACACATGTATTATTATTTTTCAATGCTTACAAAAATATCTTCATTGAAGTAGAATTTGCATACAATAAAACCACCAGTTGCACGCTTTGATAAGTTTTTGGTTTGCTTTTTTTATAGTTGCTTCACAGGGTTGTTGCTTGAGCAGCGTCTAACTGGGTTTAGTGTTCTAGGCTCTCATTTTCTTTCCTTCATTACTTTATAAACATTTCCTCCATTCTCCTTTGATATCAAATATTGCTGTGGAGAATAAAGTTAGCCACATTAAAAATAATGTCCTTAATGTTGACTCACTTTCCCCTGAAGACTGCATTACTTATTCTGGACATGGCAGTAGCTTAGCCAGTCACCTCTTGCCGTGTAACAAGTCACCCCAGACTTAGCGCGTGGTCATCTCGTCTCACAGTTTGTGTGGTCAGGCGCGTGGGCAGAGTGCAGGTGGCTACATGTTTCATGTGGTCCCAGAGGCTGAGGTCCTGGCACTGACCCAGGGTCTGTGGTCTGAAGGCTCCTCTGGGGAGGGACCAGCTGCCACGCTCACTTGGAGGCTGTTGGCAGCATTCCGACCCTTGTTGGGTTGAGCGTCTCGGATCCTCACAAGCTGACCTTTGGCTGGAGTCTGCTTCCTCTTCTGTGCCACATGGTCCTCTTCCACATGGCAGCTCGCTTCATTAAGGTGTGCAGGCTGAGACAAAGCCTAATCTGTGTCTCTTATAACCTAATCACAGAAAGGGTAAGAAATCGTACTGTTGCGTACCTTGAAAGTTCTAACATGTACATCATCAAAAATGGAAAGTAAATTCCTCTTTTCTTTAGGGAACACTTTACTTTTGATTAGCGACCTATGTCTCAGTCTTCAAGCTTTGAAGACTTAATTGGAACAACCTGGGCTATTTACTCAGATCAGGCAACCCCCGCAAGCAAAGACGGTATACCTGACGGTCAGATGGCGTGTTTTGGCGGTAACTGCAGTCAGAGCAGCTACTAACGGAGCAGAACTCACTGTGGTTCTGGGACTCTCTGGGGTGCTTTCCAGGATCACTTCAATGAACCGTCACAACAAACCCGTGAGAAAGGCCCTGACTCTGTCGCTGTGGGGCTGAGAGGCTCACTGACCTGCTCAAGGTCAAACGGTCCGAGTGGTGGGCCCTCTCCCTGCTCAGGTGGGCAGGTCTCAGGCTGTGCTGACCCACGGCTTTCCAGAAGAGGACACTCTCCTGCAACAGCTCAACCTGGAAAAGGAGAGCAGGGAATGACAACCTGAGGAGGACCCCTGTCGCTCCAGCAAAGAGTAACCTGTGACTGATGCAGAGTAGAATTTTGCTTCTTGTAAAATGACTGGTCAGCACTCCAAAGGGAACACGGCTCAGCAACAACAAAAGCAACAACTTCAAATGGGACTGCACAGCGCTTTTCTTCTCATCTATGCAGACAGCTAGTCTTTCTAATCAAGGCTATGGTTTTCCCAGTGGTCGTGTATGGATGTGAGAGTTGGACCATAAAGAAAGCTGAGCACCGAACAATTGATGCTTTTAAACTGTGGTGTTGGAGAAGACTCTTGAGAGTCCCTTGGACTGCAAGGAGATCCAACCAGTCCATTCTATAGGAGATCAGACCTGGGTGTTCATTGGAAGGACTGATGCTGAAGTTGAAACTCCAATCCTTTGGCCACCTGATGTAAAGAATTGACTCATTGGAAAAGACCCTGATGCTGGGAAAGATTGAAGGTGGGAGAAGGGGACGACAGAGGATGAGATGGTTGGATGGCATCACCGACTCAATGGAAGTGAGTTTGGGTAAACTCTGGGAGTTAGTGATGGACAGGGAGGCCTGGCGTGCTTCGGTCCACGGGGTTGAAAAGCACTGAACTCGACTGAGCGACTGAACTGAAGCAGACAACACAAACCTGGGAGGAGCAGCTGGCCCATCATGTTTAAGAAATTCTATTCATTGGTCTTTCTTTGAGTTATATTTTTATGTCACCCAGACATGAATGTCATTGTTTGGTGACCCTTGTTTTCTTTTTCTTTCTGTTCCTTTTTTTTTTTTTTATGACCAGTGTTCTTTTTGCAGTACAAACTTTGGAAGTACATGTGGGTTTGCAGAGTTATTCTTAAGTCAGAATCTTTATTTTGAGCTGGGCTGCTGGTGGCCAGGGTCGCTCCCCCTCTCCACTGGGAGAGAACCGGCGTGAGTCTTCTTCACTGAGCCACATGGCCTGAGGCAAGAGAGTGGGAACACTCCTGGTGTGTAAAGTCTTTGATTACACAAACCAATGAATCTCTCAGTTCCTTGCTTCTTGTGAGACAGACAGGAAATGATAAAATCACCATTCTGGGAACAAATGAAGCGAATCATAATACTTAAAAGTTATTTAACTTTTACCGCGTAAGCAGGCATGCACATGTCTGCATGTTTATACTTTGTGGAGGCTCTGTCCTCTCGTTTCTTCCAGAACAGGACTTTATTTCTAATTGCGGTATAATTTGACATGTAACTCTATATTAGTTTTGGGTGTGGATCAGTGATTTGATACCTGTTTATTGTGAAATGATCACCCCAATAAGGCTAGTAACATCTGTCCCCACACATTTGTGTGTTAGTCACTCAGTCATGTGAGATTCTTTGCAGCCCCGTAGACTAGCCCAGCAGGCTCCCCTGTCCGTGGGATTCTCCAGGCAGGAGTACTGGAGTGGGTAGCCAGTCCCTTCTCCAGGGCACCTTCCCGACCCAGGGATCGAACCCCGGTCTCCTGCATTGTGGGCAGATACTTAACCGCCTGAGCTAGCAGGGTCTCCACACAAAGTTTTACGGTGAGAACTTGTAGGATCTACTCTCTCAGCAGCGTTCAAAGAGCCTTACTAACCACGGCCACCATGATGCACATCCCACCCCCAGGACTTATTTCTCGTATAGCAGGAAATGTGGGTCTTGCGACCACCACCGTCCCTGACGCACACCCCCAACCCCCGCTCTGGCAACCACCGGTCTCCTTGTATATCTATGAAGCCGAGATCTTTGTTTGTTCAGATTCCACATACGAACGAGGTCATAGGCTACTTGTCTTTAGCTTTCTGACTTATTGGGTTGGCCAGAAAGTTTGCTCAGGTTTCGGCCAACCCGATATTTCACTTATCACAATGCCCTCAATTTCATCCACGTTTCAAATGGTAAGATTTACTTCCTTCTTTTATGGCTGAATAATATTCTGTTGTACATACATTACGGCATCTTCTGTATCCACTCATCCGCTGATGGACATTTAGATTGCTTCTGTGTCTCGGCTGTTATAATTAATGCTGCAGTGAACATGACATAATGGATGGGGCATAGTTGATTAAAACAGATTCATAAGGCTTATGTAGATCAGTCACTACTATGGATCCATGATAGGAACCATTATTCTAATTTGTATCCTAATGACTATTTTAAACACTTACATAGGACTGACTTCTTGTTGGTCGGTTGCTAAGTCCTGTCCGACTCTTTGCAACCCCATGGACTGCAGCAAGCCAGGCTTCCCTGTCTTTCACCATCTCCTGGAGTTTGTTCAAACTCATGTTCACTGAGCTGGTGATGCGCCCTCTGTTGTCCCCTTCTCCTGCTGCGCTCAGTTTTGCCCAGCATCAGTGACCCCACAAGAGACGGAGGCAGACTTGCCTGTGGGCATTGGGAGTCCGCTGTGGAGGCCTCGATTGACAGTGGCGCTCCGTGGGCTCAGGGGCACTAACAGCACCGATCCTGGGAGGTGTGGCACACTGGCAAAAGTCCTCTTGGAGGAGCTCGCCATCAGCCCTACCATAGAGTGTACCATATGGTAGCCCCGCCCAGGACTGGGCTGCCTCAGGCCAAACTGCAGGGAGGGAGCAGAGCCCCACCCATCAGCAGAAAACTGAATTAAAGATTTACTCACTGGAGCAAGACCCATTGTTCCCCGAAGCCGGTCCTTCCGATCAGGAAGCCACCATAAGCCCCCTCATTCTCATCCATCAGAGGGCAAATGGAAGACGCAAGAACTGCAATCCCACAGCTTCCAGAACAAAAACCAGAATCAACCAGGTATCAGGATCTATTCTGGCACCTTACATAACTCACTCAGTCCCCACAAAGCCCCTTCCGGTAGGTGTAATTCCTCCCTCCCCATTTTATAGATGAGGAAACTGAGGCGCAGAAAGAGTGAAGAGCAAGCTTCGGCTCCCACAGCCACACCTGGCAGAGCAGCTGCTGCTGGACCTGCAGTTCCTGGCCCCTCAGGGCGTGAGGCGTCGGTGACCCAGCAGGAAACAGGGGGCATGGATGGCACTCTGCGCAATTGCTGGCCGGCTGGTAGGCTGGCAAGACTGGGCCCCCTTCCCATCGTGGGGTGGAGCCACTAGGGCTGGGTTCACGGGAGGGGGGTGGGGAGGGCGAAGGTCTCACAACAGAGAGCAGAAGGGTGTCCTCAGGCCTGACTCCTCCGCCTGCCTGAGGTGGGCGTAATTCCACAGCTTGGGGGGTGACCAGGCAGCCCCTGGGGCCCCGGCAGGACTCACCCAGACCTTGGCATCCCGCGCGGGTCTAGGTGCCCGTCCTCCCTGGGCCGGGACAGGCGAGGTAGGAGCCAGCCTTCTGCCTAGGGGGGCTGGGGTAGAGCAGGAGACCCCTCCCCGGCTCTCAGGGGTTGCTCCCGCTCACCCCGTCTGCCAACAGACTCTGGAGCTGGGGTGTCCAGCTGGTGGCCGTCAGGCATGTTCCCTCCACCAGCTACAGAGAAGCACTTTGTGGTCCACAGTTACCTTAAATACGCATGCATTAAGTCTTCACTCGACTTCTAGAAATCCACACACACTTTAAAGGGTTGGAAACACTCTGGGAAGTCTCCAAAGGCAGCTTCAGGATCACCAACCCAGAAGGAGAAATAGCCAAAGTCTCTTGGGGGGTGCTTCCACGCCGCCCCCCACCCCCAGGATTCCTGTTCCTGCAGGCCAGGCTTCCCATCAGGAGGGAGTGGTTGTTGTTTTTCAGCCGCTCAGTCCTGTCCGACTCTTTGCAACCCCATGGACTGCAGCATGCTAGGCCTCCCCGTCCATCACCATCTCCCGGAGTTTGCCCAAGTTCATGTCCACTGAGTCGGTGATGCCATCCTCTGCCGCCCTCTTCTGCTTCTGCCCTGGATCTTCCCCGGCAGGAAGGGAGGACCCTCTGCTGATCTGTGGGACTGGGGCTGTGAGCCCTGCAGGCGATTCTCCAATCCTGGTGAGCAGAGTGTGTTTGCATGAAAATGCAGTAATTAAAAATAACAGGAAAGCCTTTCTATTTATAGACGGTTTTATAGGCGCTCCCTCTAAAGAAAACCTGAATTTGGCTCTAGCAAATTGGCAGTGGTTCTTCTGGGTCCTACGAGGGTTTTAGTTTGAGTGGCGCAGAAAGCTTTCTGAAGGCATTCAGCTGTAATAACAGAAGAGGGCCACAGGCAGCCTTTGCAAAACACCAGGGTCCTCAGTTGGAAGAGGACGGCAGAAAGTACAAAGCAGGTTCACCTTAGCGAAGGCGCTTGTTCTCCGAGAGACGACTTTGCTTCTCGATTTCATGCCGGTGATCTAAGGCACTTTTCACATTCTGAGTGCTTTGCCGCTGCTTACTCCCATCCTTGAGAGAACCTGGAGGAGAATTTTGTCTTGTTTATGTAAAGATGAGGAGACAGCCTTGATGGGCCAGGATAGAAGTCAAAGCCCTTATTCTCACCTTTTTCCTTTTTTTAAGTTGGAGGATAGTCGCTTTGCAGTGTCGTGCTGACTAATGCCATACAGCAGCATGAATCCCCCGTAAACATACGTGTGTCCCCTCCCTCTTGAACCTCTCACCCCCTCGCCCCTTCCTACCCTCCCCGCCCCACCCAACCCCAGCCCTTTAGGTTGTCATGGAGCGGAGGGTCGAGCTTCCCGTGTTAGACAGCAGCCTCCCACTGTCTGTTTATTTCACACATGGTAATGGATGTTTCGATGCTCCTCTTTCAACTTGTCCCTCCCTCCCCTCCCCGTGTGTCCACAAGTCTGTTTTCTGTCTGCGTCTCTATTCCTGCAAATAGGTCCATCAGTACCATTTTTATAGATTCCATACATATGCGTTAATATACGTTTGTTTTTCTCTTGCTGACTCACTTCACTCTGTATAATAGCTTCTAGGTTCATCCACCCCACTAGGACTCAGATTCAGTCCTTTTTATGGCTGAGTAGTACTCCATTACGTGTTTGTACCACATCGTTTTTATCCATTCACCTGTCTGTGGACGTCCAGCTTGCTTCCGTGTCCTGGCTATTGTAAATAGGGCTGCAGTGAACATTGGGTTACCTGTGTCTTTTTGAATTATGGTTTTCTCAGAGTATGTTGAGCTTCCCTCATAGCTCAGTAGATAAACAATCTGCCTGCAATGCAGGAGACCCAGGTTCGATTCCTGGGTGGGAAAGATCCCCTGGAGAAAGGATAGGCTACCCACTCCAGTATGCTTGGGCTTCCCTGGTGGCTCAGCTGGTAAAGAATCTGTCTGCAATGCAGGAGACCTGGGTTTGATTCCTGAGTTGGGAAGATCCCCTGGAGAAGGGAAAGGCTACCCACTCCAGTATCCTGGCCTGGAGAATTCCATGGATTGTATAGTCCATGGGGTTGCAAAGAGTTGGACACAACTGAGAGACTTTCACTTTCAAAGTATATACCTAGTAGTGGATTGCTGGGTCATATGGTAGTTTTATTCCTAGTTTTTAAAGAAATGGAGTCAAAGCTGTCTTGAGGCTTGGTGTTATTATCTGCTCACCAGAGGATGCCACAGGGTCAAAACAAGTGGCTGAACAAGAAACTCTGGGTCCTGGCAGCAGTTGCTCCTTATTGCCTAGAATCTCCCGAATTTTGGAGGATTCTTGGCTGTTTCATGTACCAGATAAGCCCAGGGTTGGTTTTGGTTTGATGTTTGTTGGTGCTTATCCCTGCAATTAAATCAGAGCAGCAACCTTTCCTTTCTTAGAGCTGTGTTGGTGTATATGCTGAATAAATTAATGTCCCCATTTAAGGAAATTCACTTGGCAGCAACAATTTCTTTTTATGCAAATAATCAACTAGAGTGTGGGAAGAAGGCTAAAAAGAGAAGAATTTTGTATCAAAGATTTTTTCTTTTCCTTTGAAAAAGCACAAGATAAGCCACTGGTCGATGTTGTTTAGTGTGGAGTGGTAAAAAAAAAACAATGACCCAAAGATGGTGCCTGAAGTATAGACTGGAGTGATGTGCTGGACTCAGTCAAGTGGTCCAAGGCTCGAAAGAAAGGCCTCTCATGTCAGGCTCTTGATTTTGAGAAAGACGCTACCCACAGCTTGAGGGAGAGCTTTGGAAAAATGTGCTCTTACTTCCTCCTCTCCTCTTATGAGAATACTTCTAGCACAGGTGCTCCCCAAATTGCCTTTTTTGTCCTTCGTCTGAGTGTCAGTCAGTGTACTCCAGAGACACAGAACCAACGGTGTGATTTTTATTAAGAAATCTGGCCATGTGATTGTGGAGTCCCTGGAGAATCAGAGGAGTGTGCCAGCCCAGCTGTTCATGTCCACAGGTCATCTGCTGGCAAAACCCCCTCCTTGCTGGGGTGAGGTCAGTCTTTGTTCTAGTCAGGCCTTCCACTGATCGGATGAGACCCGCCCACAGTATGGATGGCAATCTGCTTTTATTCAGTGTCCCCTGATTTGAATGTTAATTTCATCCAAAAAGCACTCTCAGAGAAATATCCAGAATAATGTTTGGCCAGCCATCTTGGCAGCTTGGGTCAGCCAGGTTGACAGGTAAAATGAACCATCGTATCCTCGCTTGGGAGCACAGACCAAGGTTCGGAGCTCCGCAGCAGAGACCCTGCTCACTGGGTGTCTACGGGCCCCTGTGTTTCCTAGACCCTCGCAGTTCAGCAAGCATCTCTTCCACATGAAGCAGGTCAGCATCAGCGCTCCTCCTCAGTCACTGCTTTCTTGCCTCGGTGATCGGGGAGTCATGTGTGAAAAAAGCAGAATTATGAGATAGAAGTTCGAGTCTCCTGCCTACACAAGTCAGAAATAAATTCTTGTGCTAAGCCACTGAGATTTCAAGGCACAGCTGTTCCATCCTGACCCCGGCTGTGTGTCTGTGTCTAAGGGTGCCTCTGCGTGTCTCTGGGTGTGTTTGTGGTTGATTAGAAGACCTGTGTGCTAGACCTCAGCCAGCACCACCCCATACACTGATGCGCACACTGGTGAAAGCCTGTTTTCCACGTCTTCCCTCGCTGATTCTGATGAGTTTCTAGAGCTCGTCTGTCCAGGTCAGTTCTTTCCCACGCTGAATGCAACGAGTATTGTTTCCGACTCATCTGGGTCTTCTGGAGGTCTTCTGGGTCTTCTCACTGTCTGTGGAGGTCAGCAACACCCATCCTAAAGCTCTTTCTTGCTCTCAGTTCAGTCGCTCAGTCATGTCCAACTCCTCGCGACCTCATGAACTGCAGCACACCAGGCCTCCCTGTCCAGCACTAACTCCTGGAGCTTACTCAAACTCACGTCCATGGAGTCGGTGATGCCATCCAACCGTCTCATCCTCTGTCGTCCCCTTCTCCTCCTGCCCTCAATCTTTCCCATCATCAGGGTCTTTTCCAATGAATTGGTTCTTCACATCAGGTGGCCAAAGTATTGGAGTTTCAGCTTCAACATCAGTCCTTCCAATGAATATTCAGGACTGATCTCCTTTAGGATGGACTGGTTGGATCTCCTTGCAGTCCAAGGGACTCTCAAGAGTCTCCTCCAACACCACAGTTCAAAAGCACTAATTCCTTGGTGCTCAGCTTTCTTTATAGTCCAACTCTCACATCCATACATGGAAAAACCATAGCTTTGACTAGACAGACCTTTGTCAGCAAAGTAATGTCTCTGCTTTTTAACATGCTGTCTAGGTTGGTCATAGCTTTTCTTCCAAGGAGCAAGCGTCTTTTAATTCGTGGCTGCTATTAATTTAACAGTCTTTTGCTTTCTTGCTTTAGTCCACCTGGAATTCCTTCTTTGGGGAATCCTCATGCTAACCCACGTGACCTGTGGGACTGGAAGTCACCCCCCTCTCTCCAGTATTTTGCTGACTACATGATAACTTGGAAAAATAAAATGACAGCACACACAGCGTTCACTCTGGGTAGGTGTTCTATCAAAGCCAGACTCATTGGAGCCTCTCTCTAACTTCCTGGAACTGGGTGGGTGGGGGTAGCCCTTAATCTGGAAACGCGACCCAGGCATGTAGGCTGGGCTGTCAGAGCAATCTTCCCACCTGCATGGATGCTGTTTCATTGCAAACAAAGAGACCAACATGCAGAATGGAAGGGAGACAGCAGGGCTGTGAGGCAGAAGGGATGGGGAGTGTGTCCTGACAACATGGTTTTACTCTCTGGATTCATTGGAAATTCACCATAGATTTCCCACTTAGCTGAGCAGATATGGCCCTTCTGCGGCTTTGGCTAGTTGATCTTGGGTTTCTGTCACTTGCCAGAAGTCCTGATATTTATGGCAGCATTCCAGGGACATCAACATGTAACTTTTCCTACCAACAGCTGCTGTCAAGGTCGGCTGCCAAGAGTCAGGAAAAGACGAAGCCAATTCTGAACAGAAGCTTTAAGCATTGAGAAGGGGAAAATGGACCTTTTACTTTCTTTTCCTGATTGGCTGTTCCTCCCTTTTAATGGGTCAAGTTTGTCAGTGTTGCTTGATTTCCTTCATTATATTTGTGTTAAGTCACTTGGTGACTCTTTGTGACCCCGTGGACCGTAGCCCGCCAGGCTCCTCTGTCCATGGGATTCTCCAGGCAGGAATGCTGGAGCGGATTGATCACTCCCTTCTCCAGGGGGTCTTCCCAGCCCAGGGATTGCACCTGGGACTCCTGCACTGCAGGTGGCTTCTTTGCCATCTGAGCCACCAGGGAGAGGGTATTTAATCGGCACACCTTGGCGGCTGCACTGACCACACCTGCCAGGTACTGAGGGCAGGTGATGCGTGCTTGCCTGTGAGTCTGTTAAGCAAAGACCTGGCAGGAGACACTTCAGATGCTATTTCGATTTGAACCTGCTTTCCCGCATTTGTACAAAAGTCAGCCTTCAGAGACGGTCTTTCAGGATCCCTTGAGACAGATGGAGCTGCGTCCATGCCATCGTGAGATGAGGATGCTGTGGATGCAGCCTTGCGTGTGTCCTTGGACCTCCTGGAAGGGTCTCAACTTCTCACCTGGCGCTTCCTCCGTAAGTGGTCCCTGGGCTGTTCCGGTGCTAGAAGATTTTCTTCAGAGGGATGTTGTGAAATCTCGTTTACGAATTGCTAGAGCCCCAGAGGCACTGTTTTCTCTAAGCATCCTCCTCTGTAGCTGACAGTTTATGTGTGATAGGACGCTAGACCTAAAAATCAATTTCCTGGGACTTAGACATAAGAGAATGATGATGCAGGTGCCATTAAGTGAGACCAAGGATGCTTTGGGCTGC
Organism: Antilocapra americana; assembly: GCA_007570785.1. Classification (NCBI taxonomy): domain Eukaryota; kingdom Metazoa; phylum Chordata; class Mammalia; order Artiodactyla; family Antilocapridae; genus Antilocapra; species Antilocapra americana. Next base: position 10,578,374 of record ML661340.1, on the reverse strand, counting down.
AAGCAAGTCTCTGCCTGACGGGCTGAGAAGAATGGACCGAGCAAGACGTCATGTAGAGAAAGCTAAAGGATGGAGTTATTCCTTCTGAAAAGGGTACTGTTGAATGCACTTTTATTGCAGAATTCTGAAACACCATGGTTAGCTGTTTCTTAGATTTCTAAATGCTTTGTGTGATTACATCCATTTGCGATTTGAAGAGAAATTTGACCACTTGACGTTGGTATTGGTACCCCTGCCTATCTTGGCCGTACCCCATGTCTTTTCTCTAAATTACCGAAAACCTTCTTGGAATCTGGAATGTCTCATGTTGCTCCCTGGGTGGCTCTTTGCCTCAGCTGTAGAACCAGGGATGCTTCTAGACACATGAGACACAAGCTCCTCAGTCCCACGTGGAATCGCACCATTCTCAGAGTTGTAAGTGACTTTCGGGGATAGTTTTACAACCATTCCCTTATTCACAGGGGACGCAGGGCACACTCGGAGAACGAAAGCCACTTGTTGAAGGTCTCCATGCTTCTGCAGGCAGAGGGCAATGGTTGCTGGGATCAGAGGATGCAAAGGGGAAGGGACCCCTGGGAGAAGAGAGCAGATGTGCAGAGCAGTGTTTACAAAGTGTCCGGGACAGAGTGGTCCGCAGCCAGGCTGTCTGTGCTGGGGCTCGGCTGAGGACTGCAAGGAGGCAGGCTGCCCTCCTCCAGAGAGTGCTTGGCATCTTATCAGGATTGCTGAGCCACTCAGGATGCAGAGCTCAGTGTCACTCAAATGTCACTGCAGCCCAAATGTCCATCGACAGAAGAATGGGCAGGAAGATGTATACATGCACAACGGAATAGTACTCAGTCATGAAAAAGAACGAGGTCGTGCCACGTGCTGTGACATGGATGGATTTAGAGACTGTCACACTGAGTGATGGAAGGAAGAGAGAGACAAATGTCACGTGATATCACTTACATGGGCATCTAGAGAGAGGGTGCAGAGACACTCATCTGCAGAGCAGAGACAGAGCCACAGATGTAGAGAACAAAGGCATGGACCCCAAAGCGGGAGTGGCCAGCAGGATGAACCTGGAGATTGGGACTGATGCATACGCACCACTGTGCATAAGACAGGTGACTAATGAGGACCTGCTCAGTGCTCTTTGGGAATCTTTAAAAAGAGGGGCTACATATGTACGCATAACTGATTCTCTTTGCCGTACTGCAGAAACCAGCTCAACATTGCAGATCAGCTATATTCCAATAAAAAGTTTTAAAAACTCCTAAAAATGTCACTGCAAATTGCTTTTCCAGGCTGAATACAAGCAACCTTTAGCATCCACAGTTTTGAGTTATCTGTGCCTCTCTTCACCTGCCTTAGCAGAGATAATTGAAAATTGGTAGCACTTAAATTCACGTTTAACAAACAACAGCTCAGAAAGCTTGTTAATGTCTCAAGACCACAGGTCCCAGAGGAGTCCTCCAGGCTCCGGCCATCCAAGGAGGATCTCTGGTCTCCCAGAAGACCCAAGCAACATCACTCCTCTTGTTTTGGATGTCTGCTCCTGACCCAAGATCCTTCTGTGGTAAGGAGACATTTTCCTTGTATGAGGACCTCTGGGGCTCACTGGAGTGACCAGCAGCATCAACTCAGCCCTAGAAGCTCCAGCGGCCACCAGCGCTGGGGGCTGGGGGTGAAAGGGGCCCTCGCCAAAGTGTGTCAAGTCTCCCAGTGATTTCAGTCCAGCTCAGCCTGGTGGGTGGCGCTAAGGGTAAAGAACCCGCCTGCCACTGCAGCAGGCAGAAGAGAGGTCAGTTTGATCCCTGGGTCAGGAAGACCCCCAGGAGTAGGAAAGGGCACCATCCTCCAGTCTTCTTGCCTGGAGAATCCCATGGACAGAGGAGGCTGTGGGCTATAGTCCATGGGGCCGTAGAGAGCTGGGCATGACTGAAGTGCCTTTGTATGCACGCAGTTTGGTAGAGTCAGGCTGGCTCAGGGTGGATGGAAAGAGAAGCGTTTTGACTTTCCTGCCTAATGAAGATTCGTCATGTGTTAAGACTCTTAATCACTGAAGCTAAGAACCACTATTAATTAGAGCTGATAAAAGCATAAGAAATATTTAATCCTCTTGTTCTGGGAGCTGGGGATTTTCACCGCCTTACATCTGTGCTCCTAAAGCTCCTAGTCTTACTAGGTTTAGCGTGGCTGCAGTTGGCAATGATTAAATGCACTGCCTGTGGTCCCGCTGAGCTACGTCCTACCCTGAAAGAGCCTCAGGGTGGGGGGTAGTTTTATGACCGTCACTGGCTTAAGATGAGCACAGACACTCCAGCAAAATGACTGTTCAGAAAGGCTTTTCTGAAAATTGGTCCCTGAGTTTTCATTTCTCTTAGGAATAAGGGGTTAGGATTAGCAGCAAACACAAGAACTCAGCTTTTAGATACTTTATTAAATCTGTTCTCTGCTGGTCGATTTTTATTTTTCCTCCCTTTTAAATAATTGCCTTTAAAAAATATCACACCATACCATCAACTTTTGAAAAATAATTTTCATTATCAAATAACTTGCCTGATACTGGTTTTTTGAAGGTAGATTTTCTTTTTTTCCTCGTTAAGAAGGCTTAATAAACATGCTTGTGAACCCAAACTATGTTTGCTGGGTGAATGTGTAGCTAAACCTGTATCTTTAATCCTCAAGTAAGCATTTGTATGACTTGCATTCAGTGTGTATTCTTAAAGTTGGGAAAAATCAGTTGAGCAGGTCACTGGTGAGGGAATTCAGAGCATGTTCACGTTCACAGGGGCTTGGATGAAGGCAGTGAGTGAGTAGTGGCGATGATGCATTTTAATAAATGTGCCTGGAAGTACATTCTTCAGTGACATTGGCTGTGACCTTGGACTCTTGATCACTGACGTGGCAACAGCTGATGTGAACAGTCCCAAAGGCTGAATCCTTCAAGCACCTTTGGGCTACGACTTGGGGTCTCTCACTTCAGCCCCTTTCCATTGTTCCCGTGCCCCATCAGCCAGGCTTCAAAAAGGAAAGCCTTTTCCCTCATTCTCTTTCCAAGCTGTCTGTAGCCTTGGTGATCAAGATTGTCATATGGAAGTCTACGAAAAGCTTTTTCCTTGAAACCCAGGTACTACAGTTTTTCGTGGAATCCTTATAAATGATGGCTCTTATGTTTTATTTTACGCCTTTCACCAAGCGGCTTGAGTGGGGTAGGAGAGCCCCACCATGCCCAGTGCCCTGGGGGCCTCTCTGCACATCCACTTTTTTTCACTCTGGCTTTTTGGGGTCCCGAGTCAGTCATGGCAAAACAGAGGCATGTTTGTTAATAACCAAGACATCCTGTTAGGATGGGCTCACGTTTTAGTCAGCTGGATGAGGTTCCTGAGTGATGTGATTAACTTAATTTTGCTGTTGCTGTTGTTCAGCCACTCAGTCGTTCCAGCTCTTTTCGACCCCATGGACTGCAGCATGCCAGGCTCCCCTTGTCCTTCACTATTTCCCAGAGCTTGCTCAAACTCATGTCCATCGAGTAGGTGATGCCATCCAATCATCCCATCCTCTGTTGAACCCCTTCTCCTCCTGCTCTCAGTCTTTCCAGTGAGTCAGCTCTTTGCATCAAGTGGCCAAGGTATTGGAGCTTCAGCTTCAGCATCAGTCCTTCTAATGAATATTCAGGGTTGATTTCCTTTAGGATAGACTAAACCTCTTTCCTTTAGGTTTGATCTCCTTGCAGTCCAGGGACTCTCAGGAGTCTTCTCCAGTACCACAGTTCAAAAGCATCAATTCTTCAGCACCCAGCCATCCTTATGGTCCAACTCTCACATCCATACAAGACTACTGGAAAAACTATAGCTTTGACTATATGGACCTTTGTCAGCAAAATGATGTCTCAGCTTTTCAATACACTGTCCAGGTTTGTCATAGCCTTTCTTCTTAAACTTTATTTAAGGGGATGTATTTCCATGGTGCCCTGGATGGGGTGGTAGCTAGGGGCAGAGTGTGGTTCTAACTTATCACCCTAATTCAGACGCTCCCAGGTTTTTTTTTTTTTTCCCTAAAGTTTATCTTCCTCCAGAATTTGTTGTTGAGTTTTGTTTTTATTTTTTTTTTTTAAGTTTGTTGGGGAAATTTGTGTCTAAACCTGTATCTTTAACCCTCAAGTAAGCACTTGTGTGTGTCACATACACAGTTTTTGCCTGTCAAAAGCCATCTCTCCCTGCTGTCTCTTACTTCTCCTCTGCTAATAAAACCCCAATCTGAAACGGGGGAAGACCCTTGGTCTGTGGGAAGGCTGGTCCCAGGAGAAGGACTGTGACTGGCCTAAGCTAGCCACTGTCACCCTTCCCCTCTTTGCCAGTGACTGTGGGCATGAGACCTTCCTGGCCCGTGGACTTGTATGTCATCATCCCTGCTCGATAACTCACCCTATACCATGGTGGCGTGAGTGATGATGGACGTTATTCTTCCAGTTTCTGTGGGGAAGGAATTTGAGGGTGGCTGGGTGGGGTGGGGGTTCTGACTGGGGATCTCTTGAGAGCTTTCGGTCCCAAGGTTGACCAGGGCTGAGGTTCCCTGAGGACTTGCCTGGGGCTGTAGGATCCAGGGGTCTAATTCTCAAGTTGGTGCTGGCCGTTGGCTGGAGGCTTCTGTTCCTTGCCCCAGGCTTCTTCTACAGGGTCCTTAGGACATGGCGTCTGGCTTCCCCCAGAGCAGGAAAGGTGAGTCAGCAAGAGGGAGAGGCGGAGAGACAGAGAGACAGAGAGAGGGAGAGACAGGGGGGGAGAGAGATAGAGACAGAAAGACAGAGAGAGAGAGAGACAGAGAGAGAGACAGAGAGAGGGAGACAGAGAGAGAGACAGAGAGAAGGAGACAGGGGGAGAGAGAGAGAGAGACAGAGAGAGGGGGAGAGAGAAAGAGAGAAACTACTCGTTTTATGACCTGACTTGTAGGCCCATAGCAGCGCTGTTCTGTTAGGTGTCGCTTTGTGACAAATTCCCCTAATTTAGCAGCTTAAGAAAACACACTTTCTCATCTTGCAGCTCTAGGTCGGGACTCTTGGCGGGGTCCCCGGACTCAAGATCTCTTGGGAGGCTGCAGTCAGGGTATCGGCTGGACTGGGTTTCAGCTGGGGCTGGATGGGGAAGGATCTTCCAAGTTCAGGTAGCTGTCAACAAGACAGCTCATCACCGGTGATCGGCTCTGGGCTGCCCCCCATCCCTTACCCTGTGGGCCTCCAAAACAAGGTCACTTTATCAAAGTCATGGGGAGAGGGTCCAGTGAGAGTCTTCTAGCCAGACAGAAGCCAACATCCTATGTAACAAAAGCACAGAGGTGACCTTCCTTCACCTTTGTTGTGTTCTGCTGTTTAGAAGCAAGTTAGGGAGGGGACTATACAGGGGCACGAAAGGCAGGAGGTGGGCTTGTGGGGCACCCTGGGGGCCAGTGGGAAGGCTGCCTCCACCGTCCTCCTACTGTGCCTTCTACTCTATTCTCTAGTGTGTACTGAGTTGCTCAGTTGTGTCTGACTCTCTGCGGCACTTTAGACTGTAGCCTGCCAGGCTCCTCTGTCCATGGGTATTCTCTAGGCAAGAAGACTGGAGTGGGTTGCCATTCCCTTCTCCAGGAGATCTTCTCCACCCAAGGATCATTGGCAGGCAGATTCTTTACCACTAGCACCACGTGGGTAATCCCACAGTTTTCAGGCAGAGTGAGCCACCAAGTCTGGCCTGCTTTCAAGGGAGGGGATGAGGCTTCACGTTTCAAGGGGAGAGAGTCAGATAAGTGATGGGCACGTTTTCAAGCCCTTGCTTTCTTGACAGAGACAGCATGTGTGCTTGGCTCTTCTCCTTTAGCCTTCTTCCTAGCTGTAGCGCTGATTGCAGCCGGAGCTGCAGCTGCTATGCAGCATCCACAGGACTGCAGGGAGGGGACAAAGGGCTAAGAATGGCAAGTGGTAGAAAGGGCCGTGATCATCGACAGCATCGTGGAACATCTGAACCCACATCAGCAAACCGGTGAAGTCTGGATTTCTCATTGTGAGTATGATGAAAGCTTTCTCAAAAATATTATTTATTTTGAAGTGGTCTAGGACTCAAAAGGGACTTCCCTGATGGCTCAGATGGTAAAGAATCCGCCTGCAATGTAGGAGACTTGAGTTCAATCCCTGGAGAAGGGCATGGCAACCCACTCCAGTATTCTTGCCTGGAGAATTCCATGGACAGAGGAGCCTGGTGGGCTACAGTCCAAGGGATCACAAACAGTCACACACAGCTCACAAGGACTCACAAGAAATGGCAAAGATAGTACAGAAATTTCCATCTCTCATTTGTATGATCTTACATAACCACAGGACCTCACAGGAAACCAACACTGGCACAATGCCACCAGCCCAACTACAACCTAATTCAGCTTTCACCATAAATTTCTATTTTTGAACAGCACCGTTGATTGAATCTGTCTCTAGTTTGCAGCCTAAAGCATTCATAGCTGATGTATTATGAAGCTGTTAGTATATAAACATACGGATGGACCGTTTTTGATCTTCTGATTGGCTGGTCGGCAGACAGACAATTGGGGAATGCTGACTGTTTCAAGTATTTGATAGGAATTTCTGCCTGATCAGCAGAGCACAGAAAGGGACTTGTTTCGAAGGTTATCACAGATCATAGGATATGTTATATGTACATCCTGGAACAGGGTGTTTCTAAGCTACTACTCTTAGAAATCTCTCCTGTGAATTAATTAAGGTTCACCTTCACTCCTGCCTTCTTTGGCGCAATGTAAGCAATTGTCTCCAAATAACCCTGTTTGAGTCTCTGCCCAGGGGGAGTTCAGGCTCTCTGGATTCTGCACTCATGCAGGTGTGGGTCCTGCTAAATTCAGCTTCCGTTTTCCATGTGCAGCAGGGCCTGGCATAGGGCAGGCACTCACTAAGAGTGCATTAAGTGAACAAGTGAGTAAAAGATGGGATTGCGATGCAAAGTGGTCTCACCCCCAGGTTATGTGGGTGAGTGGGCGGGTGAGAAGACCGGTCCCACCCTGATGTCACCAATGTGAGATCATCTAATAAGACTCACTCCTAAGACTCTAGACTTTCCCTTTGGGTGATTAATTGCCTATTTTACTTCCCAAGGTGGAGCTACTGTGCTGGGGTGGGGGTCGATCCATCAGACCTTTGTGAGCTTGTCTGTATTGGCCATGGGCTGCCTGCTGATTGTCTTTGTGGGGGTTCTGAGAGGCACTGGAAGTGGGGGTTACATCCTAACCCATGTCTCCCACCCAAGTATGACTGATATTTCATGTTTCACACTAAGGGTCATGCCACAAACCAAAGACCCATGAAAATGGGTTCTAGACTGGTTTAGTTTTAGGCCCTTTCAAAGCAGCAATAGGAAACTGGGAGCCATTCTTCTGGAAAGTGACACTGAAATACATCTCATGAGGATGAGGCTGTCTCTGTGGAGGAGGACCTGGAGCTGGAGCAGGGCAGGGAGAACACTGTAGTGGGAGGCGTGGGGGCACAGGGACCTCGGTGTGGAGGGGCTTGAAGGTGGGTGAGCACTGGGAGAGAGATGGTGCAGATGCCAGGGCTGGGGTTCTTGGAGACATTGCAGGTCTCTCTGTTTGGCCTGAGTCAGCCCGAATGATATCTGTAGTTCGAGCCACGGTTTGGGTCTTTTCCTTGGAGCATCCACTTTTGGCTGCATCAGTTAGGGAAGAGTCAGCACTGCTCACAGTGATGGTGGCTTTGAGCACACCAATAGGGAACAGCAAATTCGATTCCATATTGTATCTGTTTCCTTTCCTTTAACCTTTGTATTCGGCTTTTGCTAGAAGTTAAGAATGTTGCCTGCCACTCAAAATTTGCAGAACAGCGCATTCTCAAGGCTTTGACCTTTAAAGGTATAACACTTTCCCATTTGTATAGGGATAAAAAAATTCAGAACAGAGAATGACATTTATCTTATTGGAGGTTTATAGGAACACTGACTCTATTTCAGTGGACGATTGTGAGAACAAAGGATTCCAGTACCAACAGTCTGCAACAACCAGCCACAACCCTCTCCTTTTAGTATGACAGAAGTCTGAATTCTAGCTCAGATAGGATGGTTATCTGGGATACTAGTCCATCATCTCAAACTGCTGGCATTCCAAATAAACTTGCTATTCTCTGCCCCAGCAGTATGAACCTGGACTCAGTAACAGCTTAAGCAAAATTAATTTCCATTTCATAAGTAAATGATGCTTTAAGATATTGTGGACCTGGACCCTATTTTTTCATGCTGTCAAACATGGTGTTCATTATCCAGAGCCAGGATGTGGTATCAACTATGACATCCATAGTCAAACCTGAAAGATGGAGAAAGTGGTTGGAAAAGGTGCCCAGGGGAGCACCAACACTTCACTTGCATCCCACTGGACAAATTGTATTCACATGATCATACCTATCTACAGGGGGCTGGAAAACACAGCTTTTATTCTGGATAGCCCATGCCTGATTCTACTTCCGTAGAAAAGAGGAGAAAACAGACTTGAAGGCGAGCCACCAGTGGCCTTTGCCTGAAGCATTATTTACTCACCTGAGAGCATATTCTCCAAAACTGTCAGCCACAGTCATCTAAATTCAGGGGTAAGAATACATTTTGCTAAAGCCATTACTCAGTCCAAGCTCACACTCCTGTGGCCCAAGATTTTTCTCTCAGTCAGTTCAGTTCAATCACTCAGTTGTGTCTAAGTCTTTGTGACCCCGTGGACCGCAGCACACCAGGCCTCCCTGTCCATCACCAACTCCCAGAGCTTGCTCAAACCCATGTCCACTGAGTCGGTGATGCCATCCAATCATCTCATCCTCTGTCATCCCCTTCTCCGCCCGCTTTCAATCTTTCCCAGCATCAGGATTTTTTCCAGTGAGTCAGCTCTTCACATCAGGTGGCCAAAGTACTGGAACTTCAACTTCAGCATCAGTCCTTCCAGTGAATATTCAGGACTAATTTCCTTTAGACTGGTTTGATCTCTTTGCAGCCCAAGGAACTCTCAAGAGTCTTCTCCAACACCACAGTTCAAAAACATCAATTCTTCAGGCTCAGCTTTCTTTATAGTCCAACTCGCATATCTGTACACGACTACTGGAAAAACCATAGTTTTGACTAGACAGACCTTTGTCAGCAAAGTAATGTCTCTGCTTTTTAATATGCTGTCTAGGTTGGTCATAGCCTTTCTTCCAAGGAGCAAGTATCTTTTAATTTCATGGCTACAGTCACCGTCTGCAGTGATTTTGGAGCCCAAGAAAATAAAGTCTCTCACTGTTTCCATTGTTTTCCCATCTATTTGCCATGAAGTAATGGGACCTCGTGCCATAATCTTTGTTTTTTGAATGTTGAGTTTTAAGCCAGCTTTTTCACTCTCCTCTTCCACCTTCATCAAGAGACTCTTTAGTTACTCTTCACTTTCTGCCATAAGGATGGTATCATCTGCATATCTGAGGTTATTGATATTTCTCTCAGCAATCTTGATTCCAGCTTGTGCTTCATCCAGCCCAGCGTTTTGCATGATGTACTCTCATAGAAGTTAAACAAGCAGGGTGACAATATACAGCCTTGATGTACTCCTTTCCCAATTTGGAACCAGTCCATTTTTCCTTGTCTGATTCTAACTGTTGCTACTTGACCTGTATACAGATTCCTAGGAGGCAGGTCAGGTAGTCTGGTATTCCCACATCTTTGAGAATTTTCCACAGTTTGTTGTGATCCACACAGTTGAAGGCTTTGGCATAGTCAAGGAAGCAGAAGGAGATGTTTTTCTCGAACTGTCTTGCTTTTTTGATGGTCCAGCGGATGTTGGCAATTTGGCCTCTTGTTCCTCTGCCTTTTCTGAATCCACCTTGAACATCTGGAAGTTCTTGGTTCATGTACTGTTGAAGCCTGGCTTGGAGAATTTTGAACATTACTTTTCTAGCATGAGAGACAAGTGTGATTATGTGGTAATTTGAACATTCTTTGGCATTGCCTTTCTTTGGGATGGGAATGATTTGTCTCTACTTGCAAGGTAAAATGTTAGTTCCTTATGACATCATGGATGCCAGCAAAAGATATAGAATCCTTCGATCAGACAAAAAAAAAAGGACAATTTCTTCTTCAACTGTCAGAGTATCAGCACTTTTGCTAATGCCCAAGTCCCAGTTTCCACAAGGGGATATAAAGAGGGCCCAGTGACCCCTGTACACACAGCTGACTGTGTTGTAAAAGGGGAGTGGTGCTGAGCTTAGGGAACCCGGATCTTTTAACAATGAGTGCTAGGCATGCCTGCCCTTTCCTCTGGCAGGAGACACGCCTCCATCCTCCAAGGCTGTTCAGTCTCCAGAACAGATGGCAGACCCAGAAAGGTTGTCAGCATTTGCAGAGACAGCGGAGGCTCATGGAGAGTTGTCCTGCCACATTCCAGAGGACATTCTTCTTAGGTCTCTAGGTTAAGATCACAGAGCTTATGCCATTGAAGTGGTCTGAACATTTTAAAAGAGAAATTTAGCAGGAGACTCATCCTGGAAACTGTTTCTCTTAGTCTAGATCTTGGTTCCTTCTGTTCTTGATCTCGTCCCTCTTGCTTCAGTGAAGATACTAAGTGGCCAGGGCTTGAAGCTTCCTCCACAAAGGAGAGAGGTTTCATGCAGCCGGAAGGGGGAAGCCAGGCATTTGTCTGGTGCCATAAGCTGTGTATTGACATGCTTTCTGGGACAACTGCTGATGTGGGAGTTTCCTCGGAACAAATGGTTGTCATTATTTTCAGCACCAGCAATGCCCTCTACTTATATTTTTAAAGCAACATCAGATCATTATTTTAAAGCCTTTTGAAGGTCTAGTTTCTCATCGTGTAGGGCTCATTGTCATTTTTTCCTCAGGTGGTCTGGCCTCCTAGCCCTTCCCCTTCTCCCCTGCAGGGTCTCTTCTGTGGATGCTCTGGTTGTCTCCACACAGGGTCCCCTCAAATATGTATTCCCCTTTCCACGTCACCTGGGGACCAAGGTGGGTGAGGGGGGCCCTTCAATAGCACTGCCGCCTCAACTGATGGCTCCGTGGAAGGGGGCCAGATGACCACGGCTCTGTGGCTCAGAACTGGCTGCCTCTGAGTGTGTTACAGTCACTGGCAGGGGCCAAGCTGGAAAGAAATTCCCGTCTGCATTTCCCTTCATTCACAGGGAGTCAGCTCCAGGCATCAGGACTGAGCAGTAATCCAAATTAGATGCTGCAGCGGTTCTCATTTGTTAGTTAAAAATAGCTGTTCTGCATCCTTCATGCAATCACCCAGGGGCTGTTTTCAGCAAATGTTTATGATCCAGAAAGATGTTTGCTAATTCACTGCTTACTCAGGGAGAACAGCACTTCTTTCTTGTCCTCCCGCAAACAGACAACCCAGGACGCTGGTGGCGATTCACTTGCATTTTCTTTGGATTGGCAGGGCTGCTACAGGAGAATGGCCAGTGAGGAGACAGGCGAGAAGGGCATACGTTTAAGATGATTCTATGAAAGAGGCAATTAAAGTGGACTCTGCTGGAAGACAGCCTACGGTGCCGGGTGATCTTGATGCAGAGGAAATGCCCGCATCCTTCATGTAGACGGCGCCGAGCCCAAAGGAACGGCCACCTTGAGGGTTTTCTGTCCCCGCCTGAGTGTCCATGTTCATCTGTCCTCTCTGAGGTAGAGCTTGGGGGGAGCCCCTGCCTTCCAGATTCAGGGCTCCCTTTATTCTTGTTCTGAGTCCGCCCTGCCTGTGTGCTCAAATGGGGAACCACAGGCTGCCCCTCCTGCTTCACATGGCTCCTGTCTCAGCTCTGTCCTGTGCTGCCCTCTCCCTTCTCTTATCCTTCCCCAAGTCCTGCTCCCCCTGAGTCCGGTTGATGGGGGAGAGGCCAGAGGGTGGGTAAGGGGGGAGCCTTACCTGGGCATTGGGGTCTTTTCTCTCTCTGCCAATAAAGCGACATGAAGCTCTTTTAGGGGAAATGCCAGTCTTAGGAACTTTAAAAGTTCAATTTGCCAAGAACAGAGTCTGAAGACATTTATCTTGAAGGCAGCGTTAGCCTTGAACTTTAAAAGGCTCCCCACCCCGCCACACAGGGAAAGTCATCTTTAAAACCTGGCTTTTGGATCTGAGGATCAGCTGGGAAGCAGAGCTATTCAGTGAGGCAAGATGCTACCTGTCCTGAAACAGTGTGGCCGACAGAACAGCGCGCAGGCTGTGACTCCAAGGGCAGGTTTCCATGAAACATCTAGACTCATGGGACCTGCTTATCACTTCCCATTCAGAGGCCAGTTTGTTTTTACTGAGTTAGGATAGAATCGGATGTCGAAAAGCAACTCCCGTGTGCTCAGTTGCTTCAGTTGCAACCCCATGGATTGTCGCCCGCCAGGCCCCTCTGTCCGTGGGATTTCCTAAGCAGGAGGACTGGAGTGGGTTGCCATTCCCTTCTCCAGGAAATCTTCCCGACCCAGAGGTCGAACCAGCATCTCTGGCATTGCAGGTGGCTTCTTTACCCACCAAACCACCAGCCGAGTCCCTGAAAAGCTAACATAGGTTTAAAAGGACAGAGAACAACAAGTACACCACTATGAATTTTTTTGTCCTTAAGAAGGTGTCAGGGGAGAAGTGCTTTCTCCTCTGGGGAGCAAATATATGGATTCTGAGCCCTTGAGGGCCTGGTTGGAAGGGAGAAGGGAGTCATACCCTGCAGATGAGTGATACTGGTTTTTGGACTCTTGCCTGGACTTGGGTAGCAACAGGGAGTGTGAGTGAAGGAGCAGAAGTCTAGCGATGGAGAGCCCGGATGTTAGTAACAGGAGCTGCAGCCTGGCAGGACTCGGGGCCTGTGACCTGTGACCTGTGCTCTCCATGGCTCCAGGCAGAGGCCCCACCCTCAGATTATTCTCTGCTGCCGCAGGTTTGAAATTCTTTTTTTTTTTTTTTTTCCATTCTGCATTGCTTTTATTTTATGAAAAAGTTCATTTCAAGTCTCCATGAAAACTCAGCTGAATCCAAAGGCTTAGTGAAGGAGGCCCGGTGTCCTGTTTACAAAAGCATGGCCTCCGCCCTTTGGCCTTAAAGCTTCAGGAAGGGACAGACTCTGGCGTCCACTGGCAGACGTTCATCAGCTCCTAGAGCGTGACTCTGTTCAGCAGGTCATTTTTGGTAAGGAAATTACTTCCGCAAATGCTTCATCTGCAGGCTTTGGCTCAGGCCTCACGTTTCCAGCATCATCTCCACGGACAGTTTGGGTCTGACACACCTGGATTCATAGAGACAGCTGGGGACGTCTTCCTTGAACTCCCGAAGAGCAGCTGCCTCTGGGCTTTCTCTGCCACTGATGAGATAGGGGATGGGGCATTCTGGGCAGTAGCCCCCGCTGGTGGTCAGGACTGCTCCACCAGAACCATGCACTCAGGGTGAAGGGTTCTTGCGGCAGGGGGATGACCGCCACTCCTCAGCCACTGTCCTTCCTTGGTTTACAGTTCCTCAACTTCTTGCTTTAACTGATGGATCTCTGTAGTTTGTTATGTCTTTTTAAAAGCTTGGCCCATTTTTCTTCTAAATTAACTCCTCTGAAATAGGGCATTTTGAGAAAGGGCATGCTTAGTGGCTCAGTGGTAAAGAATCTGCCTACCCATGCAGGGGACATGAGTTCGATCCCTGAGTTGGGAAGATCCTCTGGAAAAGGGAACGGCAACCCACTCTGGTATTCTTGCCTGGGAAATCCCATGGGCGGAGGAGCCTGGTGGGTTACCTTCCACGGGGTCCCAAAGAGTCAAAAATGACTTAGCAAATAAACAACAAACTACAACAAACATTTGGAGAAGAATCTGTTGGTTCTTGTTCCATTTCCACTCTACAGTTCTTAGGCAAGAAGTTCATGTCCCAGGTTGGGGGGATGGGATGTGCACACCTTCAGGAAAGGGAGCGAAAGGAGAAAGTCTGGGTCCCAGGCAGCGGGGTCATGAGCGGGGGCCAGGTCTTGGGTGCTGCCTGGCCTGAAACGCTTCACACGTTTTGAATGAGGAGTTGGCTGGTCCTGGCTAGAGGGATGGTCAGAAGGTAAGCAGAAAGGAAGGGGAAGCAGAGGCAAACAGTAGTGGAGGTGAGGGAAACAGTGTACAAGGCAGAAGATAGTATGTTTTATAGAACTTGGGAGAGAGGAAGGGGCAGAGAGGGCAGAGAAAGTGAACACCGGACTAGGTGTTTTTGGATCGTTCAGAAAAAATAAAAGACCTCCTATTATGTGGCTTTCAAGATACTTGCACAAGAGATGCTTGTGCTCACCTGTGTCTGACTGTTTGTGACCCCGTGGACCGTAGCCCTCCAGGATCCTCTGTCCATGGGATTCTCCAGGCAAGAATACTGGAGTGTGTCATTACTCCCTTCTCCAGGGATCTTCCCGACCCAGGGATTGAACCCCGGCCTCTTGAGTCTCCTGCACTGGCAGGAGGATTCTTCATGGCTAGCACCGCCTGGGAAGCCCCAAGAGATGCCTGAGTGAGTGAAAGCCACTCAGTCGTGTCTCACTCTTTGCCATCTCATGGACTATACAGTCCACGGAATTCTCCAGGCCAGAATACTGGAGTGGGTAGCCTTTCCCTTCTCCAGGGGATCTTCCCAACCCAGGGGATCAAACCCAGGTCTCCTGCATTGCATTAATCTTCCATCCAGGTGTGCCATGGCTGCCTTTAGTTGTACTGTCTTAAAGTCAAACAAACATGGGTGTGTTTGCTCTCTTTATTTTTGGTCAAAGCCAATTAGGAAGTGACCTTCTTTAAATCAAACCAGCCTTTTTTTTTTTTTTTTTTTTTCCATTTGGAAATATTTGGTTCCCGAGTAAAAGGGGGATGAAGGGCCAGATGGTTCCTGGGTTATGTTTAATTCAGGAGCTTTCTGGTTTTCAGCCCTTCCTGCAAAAGCATTTCAATTGCTTCTCCCTTTTCTTCTCTGAAGGGAGTTTTATGGTTCTCTGATGTGTGTGAAGGTCAAGGGAAGGTTTGCGAGCTTTGGCACAACATGAATTACAGAGCTCCTGAAGTAATGGTGGGGTCAGAAAGGGGCTGTGGAACACACGCGTGGAGGCTGGATCCGCAGGCCTGTAAATGCTGATTCATCTCTCCTGCATGCTGCGTGGAGGCCTCCCTCTCTGCCTGCTCATCAGTCCTGAGGCCAAGCCTTTTCCATGTGCATCACAGAGCTGCGCCCATCAGGCTGGGGAACTCGGGGCCTCCCTGAGCTGTGACTCACGGCCCGTGAGAATCACCCCACAGACAGGAGGGACGGGAGGATGGGAGTGACCTTTACCTCCCGGGCAAGTGGATGCAGTGATCCAGAAACCTGGGCAAGGGGCAAGAAGCTGGCCCGCCCTGTGGTTGGTATCCCTGTTGTTGTGCAGCCTGGTGAGGTCTCTGGGGTTTACAGTCCTGGGGGAGAGGAGACATCAGCCGGCAGGCCATCAACCCCTGGAGGGGAGGCGGCCGGGATGCTGTGGGGTGTGAGGGTGGAGGTGGTATGTGTGTATGAGGTTGTTGTAGAAACAGCTCTTAAGCCAGACCTGGAGGGAAGAGGCCCGTGGTGGGGTTTGTTCATTTGCTGGTTAATTCTGCTAATACTAGCTGAGAGCTTACTATGTGCAGATACCTTGTTATTCCCTAATTATACAGCCTGGAACAGAATGAACCCCAAGTGCCACCTGATTCTCAGGGAGTGGACATTTTAGAGCAGATAGGCAGAGGAAAATGTAAGCTAGTAATCAGTTCTATGAAGTCAAAGAAACCGAGGAAGGGAGCCAAAGCGTGTGGGGTGGAGGGTTGTGGTGTTAAATGGGGACAGTGGTGGGCGTTAGTGCAAAGCCCTGATGGGGGTGAGGAAGAGAGCCATGTGGGGTTCCAGGGAGGACTTCCAGGAAGATGGCATGGCAGGCATAAGAGTTTGGAGTCATGCTTGGCACCCACACTGCTTATCAGCTGCTGCATAGCCAACCCAAACCAGGCAGAGAATCCCTCGGTTATGCTGCGGATTCTGTGAGTCGGGAACTTGGACGGCCACAGTGGAGACGCACCCTTGCTCCTTGGTGCTGGGGCCTCACCTGGGAGGAGAGCTGGGTCTAACTTGAGGTCAGAAGCTGAGATCATACGGAGGTCTCTTTGTTCACATGTTGGCCCTGGCTGTGATGGTTCAAAGGTCGGGGTCAGCCGGGACTATCACACAGAGTCTCCATTTCGTTCCTCCTGGACAGCGGGGCTTCTTCTGGCTTAGCGAGCAGTTTCTGAATGAGGGCATACTGAGAATGAATGTTCCAAGAGCGCCGAGTGGAAGCTGAAGAGCTCTTTATGACCTAAACTCAGAATTCATAGTCTGTTGATCAAAACAGATATACTCCTGGGAAGGGGCATGAACACAGCCTCTTCATGGCAGAAATGAAGTCACATTACTGGGCAATGCGTTAGTGATGGTTCTCCAGAGAAACAGAAGAAATAGGATCCATCTGTCTGTCTACCCTCTATCTCCCTATCTGTTTATCTATTTATCTGGATCTATCTACCTACCTATATCTTTTAATCTATCTCTCTATACATGCCTTTATAGATACATAGAGTAAGAGGAGGAGAAAGCTATGTTGTAAAGAATTGGCTAAGTCCAAAATCTTGGCTGGTAGGCTGGTAGCCTGAAGACCCAGGAAGGAGTTGGTGTTCCAGCTGAAAGCATCAATTCCAGTCTGAAAGCATCAATTCTCTCTTCCTCTGGGGATCCAAATCTTTATTTTAAGGTATTCAACTGATTGGGTGAGCCCCACCCACCCCCACCCCCAGCCCCACCCCCAGGGCTTCCTTGGTGACTCAGATGGTTAAGAATCTGCCTGCAATGCAAGAGACATGGGTTCAATCCCTGGGTTGGAAAGATCTCCCTGAGAAGAAAGTGGCAACCCACTCCAGTGTTCTTGCCTGGGAAATCCCATGGACAGAGGAGCCTGATGGGCTACAACCCATGGGGTCACAAAGAGCTGGACATGACTGAGCAGCTTTCACTTTCACCCCCCACTATGGAAGGTAGTCTGCTGTATGTCAAGGCCACTGACTTAATGACATCTAAAAAACACATTCACAACCACATCTAATCTGGTGTCTGAGTAAATATCTGTGTACCACGGCTCGGCCAAGTTGACAGACAAAAGTAATCATCACAAGCAACACTGATGCTGCCATCTTTGGGGAGATCTTTCACATCAAGCTTGGAGAAGAAGGAGGCCAGTCTGCTGGAGGGGAGGAGAGGGGGGCAGTGTGGTAGGAAAGGAGGGTCGAGAGGTTGCAGGGTACCAGACACCTGGGCTCCGGGGCCACTGGACTGCAGGCTTTGATCTGAGATGGGAAACCGATGTAGGGTTACATTTCTAAGGGGTTACCTTGCCTGCCCTGTGGATGGAGAATGGCATAGAGAGCAAGTATAAAAGCAGAGGGCTCAGTGAGGAATCACAAGATTCCAAGCAAAGGTGATGGTGGTGAGAAGTGGGTAAGATTCTGGATCTTCTCAGAAGGTAGAGACGATAGGATGCATTGTTGTTGTTCAGTCGATGAGTCATGTCCAACTCTTCATGACCCCATGGATTATAGCAATACCAGGCTTCCCTGTCTTTCAAGAGTTTGCTTGGATAGCTAACCCTAACCCTACTTGAGGTCAGAGTTTGCTCAGGCTCATGTCCATTGAGTTGATGATGCCACCTCATCCTCTGTCGCCCCTTCTGACAGATTCTTTACTGTCTGAACCACCAGGGAAGCCCTAATAGGAACCATTAAACATATTAGATATGGGGGCATGGGAGAGAAAGATTCAGGAAGACTCCATGTTTTGAAAAGTATAGTTGGGGGAACTTTTTCATGCTTTAGAGCCATTTATTTCTTATTTCTTAGACTCTCTTACTATATACTATGCCCATTTTTTTCTATTGCACTGTTGGCCTCTTTCTTAAAGATTTATTGGAACTTATATGTGTTAAGAAAATAAACTCTTACGTATGAAATTAGTTGCAAATATTTCTTTTAGCTCTCCATTTGTTTTATAACTTTGGGTTTTCTTACTGCTTGGAATTATTTTTTGCTTTTAGTAGTGTATTAATCTGTTTTTTAATGTCTCCTGGATTGAAGACCTCTTATTTTTATATGGGATTCAACAACATATGAGGTCATTTGCTTTGCATAAAAAAACATTTTCCTTTTCCAGTGGAAATAGAAAAATGTGGTGTAAGCCAGGGTTTAGGAATAATAAAGATTTGTGATTTATAAGTTTATAAACACAGTTTAAATCACTATCTTTATCATTTCATCTGAGACACCATAAACAGAACTATGCTATGTTAAAGTAGACTGAACTGAATTCTGATCCCTAGCTTCACTCTTTTTTTTTTTTATTAGCTTTGCCATACAATGACATGATATCGCCATGGGTTTACATATGTTCTCCCTCCAGAACCCCCCTCCCTCCTCCCTCCCTCTTCCCTCCCCTCAGGAAATCTCGATGCACCAGCCCCGAGCATCACTCCTGGGCTGACGATTGATTACACATATGACAATTAACATGTTTCAATGTCATTCTCCCATATCATCCCACCCTTGCCCTCATCCACAGAGTCCACGAGTCTGTTCTATACATCTGCGTTTCTTTTGCTGTCTCGCATGCAGGGTTCTCGTTACCATCTTTCTAAATTCCATATATATGCGTTAGTATACCGTATTGTTGTTTTTCTTTCTGGCTTACTTCACTCTGGATAATATACTACCACTTTCGACAGTGATTTTGGCAAATAATTGAAGTAGGCTGAAGAGACACTGAATGATAGAGAAAATAATGTAGAAAAGTTTGGTTAGTTCTTGAATAATTAGGTTTAAATAGCTTTAATCCATTCATATTGTGATTCTTAATATTTTAATCTTTTGCTTCCATAATAATTTGATTAAACTGTAGTGGGTTATACTTGACTTAAAACAGCCAGTGGTGAGTATTGATGAATTCAGCTTTATAGACAAATAAAGCATCAGTTTGAGAATGTGTACTTTCCAAGAACACATATTTTATAGTCTGACACCTTTGCAGAACCAAACATTATTTGCATATTAATTGCTAATTTCTCTCTGGTTTTGAACTGCAGAAAAGCGTGTCTGCACTTTTTCTATCTGTTTGATAAGCATTAAGCTCAACTTTTATTCTCCATATGTTAAATTCAGGATATTTATGAATAACATTTAAGGCACAAGGTAAGGAATCTTGGAGGCTGGGAAATGGCTCCCATGTCTTATTAACGGTGTTTAAATTCAATAATATAACTTAGTGTGTGATGAATAATAAATATATCCTTGTCTGTACCACATTCTTCATGATAGCAGTACTCGTCACTAGATTCACATTCTATCTTAGTAATTTTGCAACGTGAGGGGACTGTTTCTGCTTCTTCAGCCTGAGGGCTAGCTGTGTAGCTGCTCACAACTCGGTCCTCTTTCCACCTGGATGACCCTGTGCAGGAAGACTGGCTTCCCAAGAGGATGACTTCCATCGTGCTCTCTCTGGCTCTTCTTGTCTCTTGCTTTGAAGAAAACAGCTGCCATGTTGGAAGGGCCTGGGAGGCGGGGACCTGAGTGTAGCCTGTGATCCAAAGCCCAGGAGGAAATGAATCCTTCCAGCAATCAGGTGAGTGGTGGAAATCCTTCCCCAGCTGAGCCTTGAGAGGACTATAGCCTGTGAGAGACCCTGATGGAGGAGACTCAGGTTACCTGCACCTGGATTCCTAACCCATGAAAACTGAAAGACATGTTTGTGATGTTAAGTTGCTGTTTGGGGGACATTTGTTATGCAGTGATAGCTAACTGTTACACCTCCACCACCTAATACACAGCTCATGCATCCTTTGGCTGAGTGACTCTCTGTGAGCTCTCTGGGGCACAGGCTGGCCCTGGCCTCCTTTGGGAAGCCTCCTGTCTGACTCTTGCTTAGGTATATCTCTCTGTGCTCTTCTGGCATCTGGCTGAGAACTTTGGTGCCCTCATCACAGAGGTGTTGCCATTGACTTGTCTGTTCCCAGGGCCAAGGGCTTGAAGAATGGAGTCTCCTCCCTACTGTTATTTATTCTTCTTCCTTCCAAACTGATGAGGATGATGCCTCACCAAGATTTTTAGGAGACAGGAGAACATGGAAAAGTTGTGAAGGCTGTGACTCAAGGACCTCAGGGAAGTAATGGGAAAGACCCTACAGAAATCCTAATGGTTGGTTGTAAGAAGGGCTTCCCTGATGTCTCAGTGGTAAAGAACCTTCCTGCCAGTGCTGAGGTGCAGGCTCCATCCCTGGTCTGGGGAGATCCCCTGGAGGAAGAAATGGCAGCCCATTCTAGTAGTCTTACCTGGAGAATCCCCGGAACCTGGTGGGCTATATAGTCTGTGAGGTCAGACATGACTTAGTGACTGAACAGCAACAGCAAAAGTGGTAAGGAGGTGTCTAAATTTCTATGTTTGTCTCCCAAACCCCAACAGTGCCCGCTCTGTGTCCATCATCCCACACGCCACCTTCCAGCCACAACGTCCACCCTGGGCCTGTGCTGTGTGGTCCTGGCCCACAGCCACTGCTGACTTATTAGAGCCAGACAGCAGTGCCAGTGAGAGTCTCCCAAGAGGGAATTTACAATTTTGGATGGAGAAGCTCAGGGAATTGGAAGCCCTGGGGCTGAGTCAAGGCGTGATATTGATGCGGGCCACGTCTCCCTCTCTATTCTGTCTGGAATATGAAGCGGCTCTAATGAAGTCTACAGACAGCAGTTTCTCGGGACTTTGGTACGAGAATATGCCAGAGACATTCTTGATGGACAAGGCCAGCCAAGAATATGCACAGGATCTAAGCTTTGTGGGAAACTCTGCTCTTGAGCACAGCGATGCTAGAATGCAGCTATTCCATTTGATACTCTGATTCATCTGCAGCCTGGTTCCTGCTCTTGGAGATCTTCTCAACCTCTTGGCTATTGTCTGGCTGTTTCTCTAGGGTGCATGTAGGTGAACACCCACCACGCCTGTTGCACATGTCGAGGTGAGTCAGAATGTGTGTTCATGCATTGGTCTATATATGTAGGAGCGTGTGTGTGTGCGCGTGTGTGTGTCTGCTCTCTGCTCCACTGGAATTGGGAAGGACTAGGTTCATCACCCTTTTAAAGCTTGAGCCCTTTATACAGGCTGTAGCATAAGGGGCTTGATTTTTTTAAGGCTTAATTTTGTGCCCTGGGGAAAAGAAAAAGTAGAACCAAGCTGACAGAGGATGAGATGGTTGGATGGTATCACTGGCTCGACAGACACGAGTTTGAGCAAGCTCTGGGAGAAGGTGAAGGACAGGGAAGCCTGGTGTGCTGCGGTCTGTGGGGTTGCAAAGAGTCGGACGGGAACTGAGTAACTGAACAGCAAAGAACCGAGCTGCAGAGGCGTTACTGGTGCGTCGTTCGGCTGGGCCCCGCCTGGCTGGCCTTGGCCCCTGCTGACCGTAAGGGCAGGGCTGAGAGGCCGCCTGGGCCCGCGCCAACTGAGCGGAGGCTGGAGGCCACGCCGTGCTCTCGCCTGCGCGGGGCCGACCCACGTCTGCGGAGGGCTGGCCAGGCGGGCCTGCGCTGGCTGTTTCCTCTCCTGCGGCTTCTTCTCGCCGGGCACAGGGACGGCGGCGCTGTTTCTGGCCCTGTGACCGACGTTAGTCGTGTGTGCGCACACGTGCGCTGCGGCTGTTCTTTCGTCTTCGTGTTGGAGCCTTGCCGGGTACCCGTGTGTAGCCCATGGGGTCCCGGGGAGCGGGGAGGGCGGCTGTCTGTTCCGCCACAGGGTCAGGACCACTGCCTCCGCCCCCGCCCCTTCCTGGTGGTGATGCCACAGTCTGCCAGGCACCCGGGAGGGGCTCTCCCCTTGGGCAGGCTGTTGGTGGGTGGAGCCTGGCACCGCCCTACCGACGTCCTCTCTCGTGTGCCCCTGCGGAAGAGGCGTGGAGAGCCGGCTGGGCCCAGAGGGGTCACCCCGACCCTCACACCCCCTACCCTCCCATCCCCACCCCCCAGCACTAGGCTGTGCTGGGAGACGGGGGTGGTTTGGTGGCGTTTGGAGAAGGTCACCAGCATCTCCTTGGCCGAGGAGACGGATCGGATGAAGATCAGGCTGGCTGAGACGCGGTCCACGTGTGGCTGACGCCCTGGCCAGCCGAGCGTCACGGCTCCACCGCGATGGCCCACCTGGAGCCGCCCGAAGTCGTCCGGCAGGAGGGGGCGAGCGCCCCGCGGTTCCGCGGGGTTCGACTCGGAGGCTGGTGGGCACGGGCCGAAGCCCATCCCGGGTTCAGTTCCTGCCTGTGAGCTTATTGTGCGTCTCATTTACGCCATAATTTGAAATACAAAAATAATTTTCACTACCAGTTTGAGGTCTTCCCAAGTCACCCGTTGGGCGTCCCTGGTGGCTCAGCTGGTAAAGAATCGGCTGGCACTGCGGGAGACCTGGCTTCCATCCCTGGGTTGGGAAGATCCCCTGGAGAAGGGAAAGGCCACCCACTCCGGTATTCTGCCCTGGAGAATCCATGGACTGAATAGTCCATGGGATGGCCAAGAGTCTGACACGACTGAGCCACTTTCACGTTCACGTCACCTGTTGGTCACAGCGCTTTCGGCAAAGGTAGGTGCAGTCACACAGGTTCTGCTTCTTTGTCCCTGTTGACCTCATGCCTAATGTAGAGTACTGACAGTATGTTCCTTGGATGGACCCTGAAATGTCATTTTTAAAAACACCTCATTTGTCTACCTCACCTGGGACTCTAGACAGGATTGTTTGGCATAGTCTGATTTGATGGTTAAAATACTGGATTAATGGCTTCCCATGTGGCTCTAGTGGTAAAGAATCTGCCTACCAGTGCAGGAGTCTGAAGAGACATGGGTTCCATCCCTGGGTTGGGAAGATCCCTGGAGAAGGGTACAGCTACCCACTCCAGTATTCTGCCCTGGAGAATCTCATGGACAGAGAAGCCTGGTGGGCCACAGTGAATGGAGTCACAGAGAGCTGGACACGACTGCATGCGTGCTGGATGAGGGTATGATTTGTACACTAGAATTTTTTTTGATGTGAACCATTTTTAAAGTCTTTATTGAATTTGTCGCAATACTGTTTCTGTTTTTTTATGTTCTGAGTTTTTAGCCGCAAGGAGCGTGGGATTTTAGCTGCCTGACCAGTTATCCAGCCTGTGCCGCCTGCATTGGAAGGCGAGGTCTTAACCACTGGGCCACCAGGGAAGCCCCAGGTGTGACGAGAGTCACCCACAGAGGCAGGAACCGAAGCTCCTGGGCCACAGAGACCCTTACGCAGTGGCTCCGGCCCCTCAAGTGCC
This sequence comes from Antilocapra americana, assembly GCA_007570785.1. Taxonomy (NCBI): domain Eukaryota; kingdom Metazoa; phylum Chordata; class Mammalia; order Artiodactyla; family Antilocapridae; genus Antilocapra; species Antilocapra americana. The sequence continues at coordinate 10,554,995 of ML661340.1, read as the reverse complement.
CCTTTGGTGGGTGCTCAGGGGACCAGGCGGGAGGGGGTCTGGGCGGGGATGTTGAGGAGATCCACCCCAGAAGCACGAAAACCAGCCCTGAGGCAGAGCAGGGCTTGGGGCCTTGAGAACTCAGCCTGGGTTTCTCACAGAAGCCACTGCACACTGAGGACAAGCTCAGGGACATGCCTGCCTGTACGGTCCTTCCTCTGCTCTAAGAAGGCTTCTTGCGCTGGAAAATGTGAGCCATCTGGGGCCCTGTCTTCTTGTCACACACCTGGATCCTCTCTGCAGCTCCCTGGATCCATCTCGGTGCAAAAGAGGTTCCCCTGCCCCAACCCTGTCTCCCTCCCTCCTCCCACCCGCTCCCTGCCCTGCTCTCTTCCTACTGTGGGACTCACGCTGCTCTGATTTTTAGAAATCTATCCTTCCTAAACTCTTCTACTTTTTAAAAAAATTAATTTATTTTTTTATTAGTTTTGCCATACAATGACATGTTATCGCCATGGGTTTACATATGCTCCCCCTCCAGAACCCCCCTCCCTCCTCCCTCCCTCCTCCCTCCCCCCAGGAAATCTCGATGCACCAGCCCCGAGCATCAATCCTGGGCTGGTGATTGATTACACATATGATAATTAACATGTTTCAATGCCATTCTCCCATATCATTCCACCCTTGACCTCATCCACTCTTCTACTTTTTAAAAAAAAATTTTTTTTTTGATGTGTATGAGTTTTATTCTTTACTGAATTTTTTGCAATACTGCTTCAGTTCTATGTTTTGGGTTTTTGACCGCAAGGCATGTGGGACTGATCCTGCAACCCCTGCGAGAGAAAGTGCTAACCACCGGGCAGCCAGGGAAGCCCCACACTCCCCTTTGACTAAGTTTCCCAACTCCCCGATAACCACACCACTTAACAAGTTCTCCTCAGGTGTTCTGCTCACCTACCCTTTCTTGGAAACACAGAAGCCCGGCTGTTTTTTTCTCTCTTTGTGTGTTTTTTGTCCAAGATTGTGTTCCCTCCCACTCTCTCTCTGAAGGTCCCTCTCTGATTCCCCCAGAGCCTCTCTCTGCAGCTGAGATTTACCCATCATCTCTTAGGGAGACCACCATCTCTGTTGACCCAGGGACTGTTTAATTTCCCTTAGTTAAATCATTAAAATTTTTTTTAAAAAGCTAAAATGGATGTTCTGACTCTTGGGCTGATGGAGGGCTGGACAGTCATTGCCAGGAAGCCTTTGGTTCTTGATTCCTGTGAGCTGGACTCATTACATCGGTCATGAGTGTAATGCTAGCACCTCTCAGTCAGGGGTGTAAGGAGATACGGGGGTTTCCATCGCAGATGAGGTGGCTGCCAGTGACATTTGTCACCAAAACTGCTTGCCTCTATCACCAGGGACCTGGCAACAGCCAGTAGGTGGTGAGGGGCAGAGAAATGGGTCGGACTTTCTGTTGATATTGAAAACCTCACAGCTTTCGACAGGAGTTATTATGGAATGCTTACTAACAAGGTACTGATGAAACTTACTTTTTGTTTTTTTAAAATTAAATGTTAGCTTTAGATTTAAAATAAAATCTAAAAGTTTTTCAATTTAATATGTGCATTTTACTTTTGCTTGTTTTATTTGTTTATTGCAGTGTCGTTGGTGTCACAGTCCGTGTGTGGGTTGGAAAGGAATTTCCAGACATGAGGCAGGATGAGAGGAGAATAAAGTTTATTAGCGTGGGAGCTGCTGTGAGAACAGCAGGCCGACTGAAAGGAGAGCTGACCCCTTTCTCGGGCTAGTAGCTGATTCTTATAGCCTGGAGACAGAGAAAGTCCCTAGTGGAATGGTGGCCTTAGTTGATTGGATAAGATGCTATAGGGTGGGTAATAGGGTTGTTGAGGAAAGGGGACCCCTTCCAGGGTCCAAGAGTGTGCTCTGGTCAAACACTCGGGAGTGAATTGTCCGAGGAGACACATGAGCTGATGAAGCAAGAGACTCTGTTGGGAAGGGCTCCTGGGGGTGAGTAGCGGGGTAAAGGAACCTAGCAGGACAGCTCTGCCACGTGGCTCACAGTCTCCAGTTTTATGGTGGTGGGGTTAGTTTCCAGGTTGTCTCTGACCAATCATTTTGACAGAGTCCTTCCTGGTGTCACACGCATTGCTCAGCCAAGATGGATTTCAACGAAAAGGCTTCTGGGAGGTGATCAGACGCACGGTGTCTCCTTTTGACCTTTCCCAAACTCTTCTGGTTGGTGGTGGCTTATTAGTTCTGTGCTCCTTGCCAGGACTCCCTGTTGTAAAATAACTCGCACAAATGGTTATTGTGGTGCCTGGCCAGAGTGGGCAGTTTTGGTCAGTGTGTTTCCCCTAACAGGGTGGGTATTTTACCTAATATGGGGGTCAAGGAACTGGCCAGTTTAGATCTGGAGGCTCATGGTGACAGTTGCTGTGGGGTTTGGACAGTTCCAGATTTTTGTCCCGTGACCTTGGCACACAGCTCCACACCTGTGACCTTGGAATAGGGCTCCACAGTGGAAGTATATTATATAAGTTATAGGTGTGTAATACAGGGCTTCACAATTTTTAAAGATCACACTTCATTTATAGTTGTAAAATATTTGCTGTATTTCCTACACTGTACAATATATCCTTGCAGCTTATTTTGTACCTAATATTTTGTATTTAATCCCCTACCCTTGTATTACCCCTTTCCCCTTCCCTCTTCTTACTGGTAACTCTAAATCTGTTCTCTGTATCTGTGAGTCTGAGCTTTTGTTGATGTATTTACTAGCTTGCTGTATCTTTGCAGTTCAGTTTTCAGTCTCTCAGTCATGTCCAACTCTTTGTGACTCCATGGACTGCAGCACATCAGGCTTCTTTGTTCTTCACCATTTCCTGGAGCTTGCTCAAACTCATGTCCACTGAATTGGTGATGCGATCCAACCATCTCATCCTCTATTGTCCCCTTCTCCTCCTGCCTTCAATCTTTCCCAGCATCAGTCTTTTCCAAGGAGTCAGTTTTTCTCGTTAGGTAGCCAAATATTGTCCAAAGTAAGGTAATGCTCAAAATCCTCCAAGCTAGGCTTCAACAGTACATGAAGCAAGAACTTCCAGATGTTCAAGCAGGATTTAGAAAAGACAGAGGAACCAGAGATCAAATTGCCAACATCCGTGAGCTGATAGAAGCAGCAAGGGGATTCCAGAAAAATATCTGCTTCTGCTTCACTGACTACGCCAAAGCCTTTGACTGTGTGGATCACAACAAACTGTGGGAAATTCTTAAAGAGATGTGAATACCAGACCACTTTACATGCCTCTTGAGATACTTGTATGCAGGTCAAGAAGCAACAGTTAGAACCAGACATGGAACAATAGACTGACTCAGAATTGTGAAAGGAGTATATCAAGGCTGTATATTGTCACCCCACTTATTTAACTTATATGCCAATTACATTATGAGAAATACTGGGCTGGATGAAGTGCAAACTGAAATCAAGGTTGAATGGAGAAATATCAACAAGCTCAGATTTTCAGATAATACCACCCTTATGGCAGAAAGTGAAGAGGAACTAAAGAGCCTCTTGATGAAATTCAAAGAAGAGGGTGAAAAAACTGGCTTAAAAGTCAACATTCAAAAAGCATCCACCAATCGCCCAATCGCCAGCCCAGGGTTGATGCTCGGGGCTGGTGCACCGAGATGTCCCAGGAGGAGGGAATCGGGAGGGAGGAGGAAGTGGGGTTCTGGAGGGGGAGCATACGTAAACCCATGGCAGTTTCATGTCATTGCATGGCAAAACCAACACAATAAAGTAAAGAAAATTAAATAAATAAATAAATAAATACCAGAGAGTCCCCCCCCCCGCCCCCAAAAAAGCATCTGGTCCCATCACTTCATGGCAAGTTAGATGGGGAAACAATGGATACAGTGACAGACTATTTCCTTGGGCTCCAAAATCACTGCAGATGGCAGCCATGAAATTAAAAAATGCCTGCTCCTTGATAGAAAAGCTATGACCAACCTAGACAGCATATTAAATAGCTGGGACATTACTTTGCCGACAAAGGTCCATCTAGTCAAAGGTACGGTTTTTCAAGTGGTCATGTGTGGATGTGAAAGTTGGACCATAAAGAAAGTTGAGTGCCAAAGAACTGATGCTTTTGAACTGTGGTGTTGGAGAAGACTCTTGAGAGCCCCTTGGACTGCAAGGAGATCCAACCAGTCCATCCTAAAGGAGATCAGTCCTGGACATTGATTAGAAGGACTGATGCTGAAGCTGAAGCTCCAACACTTTTTTGTATGTTTCAGATTCCACTTAGAGGTGATATCATGCAATACGTCTCTGATTTGTTTCACTTGGCATAATGCCCTCTAAGTACGTCCCTGTTATTGCAAATGAATAATAGTCCTTCATATGTGCGTGCACACACACACACACACACACGCACACCGCATCTTCTCCAGTCACTCCTCTGTTGATGGACGCGTAGGCTGTTTCTGCGTCTCAGCGATTGTGAACAGTGCTGCTATAAGCTATGCATTAGGTCGCATGTATCTTTGCGAATTAGTGTTTTAGTGTTTGGATATATATCCAGGAGTGGACTTGCTGAAATTTACTTTCTAAATGTACAAACTGCACAGAGGTTTTCAGAGCAAGGAGCAAGAAGGTGCGGACAACGCGCTCCTGGCCGTCCCCCTGCTTCTCTTTTCCTGAGAGGTGTGTCTGTGCAGGGGGTGGTGGCGTTTTTCGTCCTAGAGCCCAGCCCCCAGCCATCGGCATGGTGAGCTCTGCCCTTGAATGGTGCCCGGGGTCTATGCTGTTGTGTTACCGTGTCTCTGCCCTGTTCTCAGCTGCTAAGCACTCGGGTCAAAGTCTTCCTATCTAAGCTACTTGGGAGGTTCAATTAGCTTAGATTCTGTTACATTCCCCAGTCATCTTCAACCATTCTGTCAGGCAACTGCCTCACTTTAGTTGAAACCTATTAAGCTCTCAGTGAGGTGCTGGAACTTTCCACGCCATCATTATTTAATCCCCAGAAACTTCATGTATCCCCACCAGCTTTTTTTTTTTTTTTTTTTAGGAAAGCAGGAGGCTGAGGCCGGCTGGTGGGAGGATGTAGTGACACGTGTTCCTCAACAGATCAGGGCTGGGTCTCACCGTCCTCCTGGCCAGCCTGCCTCCACCATTTAATGACCACCTCCGCCAGCCCCCACCCCCGCTGCTTCTGATGGAGATTCAGTTCCTTATACACGCAACTGTCATCTGCTTTAATTTGTCCTGAACTGTGGTGTTGGAGAAGACTCTTGAGAGTCCCTTGGACTGCAAGGAGATCCAACCAGTCCATCCTAAAGGAAATCAGTCCTGAATATTCATTGGAAGGATTGATGCTGAAGCTGAAACTCCAATACTTTGGCCATCTGATGCAAAGAACTGACTCACTGGAAAAGACCCTGATGCTGGGAAAGATTGAAGGCAGGAGGAGAAGGGGACGACAGAGGATGAGATGGTTGGATGGCATCACTGACTCAATGGACATGAGTTTGAGTAAGCTCCGGGAGTTGGTGCTGGACAGGGAGGCCTGGTGTGCAGCAGTCCATGGGGTCACACGACTGAGTAACTGAACTGAACTGAATTATCTATCTCCTGGTTCCCATTGTTACAGAACGGGAAAAAAAAGGACTGAATTTTAAAACTTGTCTAGAGGAAGCTGGTCTATTTTGCAATGGAGTGAAATTCTGGTGAAAATTTACATTATAAAATAGTACAGATGTGAGTTAGGAAAAAATTCAATTTCTTCACAGGAAATTTGTCTACCTGTATGGATATTTGCTTTGCTGTGGTTGTTAGGTTGCTAAGTATGTCCAACTCTATCTGCAACCACCCCATGGACTGCAGTGCACCAGGCTGCCCTGTTCTCCACTATCTCCTGGAGTTTGCTCAAATTCAGGTCAATTGAGTCAATGATGCTATGTAAACATCTCATCCTCTGTCACCCTCTTCTCCTCCTGCCCTCAATCTTTCCCAGCATCTGAGTGTTTTCCAATGGGTTGGCTCTTCCTATCAGGTGGCCAAAGGATTGGACCTTCAGTTGCAGCATCAGTCCTTCCAATGAATATTCAGGACTGATTTCCTTTAGGATGGACTGGTTGGATCTCTTGCAGTCCAAGGGACTCTCAGGAGTCTTCTCCAACACCACAGTTCAAAAGCATCGATTCTTTGGCGCTCAGTGTTCTTTATGGTCCAACTCTTATGTCCATACATGACTATTGGAAAAACCATAGCTTTGACCATATGGAATTTTGTTGGCAAAGTGATGTCTCTTCTTTTTAATATGTTGTCTAGGTTTGCTTTCCTTCCAAGGGGCAAACATTTTTAATTTCTTGGCTGCAGTCACCATTCATAATGATTTTGGAACCCCAAAAATAAAGTCTGTCACTGTTTCCACTGTTTCCCCATCTGTTTGCCATGAAGTGATGGGACCAGATGCCATCTTAGTTTTTTGAATGTTGAGTCTTAAGCCAGCTTTTTCACTCTCCTTTCACTTTCTTTTTATTTATTTATTTAAATTTATCTATTTATTTTTTCCTTTACATTATTGTGTTGGTTTTGCCATACACTGACATGAATCCACCTCTTTAGTCCTTTACTTTCTGCCATAAGGGTGGTGTCATCTGTATATCTGTATTTCTCCAGGCTACCTTGATTCCAGCTTGTGCTTTATCCAGCCTGGCATTTTGAATGATGTCCTCTGCACATAAATAAGAGGGTGACAATATACAGCCTTGATGTACTCCTTTCTCAGTTTGGAACCAGTCTATTGTTCTGTGTCCAGTTCTAACTATTGCTTCTTGATCTGCATACAGATTTCTCAGGAGGCAGATCAGGTGGTCTTAGTATTCTCAACTCTTGAAGAATTTTCCAGTTGTGATCCACACAGTCGAAAGCTTTAGCATCATTGATGAAAGAGAAGCAAGATGTTTTTCTGGAATTCCCTTGCTTTTACTCTGATCCAATGAATGTTGGTAATTTGATCTCTGGTTCCTCTGCCTTTTCTAAGTCCACGAGAGTTGAGTGGGGAGCTGCCCATTTCTGGTTGGTGCAAACGGCCACATTCCTGAACAGGCAGTCAGTCATCTCTTTGCAACGATCTGTCTTGTTCTGGTGCTGAGGATGAGACATGTGGTGTGTTCTTTGAGAGTCTGCTTTCAAAGAGGGAGAGGCGTTTCCCCAGATGCCACCGTGTGTTTTCTGACGCAGCTGCCAGTTCTGGTCTCTGGTTTCCTCGCATCGTCCACATCATGTGATTCGGGAGGCAGGACAGTGCTTTGCGCTGCTTTCCTGTCTGTGCCTGCGTGCTCAGTTGTGTCCGACTCTTTGTGACCCTGTGGATGGCAGCCCACCAGGCCCCTCTGTCCATGGGATTTCCCAGGCAAGAACACTGGAGTGGGTGGCCATTTCCTCCTCCAGGGCATCTTCCCGGACCAGGGATTGAACACAGGTCTCCTGCATTGCCAGGCGGATTCTTTACCCCTGAGCCACCTGGGAAGCCCCTGTTGGTTTCCTACAGCTGCTCTAACAAATGACTGGTTCCAAATGGAGAAAAGAGTACATCAAGGCTGTATATTGTCACCCTCTTACTTATGTGCAGAGGACATCATTCGAAATGCCGGGCTGGATGAGCACAAGCTGGAATCAAGGTAGCCTGGAGAAATATAGATGTACAGATGACACCACCCTTATGTCTTAACACACATTTTTAAAAATTCATAGTTCTGTAGGTCAGAGGTCTAGATATGGTTCTCACTGGGCTAGGATCCAGATGTTGGAAGGACTTCATTTGTTTCTGCAAAATCCTCACGTTTTCTAGCCTCTAGAGTCTGCTCACATGCCTAGGGTCATGACCCTTTATTCGCAAAGCGAGCAACTTAGACCTGAGTCCTTCTTGTCCGCCTTCTCTGTGGCTCTCCCTTCCGATTTCCTCCTCTACTTTTGACCCTTGTGATTCCATCGGACCCACCAGCATAAGCCCGTGTTGTCTCCATCTCAAAGTCAACTGATCAGCAGCCTTAGTTACCTCTGCAACCGAATTCACTTTGCCGAGTAACCTCACATACTCACAGGCTCTGGGGTTAGGGCGTGGACATCTTGGGGTGCCATTATCATTTGGACATGTGTGGTGCTTCCTGCGGGTGTGAAACACGGCAGCCCTGCCATGCTGGGAGACAGTGTCTTGGTTATGGCTCCCGTGCTACCCTGTAAATGAGGATTTCCCAATTTGATTTTGAAGTGGAACAGCTGTTTGGTCCTGTAGAGTGCCCTCCACTGCACACACAGGTCGGGAGGCTCTCAGATCCGCCTCTCTTTGCTCTCAGTATTCTCTCTCCCGACTAGACCTATCTCCACCAAACCACGGTCTGCATCCTGGACAAGGTGTCTACCCTCTTCCCTCTGGGCTTTACGCACACGCTCTCTTCTGCACAAAAAGTCTCTCCCTCTGCCCCACCTGGAGTGCTCCATTTGACTCCCGGGATTCAGCACTGGCCTCCCTGCCTCCAAACACCCCCTAACTTTCCAGGCTAGATTAGGGCCTCATAACCTGCATTTCCATCACCCCAGTTTCACAACTCTCTGCACGCTTTCGGGGGAAAATATTTTATTCTTATTTAGTCTCTTCCAGCAGATTGTAAGCCCCGTGAATTCAGAAGGTTTATTCTCTGCTACTTGGATGAGATCAAGCCTGTTCTATATGTTCAGTGAATATTTGTTGAGTAAATGAATGGATATGTGTTTGGATGACTGTTTCTGAGCATCTCTTTATTATTGAGTTCATGTCATGAAATCTTGCAACATTATGCTCTCATATTTTGAAACAGGCTTAGAAAAATCACACACACTCAAAACACATTTATACAATGAGTTTTTTCTCTCCATCTTTTGAAATCACCCTTGCTTCCTTGAATAGCTAAGCGAATAGACTATTGTTGTTTTCCTTGCATTTTGGATCAAGTTGATTTATTTCTTTCAGCAACATCTATGTTGGATGGTTATTACACAGCAGTTTTGGTTTTTGCTTCAGGCACAAAACAATATATTTCACCTGTAAACAATGAGCTCAAAATAGATTCTTTATTGCTCCCAGGCTAATTCAAATATCACCCAATTCTGATTTAGTGTACTTGGGAACCTGAGTGTGGGTTATTTTATTATACTGAAAAGGGAAGTGAGTAAACTTCCTTAATCTAATCCCAGACAGTTATGAGTCACATCAACTTTAATGGATCAAACTCTGAAATTTGTCATGTCCAAATGAAGGACTTAAGGAATGTAAAGTAAAAATGCCACAACAAACACATAGACTTTGAATTTGACCCCAAATCTGAGCAACATTAGCAATTTGTTAGTTAACATAAAAATAAAAAATTAAATTTGTATTTGCCAGATATAAAAGAGCTACATTATACCGCAGATTTTTTTTTCTTACACTTCATTCATTCAACCACGTTTTTGTTGTATTGGCTCTCTGTGAGGCACAGAGACCAAATCCTGTAATGCCTTGTCTCCTATGCTCTTACTGTGGTGCCCTGTGAATTCCCCCACTGTGAACTCCCTCTTACAGCAATGAATAATAAACCCAATTCGCTTAGCTACAGATGTATTCCTGATGGCTGTTGGCTAGAAGATACTGACAGCACTTAACAGAAACCCCCAAATAATAGTGCTTCAGATTTGAAAGGTTTGTTTCCATAGGACAAGGTGGGTAGAGGGTCATCCAGTCTGATGTGACAGTGTCTGCATGTCCTCAGGTCCAGGCTCCTCCTGCTGGCTCACTCTCGGCATGTTGCTTCTATCACTGTGTGCCACTCATGATCGAAGAGGCTGCTGGGACTCCAGCCATCACATCTGTATCCTATAGTGCAGGAATGGAAATTGGGAGAAGAGAGAAAAGGGTGCCCTTCCTACTCACTTGGACCCCTTTTAAGAAGACTTCTAAGAAGTCTTCCACACAATTTCAGATATTTCAATGACTGTAGTGTAGTCACATGACCACACATTGTTGCAAGGGTGGATGGGAAGTGTTTTTTTTTAGCACACTGCTGTACTAAATAGAGTCAGGATCCTGTTACCAAGAAACAAGGGAGAAAGAGACATTAGGAGGACAATAGCCATCTCTACCCACAAAGTGTTTCTGCTTCTTTATTGTCAAATCACTTTGTCTGATTAAAACTGTACATGGTTTCCAATTGTTCCCATGGACTGAGCATCCCCACTTCATAAACAGCTCCTCCAGGAGCTGTGTGGTTTGGAGTAGAGAATATAAGACCTCATTTCTCCCCCAAATGACCCGGCCCCCTCTGGGCTTAGCTCCAGCAGCTCTGAGACCAGTTCCTGAGCCCAGCAGACGTTTTCAGGCTCCTGCAAGTGAGAGTCTGTGGCTGAAAACTGGAGGTTTTCTGGCTCCCATCCTTCTGGACTGAGGGGCTTGGGGGTGCCCTGGGATGCAGGCTGCCCCGGGCCAGGGCGTCTCCCCTGTGGGGGGCGGGGGCAGCTGGGTTTGCACCCAGAGGAGAACTCCAGTCTCTGGCCCCACGAGTCACGCAGAGCCAGTTAGCCATTGCTCAGTGTGGTCCCCGGTCCATTAAGGTTGAGAAACGACAATTAGTGCGGAAGCAAATTAGAACAACATCCACGATGGTGATTGGGAAGCAAATGAAACAGCTCAAAAGGAAAGCTTGTTTTCTGAGTGTCTCAAAGTGCCACACTTTAGTTCTTTGCCCTCCCGGCGCCAGGGGTAGTTGGCAGACACCTGGGGGCCACGTGCGGTGAAACAGAAACTGCCAGTGTTACAGGCAGCAGCTGTGTGCCCTGCGAGCTGGCTCTGATGCGAGCGCGGCTGTGGGTGTTCAGACCCAAACTCCTGAGGCAGGTGCCTCGCAGATGTTGCCTGATCCAGGGGTGTTGGACCTTCAGGCCTTTCTGAAGAGAGCATCTGTGGAGAAGGAGAAGGTCTGAGGCTGGAGTTGGTTTGAAGGGAGACATGGGGCTGCGTCCATCTTCCTCCACCCAGTCCCAGCTCCTGGCTCAGGTGTGCAATACGCACGCCTTAAATTTTAAAACTGACTTTTAGAAATTTATACCCATACCATAACCTTCTTTCAAACTGTGGTGCTGGAGAAGAGTCTTGAGAATCCCTTGGACTGCATCCTAAAGGAAATCAACCCTGAATATTTATTGGAAGGACTGATGCTGAAGCTCCAATTCTTCAGCCTCCTGATATGAAGAGCTGACTCACTGGAAAAGACCCTGATGCTGGGAAGGCCCAAGGGAAGGAGGAGAAGGGGACGACAGAGGATGAGATGGCTAGATGGCATTACCGACTCAATGGACATGAATTTGGGCATACTCCGGGAGATAGTGCAGGACAGGGTGGCCTGGCGTGCTGCAGTTCTTGGGGTCGTAAAGAGTTGAACACGACCGAGTGACTGAACAACAAACCTTCTGGTTAAGGTTATAAGCAACTATTTGTCAAAATGGACTGCGTTTTCAGGAAGGCATGATTTTGGATGCTGTATGAGAAAGGATCGTTCCACCGAAGGGATCTGTCATGCAGCAGGCGTCCCACTCTGTCAGTGTCCTCCTGACGTCTGTCTTGGTGGCTGCTAACAGCCGAGAATTGTCGGCCTTGCTGGACACGAAATGTTTGCTTCTCTGTGCTCATGCTCACGGGGCCAGAGGGGAGAAGGGTGCTGTGGGCACACTTCCAGCTGGCATGTGAGTCTGAGTACTGACAGGTGAGCAGTTCATGCCTCGTCGGGGAACCCCAGATGGATACACACTGGGCTGTTGTCTCTGAGGCTCCAACACCTTTAATGAGCCACTTGGAGATGCTCAGAGCTTTGGTGACTGTTTGTGTAGTCTTGAGTTCTATTAAAAAGTGGAAGGAAAATGCTTCCTGTGTCCTGAAAATGTAACAAGATGACATGCTTTAGGATTTGAGGAGAGATACCAAGTTTGAGCCCTATGGGCGTTTAAAGGCAGTCCACATAGAATGTATGCATGGGCACTGTGAAGAATCTTGTGGTATTAGCTTTCTATGCTGAGGGACAGAGCGCAGGTCCTTAACTCACAAGTCTGGGCAGGCTTCACTGGGTTCTCTGCTCAGCATCTCACAGGCTGAAACACGGAACGACCCCACAAGACTCTCGTCCCGGGGACTCGGGGGACGAAGACCTTTCCAGGCTCTCTCCGGTGCTGGAGGACTTCAGTTCCTTCTGGCTGTGGGTTGGGTGGTGGCAGGAGGGCTCTAGGTGGCGCGAGCCTGCTCTAGTCTGCTGGGCTCAGGTCTCCTCCGGGTGTCCTCTCGTCCTGGACTAGAGGCCACCGGGGACGGGTCCAAGGCAGGAGCTGGGTCAAGGAGGAGGGGGCACCTGAAGCAGCCACTTGCATCAGCCTGCTCATATTCCATCAGCCAAAGTGACTCGTGCGTACAGATCCGAAGTCACGGAGAGGGGAAGGGGATGAATACTCAGTGAAGGACAGTACAGTCTGCCAGCCTGAAGACAGAGCTGCGGCAGGTGAACAAGGAGGTCAGCGGGGACCGTGTTTAGTGACCACATCTGTGTTTGGGTATCTCCTCTCTTGCTTTGAAATCAGATAGAGCTGGGTTTGAATCCTATAAACCTGTGAGTTGTCTGCAGGTGATCCTTGAGCTGTGAAGGAGAGAAAGAGCCAGGACAAAAAGCCAAGCCTAGGCAAGCAGCAGGGGAGAGGGATGCCCCATGAGGGGAGCAGCAGGGGCTGGACATGGACATGTGTTTGGGATGGTGAAGGTCCAACAGCTCAAGAAGAAAAGCCTGAAGGAGTTGGCAGGGAAGAGGGGGCATCTGCATATGCATGCATTTATTCAGAGAGAAGGGGACGGCAGAGGATGAGACGGTTGGAGGGCATCACCGACTTGATGGACACGGGTTTGAGCAAGCTCTGGGGGTTGGTCATGGACAGGGAGGCCTGGCCTGCTGCAGTCCACGGGGTCAGAAAGAGTCAAACACGACTGAGCAACTGAACGGAACTGAGCTTTCTTAATGGCTTATGCAAAGATCCCAGAAGAGAGGGAGGAACTCAGTGCAAAGGAAAGAAAGTCTACAAACAGGTCTGTGGTCATGTGAAGATGCCATGGTGAGTGCAGACAGGGTTGTCCCCACCCACTGGGGTCCCCTTCCTCCTGACCAGGGATGAGGATATGGTTGGGGAGGGAAGAAACAGAAGGTCCGCCTGAATGAAGTGGGCAGGGAAATAGTCCAAGCATGGAGCTGCATGTGGAATAGAGTGATGGCAGATGGGCTGTAGCAGGTAATGGAGAGGGAAGCTTGCAGGACAAGCAAAAGGAACGGTGCGGGTTGAGATGAAAAAGCATGATTTCCCTGCGACCCTGGTCTCCATCTCTGTGCATCTTTCCCATCAGTGCTGACCTGCTGTGATGGAGATGCTGTGAGGACGGACCGGGCCCAGCGGGGTCCGTGAGCAGGGGGTTAACATGTTGGCTTTGAGCAGTCTTGGCAAGGAAACCTCTGGTCCAGGTGGGTGGGGAGGGAACTGAGCCCGGGTATGATTCATCCCAGGGAACAGGAGGCTGGCAGTAGTGGCTGTGAAGGGGAGGCTTTTAAAAGCCCCCACCGACTCTATAATCAAAGCCCCCAGTGTGGAAAGCCATCCATGTATCCGCCTCTCACCATCTCTCAGCTTCTCCTGATTTACTTCTCTTCAGGACCAGCTATATAACTTGCAATGCCTGATGCAAAATTAAGATTCAGGGCCACTTATTAAAAATGGAAAATGTAAAGTCAATGACAGCAGAACATTCAACCAAGTATGCAGTCCTCCCAAGCACCAGGCCTTGTGTGCAGCAGAGGTCACGTGCCCAGGAAGCCAGCCCTGGTCCCCCTCCGTGTCCCTCTCGGTCTGATCTCAGCCCACAAACCGCCCACAAACGCTTTCTTGTTCCCTCTCCCTTCTGCACATGCCGCCTCCTACTTCCAAGGTCCTTTCTGGACAGCTTCTATTCTAGAGTCATAATCCATTTCTAAGCTGGTTCTTTAGGCTTCCTGAGGACTCTGTTTAAATTTTTTGTGCACTGAAATTTTCCTGTTTTGATTATACTTTCCACAAAGTTGTTGATGGAATGAATGAACAAATAAATGAATAATGAGCTCTGGAGACTTTGCTCAAACTTATGTCCATTGAGTCAGTGATGCCATCCAAACATCTCATCCTCTGTCACCCCCTTCTCCTCCTGCCTTCAATCTTTCCCAGCATCAGGGTCTTTTAATAGCTACTTGCTCCAGTATTCTGGCCCAGAGAAGTCCATGGACTATATAGTCCATGGGGTCGCAAAGAGCTGGACACAACTGAGCGACTTTTACTTTCTCTCTTCCACTAATGAGCCAGTTCTTTGCATCAGGTGGCCAAAGTATTAGAGCTTCAGTTTCAGCATCAGTCCTTCTAATGAATATTCAGGATTGATTTCCTTTAGGATTGACTGGTTTGATCTCCTTGCAGTCCAAGGGACTTTCAAGAGCCTTCTCCAACACCACAGTTCAAAAGCATCAATTCTTTGGTGCTCAGACTTCTTTATGCTCCAATTCTCACATCCATACATGACTACTGGAAAAACCATAGCTTTGACTAGATGAACTAGTTGGCAAAGTAATGTCACTGCTTTTTAACTGGCTGTCTAGGTTTGTCATAGCTTTTCTTCCAAGGAGCAAGCAAGAGTCTTTTAATTTCATGGCTGCAATCACCATCTGCAGTGATCTTGGAGCCCAAGAAAATAAAGTCCATCACTGTTTCTCAGGAGTTGGATGGTGGCTAATTTAGTAACTCAACTTTTGAGTTGTTAATTGAAAGGCAGCCATGAGCTTGCATTTCAGAAGCCTGGATGGCTCAGGGTAAAGAATCTGCCTGCAGTGCAGAGTGTTGCAAAGAGTCAGACACATCTGAGCACTGAGCAGAAGTCTAAAACATGGTGCTTTTGTTACAATGTAAATTAAATGGGTATATTTCCCTTCAGCGGAGGGTAAACCCATCAGACAGCCTTGATTATATGAGAAAGGGGGTGGGCAGCTTTTCAGGGGACCCGCCCCCTTCCCTGGGCGAAGGCCCCAGGGAAGGCACCCAAAGAACACAGATGAAGCTGTTGTCATGTTGTGCACACCGAGGACAGCTATTCCCCTCAATTACGGAGAAAGACCTAGAACAAAGCTGAGCAAAGTCATAAGTTCACACTTTGAAGGCGATATGAGATGAATAATCCAATCATTTATGACTGAAGCAAAGCAATAATCAAATATTTCAGCAGACATTTTTGAAATAGTAAGTGCATGAGAATTTTGCATTGAAATACAACTGAAAATAAACATATTTATATACACCATAATAAAACAGATAACAATATCATGCAGTTAATAGTGTGTAATACATTGTTGTGTGGAGTCGCCGCCAAGTCATGTCCGACTCTTTTGTTACCCCCAGACTGTAGCCCACCAGGCTCCTCTGTCCACTGAATTCTCCAGGCAAGAATAGTGGAGTGGATAGCCATTCCCTTCTCCAGGGGGTCTTCCTGATCCAGGGATCAAACCGAGGTCGCCTGCACTGCAGGAAGATGCTTTACCGTCTGAGCCACCAGGGAAGCCCCAGAGGATGACAGATGCATATTTAGGAAGAAATGTCTTGGGTCTATTTCTGGAGGACCCAGGTAAAAAGTCAGGAAGCAAAGTATTGAGCATCGACATGACTGAGGATCTGCCATTGAATGCGGCGAGCCTTGGATGCCAGTAAGCCCATTTACTGATGATGTTCCTTTCTGGTGCTGAGTTGTGTGATTATGTTGGGGTTAGAGAATAAATTATCAGCTGAACTGGAAACAGAATTCAATGCAATTTAATACGCTCTAGGCTTGCTGCTGTTGACTTTCTTCCCTTTATTTGTTTTACAAAAAGAATACTATATGCAGCTGGCTTTATAGCCATCTGTTTGGGGCAGTTTGCAGAGATGCTAATTAAGGGAAAAATGATTTGTCATCTTAAGGAATGCTGACGTCTCCTATGGTTATTAGGGGAGCAAAACCTTGTTAGAAAGCTATGTTTTTTTTTAAATTGCCGTTAATTAAATGTCTTATTTATTCTCTTTTTGATGTGTAAGTGATTATTCTCTAAAATGGCACATACCTTTCTCAGAAGGGAGCACTTCATTTCTGGGAGTTTTAATTTTTTGACTCTTGTAAGTTTTCTCATTTGGCTCAACAGTCCATTGTACTGCTGTGGCCTACTTAAAAAACTTTAAAATTATGTTTATATATATTATATATAAAGTACAGTATATGATAAATATTATATGTATTTATACAGTGTACATATAATTTACATATTATAATTTTGTTGTTTATTTCATTTCTATTACATTATGGTGGCAAAATGGTAAAGAATCTGTCTGCCAAAGCAAGAGGCAAAAGAGAGGCAGGTTCGACCCCTGGTAGGGGGAACATCCCCTGGAGAAGGAAGCAGCAACCCACTCCAGTATTCTCGCCTAGAAAATCCCGCGGACAGAGAAGCCCGGTGGGCTACAGTTCACGGGGTTGCAAGGAGCAACTTGGCTGAGCACACACACGTATAGTTCGGTTCTATAATATGTATATCATGTGTAATTCTGTTGTCTGGTTTCATCATGATGTGTCTGTAATTTCTCATGTATATCACATATACACTTTTATTGTGCAGGTAATACTACTACACACACAGTGTATGTAACATATGTGATTACCACGGTAACCATTTTCGGCTGCCCACATCAGCGACACATGTCCCATTCACAACATCTGATAACCATCACTTCTGTCTTTCTGGGACTTTCCGCCACTCCAGCGGTGGCCTGCTTTTGTCTTGGGAGGGATTCTCCCTGATTTGGTGCCCCAGGCCCCCTCTGAGTGTTTCCCATGGACGGTACCGCTCAAGAAGCAGACAAGGAAGCTGGTGTCCCCAGGTGGGAGGCAGCACAGAGGGGAGGGATGGGTGGACGGTGGATGGATGGATGGATGGACAGCTGGACAGCTGGATGGCTGGACGGCTGGACGGGTGGACGGCTGGATGGGTGGACAGGGCCAGGCCCCGGCTGGGGATCTGTGAACCCGCTGCCTTTCAGAGGGGCACCGAGCCTTCCTGGAAAGCAGTGCTTCCGGTGTGAGCTTTTCAGAAAATCGAGCCAGCTTTCTAACTTGCAGGAACCTTTTCTGGAACAGAATAGAAAGCCCAGAGATAAATCCACGCATCTATGGACACCTTATCTTTGACAAAGGGGGCAAGAATATACAATGGAGAAAAGACAACCTCTTTAACAAATGGTGCTGGGAAAACTGGACAGCCACTTGTAAAAGAATGAAACTAGAACACTTTCTAACACCATACACAAAGATAAACTCAAAATGGATCAAAGATCTAAGCATAAGACCAGAAACTATAAAACTCCTAGAGGATAACATAGGCAAAACACTCTCTGACATAAACCAAAGAGGGATACTCCATGACCCACCTCCCAGAATACTGGAAATAAAAACACGAATAAACAAATGGGACCTAATTAAAATTAAAAGCTTCTGCACAACAAAGGAAACTATAAGCAAGGTGAAAAGACAGCCTTCAGAATGGGAGAAAATAATAGCCAATGAAGCAACGGACAAACAATTAATCTCAAAAATATACAAGCAACTCCTGCAGCTCCATTCTAGAAAAATAAACGACCCAATCAAAAAGTGGGCCAAAGAGCTTAACAGACATTTTTCCAAAGAAGACATAAAAATGGCTAACAAACACATGAAAAGATGTTCAACATCACTCATTATCAGAGAAATGCAAATCAAAACCACAATGAGGTACCACTTTACACCAGTCAGAATGGCTGCCATCCAAAAGTCTACAAGCAATAAATGCTGGAGAGGATGTGGAGAAAAGGGAACTCTCTTACACTGTTGGTGGGAATGCAAACTAGTACAGCCACTATGGAAAACAGTGTGGAGGTTCCTTAAAAAACTGCATATAGACCTGCCATATGACCCAGCAATCCCACTGCTGGGCATATACACCGAGGAAACCAGAATTGAAAGAGCCACGTGTACCCCAATGTTCATCGCTGCTTTGTTTACAATAGCCAGGACATGGAAGCAACCTAGATGCCCATCAACTGATGAATGGATAAGAAAGCTGTGGTACATATACACAATGGAATATTACTCAGCATTAAAAAAAAATTCATTTGAATCAGTTCTACTCAGATGGACCGAACTGGAGCCCATTATCCAGAGTGAAGTAAGCCAGAAGCAAAAACAACAATACAGTATACTAACGCATATATATGGAATTTAGAAAGACAGTAACGAGAACCCAACATGCGAGACAGCAAAAGGAACGCAGATGTATAGAATAGACTCGTGGACTCTGTGGATGAGGGAAAGGGTGGGATGATATGGGAGAATGGCATTGAAACATGTTAATTATCATATGTCTAATCAATCACCAGCCCAGGATTGATTCTCGGGGCTGGTGCATCGAGATGTCCCAGGGGGAGGGAGGAGGGAGGGGGGAAGGAGGGGTTTCTGGAGGGGGAGCATATGTAAACCCATAGTGATATCATGGCATTGTATGGCAAAAACAATAAAAAAAAAAAAAGAACCTTTTCTCAATCACCTGTGCCTGCTCCTCCCCGAATAACCAAGCAAAGCAAAACACAGCCTTTCGTGGTGGGTTTGGCAGGATCCCGGGGGAGCTGCATGGCCCACCGGGAGCTTCACCTGGGTTAGGCCCTGCCTGTCTCCAGGTACTTTTAGGCAGCCTGGATGGGGTTGGGGTGGGGGTAGGGATGGAGGGGTACGGGTTGGGGAAGGGGATTCTGGGGGAGGGGCTCTGGTCTCTGCGTCCTGTCCTTTCCCGGGACAGAGATGAGGCTAAACCAGAGACAATGAGGCTAAACCAAGACCTTGCTCTGTAAGCCCCTCTGTTTGCTTTTCATCTAAAGGTGGTTAAATTATAACTCACCTCCTCCTCCTGAGCTCCACGAAGTTTCTCTAACAGAAATTACAGGAGACCATCTGCCTCCTATTTTATCAGTAAACAAACCTATTAAAAGAGCACTTCCCCCTTAGGTCTATGGAGTTGGAAATGAACACTGAATAATTTAAAGCCGAAATTATTCCAAAGTAAATTAACCTTCTCCGGCCGATTTGAATTCACGGACAAGTAAAAACAAAGGCCCCCTGGCCCTTTGGCCCTAACTGATAACCGCAGCTCGCCCAGCCCCTCAGGTGCTAGTGAGAACAGACCCTACGCTGCCTCTTGCCGGGAATCTCCTCCTTTCAGAAACCATCTGCCACTTCGAAATTTTGCTAACATTTGTTTACTGCTATTAGTTTAGCCCAATCTTAAACGGCGTATTAAGTAGACTTTCTAAGAGACGTTTCTAAGAGAGAGGGAGCAGACGTTCTGGGCCATACACATCAGTGTGGATGAACACGGACAGTGTCACCGCCGGAAGAAACTCGCCAAGCGCGAGCCTGAGCCTGCAGAGGCGGCATTCATGAGTTGTTACCCCTGTGAAACTCGATCTGAAATATTTGGATAAACGATAGACCTGCAAACCCTGCTGGGAAGAAGACACCCGAAATGTCGATGGCTGTGTCTTGCCTTTTGTGGTTTCTTGGTGTTTTCTCCTGCGTCACGAGGAGGGGCTGGCGTGGACAGAGGCTCCGGGGTTTAGAGGAGAGAGTGTTAACCCAGAGAGGAAGGGGTGGAGCAGGGAGGGACGGGGAGCAGGCTGGCACACAGCTGGCACCATCGTCCAGAGAGGGCCCGTGGAGGTGCCAGTCCTCGAGTGACCCCTGAGACAGCCACGCCGCCCTGTGACTCGGACCGCCTGGTTGGACCTTCCAGGCCTTCTCTGGCTGGTTCTTGGTCTGGGAAAAGGCATGGGCTCAGGGGAGCTTATGCCTGGGGCCACGGTACTGCCGAGACACTGAAATTTCCTTCAAACAGTGCAATACTTGGAATTTTTTTTTTAAATGTCATTTTTTTTTTTTTTTTAAATCACAGAAAGAATCAGTGTGGGTGTTCTTTAGCTCATGGTTTAATGTAATTTTTATCACTGCTTGTCAAAGTAAAAATAATTCGGTGGCTCAGACTGTACAGAATGTGCCTGCAATGCGGGAGACCCAGGTTTGATACCTGGGTGGGGAAGATCCCCTGGAGACGGGAATGGCAGCCCACTCCAGTGTTCTTGCCTAGAGAATCCCATGAACAGAGGAGCCTGATGGGCTACAGTCCGTGGGGTCACAAAGAATTGGCATAAGTGAGAGACTAACGCTTTCTCACTTTTCACTTTAATTTTTGCCACCGCTTGTGTTTATCAAAGTAAAAAGAATACTAACCCATGGGTAAGGGTCGGACACGACCGAGACACCGAACAACAGCAACAATGACTGTGTCAGCGGGCGTGGGGGCCGGCCGCCTTCACTGGGGGTGTGAGAGCAAACCCAGCATCGGGGCCAGCGCAGGGGGGATGGCTGAGGATGCGGTATCCGGATGGTGCCATTGCTCGCGGTCTTTGTAAGCACATCTCGTGCCAACGCGGGAAGCCGGAGACACAGAGGAACAAAGGTCTTGCAGTGTTGGTTGGCGGGACTGGCAGGGCTGCCGTGGGAGACAAGAAGTCTCCCGGTTTCCATCGAGGTCGGGAAACCTGAGCTTCAAAAGTTTGAGTATAGGGTGGTCCCTTTGTGATCACCTCCATTGTTCCTTGATCACATCCCGGCTGGTATGGCTCTGGAGCCTCCGTGGTGACCAAGAGTGCACCCCAAGCCTGGGCCCGCCTCGTCTCGTGATGTCTTACAGCATTGCGTGTTGTATCAATGTGAAGTCATGTAGAGAAACACACTTAATTTTTTGAAACACCAAAAGAGGAAACTCTCAGTGTCGTTACGGATCCCACTGAGGATCTCAGCTTTCGCTGTCGTTGTTGTTGTTTAGTCCCTCAGTCGTGTCTGACTCTCTGCAATCCCACGGACGGTAGCCTGCCAAGCTCCTCTGTCCGTGGAATTTCCCAGGCAAGAACACTGGAGTGGGTTGCCATGTCCTTCTCTAGGGGATCTTCCCGATTCTTTACCACTGAGCCCCCTGGGAAGCCTCAGATTCTCTTAGCTACTGCTCTTGCGGCTTTCCCAGGTGGTCGTAAAGAACCTTCCTGCAATACAGGAGCCGCAAGAGCCGAGGGTTCCAGCTGTGGGTCGGGAAGATCCTCTGGAGGAGGAGGGCATGGCAACCCACTCCAGTATTCATGTCTAGAGAATCCCCTGGACAGAGGAGCCTGACAGGCTATAGTCCATAGAGTTGCAAAGAGTTGACATGGCTGAAGCGACTTAGCATGCATGCATGCAAATTGTATTACAGATATTTATCTCCATGTCTGTCTCTGCTACTCAGGGAGGGTTGTATTATTTGCAGCTGCATCTCCCATGGGTGGCGCAGGGCCTGATCCATGCTACATATTCTTAAATAGCTGATGAAGCCATTGTCTGCTTTGGTTCCCATTCAGCGATACCACGCGACGTGAGGATGCTGCCGAACGTCAGTCTGAGGCTGATTTTAGCATGAGTCCACCTGGAGCACTAGGGTATGGGCTCCCAGCTAAGCTGGCTCCTGCTCAAAGCAGTTTCATCTCAGGGACTTGCTGTTTTTTCTGTTTGAAACTTGTCACATTCCCTCTGCTTGTTAATGTCAAATTTGAGGAGGGGGGGCCAGAACTTGGGTGTCAGTCCCCTCCTTACCAATAAACTCTAGAATTTTTTATTTATTTATTTATTTTTAAAATTTTCTTTACATTATCGTGTTGGTTGATAAACCCTAGAATTTTTTATGCAAAGTAGTCTTCTGATTCCTGAATGAATAGCTTTGCCTTTCACAGAGTGAGCCAATGCATACTGAGTCTATAATAAAAGATGGTAGTTCATCCATAACCTTTCCTTTGTAAAATCAATTCTTTCTTACCTGATATTTACACAACCAAGGCCGCTCACAGATGCCTGAGGCAACAGGACAAAGATCTACTTTCTTTCCCAACAATAAAAATGACCTTGCTTCCCCAGAAGTGATGGATGGCCTATGTGTGTTCAAATCACCACTGTTTAGCGTGACGCCCTTGCTTGAGAATTATTAAAACCCTCCAGAAACCCATCTCCGTGTAGTACAATTTAGGGGACTCATGAGGCTGCATCATGCTCTGTTTTGTACACCCCTTCAACTCTGCATTGCGGTCACATTCCTTTCTGATTACGGTAAAAGAAAGATGACGGTGTTCTGGGGGAAGGTTACCTCTTTGGCCTGGCGTGTGACATCTTAGTTGGCTGTTTTGATGCAGTCATTCTTGCCGTTTTTGATTTCTGCAAGTGTTTTGACCCAGGGATTTTGTGGCTCAGCTTAGAAAGGACCCCACTGAACTCCTAGACTCTCTAAGCCATAAAGTGCTGTGTCAACCCTGGCTCATTTTCTCGCCGGAGAACTAGATTACTAACCTGTTGGATGCTGGGAATGACACAGCCCTTGAGATGAGGGATGCGGTTTCTGTTCTCTGGAGACTAACTGCATAAAACCCGAAATGACTTTTCCACATTCACTCATCTCAGACGGCACCATCCATCATTCTAGGCAGTCTCTGAGAATTTGCAGCATGCCAGGCCAGCACCATCTCACATACTTGGATTTTGCCTCTGAAGTTACAGTGGTCTGCCTCATCTCTCCTGTCTGTAGCAAGTACACATTATCTATAAAAATCCAAAGATACCTTTGCTATGGTCTTTCCACACCACTTCTTCTTGGAATCATTTTGAAATTAAACAGCTTATTAATTGTGTAAAACCCCTGACTCAATTGGAGCGCATCACAGTGGGTCACAGTGGACCACCTTTCTTCCAGAAACCACTTTCTTCCGTCCAAATGTCAGTTACCCTCAGAACAGCAGATACTTCCCAGAGCTTAGGGAGGTTTCTGTTATTAGAGATTTTGTGTTGGAAAGTAAAGAACATCAATGTCATCAAATATGTGGTTAATTTTAGGACATTAGAAAAGAAAAGCCAAATTCATCTTCGCTGTTGTTTCAAACAAGAGGTGCTTGATTTAACTCATTTGTCAAGTATTCATTCCTGCAACCTGCCACAAAGCGACCCTCTGCTCTTAGAGTTAAATAAAACACAAACCATGGTTTTGGAAACTTACACAGATGTGAACGAGTGATAAGCTCAGAGACAATAAGTAAAAGAAATAGAAGAAGGAAGAGTATAGAATTTCCATGAGAGGAGAAGACAATTGGGGAACGCCAGAGCAAGGAGCTCGTTTGAATGAAGGTATGTGGCCATCTCTTCATAAAGGGACGTTTAGAGATGGACAGTACTGCCAGGCCTTCCCTGGCGGCTCAGACGGTAAGGAATCTGCCTGTAATGTAGCAGACTGGGTTCGATCCCTGGGTTGGGAAGATCCCCAGGAGGAGGGCATGGCAACCCACTGCAGTATTCTTGCCTGGAGAATCCCCATGGACAGAGGAGCCTGGCGGGCTACAGCCCATGGGGTTGCAAAGAGTTGGATGCGACTGAGTGACACAGCATAGTCATGGTACCAAGTAGAATTATAAAAAAATAATAATTATTTATTTACAGTTGTGCTGGGTCTTCGTTGCTGTGCATGGACTTTCCCTCACTGTGCAGGCAGGGGCCACTCTTCGCTGTGGTGACGGGCTTCCCACAGTGGTCGCATCTCTTGCAGTGAAGCACAGGCTCTAGGCACACAGGCTTTAGTGATTGCAGCACGTGGACTCAGGAGCTGTGGACCCATGGGCTTTGTTGCTCCCTGGCACGTGGAATCCTCCTGGACCAGGGATTGAACCCACGTCCCTTGTATTGGCAGGCACTGTAACAGCAGGGAGACCCCCTGGGTAACATTTTGATAGACTTTGCAGAGAGACATCCCAAACAGAGAAAGTTCTGAAGCCATCTCCCAGGAAAGGCAGTGGCGGGGGGTTCAGGAGATGATGGTTGGTTCGACTATATTTCTGGTGAAGGTCTGTCCTGGGAGACGCTGAGAGGGAGCCTGGGAGAAGGATCCGCTGACCCGTCCGGGGACCGTCCATCTACTTGGCCCCCGTCAGCCCTCAACGGCACCCGATGTCCCAAGGCTTCCATTGTCATCATCACTCACGCGTCCTTTAGCTTAGAAATTTCCTGGC
This sequence comes from Antilocapra americana, assembly GCA_007570785.1. NCBI lineage: Eukaryota > Metazoa > Chordata > Mammalia > Artiodactyla > Antilocapridae > Antilocapra > Antilocapra americana. The sequence continues at coordinate 10,530,718 of ML661340.1, read as the reverse complement.
TCAGACAGACATTGAGTTATATGGATAGGCTGGCATTTCGTGGCCGCCATTGTTAACATGGCACTTTCTTTCCATCCTAGGAAGAACTATTTTCTTGATAACTCTTGATTAACTGTGACATGTAATTTTCTTGCCACTTTGCATTAATGGAGCAGAGTAGGAAACCTTATGCAATATGGTTTGAAATTTCTAAAGATGGCCCAAGAGCTGACAATCTCTCCTGCAGAAATGCCAGAAATTCAATAATAGTAATAATAGTAATAGACAATGAGCATAGACAATGAGATTTATACTGGACACCATACTGTTTACTGGTTTATTAAATAATTTGACTTTGGAAGCAGCCCAAGAAGTAGGGATTTTATTCTCTCCGTCTTACAGATTGGAGGCAAAGAAGAAAAGGGTGGCAGAGGATGAGATGGTTAGATGGCCTCACTGACTCAGTGGGCATGTGTTTGAGCAAACTCGGGGAGATAGTGAAGGACAGGGAAGCCTGGTGTGCTGCAGTCTATAGGGTCTCAAAGAGTTGGACACAACTTAGCAACTGAACAACAACAAGGAGTCAAAAGTGGAAGGTGTTTTTTTTTAATTAAAATAATTTGTATTCACTGATCTTTAATTGGAGGATACTTCCATTACAATGCTGGGTTGCCTTCTGCCGTACATCAGCATGAATCAGCCACAGGTATACGTGTGTCCCCTCCCTTGTGAACCACCCTCCCACCTCCCACCCCATCCCATCCCTTCTAGGCTGTCATAGCAAAAGTGGAAGTTGCATTTTTCATCAGGTATAAAGTTTCTGTTATGGAAGATGAATATATTCTAGAGATCTGCTGTACATATGGCACCAATAGTTAACAGTATGTCAAACTTTAAAATATATGAAGAGAACAGGTCTCAAGTATTCTTACCAATAAAGACCCAAAGAACACAAGGAAATTTTTGGAGGTGATGAGCAGTATATTTAGTACCTTGGGTTGTGGTGATGGTATCACAGGTGTATATGCATAAGTCCAAATTTATTAAAATGTAGACTTTAAGTGGGTACAATTAGGAGGGCATATAAACTATACCAAAGTCGCTATGAATATCCATGTACCAAAAAAGTGGAAGGTGACAGGTCTGGGGGTCAGGTGGGGCAGCGGCCGAAGAAAGGGTAAGTGAGAGCATCATCTCACTTAGCATATTTCCTGAGGCTGGCCAATATTGATGGTGTGGAAATCGGTTCAGCCGCAGGCTTTTAATCTATGTAAAACGGTGATTGGGCAGGTGACAAGCACGAAGATCTGACTACTAGGGAGGAAAACAAGGTGGTCCTCAGGTCCACATTTCTATGATTTTAAAATGCAATAACGTCATATGGCAGGTCTATTTGCAGTTTTTTAAGGAACCTCCACACTGTTTTCCATAGTGGCTGTACTAGTTTGCATTCCCACCAACAGTGTAAGAGGGTTCCCTTTTCTCCACATCCTCTCCAGCATTTATTGCTTGTAGGTTTTTGGATTACAGCCATTCTGAGTGGTGTAAAGTGATACCTCATTGTGGTTTTGATTTGCATTTCTCTGATAATGAGTGATGCTGAGCATCTTTTCATGTGTTTGTTAGCCATTTTTATGTCTTCTTTGGAGAAATGTCTGTTATGTTCTTTGGCCCACTTTTTGATTGGGTCGTTTATTTTTCTAGAATGGAGCTGCAGGAGTTGCTTGTATATTTTTGAGATTAATTGTTTGTCTGTTGCTTCATTAGCTATTATTTTCTCCCATTCTGAAGGCTGTCTTTTCACCTTGCTTATAGTTTCCTTTGTTGTGCAAAAGCTTTTAATTTTAATTAGGTCCCATTTGTTTATTCGTGCTTTTATTTCCAATATTCTGGGAGGTGGGTCATGGAGTATCCCGCTTTGGTTTATGTCAGAGAGTGTTTTGCCTATGTTATCCTCTAGGAGTTTTATAGTTTCTGGTCTTATGCTTAGATCTTTGATCC